>JADMLL010000004.1:10284753-10937335 GCA_016920875.1 Columbicola columbae | reverse complement strand
TGTCCCGGAGGAGCTTCGACATCAAAAGGACAGATCGTTATAAATGCAGAAGAGAAAAACACCGAAATTAAAAAGTTGAGCCCACCATCTTTTGTTAGTTCTTCCTAAAAGTTTATACTGTATAATCCCAAACGAAAATAAAATTTTTAAGAAATACCTACAGAAATAATAATTGTTTTGTTTGAGATATAATTTATATGTTCAGTTATAGATACAAGTATATTTGCTGATAAATATAGTTATAGATGTAGATATACTAGCATAGCTCTTTATTTGTTATTTCTATTATTATTGTTTATTAGTCATTGTGTGATTAGCTTGTATATTAGTACGTACACAGGGTAGATCATTTTAAGGTTCAGGTACAGGGTCTACCCACTTCCGCCATTCTTGACAATGTACAAAATGATTTCATCTTCTGACTGTCATAAACAACCAGAGTGACTCAAGGTTATATCATAATTTTGGAGTGACGACTTAAGCTCGAATCATCCACATCAGATGATTGTATGGAGGCACGATTGTTATTAGAGAGAAAATTGTCGTGTAAACAGAACCGGTACACAACAGTAGGATACAGTCTAAGGAGCAAAGGAAGACCAAAAAAAATTTTTCTCCCCACCTGTCTCTAAGCAAGACATTAGGTTCTGGTGTTAAAGGAGCTTTATATTATACCCAACCCCAGGATTCCATCAGAAATGACTACCGGAAGAAATACAGTCTCGATGACAATCCCAACGGTCAATCTAGGATTACTTTTAGCCTTAGGCTTAGTACTCGGACCTGATATGCAGCCGATAGACCATACAGTGCACTATACGTTTATTAGTTATACTGTAGTGCGTTAAATCGATGAGGAAGGCACAAACGGCGTTAGAAAACAAGCGCTCACATGTAACCCCCAAGGAAGAGGGGCAGACCTAAGGCATCATGGAGAATGTCTGTGGAACAGGGGAGAGCTGAAAGCCCTCGTTCAAATTAGTGTACGCTGGCGAAGCTTCATAGAGGCCCTAAGCTCTGGAAAAGAGCGACAGGACACTAGGTAAGTTGTGTGTTAATTATTACGACTAAGGTGTATTATAATTAGTATAAATATTATACCGTGTACATAGTAGTGTATTACGGCTGTAACATTAGTAGTATTTGAATTGTAGTTTGTACTTTTCCTAAAAGGAGAAAAAGGTTATAAGATCATAAGTGTATGAGTCACTACAGGATGAGATATGATACAGTTTAAAGGACCAAAAATATTGAAAACCAATCTACCAACCAACCAGTATAACTTCACGAAGGGATTTCCACCCGCACGAAAAATAATTAAAATAATTAGAAAAAGATCAAATCAGACAGACAGACAGACCGACATTGGGACGACATCAATTAAAAACCTTAACGAGAAAATAATAAAAAGAAAAATTAAAGCCCAACGTTTTCTCGCCAATGAATCATTCCGCATTGTCTTCAATCTCATCTTTTTATCTTTGTTATAATTTTTAATTTATCGTTTCAACACAAAAAGGCGGAAAATTCGACGAAAAGGGGGTAGATGGGGATGAAAAACGAAGAGATGGGTTAGAATGAAAAACGAATAATCGAAACAGAATATCTCTACATAAAATTTTATACTTTTTATAAAAGAATCTTTTTATACTTATATTAACTTTACCGAAAAGGAAATTTTCTTTTAGGCTCTATCGAAGCCTGCCGGAAAACCGATGTTTCGCCCCAAACGCTCTTCTCCACTTTCCCTTTAAGAAGATGATTTTTGAATGGGAAAATTTTTCCTTTATTATTTTCTCTTTGCCCTTCTACCCCCTCCCCAGGCCCCCGTGAAGTGATTTTACAATGGCCTCGAGAAAAGGAAAGGATCAAAGAGAAATTCTATTTTCGAATTAGTTCTGTGTTTGCATTAAACCGGAAGAGTGGAAGAAGAAAGTATCAAGATTCTCTCATTTCGGACTCCATTAGGATCTCTCTCTTCTTTCTATTATTGCTATAATAAATCATTTTTATCTTGGAGAGCAGAGAGAAGAGGAGAGGAGAGTGAGAGGAGCATTTGGCGTACAGTAACATGTGGACCGAAGTGGATTTAGATTTGACTGACTGACCCGGATGATGGAAACATCGGAACTTGAGAGATAACTTTTGCGCTCGGAGGGACTCTTAGAAGAATTATGTCCATCGTAAAATCGGGGAAGGAGATTCTTATGATCGATAAACCGGAAATGACCTCAAAACCCGGTTTATAGCCTTAAAAATGTAAAGTCTGGCAAATCTGGTCAGCTGAAAGCTGAGATCCATGTCAAGAGAAACGACGGGAGGACCAATAACGTTACACAACAAATTGGTACAGAACGTATCAAAGGAAGTATAGGGCTGATTAAACAACCAATCATGGGATCGCCGTATTGGTGGGCTAATTTGTTAGATGGCAGTGTTTGGAAGAGGTGTAGTGAACACTTCCGGTAAAAAGTTGAGCTACATCTCACCTCAAATTACTTATAGTTGAGTATAAGAGGACCTGGGAGGAAGAAGACTCGGTCTCTCAATCAGAGGATTTGACAAATCTAACCACACTTCCGGTAAAAATGTGTAAAAATCCAAAGTGCCGTGACAAACCGGAAATAGTTAACATAAACGTGAGATTGTAGTCTATTTTAAGTCTTAAGACCTCATGTATACTTCCTAACACTCTGTACGAAGTCTTTCAGCCGAGTTCTTGGTTTCTCTTTAATCTACTCTAAAATTCAAAAATCATATCACAGCATCCTCTCCCCTTCATGAAACCGCTTTCCAACTCCTTCATCCCTTCCTCGCTTCTTGGCAAAAACTTTTCATCTCGAAATTTGGATCTTTCAATTCGCATCTTCTTTTCGGGATTGCTTCCTCAAATGAATGTTTCGTTACGTTAAAGTACTTTGTGATCCGACCGCTTTCTTCCCACACGCACGCACCCCATCCTCCTCCGCCCTCCATCCCCACCACCACCACCACTCTTCCCGCTCTCATGCCATCTTCCATCTTCCTTTAATTATATTCGGGAATGACGAGTTCTAAGCTAAGCGACATCACATTGAGTTCTTCGAGCCGTGGAATTAAATCAAAATTCATTTACGGGGGTGGGGTGGGGGTTGCTATGTAATGGAAGGAAGAGAGGTTAACGGGGCGAAGGGTTGGTAGAGGGGTATGGGAGTGAGAGCTTTATATTAAAAGACGATGTCGAGCTCGAAGATTGAGAAAATCTCTCGGAAATTCTCACATGATTTTAAATGTTGACGGAGTGGAGCTTTCGAAACAAGCCCAAGAGGTTAAAAGCTCGACGAGAAACCATCTTCTGTTTTGATGAAAGTTTTATTTTTCAACCGCCATTCTTAAAGCTTACCTCCCGCCCTCTCCTCCCTCCTTTCTCATCCGCCCTAACAATTCCGTGAAACCTGAAATCGAGAATCGGGAGATGGAATCGAAACGAAGTTTTCCACTTCGGATTCCTTCATCCAATTTCCGCTTTTCACCTCCTCCTTCCTCCTGCTTCCATCTACCGTGTCTGGAATCCTTGTCGTTGAATCTTCTGTTCCTTCCGTTCTATTCCTCCAGCCTTCGCTTTTCCCGTCTCGATTTTTCTTCTTCCAAATAATTTAAAATCTCATAATCAGTTTAGTTTTCGAAAGCTCTTCATTACTTCAATGAAGTTATCCTTTCTCCCGTTTTTCTTCTCATCACGAAATTGTTTCTTCCTTTTTCTTTCTTCCTGTAACAGGTTCCTCATCCATCAGATAACAGTTTTGTTTGATTTTTAACCTGACGAGAGACTGTAGGGTTTCGAGGCATCGTACGCCTAACTTGGCTACCCTGTTCTAGTTTCAACACGTCCTCTCTCTTTTGAGTTATCTTTAAAAAGCTCTGAAAAAGCTCAAATTATTTCCGTTCGGTTGGAAAAGTCTGATTTGCTTTATGAAGTAAGCGATTTCGGAGACCAAGACAAGGCTAAGTTGTTACTCTCTAAACTGTTGAGTTTTTAAAAATGCTATCTAGTGGCAGGCATTTGAGCTTTAGCAAGCTTCATGTCAGTTTTGGTGTCCAGGATTCGATGCCTAATCGGTATTGTACCTGTGACGTCCATCTTGATTTTGGTTTATTCATAAACAGCTGTCGATTCAGCAACTTTTGATGAGGTTAAGACTTTGCAATATTTTTGAGATGAGATCTCGATGGCGGTGTGCAATACTTTTGAAATGAGATCTGGGTAACAGTGTGCACTATTTTTAGGCGAGATCTCGATGATAGTGTGCATTATTTTTGAAATGAAATGTTGCCAACAGTGTGCAATATTTATGAAATAAAATCTTAATGAAAGTGTGCAATACTTTTGAAATGGAGATCCTGATGACAGTGTGCAATATTTATGAAATGAGATCTCGATGACAGTGTGCATTATTTTTGAAATGGGATGCTCTTAATAGTGTGCAATACTTTTGAAATGAGTCCCCCTCTGAAACGTACAATTTTATGACAAGAATCCTTCGCGTATATGTGTATAATCCACACTGGGAACAGTGTTTTTCAGTCTGTTCCTTGCCTCAATCTCAATTTGTGGGTGAAAACAAAATGGATGGTTAAGGAGGGGGTGTTTCAAAAAAATTTGTAAGCAGTGAGAAAAATATTAACTGATTGACAATGAAAACAAAAACTTGTAGTAAAATACTTCAATACAATCAAAACAGTCATTTCAAAAACCAGAACCTCGATTATGACGTCGATTCAGCCCTGATCCTCACAAACCTGATCTGACATGAACACCAATAGTCTACTTGAACCCCTGGAAATCAAAACCTTATCGAAAGTTTCGTACCAGTTCGACTAGCCAATCATAAGAGAATTGAAAAGAACTTCTAGGAAGCTTCGTTACTTCGATACCGTGCGTGTAACACGCCCGACGCAAAACCGGAAATCCATTTTTGTGTTCAAAACCAATTTCAATAATATCAAGTATCAATACTGAAATCATTCTTTTTAAATTCAAAACAAATCAAAAGCTTTAAAAGTATTAATAAAAAGTGGTTCAAATCCCATCAGAGTTCCTTTCGAAGTCAATTAGTGGACAAGGATTTGCCAGAGACTTTAATACCCTCTGCTTAGAGGTTGGCTAAAGGGATTATGGTCTGCCATCAGGCTTAAGAAAAACTTTTTATAATTTTAACAGCTTTTGGATATATATTCATTTAAAGTGGGTTAAAGCGGAAACCAATTAGTGGCCATTAAATATGACACATATACAGCTCACGTTGATTCCGTTATTAATTAAAATTGAGCACCGACATTTTCCTTACATGATTTAAAGTTCTCGGAAGAGTTATCGTGGCAGAAGAATGGTTATTACGTGCTAGAGCGGTAATATACTTCCTACAAACCATGAATATTTTCAAACAACTATTTTGTAGTCGCCCAACTGATCAAATCAGACTCTTCAATTATGTGGTCCTCCGCCCTCAATGAAATTTAACACTACCGCGTCCGGTGGTCCCGTTATGGGTCCATGAAGAGTAACAGTCGAGTACCGGTGGTTCCAGTACTGCGACTACGTTAGCTATGTTTTCTTTTTTTGCAGCAGCCTTCAAGTGGAAGATCCTTCAGGGCATCCACAACAATACTTTGCAAAAATATCGTTGACAGTTGATTTCTCTATCAATAACAAAAGAGAACCTCACGATTTGTTTTTGCATACGAGCCATGTCTGTGCTTGAAAGACAGACAGACAGTGTGGTTTAAACCAAAGAAAGGATTTAAGGCTCTCAAACCTTAAATTTGGTTTGGTGTTTTGGTCTATTCGCGGCGCTTCTGTGTATGCAATACATTTGGATCACTCAGATAAAACCGCGACATATATTATTCAACTCACTAAAGCACAACTCTTTGCTGTAATCATAACAGTCACACTCTATGCTTCTGTGACGTCATATCACTCACCGCAACTTGGTGCGCCCATCTGCGCGCTGTTGTTCCTAACCCGAATTTGTTTGCTATGAGTATGGTTTAAAAGTTTAGCGACGCCTCTGGTTTCTAAAATCGATTTACCAAGGCGCCGCAGAAATTCGTAGCAGTATTATAGTTGTAGTCAGCGCGCTGACGAGCATTAAAAGACACTGGATGGGTTAGAACTATACAGAGAAGCGCCATGATGTGGAATGTATCAACCAAACAGAATCCAAACCAAAAATTTTACGGGGCTCAGGTGAAGACGTTTGGAATGCACTGTCTTGTGGTTATGACCATGTACTTGTTCGTCTCAGCGCTTTCAGGCGCTTGTTTACAATTAATTATTCAAACATGTGTACAGGACAGTCATTTCCGCCTGAAACTACGAAGATACAAACAAAACGCCGAAGGTTGTCGTTCCTTTCGCGGTGAATAATTATTTAAATATTGAAAACGAATTTTAGTCAGGTTTTGGTTGGGTGTTTCGCCTTGGTAACCTTGTCCATTTGCGACCTGATCCACCGACCCACGCGACAACATCACCCTGAAGGAAATCCGTCGAAAGAATTTCAATCTCTGAGTGGAAAGCTTTCGGTGTCTCGAAGGTCGCGCACAACCGGATGATAGTGTGTCGATTCGTCTACCTTAAAGGATTTTAAGTCTTCCTTGGATAATCCTTAATCCTGAAATGTTGACTCTTCGCTTTTAAAGATCACGGCCGTCGGTAGAGTTCGGTATGTGGACAAGACGGGAGTGAACTAGACAAGAGACCCGGTGGCGAGTTGTTATGCATCCATCGTCCTTCCCAAACTCGACCTGAAGGCTTTTCAACGAAATTGAAACCATGTCCGACGGCTAAAATCTCTCTCGTTTGGCTCATTCCACAGTGGATGGCTTTATGTCCTCCAACTTGTTACGTAATCCATCATGTATGCCATATGTGGATGTAATCGGTTAACGTAAATGGCAAAAGAGGGAATTGAGACACGATGAAGGGCTGGCCAAATGCGAAATTTGACCTCATTTTACGCCAAAACAAGAAAAAAAGTCGCAAAAAATTAGGTCTTCGATTAGTGTTCGAGATATCGTTTACTTTAAAATCGATTTTTGTTTGGTTTCAGGGCCAGAATGGGTTCGAGAACTGAGGAGGTACATCAAACAAGGAGGAGATTTCTGCAAGGATCTCAGCGTCATCCTTCAAGAAAGGTAAAATTCTTTCAAGAACTGGATGAGGAAGAGGGAAAGAGAAATAAAAATCATTTTACGAGTGTGCACTATTTATGAAATACGATTTTAACAAAACTGTGCATGAATTATGAAACAAACTCTAAAAATTCAGGCTTGCATTTCTTAAGAATCCATGTCCAAGAGGACTCTATTTCATAATTAGTGCACACTTTTTATTGAAGATATTTAATTGACTTGGGCGTTTCCGTTTCCGTTTCAGGTCGGAAGCTGAGAACCAATATGCGAAAAGTCTCAGCAAATTATCTCACAAATTGCTCAAAACATCCAAAGATGCGGTGGGTAGCGTGTCCGAAGCTTGGCAGCGATTAGGCGCCGAGATGGAAGCTCAAAGTGAAATCCATCGAACGTTCGCGAGCGCCCTCAGCGAAGAAGTGGTGAAACCGCTCAAGCAGTTAGCCGAATCCCAGCACAGAATCCGTAAAAATGTCGAGAGCGTCGTCGACAAAACAGGTGAGGGCCCCATTTTGAATTGGGTGGTCGAGACCTGTGACCTTGAAAACTGTGAGTAACGTGACTGTTGTTGGTCTTTTGCAGGGAAAACTCTCACGGAATGGCGTCAGGCGGAGTGCAAAAGCAAGAAACAGAGTTTCCTCTGCGCGAGGGAAAACGAAAAGCTTCAGGACACGATGCTCGATGTGAGGAACAATCGAAACGCGAGCACTTTACATTTGCATCACCACAACCACAAAAATCTTTCAGACAAAGAATCAGCAAAGGTAGCGTTGGAGGAATGATTCCGTTCGGTCTTCTAGAAGTAGAGGGATTGATAACCAAAAAGAATTTTCTTTCCAGTTGGATCTAAAACGGAAGAAAGCAGAAGAATCGGTGAAGAAGGCAGACATTGAGTACTACAGCTTTTGCGTGAGCGGAGAGATCGCGACTGGATTGGGAGTCAGCAGTGACGAGAGGCAGTCACTGCTTCCAAGGCCTTGAAGAAGAACGGCTGTCTTGTCTCAAGAGTCTAGCTTCATGCTACTTGAAACACCTGAGAGAGATCGGACCTAAGCTAATACAGGTATTCCTTTGTTGTTTCCCAGCACTTGAGACTTCCCCGACAGAAAGACGGAAAATAGCTGAAATCATTTTGTCGGATTACAGTCCTGCGACAGAGTGACGGAACCTGTGGAGTCATGTGACGTGACGCGAGATATCCAGACCGTGGTAGCGATGAAAGGTTCGAGTCAACCCACCCAAGACCAGCTCCTCCCAGATTTCTATGCGGAGCATGTCACGCTGGCAATGAACAGAGAACGAAGACGTCAGGCTTTGGCTAAACTACTTCAGCTGATCAGACAGGATTTGGAGAGGGAGAGGAGGGGAAAGGAAGGAGTCGAAAACCTTCAGAGGGCTCTCCAGCAGACTCCGAATTTCGGAGCCGAAGAATCGCAACAAAACGTCGACGAGAAACTCCACCACGTAAGTCTCGAACTATTTGGTAATTTGTGCAGTATTTATGAAATGACTTCCTTTCCTCACCAATGGAAACTTTAACGATTGTTTATCTGTTTAGATGAAATCGATGCTTATCTACCTGGAAGCTGCCAGATACAAGGTTCAAAGTGCTCTGGCCGAGTTGGACGGGAAACCAAAAATCTCTCATCCTTTGGCCTCCCACATTCACATGACCCGAGACAGACAGGGCTTGCAACAGAGCGTGCTGAGAGTTCCCCACTGGGCGAAGAACGAAGCCATGGGCGATCAAAGTGATCAAGATTCTCCAGACTGGACGGGAAGGGAGGCTGGAGATGGAACCTCTGTTCAGCCCGACAGTGATTTCGGTAAATAATCGAACAATCGGAAGGGAAACCCTGTTCAACCAAAAAGAAACTCTCAAAAGATTCTGTTTGTCTTTGCAGATGAATTTTCAAGCGTGGGAAGCGACAGAGACTACCAATGCAACGTGTATAACGTCCCAATCATATCCGATTGTAATGGCGACACGGACAAGGTTGTAGTGGGACACTGTAAAGCTTTATACGAATATTCGGCAAAAGTTTACGACGAACTCAACCTACGGATAGGTAAGCATCGCCATCGATCCAAACCCCGACAACCTCATTTCCAAAATCTAAAGGCAAACAATTTCACTTTCAGGTGACATAATCAAGATTCATGACAAACATCCTGATGGCTGGTGGCTGGGGGAACTAGATGGCGTCGTTGGTATCTTCCCAGCGACCTACGTCGAAGAAATCCAAGAAATAACTTCTTAAACGCAGGGGAATCATTACCCGGATGTCCTTATTTCAGTCGCGAAACAATGATGCAGGTTCCATTTGGAACAACACCAGAAGTGAACCAGTTTCAATCGAAAATACTTTCCAAGAGTCTTCCACCGCAATCATGAATCAGGGTTTCGTACCTTAGCCTCGTATTTTATTCTTTGAGTTTTGATCTCCCAAGGTTTGATTACATCCGGTCTCAATATCCGTCCATTTGATATTCTCGAACGAGTCGATATTGATACGAAAACTCATTCACAACATTAGGTCAGCAGAATATGCATGCAGAAGTTGAATTGTGACCTAATTTTAGAACATAATCTTTTCATTAAAAACAGTTATCAAGAGGTATAAAACTGATAAAACGCGAAATGTATTCTGCCCAAGTGTTTTGTAAAATGTCACCGCCAGACTGATTCAGGAGGGCGGTCATCAATCATGATGGCGGGAACGTTTAGTCAAGAAAAGGAAATAAAGCTTTTTAAAGCTTTCTACCGCTAGTCTAAGTTTTTTTAAATGTTGCTAATACTTTTGTTTGCCACTCATCAGATTAATGTCACATCTGTGTAAATATACGAAATTATTAAAATATACATATTAATTTTATGTCATAGAGATGTCATCAGTTTTTAACCCTGGTGAATGAAACGACCAGACCACTCCCCAAATGTCGCGGCTTTTGAGCTTAACGAATTTGATCTCCTTATCAAAAGATGTACAAAAGAGAGACACAAAAAACTCATTATCAAAACAATACATTTGAACACTACAATATATTTATACTACAATATAATATGACGTTACATATACACTACAATATAATTTTATATTGTAGTAATTGTAATGATTCTACAACAATATATGTCACTACAAATTTTTTATAATATACGTATATTGTAGTGACGAATACTTATTACCACCAATTGTTACCAAATTTCGTAATATTGTTTCAATATTACACAACCACCACTACAATATAACTCTTTAACAAGCACTACCATTTCACTACAATATAAAACACTACAATACATTGAAATTTTCACAATTATTATGTACTACAATATAATGCAACCAAATGATATATCGTACACCACGATATCCTTCTAACGTATAGTCACTAATATACAATATCATAAATTTTAATAGCACTACAATATATAGTTGGTAGTTCACACACATTACTTCAAAAGTAAAACCATTACAATATACACCATCTTGGCATGACAATACATAGTATATAATACATTTGCACTATATATTGTACTACAATATAGATTTAAATTGTAGTGTTACATATATTTTCAAATATATTATATATGTTTTATATGTTATATATTACATTGATATATTGAGTTTACCGAGACATACTGCAAACATTTAGTGAATTTTTACTACATAGGCCTATTTTGTAGTTTAATTATACTATATACCATATATTGCAGTGTATGTTGTACTTACTAAGTTACACAAACAAGTACAAAATACAAGTTAACAACATACATGCACACAATATATTTGTATTATACACACATTACCTCATAATAAAAATTACAACACTTATTTATCTTGACACTATATTATACAACACTATATATAGTATATAATATATTTACACTACAATATATAGTATATAATTTAATTACACTACAATATAAACCTAAATTGTAAAAATTCACAGAATGTTTTCATGTACATAACACACTTCAATATATTTCACTACAATATATAGTATATAATATATTTACACTACAATATATAATATATTTACACTACAATATAAACCTATATTGTAAAAATTCACTGAATGCTTTCATGTCTCTGTAAACTTAACACAAACAGCAACATACAACACTTCAATATATATTTCACTACATTATACAGTATATATTATATTTACAATGTATACTATAATATATAGTATATATATATTATATAATATAATTACACTACAATATAAACCTATATTGTAAAAATTCACTGAATGTGTTAATATGTCTGTAAACTTAACACTTCAATATATGCATATAATATAGTATATAATATATTTATAGTATATATTACAATATACACTACAATATAAACTTATATTGTAAAATTTACTGAATGCTTTCATGTCTTTGTAAACTTAACACAAACAGCAACATATAACACTTCAATATATATATTTCACTACAATATATAGTATATTATATATTTGCACTACAATATAAACCTATATATTAGAAATTCACTGAACGTGTTCATGTATCTGTAAACTTAACACTTCAATATATGCATAATATATAGTATATAATATATTTATAGTATATATTACAATATACACTACAATATAAACCTATATTGTAAAAATTCACTGAATGTGTTCATGTATCTTTAAACTTAACACTTCAAACATATAACATAATATATATATATTGTATATAGTATATATTTTATATTTAATATATAATATATTATATATTTGCACTACAATATAAACCTATATTGTAAAATTCACTGAATGTTTTCATTTACATATACCATAAATATATATTTCACTACAATATATAGTATATAATATATTACACTACAATATATAATATATTTCCACTACAATATATGTGGGGTATTATATACAAAAATGTAATCATTACAATGTTAAACATTACAATATAAAATTTATAATGTGTTACATTACAATATAACTTAATATTGTAGATCATATTGTAGTGCAAATATATTATATATTGTAGTGTAAATATATTATATACTATATATTGTAGTGAAATATATATTAAGTGTTATATGTAAATGAAAACATTCAGTTAATTTTTACAATATAGAATTTATATTGTAGCAAATATATAATATATATTATGTAAATATATTATATACTTTATAATGAAATATATATAAGTATATATATTGGCTTATTCATAAATACAATATAAGATATGAGTGTGTAATATATACTATAAATATATTATATACTATATATTATGCATATATTGAAGTGTTAAGTTTACAGACATATTAACACATTCAGTGAATTTTTACAATATAGGTTTATATTGTAGTGCAAATATATTATATACTATATATTGTAGCGAATATATATATATGTGTTATGTACACGAACACATTCAGTGAATTTTTACAATATAGGTTTATATTGTAGTGTAATTATATTATATATTGTAGTGTAAATATATTATATACTATATATTGTAGTGAAATATATTGAATTGTGTTATGTACACGAACACATTCAGTGAATTTTTACAATTTAGGTTTATATTGTAGTGTAATTATATTATTTATTGTAGTGTAAATATATTATATACTATATATTGTAGTGAAATATATTGAAGTGTGTTATGTACAAAAACATTCAGTGAATTTTACAATTTAGGTTTATATTGTAGTGTAATTAAATTATATACTATATATGTAGTTTATATTATAATGTCAAGATAGATAAGTGTTGTAATTTTTATGTACTATATATTATATACTATATATTAAAGTGTTAACTTACAAAGACAGGAAACATTCAGTAAATTTTTACAATATAGGTTTATATTGAAGTGTGTTACTGTTTGCGTTAAGCTTACAGACATGAAAACATTCAGTGAATGTTTGCAGTATGTCTTGGTAAACTCAATACATAAATGTAATATATTACATATAAAAATATATAATATATTTGATAATATATGTAACCCTACAATTTAGGTTTATATTGTAGTATGTATTGTTGTGTAAATATATTATATAATATATATTGTAGTTTATAATATAATGTCGAGATAGATAAGTGTTAGTAATTTTTTATTTTGAGGTTGTGTGTACAATAAAACTATATTTTGTATTTGTTCCAAACTATGTATTGTGCGAATATATTATATATAATATAATGTATATATATATATATTGTAGTGTATCTTGTAATTTCATGGTGTTATATTGTAGTGTTTATTTACTTCTGAGGTAATGTGTGTATATGTTACCAACTGTATATTGTAATATAATTTTATAATACTATATGTTGTAGTGTATATTTTGTTGTACTGTTTTGATGCTGTTATATTTTAGTGTATATTGTATGGTGGTGGTGTACGTACTTACGATTTTTATGGTGTATGTTTTACTAACTGTATTTTATTTGTCATTGTGGTTACTTATCAGGCCAAACATGTAAATTTAGACCATTTTCTTATGTGCCCTGCACCGTGTTTTACTCCTTACCTTTTTACCGAGCATGAACCCTAATGGAGATTAGGAATGAACCCTACTAATGAACCCTAAGTAAGATTTCTTGTAATGTAGGGCGAACTTCTCTCATAAGGCCCAGGAAGTTGGTCTTTTAATAAATTCCCTATACGGGTTCGTTACAGTTGTATGTAACATCGAAAAGTTTGCCTCTCCAGTCTACACGAAGGGGGAATCGATGTATTGTCGAGACATTTCGTTTCATTTATTTCGTTTATATACTTCATACCCTTAATCATGATGTACATATCAACACAATCCTTGCTTACACATAGACAGAGGAAGAAGTAGGTTCGTTAATTAATTAGATATTAGTAATATTAATTAAATATTTAATGAAAAAATTAACCGACATCACCGAAGAGATGTTATATAACTAAAGCGTGTATGTGCGTTCATTTTAACATCAGAGTTCTAAACGACAAAAAAGGAAAACCCTTTTTCCGCGACAACTAAACAAACGATTCAAAAAAGGGTTTCCTAAGGCTGCTGTCTACTGTCTTTTGAAGAGTAGCAACATCGCATAATACATAAACAAAATCAAAAAACTTAATGAAACCTTAAAAAGAGACTCCAATAATTAAACTGTTATTTATTTATTTATTGGTTTAATTTTTTTACATGTTAAATATTGTCTTTTTTGCCTCTTAGCGGCTCAAAGCGTGGTCTTCAGAAGGCATTTACAACAAAGAGAGAAAAGAAAACGCTATCACCATATACACCAACAAAAGACGAGGTTTAACCAAAGCGTATTCCCATAAAACCGGGTGAAACTGTTGTGTAAGGTTGAGTGTTTTACACCTAAGGCCATCATCTGGATTAAAAAAGCTTAATACTTCCTATATACCCACCCGCTCATCCCTCTTTAAAATACTTTTTCCCTCCCTATATCTCCGTACATTTCTTGTAACAAATTTTTTTATTCCGACTAAATAAAAAATAAAAAAATGGAAGTGCACGAGTGGACGCGATTAATAAAATGGCACTTGAATAACAGAACATGATTGTAAGGAAAGACGAAAAGCTGGTTCTCGATCAATCGGTGATGCTGATTTGAGCGAATCCGATGAGCGCCTTGTCGTCTGCTACTTCGTTAGTACCACAACCAGAATTCTAAAAATAATAAAATTAAAATATATTACAGTATAAGAAGCCAGTTCGATTTAATTTACCGGCTACTTTATAAATCTCCGACTTACCAAAGGAAAAGTGACCGCTCGAAGAAGGCCTTGACTGTCTATAAGTTTCTGAAGATTAGCTGCTATTGCTATAATATCTTTACCGTCTACAAGACCAGCTTGCATTAATTCGGTTGCGATTCCCTCTGCTGAGTCTTTTCCAATGCCAAATTCAAACCGGATGTCGTTTAATTCTTTCTTCGGATTCCTACAAACAAAGAAACCCTCACATATACATCATCTAAGAATAATTTGAAGGTTGTCTGGGTGTATACTCATTACTCCAACAGTTAGATAAAAGAGGAAATAAATAATCGTGCACTACTTTTGAAATGAGACTTATCCTTTACAAAACTTGGGTAGTAGACCAACAAAATAAAAATCCTAACGACAGTACTAACAGCCGGAAAATTTTCAAAGCTCACCAACACTGTGCATTATTTATGAAATAAGGGAGGATTGACAAGTTAACAGAAACGAACCTCATTCGAAGTACCAAATTAATGGGAGCTACGTTACTCGATCCCGAGTGTCCGTCAGCCTCCGCTTCATCTTCGCTTCCGCTTGAAGCAGCTGCTATCGTGTTCATTGGTTTATTCGCCATTTCTTCATCCGACGACTTATCCTCTTCTTCCGAGCTCCAGACCCATTCTCCGTGACCGTTCGATGTAATCTACCACTCTGTCCCGTTTGACGTTTACTAGCCTTTTGAACTCTGTCCTCGACGCTCGGTCCGATTGCTATCAATGTCTGCTGTAGGTATTTCTTATCTTTCGCTTTCCTAAAAAACGGGTGTTTCAATAGCTCCGAAGCTGGCGGTCTGAAAAACCAAACCCAAATTAAGACCTTCGAATGAACAACAGAAGGATTTTTCAAACCCCTGACAAGGTAAGACTTCAAGGTAAAATTATTTAAAACTTTTTCGAACAATTAAAAATGTGCTAATCGACGTCTGGGTGACCGTCTGGTGACGTCATTCGGTACCTTTTCGCAGGATCTTTCTGCAGGCAATCGACGACCATCTTTCTAAAAGTTTTCCCGTACGCTTTGTATTGATCCTTTTCCTCGGCACCAGTATCCAGCGTCGGAGGTTCGTTTTGAAGGGTTAACATTAACACTTTCATTGGCGGGTATTTGTGATAAGGAGCAGTACCAGTGGCCATTTCGATTGCGGTGATGCCAAAGGACCAAATATCAGCCTTGAAATCGTACCCGTGGTCCTAGAAATGTAAGAAAAAAATCTCATGAAGATCAGAAAACCAATTTAACAGTACAACGAAACAATCCAGACCTGTTCAGGGTCATTTTTCAAGAGACAATTGAATAAAACACTTCAAAGTTGCTCTTTGTATTGACAAGGCTTTGCTTTTATATAAACAATGGTTTGCCAATATCTAGGTCAGACAGCTCACCCACTGAAATAGAAAAACTGCTACACTGAATTGGACACATCATTCAAATGAGAATTCAGGGAATTCTCTTAACCGAGTTAAGTTATTTGTTACATTTCAACTATAATTAAAACCATCCTGTTCTCAAATTTTCTAAAAACACAAAAATTTTTGTGTTAATTGCTATGCTAAACCACATGCATCAATTTTTGGCCCAGGATTCCTTAGTCTCTTGACCAATTGGCAATAAACCAACTCCTCATACCATAACTCTTATGAAATCAACTTCTATTGTAACCATTCCTTACCTGTTCCATGACCTCAGGAGCCATCCAACAGGGTGTTCCTACAAATGTATGCCTGACTTTTTGACGAGACAGATCTCTACCAGTAGCCAACCAGGCACTCACACCAAAGTCAGCAATTTGAACACTTCCATCTTCACCCAAAAGAATGTTTCCAGCTTTTATATCTCTGTAATTAAAAATTGATATATAAATAAAATTTTTCCCTCTTGCCGAATTGACTTTTTAACAACAAACGAATACTCATAACTTGACTCGATTCTACTTACCTATGAATCTGTCCATTGAGGTGAAAGTACTCCAAACCTTTAAGAACTTCTTTCAAAACTGTGGCTATTGTGCTTTCATCGAAAACCCCATGCTTACAATTGGAAACCCTCATTTTATGTTTTATTATATCTAATAGTGATCCCCCCTCCAATAATTTTAAAACGAGCCATAGTTCTTCATTAACAACAAATGACGTGTAGTATGTGACCACATTCTCATGATTACAACTTGACATGGCTTGAATTTCTTTCTGAAAACCAAAAACTTGTTCCGCTGATTTTCAGTTTTCAAACAAATTTCAATCCATGCTATCTTGCATCATCGCTTTATCTATTTATCTCACCAGTAATTCGTCCATGCTGGTGTTCCATTTTTCTAAGTTGATCCTTTTGATTGCACATTTTTCTTGCCTTGGTTTACATATAGCAGCATGAACAGCAGCTGTGGCTCCCACACCTACAAGGAGAATGTGATAGATTATAGTTCAACTTCATAATCAAAATGTTTGTCATTTGTTAAAAATCTAAATCGTAACCTCTTGAAGTGTCAGTTAAGGAATGAGAGGCTTGAGAAATTTAGAAACAACCAATGCAATAGCCAGTTACAATTCTCCATCAAAGTCACGAATTAATTACAAGGTCCCCGTTGACGACATACATTATTTTAAGGAAAAACATTGGATTATAGGTTCCTCTGTCACTAAGTAAACAAACCAAACCTCAAATCTGAGTGTAATAAAACCATAAAACCGTAAATTCTTGCTTATTTGAACAACCAGTCCTGTTTCCGAAACAACCTCTCATGAAAAAAACTCGAGGCAAAGGATAATTATCCAGTTCTTATCACATAAGGAGGAGAAATTAAACTTTTCTAACCTATACAAGGTTGTTATTGAGAGCCCATAGACATGTCCACATTTGACCTCGCCAAGAAATTGCAAAAAACACTGAACTCCGACAAAAACTTTCAACAAAATAATTTTGAGAAAGATCTACAATTTCACTTCATCATTTACTCACCAATTACTTCCTTTAATTCGTAATCGTCTTTCGAATTCGGCCAAGGCTGAAGATTTCCGCTACCCGTGGTAGCCATTTTATCTGACAATATGGTCGGCTCACTCGGTAAGCATTCAGGGTTTGAAGAAAGTCTTCGGAAAAGTCCTTGAGTGCCGGCTGGCAAAATTCCTGGTGATAACTTTCTAAAAAAAATTTAATTATAAATTTTATACAAATATTTTCCCCAGTTTGTGAGAAACTTTTCCAATAAGATCCTGATTTGACTAAAAATCGCATTTCCGCTTTCGTTAACTGCAATGCGAAGACTGCAAGACCAGAGTTTTTACTTTTTTTTATGATTCAATTTAATTATTCAGCACTTCTCGAAAAACTTTCCGTGAATCATGATTCGATCATTTAAATAAAATAATAAAATTTTAATTAATCGATTGGAAAAGTCAAATTTAAAACGATTTGGTGTTAAAAATTCAAACATTAATTTGTTCAAATGAATAACTCAAGTTTTGCTTTTTTTCCTCCAAATTTTCAACTTTTATCGCTAAGTTAAGTTAAATTTATTGCCAAAAATTAAATTCAAGTTGATTTTAATAGAATACAAACTACCTCACTGGTTTTTTAGAGATTCGATATCACAACAAACTTTTTTAACAGCGTGAGGAAAATAACTTGTTAACGGAAGTCACCTGAACAGAGTCATTCGATTTACTAATCTAGTCGCGCATGAAAAACAAAACAAAGTATTTAAAACCTAAAAATTATAATGTTGATAAGATACCAAAGGAATTTTAAAACCAAATTTAGGACTCATTATCGATAACAACAAAAAGCCTCTCCTCGAATCACATTCAAACTTTTTGACAGTTAACAAAAAAATCAAGATGGCTTCCTTTCATAACACACCTGAAATAAATCCCAAACCGTTAGTCAATTAATTAAATCCCAGTTTGAGGAAAATAAATATAAATCATATTAGTTTTGCGATTAGAAGTGTGAGAGGACAAATCAAAATTAGAAGAAAAAGCTACACAAGCACATGAAGTACGGTTTGTTTGTGATTTTAAAAACGTCGCCATTTTGTTTTAAACGGAAGGAAGAGTAAAGAGAGATGTGTGGTACTCACCGCTGCTTCCCAATGTGCAAAATTGGGAACAGTTTCGTGCTCGCACAGAACTCAATAGAATTTTCACTAATCATATTGATGGCACCGGTTCGCCTTCTCCTGTGATCAGAACTGGAACAAATCAAGCGACGGAAGCAGACATTGAAGAAGCTGGATAATACCTAAGCCCTTGACACATGGATGCCAGAAATAGAAAATGAGAAAAAAGAGAAAAACAAAAAGGGAACAAAAAAATTTTCAAAAGCCCTTCACTCTATCACCCCTTTCATGACAAAACATGTTTTTAGCGCAAGGCCACTGCTGTGCATTCAGTTAAAAACTCATTCTCATAACGGCACCAATTTCCCATGTCAATAATCAAAGACCCTTTTTTTTATTTTAATTACAAATTCAAAATGTCAATAAACAAGGAAAAACGAAGAATTAAAAACCAAAATCAAATGAAAATAAAATGGCCGACTTACCGCATTGCTGATTTAACAATATCAGACTTTGAGGAATCCTTGGCGTTTGACATTGTGACCATATTTAACGGCATGGGAGAATATCAAAGTTATTGACTTTGAACAGAGTCATTCACTTAAATCCTTCGAGTAATGACCAGATGAGAAAGGAGTTAAACATTTACCTTAAAAACAAAATAAAAAAATCTCACAAAACAATGACCAGAAATATTGTTAATCCGTTACAACACCGATTGCTTCAACAGTGCTGTCGGACAATCCCAACGTCCGTCGCCTTGATTCTTAACCTCGTTGGCAATGAAATTAATGTCTCCTTAGAGTTTCTGGTAGAGAATCTGGGTATGAACTTGACAAAATAATTAACGTTAAAACGTTTTTAATTACCAACGTTCGTTACGTTATTCCGCCAGAAAGTTTTCAGCTTGAGAGTCAACCTATTCACCTACTTAAGACTGTAATTTGTATTTTATACTTTGTTTTAATAATAATCGATTTAAATTAATCTCTTAAAATTAATTTGCCGTATTTTGTTAATGTATTATCAATTAATAAAAGAATATTAATTTATTAAACGTTATTTGTCATTTTAATTAATATTTTTAGAGGATTTTGAGTTAACCTACAAACCAGCTTCCCTCTCACAGCCTTCTATAAACACTCCATTCTGACTCCATCTTATTGAACTGAGTTGTTTAACCCAAAATTAAGAAAATGAAACTAAATAAAATGAAAATAGTATAGTTTTAGGTTCAAATAATATCATATTATACTAAAACCTGTCCATTTTATAATAAAACATAAAAAGAAAAAAATTTTTTTAACTTCTTATATCACACTTCACATGTAATTAGTTTAAAATTTGGTTAACAGGTGTCGGTAGCGGCGCTGAGGTTGACTTTCATGAAAAGTCCAAAACTTATTTTAATTTTAATTAAAAATGATTTTAAACAACTGAAAAAATGAGTTAAAATTGAGTCAACAACTTACCTTGTGTGTTTAAATCCCCTCAAAGCTAAAAATTTTGGGGCAAACAAATTAAAACACAAATCAAGAGGTTTTGAGAAAGTTCACATTTCCATTCAATAACCAAAAATTTTAAATAAATAAAAATTTATTATGGCGGAGAAATTAACAAATAAATAAAACAATTTACCTATAAATAAAAAAAATAAAAGTTTTACACTTTAAAAAGAATTTCAGGGCAGACAACGACAAACAAATAAAGTAAATGAGAGTGAAATTCGTTAAAGAACCAGGCCTAACATAAGGTTTGTTAAAAAATCTGCAAAAACCAATTAAAAAAAGCTATAAAATTCTTTTGTTCGTGTAAAATCATAATTTGTTCGAAAGCACTAAAAAGAAATTCAAGGTCGTGTACCCAATATTTAGAAAACACTTATCAATCGATTTTCGTCTTTTTTGGAACTTTTGCAAAATCAAAACCAAAAGTTAAAAAAAAGAGAAACAAAAAATCAACATGTCCGGTTTCAAGGCGATTTTATTTTTTGCGGCGTCACCAAATAAGCACAACAACAAAAAATTATTATCTGTATAGTTCGAGCCAAAAATAAACTTGTTTTCATCTTCTATTAAAAACTAATAATTGATAAAATTGGGAAATGTCAGCAAAAAATTCTCACAATCCAAATCACTAAAATAAAAAATTTTTTTTTTGGAAGAAAATATTTCTCATCCTCCTCTGGTCAGAGTGTTTGGTATAAAATGGAAGAAAACTTACCAAAAAGAGAAGAAACGTGGAAGAGACAAACGGAAAACTAAGACATGGCTATTTAGGTTATAAATAGTCGGTGGAAAAATAATTAATGTTGGACTGTTACACGTTCAACAACTGATATCAACGGACTGATGACTCGACTTTGGGACAAACTTGAGACTTTCAATTTAAAATCATTTATTATTGCCATAATCATCATCATCATCATCATCATCACCAACGTGAATGATGTTTCGCGGTTAATCTTAGAAGAAAAATATCTTAACTCACCGATTAATTCAACATTAGGTTTTTAAAAATTAATTTTTTGTTCTTTTTGTTTTTTGGATTTGAATGTTGGAATCTAAGAGGAAATGATGGCAAACAGTAGTGGAGGATGATTTTAAGAAATTTAAGAAGAGAAAGTATTTAAAAGTGAGAATGAGCTGGTGGATTGAGATTTAAGTTAGGTTTTTGAATTAGGTTCTGGAAATTTGGTTTACCTTTGGAGGGGCTTGTGAAATGGAGGCATTTTGTTTCCCTTTGGTTTTCATTTTGAATTAACAAACAAGCTAACAATTCATATTTTGTGATTTTGCACTAACTGGACACTGTAATTGGTTTCCTTCTTGTATCTACAACTTCTTTAACCCAAAACATGGGTTCACTTAGGTTAAAAAATTTTTTTCATCTGGAAGAACAAAAACCAATATGGCTGCCAATATAACACTGCTCCCAAAATTTTTGTAAGAAGAAATCAATCAAAACCAACAACATCACATTTGTATGTAAATCTTTTTAACCCAAAATTGGGTTCACTTAGGGTTAAAAATTTTTCATCTGGAAGAAGGAAGAAAAAAACAAAAACAATATAATATGGCTTCCAACATAATACTGCTCCCAAAATTTTTGTAAGAAGAAATCAATCAACAACAACCTCATATTTGTACCTACAACTTTTTTAACCCAAAAATGGGTTCACTTAGGTTAAAATATTTTTTCCAATTTGGAAGAAGAAAGGAAAACAAAAACCAACATGGCTGCCAATATAGTATTCCTCCCAAAATTTTTGTAAGAAATCAATCAAAACCAACAACCTCATATTTGTATCTACATATTCTTTAACCCAAAATTGGGTTCACTTAGGTTAAAAAAATTTTTTTCAATTTCGAAGAAAGAAAAACAAAAAAAAAAATAATATGGCTGCCAATCTAATACTGCTCCCAAAATTTTTGTAAAAAGAAATCAATCAAAACCAACAACCTCACATCTGTATCTAAATCTTTTTTAACCCAAAATTGGGTTCACTTAGGTTAAAAAAATTTTTTTATCTGGAAGAATGAAGGAAAACAAAAAACAAAAAAATAATATGGCTGCCAACATAATATTGCTCCCAAAATTTTTGTAAAAAGAAATCAATCAAAACCAACAACCTCATATTTAACCTAAAAATAGGTTCACTTAGGTTAAAAATTTTTACATCTAAAAGAAGGAAGGAAAACAAAAAACCAATATGGCTGCCAACACAATACTGCTCCCAAAATTTTTGTAAAAAGAAATCACTTAAAACTAACAATATCACATGTTTATACTACAATTTGGAAAACTTGGGGCTGTTACTATTGTAATAAGACAAATCTACAATCAGACCTCTTAAATTCAGTAGAAAGTCTAGTCCGTTTTCATTTTTTTCTTTCACAACAAAATTTTCAGTCTAAACGTTGGATTGATTGAAGTCGAGTAAAGCGTTTGTATTTGAAGAAAAAAAAATGAAACAAACACGAAAAACCAAGATGGCCGCCCAAAAACAAATCAAAGAGACTTGACCCGAGTCTAAGACAAAGATTTTAAGAGGACACTTCCTCGTGGACGACATGTAAATCTGCCACTTGCCAATTAACTGGTCATTTATTTGATGAGGCGACCGACACACATTTTCTACGCGTTCGTTTCCTGCCGTTTATACTCAGGGCCGGTTTTCTTTTTTTTCATTTTCACATTTTTTTTTGTCAAAGATGAGCAAGAAAATGAGGAAAAGGAAGGAAGGAAGAAGACAACAGTTGGGGAGAGGGAGGATGGAAGAGAAGTTATCGTAAGTTTATCACGCGATCAAATTTTTTTGGTCTCTATCCTTTCTTTCTTTTTCATTTTCACAACAGGAGTGAAGACAGAAAGGAAACCGGAAGTGAATAGTTTAGGAGGGAGAAGACAGTCGAAGTTCAAAGTGTGAAAATAAAATGTGAACATCGATTTCGGGGAATAAAGTCAAAAAAGGATTTCGAATAATTCAGGTGAGTTATGGCTTCGTTCTTTCACTTAGAAGGAGTGGTGGTGGTGGTTGCTGTTGTTGGGGTGAAGGGGCAGGAAGGTCCTTAAACTCTGCATTAGGAACAAAATTCAAATCGTCTTCTGTCGTGGGTCGTAAAATATTTTGTGTTTCTGTCGCGTTTTCCCCCACCTGTTAAGAATTTCTGGGGGTGCTCAAAGTCGTGTCTATAAAAATCAAAACTTTCCTTTTGTGTCGTTTGTTGGCAACACTGGTAAGTCTCCATGTTGGGTCATTCAACCTTTATTCTTGAAAACAAAACAGCGTTCAAATTTATTATTAATAAAAAGACTTGAATCATTCTATCTAACGCGTTAGCACCATCCATCAATCAATTCAATTGTGTATTTGAGACTGTCCGTAACGAACTTGATAACTGTTAGTGGTGTTATTCTTTCGGTTATAACTCTGCTTCAGATATAATTTTTGTCTCACCTCGTCCCGACATTTCATCCACGTTGGAACCTCCAGGCATTTCGTAGTGGTTCAGAGTTAGGTCTCGATTTGGAGTTAAAATCATTTCATGGATATTGCCCACTTCATAGAGTTTTCATTTCATAAATATTGCACACTTTCTTAGAGGTTTCATTTCATAAATTCTGCACACCTTCTTGAGTTTTTCATAAATTCATAAATTATTGCACACTTTCTTGACTTTCATTTCATAAATATTGCACACTTTCTTGGAGTTTCATTTCATAAATATTGCACACTTTCTTGGAAGTTTCATTTCATAAATATTGCACACTTTCTTGGAAGCTTCATTTCATAAATATTGCACACTTTCTTGGAGGTTTCATTTCATAAATATTGCACACTTTCTTAGAGGTTTCATTTCATAATTACTGCACACTTTCTTGAAGGTTTCATTTCAAAAATTTTGCACACTTTTTCAAAGGACTAAAATTCAAAATCATTTCAAAATTATTGCACATTTTTATGGATCATTCATCTCACAAATGAATTCTTGAAGTCGAGATCAAAGTCTCAATCGCCAAAGTAGGAATCTTCAGTGGCGGAACTAGACATCTACAATCGAGATCGAATTAATGAAGTGTAATACTCCAATAATAATGTGCAATATTTATGAAATGATTTCAAACACCGAACGAAACCAAATACTCAGTCACAGACTATGTTTACAGGGTTCAAAATAAGCGAAACGAGTTGAGACAAGAATCTGACTTCAGAGGGGTGACACTCAAAAGACTAATACTACTAACGCCAATGCTAACAGTCTCCAAAGTCTCAAAGCCTCCCAAACTCCATAACTTTTTCAATAAATTTATTTATTTTATTTTATTTAATTTATTTTGTTGTTGAGAGAGAGAGAGAGAGAGACTAAACACAACTCAAACAACTTTTAGTACAAATTATTGAGCCAGAACAGTTCCGACCGAGAGGGATAACGTTGCAATTCAGTGAAAACCTTGTGCGTCCTACAACCGGAAGTAACTTTTTAGTTCCAGTTTTATTGACAAGGCCGGAAGTGAGGCCTAGAAATTAAAACGACCACGGATTCGAATTATTTTTGTAACCGAATAGTCAAACAGCACACAAACAGCTTGACCTAGAAAATTTTCAAGAACGCATTTCATAATAGAATCCATAAATAGTACCAACACCAGAAAAATGAAATTTTTTCATAAATCTTTCCGGCAGACATTTTGAAAATTTTTAACAAAAGTTGTGTAACAAATTTCGTGACGACTATGAAAGTGTTGCCTGTCTTAGTTTTCGATTACGTGTCAAATTTCGAGACTTTTTTTATATTAATTTGAAAGACTAGAAAAAAAGGATTAAGTCGAGTTTCTCCCAGGGGTTGGGGGATGAATATCACGCTACTGCTGTTGGTATAAAACCTCACCAGATTCGTTCAGAAAATCGAGTTACAGCTATAATACCTCTGAGGGCACCGAAATTTTCTTTTGGAGAGAGTCAGGTATGTGATTGGGTTTCAAACGTGCAAAGTATAAACACGCTGCTGAGATACGTTTCAGCATTTAAGGTACGATACAGTTGGCGGTGACTCTAGAATCAAAACGAACAATTTGCTGAGACTGAAACAAATAAATAATGCGACTGATATTTATTTAATTCAAGGTTCTTATTCAAGAGTAACAACAGCAAAAATTATAATTTCCAGTAAATTAGAGTAATCAGTGGCGTGTTCAGAGAATTAATCAGGTAATTAGATAGAAATATGAGGTAGATTTGTTGTGACAGGGTGGGGAGGATGCGAAATGGTTTTATCTCCTTCCCGTGCTATTATCCAGAGTTTAGGTCACTGGAATAGAGACATTCTAATTCTGTCCCGGAGGAGGAGGAGGGATCACTTAATGTTGGAATTTTTAACGAGCAACAGATTTGAGTGACTGCAGCAGGGGAACGATGATCCGTGCCACGGCGAACAAGGAACACGTCTAAGAATTTGACATCTTCGAATTTAATGTGTTTCAAATCTATTTTTAAACCCTCTACCCCCACCCACCCACCCACCTCACTTCTCTTTCCCGAAAGAAATCGCCAAAAATCTGTTTCGTGCTGGGGAAATAGAAAATTTCCCACACTTCCGAAAACGCATCATACACGTTCAGTCGATAGACTTCATTCACGTCAGCATAAATCAAAAGGAAACCCCCCCGAAAAAATTTTTCATTTCTTCCCCCTCGGGGAGGTTCCAGTGATAAATCGCCTAACCTTCCATCCACCGCCTTCCTCTCTCTCTTTTCAGACCTCATTATCAGCTTGTTGTATAAATATGTTTTAATAGGTTCCACTTAGCGCCCGGCACGAAGTTCCTCATCCCTTTTGTTCTACCACCCCCCCGCCCTTCGGCCTCTTTTTATAACCAAAAATTTCCAGCTCCCGGATTAATTGCTCTTTTTCGTTCTATCAGGAGGTTAATGGTTGTTTCCTTTGGAATCTTTTTCGTGGAAGTGAGGATTCATATTTTTGGGTGGGTTGGAACGATGACGACTAGAACGAGAAGCGACAGCCTGTAAGTCAGCTGTAGTTTGTATGTTAGTTTACACTGTTAAAGGGTTGATTGGATACCGGAGGGATGTAACTTTGAAAGAGGTTACTGAGATAAGACATCTACGTGGACAAATTAGCGCGAAGTGATCATCTGTGTTTCCATAAGAACAGAAATTAAACAACAGAGCTTTGTGAAGCTAGATAAATAATAAAATAATATCTAGAGACTTAGAAATATAGACTATAGACTCAAATCTATTATTTATAGCCTTCTCAAATCTCAAAAGAATCCGACAACTAAAACTGAGGCTATCCAGTGTATAGAATCAGTGGAAGCCTTTTGCGATATTTTCGTATATACTATAAATACTCTTAAAATATAATCTGATACATATAATCTGACTCTTTTACTAGTAGATAATAGGTGTCACAAGTAGGCACCAATACAAAGCTTCTGAAACATTGAAATACGAATCAGCTGTAGTAAGCACTTCCCACCACAACAGTCATAAACTGAACTGCAAATTTTAGAACTGCAGCTATTTTTCAGCAGTTTCGGGGACACAACACGCCAAAGGCTAAATAAGAAAACTTTTGAATTTTAGAAAGGGTAATACGACAGCAAACAGCAATACGGAGTTTTAAACAAGAGAAAATGGAACGAAGAGTTTGTCTGAGAAAATTTCGATATTGCATGTCTAGGAAGTCATTAGCATAATCACAACAGTTCCCCAAATGAATTCTTTTCATTACTGTGCATTAATTATGAAAGAAAGACCTCGTTGTGTCCTAATTTTGAAATTAATCCTCCATCGAAGTGTGCGTTATTTTTGAAACTAGTTCATCACGAAGTTGTGCATTTTTTATGAAACCAAATCCTTATAAACTTGTGCAAAACTCACCGAAGCGAATTCCTCCTTCCAGTGTGCACTACTTATGGAATGAATTTGTCCTAAAAATAAAAATTTATCAGTTACATGATTTGCTTATTTATACTAAAATCCTTTCGCTGTAGGGTAAAACCCCGTCCAAAATATTTTTGAGTTGAAGGTGTCCCCCCCCCCAAAATCACGCAACCTTTTTCGATTTGTATTTAACGCTTTGATATTTAAAATGGAAATGTCAAACCGGTGATTAGAAGCAGAAGCAGCAGTAACAACAGCAGAAAAAAAAAGGCGAACGGCGGTGAAATTGTTTCTTGCACATCCACCGGCGCTACTTAGAAGCTCCTCCTTGATTAACGATCCCTAAGCATGCTAAGAAGTCTTTTAAGACTGAGACCCTCCACCACCACCCCCACCATCATCCCCGTCCCCGCTTCTCTAGGTTAGGCTTTTCGTGACGTGGCCCCAAACTGGATCAAATCCATTTTGTCATAATTACAGAAAAATGGGTGCAAAACAATTTCCTCAACAGTTTGTCTTTCGTAGGTGTCTTCTTTGAACGGAACAATGATCTGCGATCATCAGTTCTATTCGGCGGATGAAACTGACTGGATCTTCAGCACTTCCGCCAGTTCGTTGTTAGGCGGAAGTACGACGGCCAAAAGAATACTACAGGAACTGTTTGGGTGAGTGTTGAAGAGAGGAAGCGTATCAAAAGACTGTCTCAAACTGGCTCCGGCGTTTTCGGGGGCCAACAAAAATAGTTTCGTTTCTACCATAAAAGTGTGCATTACTTTTGAAATGAGTTCTTCATTAAACTGTGCACTATTTTTGAAAAAGTGTCCTTTCTACTAGTGTGAATTTTTAAACAAATGAGCTCTTAGGCATTATGTTTGAAAGAAACTTCCCAAAGTGTGCATTACTTTTGACAGGAAATACTCGTTAAAGTGTGCATTATTTATGAAATGAATCTTAATTAGAAGTCAATGATTATTTATAAAATAAAGTCTTCGCTGAGACAAGCACGAATTAGCGGAAAATTGTGATTCTGTTTATTAAACAAAATCTCTACCAATGTGTGCATTACTTATGAAATAAGTCCTTCATAAAAGTGTGCACTATTTTTGAAAAGGAATCCTTCCAATTAGTGCGGAATTTTTAAACGAATGAACTCTTCACAAAAGCATGCTTTACGTACAACAAAAACATTCAAAAATGTGCATTACTTTTGAAAGGAAGTCCTCATCAAAGTGTGCATTATTTATGAAATGTATTCTTTTTAGGAGTATGGATTACTTATAAATTAAAGTCTTCGCTTAAAACGAGCATTATTTATGGAACAGAATCCCTGTAAAATTGTGCATTACTTATGAAAGAAGTCTCTCATTAAACTGTGCACTATTTTGAAAAAAAAAATTCGTTAGCCCACTAGTGTGAATTTATAAACAAATAATCTCTTCACAAAAGCATTCATTACCTATAACAGAAACTTTCAAAGATGTGCATTACTTTTGAAATAAATTTTGTTTGAGAGATGAGTTATGCAAGAATTATGAAATAGGTCCTTGGGAAAAGTGTGCATTATTTATGAAAACAGTTCTGAGCAATAGTGTACAGCATTTACGGAATCAACCTCCGACAAAAGTGTGCAATATTTATGAAATGAATTTATTCCTTGGTGAATGTGTGGCATTATTTGTGAAATAAATTCTGGGTCAGAGTGTGCATTATTTATGAAATGAAGTCTTCATTAAATCGTGCATTAATTTTGAAACAAATCCTCGGCACTGCTGTGCATTATTTATGAAATAAGACCTCTTTTAAAAGGTGGAGTATTTATGCAATGAAATGTGTGCATTACTTATGAAATGGGTCTATAATATTATTTACAGAATAAAAAGTTTCTCACAGAAGAATGCATATTCATGAAGGAAAATTTCTACGAGCTTTCTATAAAGTCCCCGCTGAAACGAGCATTATTTATGGAACAGATTCCCTGTAAAACTGTGCATTACTTATGAAAGAAGACCCTCATTAAACTGTGCACTATTTTTGAAAAATCCTTAGCCCACTAGTGTGAATTTATAAACAAATAATCTCTTCACAAAAGCATTCATTACCTCTAACAGAATCTTCCAAAAATGTGCATTACTTTTGAAAGAAAGTCCTCTTCATTATGTATTATTTATGCGTCGTGTGCATTATTTATGAAATGAATTCTTTTTAAAAGTACGGATTACTTATTGTATAAAACAAAGTCTTCACTGAAACAAACATTATTTATGAAACTATTTCCCAAAAATTGTGACACCATTTATTACACAAAATCTCTACCAATGTGTGCATTAATTATGAAATAAGTCCTTCATAAAACTGTGCACTATTTTTGAAAAGGAATCCTTCCAATTACTGTGAATTTTTAAACGAATGAGTTCGTCACCAGAGTATGAATTACGTACAACAAAACCTTTCAAAAATGTGCATCACTGTTGAAAGAAATTTTCCTTCTTAGTGTGCATTATTTATGAAATAGGTCTGTAATATTGTTTACAAAATAAAAGTTTCTCACAGAAAAATGCATATTTATGAAATAAAATAAATATCTGCAAAAGTGTGCATTATTTATGAAATAAATCTTTATTAGAAGTCAAGGATTATTTATACAGTAAAGTCCCCGCTGAAACGAGCATTATTTATGGAACAGATTCCCTGTAAAATTGTGCATTACTTATGAAAGAAGTCTCTCATGAAAGTGTGCACTATTTTTGAAAGAAAAAAAAAAATTCTTAGCCCATTAGTGTGAATTTTTGAACGAAAGACCTCTTCACAAAAGGTTGATATAACAGAATCTTCCAAAAACGTGCAGTAATTTTGAAAGGAATCCTCATCAAAATGTGCATTATTTATGAAACAAATCCTTTTTAGAAGTATGGATTACTTATAACACAAATTCCACTCTGAAACGAGTATTGTTTGTGAAACAAATTTCCCATAAAATTGTTTTTTTAATAAATATCTTTACGAATGTGTGCAATACTTATGAAAGAAGTCCCTCATAAAAGTGTGCAATATTTTTGAAAAACAAATCCCTCCTACCAGCGTAATTTTTAAACAAATGCGTTCATGACAAAAGTGTTTTAGTCAAGACTGACATCCCTGGTATCCATTTGTAAACTTGACATCTGTCGATTACGTTTCAACCGGAAGTCATAATTCTCAGTTTCATTTCCTATTTTACATTCATTTCGCCTTTTTTACTTTTTCAGAAAACGTCACGATCACATGATAACCAAATCGGAGAAGATAAAAAGGAAAAAACGGGCCGTGACAACAGAGAGCATTTGCCTGACACCCGGTTCGAATCCGTCGCCGGGTAAACGGTTCTCGGAAACGAAATCCTGGTCGGAGCCTTTGAGAGAAGGCGGTGAAGATTTTTTAGTAATACGAAATCAAGGGATCTCGAATTTTGAGAATTTCGACGCGTCCCAGCACTTAAACGGATGTCCCGTTAAATGGTTGTATAATAAAAGATTATCTGATAGGAATAAGAAATATAAATTATCTAGATGGTGTTCCAAGAAATCGGTAGAGAAAAAGGAAAACAAAAAAGGAAAAGCTGAACATTTTCGAGACAAAACTCCTGTCGAAGTGAAAATTCGTAAGTTCTCCTCTAAAACCTTCAACGACAGGAAATTTTTACTGGATTTCGGATTTTTCTGTTTCCAGATAAAATTAATCTAATAGATAAATGCATGTGCAAGAGTGATGAAAATTATTTCCCACCTTTCAAATCGTTGTCATCGTCGTCGTGTCCTCTCGACAAGTCCGCCATATTGGAACCGTTAGAGAGTCACAAGAAAAAACTGGCGGCAAAACTCAACTGGAAACTTCACGACGAAACTCACGAAGATGGCGGATTGGAGACGTCTTCTGAAATCAGGTACAAGTTCATGTGTGAACACGTGACCATGACGAAACCTTCCACGAATTCCGATTCCATTCATCTATTCCCCATTCAGTTCCAGACAAAATTATCTACCGCCGAGACCGTTACTGGGATTGAAGCCTTTGCTTTCCATTTTGCTGTCGCCGCATCAGGAAATTTGCTGCAACGTGGCGACACATTTCCTACAGAATTCCAATCGAGGTGAGTAATCGTCGAAAATATTAGCAACTAGGCTATACATAATGGTATTGCCCGGTTTATACTTAATTGTATAAACGGATATGATTAATATGACCTCTTTTCTATACTATATATAATATAAAAAGTATATCTGTGAGTGGATAAACCGGAAGTAGTGAACAACACGTCTCACAACACAAACCCGGTTAATAGTTACATATTGACCTCATAACCTCAGATATTCTCGGTTTCCTCCTCTCTCATTTCAAAAATAATGCACACTCGTACTATATTTCATAAATATTGCACACACTTGAGTAGAATTCATTTCAAAAGTATTGCACACTTTTACTAAGAATCCATTTCTTAAATTTTGAAAATATTTTCATAACTACCGCACTTTTTTGCGAAGAACTCGTTTCAGAAGTATTGCACACGCATCTGTGGGAGATTATCTGACAAAAACATCTCACAGATAATGCACTATTAAGATGGTTTCATTTCATAAATAATGCACAGTTTTTGTTTATTATTCGTACTTGCTGCAGATTTTTTAAGTCAACACCTTGAACTGTAAAAAGACACTCAATCTGATTATAATAACGTGGGAGAAATTTGTCTTCTTACGTTTCTAGAACTTAGTTAAATCTTAAATGGGATAAACGTAAGAAGATAGGACGTTGTATTTTATTTACGTGAGAAAAGTTGGTTATCTTACGAATCTTAAGTCACAAAATGTTAAAAGAAGTTTGAGTAACATAATTTGAAAGTTGATGGGGAAGTAACTACTACCGGCAGACCTCTCCAAAGTGGTCAAGGGGTGAGTCAGATTTAGTCAGAACAGGGTAAAGCAGAATTTGTTCTTACGCGACAACAAATTTCCTTTTCAGAACGGAAGACAGAATCACCCTCGCTAAGCGTTCAGTCATTAGACTTACCATCCTTCGTCCCAGAATCGAAATCAAGACCAAAGACGACGAACACGCCGCGATGGGGCTCAAAATCATCGAGGCTGCAAAAGAAATTACAAATCCCGAATCAGATAACCATAAACCTTCGTCAGGTGACCGGAATCCCCACAGCGAAAACGGATTCGAACAATCTTCAAGGAAAGAAAATCACCAAACTACCAAAATGTCAGCCATCTTTGTCCTCTCTCTTCTACGAGTTAAGTGACAAAACGAAGAACGTCCAACCGTTGGAGGATTTAATAAAAGATCTCATGATGGAAGACGATCACTTTAAGATAAAACGTTTCCTACATTACAACTGCGAGACAAATATTTTGGGTCCGCTGAACGAAAATAAACGAAATCAGGAGAAGAAAATGAGGACGACAGAAAACGAATCGACGACGTCCACAGACGAGACTGGATTAAATCTCATCTGTCACGGAGTTAGACTCTCGACGAAAAGTTCACAACCTAAGAGAATGACACAGAGGGAGAGGTACACGAGTGTTAGAATTAATTTGTGATAAATAACATGATCAAAGGGTCATTAAACCATCGAAGATTGTCTTTTGGTGTAATGATTGCAAGAAACGCCGAAATAGTTTTTGAGTAGTTCAACTCTGTCGCTGGCTAAGTTCTAACACAACCGGTGTGATTGGAGTTTGTTATAACACACCTGACATTAGTCGATGATTATGATGACTCAGATTATAGAATCTAGACTTGGAAATATACTTTCACTAACCTTTTCCGGTAGAATTAAATTTATGTCATCTTGATCGAGATTAATATCCGTGAAACATCGCGTACAATATTTAAGAACATGAGACACACACGGTTATTGTCTAAAAACCACACTGACAGAACAACTCATCCACTTAACTTGAACACCTCCATTAGACTGAAGATTCCTGCCACGTAGTTTCACTTTTATACCGTGTGAGACACTGCAGATGGAGCCACTATCGCTCTTGCAGAGTGACGACAAAATTCCCTTTCCCCGTTAAGGATATAACTCCCTTATATTTAGACACTTCAGGTGGTCTAGAAAGTCTTTCAGCTCTTCTCTACAGGATCAGATAACAAACTAAGCCCAGAGTGTTGGTTTGTCTTGAATAAAAACTCTTCATGAGTACATACAAATATATTTCCACAAAAAATGGAAAACCATTCTTCAAGCTAAGATAACAGTATAAACTTTTCTTGTCTGACAATCAACAAACCAAACCTCGATTCAAAATCATTAACAACTCGCACTCAATGACCTGTTATAAAATTAATTGAACAGAAGATGAAAACATAAAACAATAATCAAGATCTTCGAAAATGAGAATTACGTTACGAGAAATTACAAAAATATCAATTTTATAATACTATACAAAGAATACAAAAATTATACTTTCATTCATCCACCCACGTATATTATATTTTTATAATTTCCTTTAGAAAATGCTTAGAGCGTTGTCATGTGCGTCAAATACACCACCGAGTCTTCTCCCAATATCTCTTTAAATAATTATATAAATAGTCTAGTAGATTTGACTTATTAATATATATATACTTAAGGTTAATGGCAAAATCCACAATCTTCTTAAACCTCCTCACAATGAATACTAGTGACTTGGGCAAATGTGAAACACGATTTCGTCACCTCTGTCCATACGAAAACTGTCGTCTATGTCCTTTGAGATGATTAGATTATAGAGATATCGAAACTAGAAAACAGCGATTTCAGATCTGGGTCTGTTTATGAGATCTTCGTCGAGAGTTAAGAGAACCATGAATGAGAAAAACATGGCGGCCGCACTGAGAAAGTGCCAAATGTCATGATTGTCGTAAAAATCTAAGATCTCGCACGCTTTGTTGTATAGTTTTGACTGAGCGGGCGTTTCCTTCCAGGATATAGTCTTGGCTAAGAAGAAGTACATGGCTGCGAACCAAAACCCGGCTGCTAGTACTATGTATAAAACAGTTTGAAGCAAAAGTTTCTCTTTGCAGATGAACTGAAAATACGAAGAAATAGTTTTGTAAAACTTGAGCAAACCCGAGACGATACAGTGGTGTGGAGTCCATGAAATAGGTAGTCGGGAGAATCACAAACAAAAAATTTACCTTCATTATGATGTAAAAGATGGTGTAGAGCAACAAATTAACCATAAATAGTGTGAGGAAATAAGACGAAACATTTTCAGAGCCGTAAAAAAACCTCAGGATGGCAAGAGCCCAATTGAACGCGTTACCGATGAACAAGAGAATGAATCTGCTGGGAAACACTGGCCTGAAAATCTGGAACTCCATTCCCTAGACGAGATTTTGTCGTAAACCCGTCTTATACTCTGACAAGCTGAAACGAATGAAATTAATAAGACACAAAACCAAAGCAAAATCTCATCGACAAGGTAGACAAAACAATGCTTACCCAAAGACGATCTACCCAGGTAATAAATCTTCAGCGAAAGATGAACGCAGACGAGTAGATGAACGATTGTGAATAAGGACCAGAAAAGGAGATTGCTCATGAAAACTCCACACGCGCCAAAAAGCAAAACGACAGCCAGGAGGAAGAACGTTGAAGAAGCGTTTGCGCTCACATCTGCATGTCTAGCTTGATAAATTTTAACCATACACAGAGTGCAAATCACGTACATAAAAGTTGTATCTGAAAATAAATAAACAAATAACAACAGATGGGAAGACAGGATGCTGTTGTCTTATTAACCTCCACCTTACCAAACTGGATGTTGTAATGATTCGGACAAAGATGGTAACACGAGCTTAGAACTCCTTCGATGATCAATGAGGCCCCATTGCGTAAAACAAACCGAAATGCTGCGGGATTCCGCAATCCTGAAAGCAAGACCCACGGTTTTGGTTAATTCAAGCGTTTATAAGACTTCGGTACAAACATAAGCTGAGCCAATTTGACTCATACAGATGTTTATTTTTTAAAAAACTGACCCAAAATATTTTTCTGAACGCTTAACTTTAAATAGACCAAAAGAAGACATATTTATTCGTTGTTGTTACATGAGTAAACCCATCATCTTACAATTTTTTAAATTTCTAATAAAATTAATTCTTCAAAAAAATGTGTGCAATACTTATGAAAGAAACACTTCATAGCAGTATTTATGAAATAAATTATCTGTAAAAGTGTGCATTAATTATGAAATGAATTGTTTGCACTGGAGTTCAGTATACACAAAATGAGTTCTTCAAATTTGCAGCTCTAAGACTTGGACTTGTTTATGTCACAAGTACTGCACACTTTTAAAGGACAAGTCATTTCATTTGGACGAAGAATTCTTTTCATAAGTGAACACATTCATGAAAAATTCATTTGATACAGAAAAAGAATTACAAGATGATATATTCACTCATATAATACCACTGAGTAAATGTTTCTTCTTGGTCAGATTGAAAAGTTTCTGCAATAACTGCTTCTTTAAAGTAAACATCTGTATGAGTCAAATCAGCTCAGTCAGTGATATGTACACCTCAGCTTTCATCTTCGGTTCAGTACACAATTAGACTTGAGAAAGTATTTTGAATCACGTTTTGTTGACTAAAACAAGATCTTAAGAACCACGTCTAGAGACTTGATATAAACCATCTAAATCCGCCATTGTTGAAAACCAAATCTCACCTTGTAAAATTCTTCATAACTACTGAGTCTATATCTGTAAATCTTTTCTTTTATATAAGTCAAGATGAGGAAAAGTGAACCGAATGAAATGTATCCAATGTTACTGAAAACGTGATTAAAATCGGCAAAAAACCATAAAGGATGAGAGCAGAGAAAATTGTAGAAACAAATATCGCTTCCTCTTTTGTTGAATTCCTAAAAATGACAAAAAAATATTAGAACCAGAGGAATGAACACCAATAACATTTCCAATAATCAACAGACGGAAAAAATTTTTTCTTACAAACTGATAGTTAAATACTAGCTGGCCCACTGGCAAAAGGTAGAATATAGCTACAATGAGTACGTTCCAAACATATAATTTTGTCTTTTTCTTTAATTGACTGGGTTCCTTTCGAGCTAAATGACACACCTTAAGGTAACGTCTTTTCCTGTAACAATAATTAAACCTTATGTAACTTAAAACCTCACGAAAAATTTAAATCATCTCACAGATTAGTTCCTTGACAAGAATGTGGGGATGGTTGTAGGTCTCAAATAAATTTCTTCGACAAACTCTTATCTTACCTAAAACTAGAGTCGAAGTCTTGTTCTAAAATAGAATTATAATCCTCAGCACCGATGGCTGGATTGGAATCAGTCCTCAATAAAGTGCTGCCAGACTGAATACCTGAATCATTTAATTAAAAATTATTTAGTAAAAAAATCTAAACCAACAATTTGAAATTATTAATCATATTTTGGTGTGAAAACTGATATTAAGCACTTATAACTCACTGGATACAGTTTCAGAAGCATCTTCCTTATATGTTGATGGTCCTGCTTGCATATTAGGAGACAAAGCATCGTCAAGGTGAAGTTCTAAAATCCATTCCCTGAAATTTAAAAATTTTAACCACTACACTCACTAATTGATGTCTACAGATTAACTTCCACAACTAAAGTAAAATTTGACACAATGGTAAAACTAAGGTTTTTGAGTAACTGCAGTCCCAGTCAAAGCCTTTTGATTAACTGCAGTCGAATAGTCAAAGAGCCTGATTAGCAAAACAATGGCTGAGTTTAAACCCCCTCCCACATACACATTAATCACAACAGTGAAAGACAAGATTGAATCTTCTGCTTACTTCTTAAAACTACAGTAAAATATAGTAAACAGTATCAAAACAATTGAAATGATCACACTTAATGTAATGCCGACTGCTATCTGATAATCTGTTACTGTAATTGTTTTCGATATTGTCAGTGTTACATTCTTGAACTTTTCTCTACCAAGAAGTTTAGATGTGCAATAATCCTCTTGCAATTCCATAACAAGAACAATGTAAAATCCATTAGGAAAAGCATCTTTCTGTAAAAATTTATGTTTAAAAAGCAAATGCAACACATACAAAGACGAAGAAGAGAGTAACTTACAAAAAGAGTTAAACCACCCTGTCTGGTAACTGTTTGAAAATGACCCTTATATCTGACATTCTCTTCTAGATCGAATACTGGACATGACACATTTTGCACAGAGACGATCATGCAAAGGTCATCTGGTGATGTTACTTTAACAAGAACTGAAGTTACATTTTGGGGAAACTTGAAGAGAGAAAAACTCGGAGATGAAGGTGCCACTTCTACTGTTATATTTGAGTCCAATCTGCAACATAAATTGTGTTAAAAGCTATAAGATATGGGAGATGACTTGAACCAATTCTATGCTAGTCAGACACTTTGATCACTCAACTGTGACCCACCCAAGTCTATTTCACCACCCCTCCAAATTTTTTTGTATATTGTAAACTGTCTTCTCAAGATATTTATACTCCATCAAGTTATATTCTATATGGGAACTTGTTCAAATGTTTCAATTCTTAATACAAACAATGGGAGGCCTGTGGTTGAGTAATCAAAACACCTGATAAGAGAAGTATAAAATTGAGCCCCCTTTCAGACTGATCATGCCTAAGAGTAGAAAACTTAATCACAGCCCAGCTAATCTATGACGAAAGGACAAAAATTAAAATGCTAAATCCAAACGATTTAAGATGAAACTTACCCAACCAAAAAATTCTTATTTATATAAACAATAACTTCAGCAACTATGGTTACATTACTTGAAGTTGAAAGTGACACTCTTAAAGGTCCACTTTTATTCCCCTACAAAAAAAATTACAACTCATCACATCAAATTTAAAAACGAAAAGCAAATTCATAAAATGAGAATCAACTTACTGTATGATAACCATCCACCTCAGTTGTTAAGTCATATGGACACAATGTTTGTTGTGTCTTTTGATAACTATGAGTAGATCTTGTTGAGTGAACAACAAAAGGTAATTCCCATGACAAAACTCCACTATTTTGCATCACAACAACTAACAACGGATGTTCTTCCACACATGTGGCACATTTAACTGAGAGTCTGAGAGGTTCAGTCACAATATCCTGAAATCAAAATCAAAATTGAATTTGAATTGACTAAAAAAAAAACAAAGCAATGACGTTATTCCTACAGTTAGATAGAAATAAAAAAAACTGAGAGCTTACATCGGGCAAATTTTGAATTTCAATTATGTATTCCCTCTTTTCGTGAAGGGTATAACTTTTTGCCTTTCCTATACTTAATTTATCAACGATTGCATCGAAACTGTGAGATTGGTCGATGAGTAAAGGCAGAAGTAGGATGAAAACATTAATAAATTTTCCCGTTCCCTCGTCATTTTTTAAAATCAACTAGTGGGAAGTGGGAAAAAATTTTTCCACCGGTAACACACAACGCGATAAGTAAAATTCTTTAACATTAAGTACAACCTATTGTTTTGCACATTTTAAACGTTATCATCGGTTTCACTCACAGTTTAGCCAACATGATAAACGAAAACCCCCTGATTAAAATAAAAATGTTTTCTTACTCTAAGACTCAAGCTCAACACCATTACCAAAGGGTTTTTACGAGCGATTTTACGAGCCAATTTTTTTATTTTCCGTCCCAACCACTAATCCAGAACGTTTAATATTTAATTAATTTGTGGGTTGATCGAAAAGTTTATAACATAACTCACTTGTATGAATTACCGGTTTGTTGCAAAATGGGTGCACATTACTCCTTCCGTTCGAAATCAACAGATTTTTGCGCCGTTAATGTCCGCATTATCGGTTTCCTTCCTTAAACTTAATAAACTATTATGACGGAATGTGTTGTTATTGTTATCATCGATAATAACGGTGGTCCAGTTCAATTCAACTGGACCGTCTTTCGTTCTAATCACTAAACCTCACCGACTCCCATAGAAAAGTAACACCAACGTAAATATCATTTAGTCATGATTTTGAGATCACACGTAAACTCTTGTTGATATTCTCGTAACCTTCGTAGTATTTTCAACTGTTATCTCAGTCAAACTTCAACAGTTAGTCTCAACACAGTTTGGTGTGAGTTCGGAATCAATGCGACTTTGTGACAATGTCGTTTCGTTCGTTTGAGGGAATTGTTGTGGTTAATTAGTTGTTACATAGAAACATTTGATAATCACTCGATTATGATTTGCTCCTCTTAATTAATTTAACAGTAACAAATTAAACGAATCAGTCTTGACCATAACTTGGAAGACATTCGACTTCAACCCAGCTAGGTCTCGTTTTACGCGTTACACTCTTGTCGTCTGGAATATTAAAAAACAATTTTATTAAATAAAAATCATTTTCAACTTTTAAAGAGGACTCATTTTAAAAGTAATGCACACATTTGCAGAAATTTTCCTTCATGAATATGCATTCTGCTGTGAGAATCTTTTTATTCTGTAAATAATATTATAGACCCATTTCATAAATAACGCACAGCAGTGTTGTTAGTGTTTGTTGCAACTATTTGTTTCAAAAGTACTGCACGATTTAATGAAGACTTCATTTCATAAATAATGCACACTATGACCCAGAATTTATTTCACAAATAATGCCACACATTTTCCCAAGAATCAATTTCATAAATATTGCACACTTTTCCCAAGGACCTATTTCATAATTCTTGCATAACTCATCTCTCAAACAAAATTTATTTCAAAAGTAACGCACATCTTTGAAAGTTTCTGTTATAGGTAATGAATGAATTTTTTTTCTTCAAAAATAGTGCAAAGTTAATTGAGCGACTTCTTTCATAAGTTATGCACAATTTTACAGAAAATCTGTTCCATAAATAATGCTCTTTTTAAGCGAAGACTTTAATTTATAAGTAATCCATACTCCTAAAAAGAATACATTTCATAAATAATGCACATTTTGATGAGGACTTCCTTTCAAAAGTAATGCACACTTTGGCGAAAAATTATTTTTATAACACTTAACGAGAATTGACTTCATAAATATCCACACCAAACACCAAAACCGTTAAAATAACTTGAGAAGTGTTCATTTCAAAAGTAATGCACACTTTAAAAGAGTAATATAAGTTGATTCAGCGGTGTTGTGTTTGGTATTTGTGTAAGGCCTTTTTTTACTTCTCATTCGTAGAGTATAAAATAAGTTTTTGCGGTTTTCATTTTCGCGTAAAACAAGACCCCATTCTGTATGAGAGTACGACCATCTTCTTCATCATCGAATAATGAATTGGAACACTCATTCTAAAACTATAAATAAATTAATTTGGGTTAGGTTATATATATACTGAAAATAATATATGAATAAAAATATACTTTCCGAAGTTAAAACAAGAAATAAATTTTATGTATTTATGAAACCATCTCATGCATCATAAATTTATATTTTAATAGTATAACAAGTTCGAAATCGGATATTGTTCTTATTTTATATTATTCATGAGATAGACATGGAAGGGAAATGTTTCTTCAAGGATTGCCAACATTTGTAATATTCATGATCAAGCTTTTGACAGGTTTGTTGTCCCCACTGAGTAACTGCCATACTCAGGCTACTTTCAAACATGAACGCCTGGAAGAAAAGTTAAAAGAACAAGAGAAACATCAACTTTAACATAATAATTCCAAAATAAATAAGTTATGTGGATGAATAAATAAATAAATAAATAACCTGGGTTCCATCAGCTACTCGTACAGGTTTTAACTCAGCTTTAGACGCGTCTAGAAAACACTTAGAATCAGGTCCGTGTGGGGTCATCATTGAGTGGAGAGAAGCACCACCGGGCAGGAAACCTTCTTCTTTTGCCTCGTAGTTTCCTTTTATCAGACCCATGAATTCGCTCATACAATTCCCTATTGATTACATAAATACATAGCCTTAATAAAGCCTTTCGAAATAAATAAATAAATAAAAGTTGACCAACTGAAACGGTATTCGATTCAAAAATGATGAGAGATTTCTACAGAAGTACAGTACACATCGTTAAAATTTATGTCTAATAAAACATACATAAATCAGTGGTCAATCCATTTCATAAGTAATGCACACATTTCATTTTATAAAGACTCCACCTTTTAAAAGAGGTCTTATTTCATAAATAATGCAGCAGCAGTGCTGACGATTTGTTTCAAAATTAATGCACGATTTAATGAAGATTTCATTTCATAAATAATGCACACTATGACCCAGAATTTATTTCATAAATACTGCACACTCTTGCCAAAGATCAATTTCAAAAATACTGCACACATCTGCCGAGGACCTATTTCATAAATATTGCACACTCTTGCCGCGGATCTATTTCATAAATATTGCACACTCTTGCCAAAGATCAATTTCAAAAATAATGCACACATCTGCTGGGACCTATTTTATACATACTGCATACTTTTGTTGAGAACCTTTTTCCAAAATATTGCACACAGTTGTCGACAATCTATTTCATAAATACTGCACACTCTTGCTCAGAACTTATTTCATAAACAATGCACATTTGCCAAAGACCAATTCCATGAATGTTGCGCATTTTTTACCAGACCTTATTTCATAAGTATTGCACACTCTGGCCTAGAGTTTAATTCCAAAATACTGCACACATCTGCCGAGCACCTATTTTAAAAATACTGCACATCTGCCAAGGACCTATTTCATAAATATTGCACATTCTTGACGAGCCTATAAAACTGCACACTTGCAAAGACCTATTTCAAAAATACTGCACACACCTGCCGAAGACCTATTTCAAAAATAATGCACACATCTGCCGAGGACCTATTTTATACATACTGCATACTTTTGTTGAGAACCTTTTCAAAATACTACACATTTGTCGAGAATCTATTTCATAAATACTGCACACTCTTGCTCAGAACCTATTTCATAAATAATGCACACATCTTCCAAGAACCTATTTCATAATCCTTGCATAACTCATCTCTCAAACAGCTCAAATTTGTTTATATTTTACTTACTATGGTAGTAAGGTGGTCTGAAAGTGTGTTCTTGAACAGCCCATCTCGGAGGGAAAATCACGAAATCAGCAATGGCGACTCCCGGTTTCATAGAAGCACATGTGAGAACAGTAAATATGGATGGATCCTAACGTAACAGTTACACATAACAGTCAAAACAAACGTGGAGAAAGCGAAACCAGACCGAAAATTGTTTGTTAACTTACGCAGTGGTCAAACTGAGTTGCATTGATAACCATGAACTTATCCAGATCATATTTGTATGGCACGTAATTACCATGCCAGGCGACGACATCAAAGGGGCTGTGATTCTGTAAGGCCTGGAAGAAAGCTCCCTGAAATTTGGAAATGACTTTGTAGCCCTGAACTTCCAAATCTTCGTACCAAGCAACGGGGGTTAAGAAGTCTCTAGGATTAGCCAGACCGTTGGCGCCTGAAACAAACAATTAAAAAGTCAAAATCCGGAAGTCTGTAGGGATTTTGAAATGAGTGATGGAAGAGTATCTCACCAATGGGGCCCAAATTCGGCAATCTAAAGTGGTCGTCGTAAACTTCCAAAATATAACCTCGACTCGGTCCCGTCACCTCCACTTTGAATCTCATCCCCTGTTGAACGACACAAATCTCATTTGGACTGACCAACAGTTTTCCAAATTCCGTCGTTATTTTCAGGGCTCCCTGCTGTGGAACTAAAAACATAAATCCAACCCTCGAGACTCACTCCAAACGCGACAACACCACCTTTCAGGCTGATATATACCAACCGATCAAGAAATCTCCATCCGAGTTGTAGAAACATTTATTTCTCATAGACGCATTGCACGCGTACACGTGTATAGCGACACCGTGTCTTCCTTTGGGATCTCCAGCTCCGCACACGGTGTTCAAACCGTCCACGAAATCCACATCTCCGGTTGGAATATCGAAAGGTTTCCATCGAAGTTGATTCGGATTCGGTTCCAAATCCTCGAATTTGGACACCGTGTTGTTTGGGATCCTCACGAAAGGTTCGTGCTTCACTGATGGCCGGATTCTGTAAAACCAGGTTCTTTTATTCTCTCCTCTGGGTGCTTAAAGAAAAGAAAAACAAAATAAACATTCATTCATGGTCCAAGAATATTCCTCGAGGAATTTTGTTTACGGGAAAGACTCCAATAAAAATTTAATTAACATAAGAAGTTGTTTTCTGCTCTTAAAGGTCATGGAGACTGTCTTGTTTCTAAGTGGTAACAAAAACTTGTTTCGTATCAACACTTGTTATGCTATCGTATCGATAACAAACAACCAAAGTAGTTCACTGCCATGCTTCCATACAACTTTTAAGAACTGAAGTAGCAGTATAACCCAAATCCCAGACCTCCAGAAACCCAGGACTCCAAAACCGGATGTTAGTGCAAAGAGCAAGATAACAGCAACAAGAATGAACTTGTGAAGAGCTTTAGTGCTTCGATTGACTGAAAGTTATTTTATTTAACTTATTTGTTTCATGTTTCGTCAAATAGATAATTAACGTAAAATTATTTATCTATACAGTGGGAGGAGTAGTGTAGTGGTTAAATTCGGGACTTAGACTCAAACAGTCGTGAGTTCTAATCCTCCTCCCGCATCTTGTTATACCCAAAGGGAAAAAAAACCAGAATTAAAGCCACCACTATAATATAATTAAAAAATCTATACTTTATTATATATTATAACTAGATTAAATTAAACTTGGAGACATCATGACCCAGATCACATCATCAGGGCAAGGAAAATTCATATTTATTCCCCGCAGTCTGCTCTAAACTAAAGTAAACTATAGTATAGTCATAAAATACTATAGTATCACTACTATATTCTATTATACTACACTAAATCCTGCTTATATAACACAATATACTGATATAGATGGCATAAAGCTATTACCATAATATAATTATACATGTGGGAGGAGTAGTGTAGTGGTTAAGTTCCTGACTTGGACGCAAATGGTCCATGGTTCGAATCCTCCTCCCGCATCCTGTTATACCCAAAAATTAAGGCTGGAAAACGGGATTAAAACCACCAGCAAAATTATTTATCTATACAACCGGGCCTCAGATAATTCAACTATTTTAACTCTCAGCTGTTCCCTTTAAAGGGACATCTTGAACCTCGGTTATCACCCCCAGGCTAGGAATCATTAATCTTCAACTTCATTATCTACACCCACTGATAGATAAACGGAAGGTCTGTGGTGTAGTGATTAAAATGCCAGACTAAGAATTCAGAGCCGCGACTTCACATCCTTCTCCCGTATCCTGTTATACTCAAAACGTGAAAAACGGGATTAAACCCCAACTATAACTTTAACTATATAGTGATAGATAAATACTTTAAAACAGTTTTTGATGAATATTTTTTATCCATCCCTCTACTTTCGAACATTCGGCATTTACACACACTTTCAGGAAACGACTATGTCCAAATTCGAGGCCCATAGTGTATAATATATTTTTACTTGTTAATATATATTTATAAGTTTGTATAATTATTATTGTACTCGCTTAAGAACTGAAAAAGCTGTATACCCCAAATCCCAGACCTCCAGAAACCCATTCCCGAAGACCCCAGAACTCCAAAATCGGATGTTAGTATAAATATGTTATGTATAATTATTATTGGTGATTTGTTTAGACATCTATTAATTCGTTTTTATCTGGTACCAATTTATTTATTTATTTTCTGGTTTTATTCATCGAATTATCTACTTCATTGCTCAGGGTGATAACTCATTATCTTGTTATACACTAGTATATGTAGTTGATTTGTTAGCTGAATCTCTTGCAAAGGGAAAGACTTTAGTTTTCAAGGTGTCAGTGAGGTGATACTGAAATGTCATACACTAACAACACTGACACCAAAAAGAAGTAAAACCGAGAGTATGAGAAGAGAAAGATAGATAAAGAGAGAAAGGAAGAATAGAACAGAAAGATATAAACGACAGGATTACAAAGAAATCTTCCTATTTCAACTAGCGTTCTCTACTACAATATAGTCACTCATAATATCATAATAAATATGACTCATTAGTATCCTTTTAAGCTCACTGAAACGCAAACACTTAAATATCTGGATATGAAGATAAATGAACTTAGAGAATAAAATAAACGTCATGTATAATATAACTAAAGATAAAGTGAACGAGAATGTGCGAATGTTGTAGACAAGACCCACCACCACTTTATAGTATACAGTACGACGATTTAATAACAACAGCTCAAAACCCTTTTAGTCAAACAGCAAAACAGTTATTAGTTACCTGTAAAAGCACTTCCCGACAGTTGTTCAGCGTATAATCCATAAGGACAAATCTGTGGATTGTTCTGGCCGACGGGTAGCGATCCTGGATGCCTGGGATCTTCAGACTGGAATTCGTTACCGAAACCGGCTAAATACTAAAACGGAAACGAGAAAAATTTTTGGATTAATATTCACCGCCAAATTCGTCAAATTGATTCTTATCTCAAATTTGAAATCCGAACCTTCAATTCCTCTGTCATTTTCCGCGTTTAACAATCAAATAAAAGAGACAAAATGGATTCTCGGTAGAAAAATGAGTGAACGGCCTTGGACCGCTTGCACCCATCAGGAAACCCGGTTTTCGTGGCGACATAATCAGGCGTCTTTGAAACCTGTCCTCATGTGATTTGAAGGACGAATTTGGTTTGAAATTTTTGTTTGTCTGTGTGTGTGTGTGTTGGTTGAAAGAGACAAGATTTAAATGAAAAGAGGAAATGAATTATTATAACGGCGATAATGATGGGGATGACATTTTGAAAAAAGGGATTTGACACGTGACTCAATTCAGATCACGTCAAACAAGCTTTGCCGTTGTGTTAAATGTTAATTTTCATGCTTTATTACAAGGGCAATTGAAATTAGACAAAAGGCCTGCGGATAGGAACCCGTGTACCATCCTTCCCTCCGTTTCCAGCATCCCTCTCCCTCTCTGCCCTTGGTCCAGTGGGAAAGTCCTTACTAAGGGTAAGACATTAATCAAAACTACAAACGCAAGAAATTTGACCAAAACGAATGTACACCTATTATTTAACAATACAAGTAATAATATTATTAATAAATAAATAAATAATAAATCCATCATCGAAAATGTGGTCCACGGTCGAGATATACCGATGTATACACTCAAACCCGTTTTTGTGTGGTGGATAGGGACCGCATAAAAGAAAACGCATAAAAAAAGTGCACAAAACCTCACGAGTAGCTATAAAATATAGAGTTCGGAATACAATTAAAAAGTTTAAACGTATAAAAAAAATCGCACAAAAAAGACCACACAAAACGAATAAATGTAAATTTTCTGGATGGTGTGCATTATTTTTGAAATGAAATCCGTAAGTTTATGTGTTATTAACGAAAGGGGTTATGATTGAAAATATGGATCATTTCTATAATAAACAAAACCTCTGGAGAGGTGTGCATGACTTATGAAATGAATTCTCAATTCTCTTAAACGAATGCGTTGCTTGTGAAAATGATTTTTATTGAAAGTGTGCATTATTTATGGAATAGGTTTGTACTTGAAAGTAGGAATTATTTATGGCATGAATTCGTAGTCATTTGTGCATTATTTTTGAAACGAAATCTTTCTGAAAGTGTGCAGTATTTTTGAAAGGTGTTTCTGAAGTATTTTTGAAATGAATTCTCTTCTGAAAGTGAAAGTATTTTTGTCCGAAGGTGTGCATTATTTTGAAATGAATTCTTCTGAAGGTGTTTTGAAAAAGTTCTGAAAGTGTGTGTATTTTTGAAACAAATTTCTGAAGTGTGTATATTTTGAAATAAATTTCAAATGTCCGTTACCTTTGACAAGAATTCTGCCCAATAGTGTGCATTATTTATGAAATGGGTTATACCCCAAAGTGGAGATTATTTATAGAATGAATTCTTGTCCTAAACTGTGCATTATTTTTGAATCCAACTCTACACAAATCCAATGTCTACAGTGACACAACTGATTCCCGAATTTATCTACGCAACGAAAATCAACTTATTTTGTGTCGGATGAGTCAAACTGGCTCATTCAAACTTGGCATTTGTACAAGTTGTGAATATTCAAGAATTTATTTACTTCTCAGTTCTTTTCTTATCAGCTCGAAAATCAGTAAACAAATGATAAGTGGAAGTTCAGTCACGTGATCATGTTCTATTGACTCATTACTACGACGCAGGTCCCTAAAACTGATTTTAAAATGGTTTTCAGTTGTTATCAAACGAAGTTGAGTTCGATAATGTTTTGTCAACAAACTATTTCATAACTAATGCACACATTTGCCAAAGACCCATTTCATAAATACTGCACACATCTCCCGAGGATCCATTTCATAAATAGCGCACACTTTTTTCCAGAACATATTTCATAAATATTGCAAACGTTTGCCGAGAATCTATTTCACAATACTGCACACTCTTGCCAAGGACCAATTTCAAAAATATTGCACACTCTTGTCGAGAACCCAATGTTTTAATAAATAGAAATGTCTAAGAACTTATTAGTTAACCAGGAAATAAATAAATTTGAGTTTATGGAGTACAGTGTCGCCATCTATTCTCTCTCATTTTTTTTAATATGACGGTTTCATGTTATTGGTTGAATTCATTCTGAAAGTGTGCATTACTTATGAAATAACGTGCAATTGTGCAATATTTATGAATATAACTGCTGATACTGATTCCGGAATTCGAACAAGTTGAAAATGAAGTCTTCCAGGATTGCAATAAACAAATCTCCAAAGAGTTACATTGCTGACTTCTATTTTTGACTTCTCAATCAGCCACCTCTCCATAATTATGGACCTATTAATTTACAAAGTTACATTAGCCTGGCAGATGATCTCCTCCATCAAAGTCACTTTTACAAACGACGTCCCAGTATTTTGGAAAAAAGGAAAACGCGTGGGTCTCGCCAACAATTACTATACTTACTTCCGACAATATGTTTCAGTCGAGTGTGCGCAAAGCTCTCCCTCCATAAGCTAAACATCGGTCTCCTGGGAGAGAACCCGTTAACGACATCGTGTTCAAGTAGCTGGATGGTGTGCATGCGACAGGAAACACCCCCACACGTGGTCTTATAAAATGGATCAGCGATTCTACTCGGATCCCCTCGACCGACGTCTGCTCTGAATTTCCACCATCTCATCCCTCTTCAGCTTTTCTTCTCTTTCCGCCGTTTCTTCTTTGTTCCTTCAACCTTTTAGAAAATTACTGAGGAAAGGCTTTCGAACATGCCTTCGAGGTATTTTCTGTTTTGTAATCGCGTGTTTATCAGTAAAACTACGACAACAACACTTTGGTTCTCTTAACTCACTACTAATTAGTATATCGAGTCTCGAATAACTTTAGTCTTTTACCGGATGAAACTCCCTTATCTCAAGACTAAAGCAAGTTATCGTTTCATAAATACTGCACAATTTTATAAAGAATATCATTTTATAAACAATTCACTCGGACAAACTCAAGCTTAATACATAAATAAAAACTAATAGATTAATAATTTTACATAACAATTACTACATAAGTTTTCGGATAGTACATAAAGACCTCATTTCACGAGCTTTTAAAGTCAATTCACCCCCTCCCTCCCCCGAAAATTCATATTTGTCAAGAAAATATTCCATAATTGTTGCACAGTTTTTTCGAGAACCTATTTCATTAATAGTGCACACTTGTTTCGAGAAAGAAATAGATCTTCGGCAAATGTGTGCAGTATTTATGAAATAGATCCTCGGCAGAAATGTGCACAGTGAAATAAAGCAGCCGACAACAGAAGCCAAATTCATGATTCAGACCGTGAGCTCCGCATAGTACACATCTCTATATTTTATATTTGCAGTCCAAATTATAGTTATAGTTATATTTTATATATCAATATACATATACGTTCGGAATTAGTGTTGTCCATCATTGTTGTTCATCATCAGCAATTCAACCTGGTTCCGACAGCAATATTTATGATCGTCGGCAAAAATGTGACACTTTTTTCATAAATATTGCACACTTTTGCCCAGACCTGAAATAGTAAACAATGTCCAATTTTCGAAAAAACTCATAAATTACACACAATTTGTTTAACCGTTCATTTCATAATTAATGCACACTTAAAAAAGACGAATTATTGACGATAAAAATGTTGTTTTGACGTCACCTAAATTGTTTATTTAATAAATTTTATTAAGTTTGCAAAACGAAATCTAAAAAGACATTGCCAGCTTATTAAATTATTGTTGAAAACCAGTCATCTTAATTTTTTTTATTTAAATAAATAATTATTAATTATAAGGTTCACAGAAGTGTGCATTTATTATGAAACGGACTCGGCAAGAATGTGATTCATTTACGAAATGAGTTCTTTATGAAATTGTGCATTATTTATGAAATGAACTTTCGTACAGGTGAGCGATACATAAATAATGAGATGTGTGCATGATTTGTGAAATTAATTGCAACTGTGCGTTATTTTTGAAATATTTAATTGTATCGATGTATGAGTGGTTAATAAGTGATTTCTTTTCCAAGTGTGCATTATTTATGAAATATGCCTCCCCCCTCCCCCATTAATCCCATTAAGACTCGGTCTAGTTTTAAGAGTCTAAGAGTGTCCGGATCCGTTGGCATGACGTCCACCGATTTTGGAGATCATTCGGGAAGAGGAAGTCGGGGGAAATAATCACTTCACAACAAATAAATAAATAAATAACAAAAGAAAGGAAAGAGGAAGAGAGAGAGGGGGACATGTTCTGGTTTCGTGTCGAATGAATTTAAATAGTTATGCAAATAAAACAAACAACAAAAAGTAAAGGAAAAGAGAAATTGAATTGAAGTGCATCGCGAGTGGAATGGTTTGCGGGCGAGTCGTAAAACAAATTCTGAAACCACGTCAGAGGACAATGAGCGGCACGTGGCAGCGGACGGACGCGTTGGCCTCGTTCGCTAACCAGATAAACCCCGAGGCGAGTGGGAAAAATCTTTTCTCTCCTACGATTTCATGCAAGGCTTCCCTAAAACCTTTTCAGATTTCTTTGCCGACGACATTTCCTCCGGTTTTAACGACCAAATAGGATTTAACATGTCGCACCCCTGTCCTCGTTTTCAATTTTAACCCTTTTGACTTGACCCGAATCTCTTTCCAATCTCTTCGATAGACCTACAAAACAAGTGTTCAACTACATTTATGACAGCAAGAATGGCAACCAGTGGATTGAAGGAGTAAAGATGGAATAACCGAACGACTTGTGCAAAATTTTAGGAGTTTCCGGTAGAACGAGAAGAAGAAAGGAAATAACACCTGGACACAAGAGTGAAAGGATGGAAGAACTACTCAAAGCCAAGGAAATCAACATCAGGATGAACCCACACGGTTACTTTCCGCGGTCCTTGGTCAAAATCGAAGAAGAAGCTCAACAACGTTAGTTTTCAAATAAAGCTTATTTCATAAATAATGCACACTAGGAGAAAAATTTGCTGTTGACAGCCACTTGTCCAAACACGAGGCATAAAGTAGTTGGTGTAGCCTCAAAGGAATTTGCTATCCAGGGAACAGACCAGTGTAACTGAACTTGCAGGTCTGTGGTGTAGTTAAGTGCCAGACTAAGAAGTTATAGTCGGGACTTCAAATCCTCCTCCCGTATCCTGTTCTACCCAAAAAGGATGAAAAACGGGATTAAAAGCTTAAATATAACAACTGAGAGGAAAATAGAGGGAAAGTGACGCCCCGGAAAACTTTGTGGCTCAAGAATCTAAGAGGATGGTTCGGTATGACATCCGTCGCCCTACTCCAAGGTCACCACAGCCCTACTGATTGCCAACCTTCGATCAGCACATGATGATGATGATGGTATAACTGAGACTTCGAAGAGGATAAGATAGCAATTGTAGGAAGAATAGAGTAAAAGAAAAGGTAGTCAGCTAGAAGAAGAAGTCACATAGACATAGAGTAGGTACTTGGGAAGTGTGAAGTAAAGAAAAAAATTTTTTTATGGGTAATGAGCAGTATACACTCGGCCACACATGATTAAGACCGCGTAAAAGAAGTACCATTTTTGGCAATTTTCAAATTTTTCGTAGTTTGGTAGCTCATGATACTACAGATTCATTAAATGGTTGAATTCATCTAATAATTATTGATTTGAGAGAAAACTTTATTTATGAGTAATTACACGTGGTTAGTACCGCGTAAAAAAAGTTTGGTAATTGGCTACAAAATTTTCTTCTTCGTAGAATTGCTTTTTCTAATTCTTCTTTGCTACAGCTTACAGTCTTTCAAGTTCAATCGAATGATACGTCAAAAGATTCATTTCATAATTAATGCACACGGGGAAAAATTCATTTTATAAGTAAACACATGATTAGGATCGCGTAAAAAGCTTCCTTTTTGAATATGTCTATTTTCCAATTTTCTGGTTGGTTTTTGTTAAAACTTACATACAGCCTTTCAAATTCAAAATTTAGAAATTCGTCAAAGTTACACGAATTCGCTACAGCAGATGTAAGGATTCGTTTCATAATTAATGCACACTAGGAGGGAAAACTCATTTTATGAGTAATTAGACATGGTTAGGACCGCGTAAAAAAAGTTTTATTGTTGGCTATTCCAATTCCCTTTTCCCAACTGGTCTTTATTAAACCTACAGCCCTTCAAATTCGAAATTTTGAAATTCAAGTTAACCGGATGATACATCAAAAGTTACACGGATTCGCTACAGCAGATGTAAGGATTCGTTTCATAATTAATGCACACTAGGAGGAAAAATTCATTTTATAAATAATCGCACACTATAAGGACCGCGTAAAAAAAGTTTCCTTTTCGCTATTTCCAATTTTCTTTGACCCTAATTCTTCTTTGTTACAACTTACAGCCTTTCAAGTTCAATCGGATGACACGTCCAAAGTTACGCGGATTCATTACAAGCAGCTGTACTCAAACGAGTGTGACACACCTGCTCCACATCATTTTGTCCTAACCACCAACCCACAGCAAAATCAAATTTCAAACCCACCACCATGAAAATTTAGGTTATTGCTAACACCAACAGGAAGAGAAGAAACCATGTCAAGTCAATCAAACACACAAACCCAGAAACTGCTGACTGACTTCCCCAAGTTTCATTTCCAGAACCTTCAGCAAAGAAAGCAATTCGCAACAACAGTTCAACGGCCTGGAGCGTGGCATCGATTTCTTTCAAGTCGGAATCCTCTGTTTCTGGCAGGTAATTCTTGTGTCAAGGGGATGCTTCCCCAACAGCCAATGGAGGCCGGCATTCAACCCCTCAAGTCAATAACCACTGTAGTGTTCACCATTTCAAGGTTTCAAATCAAAACGAACTATATCTACATAAATCGCTTTTACTTTAATATAATTGAATACATATATACACTAAACAAGAACAAAAAAACGTGTTTATATTATTATATTATAGATTATTTAACGTATATGATATTTTTTAGGCAACTTTCAAAACGTTAAATTGATATACAGTATGCGGTTAAAAAATGAGAAGCTGTGGAATTACCAGGAGTTGCTTTCTATTATATTTATGTATCAATAAAAATTTGACGTTTATTAATTTGGGTGAGTGGTACTGTTTCAGGTTGAACCTGACCACATTCTATTTATTGCACTTAGCTTTCTTCACTTCTCATTGCACTTAATGTTCGTGTATAGCTGAAATTATCCCCAAAGTGTTAGAAAGTTACAGAAAGGAGAAGAACCTTCCCGTCACCATAGTTACAAGCCTCATTCCATACAATAAATAATCATCTTAACTTCCTCACTTCCGGTTACTACCTCCTGACAACAGCCTAAGTATTAATGGAGTCAGCGGTGAGCGCCAGAGTCGTCAAAAACGCTTCTCCTGTTAGGATTGACGCCTAGATTTTCCCAGTTGATCCACGACAATCTGGCTGTGAGATCTACAACGAAACACCAAATTAACACCAACACTCACACACTACAACACTACAAAAACGTGATATACCCGTACCGCTTGTGTTCCATTCCGCTCTTTCCGCCGCTTTGATCTCACCTCTGAGACACTTTTCCACGTAGGTTAGAGGATCGTAGTCGACTGTTAGGACTTCTCTCAGCAGTGCTATGTAAGCGATGGCCAATCTGAGTGTGTCGATCTTGGAAAGTCGTTTCTCGTATGGGAAAGTGGGAACGTGGATCCTTAATTCATCGAAAGCCGAGTTGATACTGCTAGAAATTTCAATTAGATTTTAGAAATTCTTTTATTATCCATCAATCTTATTGTTCGAAAGTATAGTTAAGCTGTTGTTGGTGATTAGTATAACTATAACCCATACAACACGAGATTGTCATGGTGGAACGAACTTGAGGGAGAAATTGGGAAATATAACAGTAACCTTGAAGTTCTTTTAGTGTGCTACTGTCTCAATATATTTTTATATATTCAGTTTATAGTCTGATTGTTATTGCTATAAAGTTAATAGTTCTTTGCTGTTGTCGCTATAATTGCTAGTTTAAATCTCAACGGTTTGGTCGAATCTCTACTACGTCATGTTCAAAACGTTTATGTCACTTTTGTTAGTAAGATTTAGTATAAAAATATATTATAAACTTATAAAAGTATTAAAACACAAACTTTGGTTATAACAAACCTGTCTCAGAGTATATAATCAAGCTAACATATGTTACACAAAACGAATCACAGTCAGCAATGAATATTTAACCCACCTAAGCATCCTCTTCCTTTCTCTGATGTTGGCTGCGTGTCTTTGAACCCTATAAGGACTTCCTGAAGAATAGAATCCATCATCAGGGACTCCTAGATCACTGGATGGTTCATCTGGAACCACAAAAAGACAATGAAGCCAGAGCGGAAGACAAGGGAAACAACCGAAAGCCATCGACTCACCTGGCATACCTATGTAGTGCAAACCTTGTTCCGAACGTAAGGACCTGGAAGCGAACGCACAAGACGGAAGTTCATCTTCACTTATGTCTCCTCCGTAGTTGGAATAATGGCTGAGAAGTTTATGATGAGGACTGGAAGGAAAATTTTCATTTTTAAATCCGACAGGAAGATTTTTTGTTTTTATGTACGAGCAAACCGGAAACACATACACACCTTGCTGAGAGATGAGAACTAGAATCCGCTCTTGAGCTTATGACTCTGTTACTACTAAACACGTCCGACGAATTCGACGAACTATTTCCGGCCATCGCGTATAAATTTAACCGAGAATCGCGGGTGGGTAGAGAGACGAAGAAAAAATTATTTTTTTCACAAAATCCTGTCGCGGGCCACGCCTCAATAAGCGAGCAGCATACGATGAGACCGATCACTAAACTTTGAAACAATGGAGCAGATAATTTTTGCAAGGAGATAATCCACCTGCGAGAGAGTTGGATAATCGTTTTGGAAATTTGAAACCCGACTGAAATCCCCGGGGAACAATTTAAGTTTTTCCCAAAATGGAAAGGAGAATGGAAAACATTGTTCAACCCCCGCATGCTGGTGAAAACTGAGAAAGGGAAAGTGGGCTCAGAGCTACAACCGACCATATCCATCTTTTCAATATTTTTAAGGGTAGCAGCTTCCCTTGGGGCAAATTTTTAAGCGACAACCGCATAAAAAAAAACCTCAAAATTTCTAACTTTGAGAGGATTCACACCAAATTAGAATCAAATAACTGTGTTAAGACAATTTATGCTAATTAGACGCGTCAAAATGACTCAATCAAGACTTAGTATATCACATTTAACATGAGAAATGTCATTTATACTATATATAATCGTCGTTTTTTCCAAATGGAATTGTTTTATCACTTTTTGGTCAATTTTTTAAGCTATACGAATGTATTTATAAGTTATATATAATATAATACAGTAGCCAATATATAAAACTATAAAAGGGAGAAAACTCAATATTTCTATTTTTAAAAGGAATCACACCAAATAAGAATCAAATAGCTGTGTTCAGACAGTTATATTTTGAAAATAAAAATAGATATATATAATAAAAATATCACTTCTCCTGTTGACTATATTATTATTAAGTATTTTTAATGTGAGAGAGTCATTTCTGATGATTTTTTATCTAGTCTAGAGGTCAGAAATCAATATGAATCAGTGACTTTTGTCAGAGAACATAGTCAAAACGAACACACCTGTAAATATTATATTGTTTTATTTATACAGATAATTTTGTTGTTATGTCGATTTTTAGAATTCATATACCATATATCTTGTCCAAGACTTTTTTGATAAAACTCATCTATTCCCATTGATTTCTAATGATTCATGTTATCTAGGCCTCTCAGAATGACTCTCTCACACTAGAAGTAGTTAATAATATTATATTTAATATGAGAAGTGCTATTTATACTGAATCAAATTTTTTTTTCTTCAAAATGGAATTGTTTTGACACAGCTATTCGATTCTCATTTTGAAGTTGTTTCTCTTCATATATAAATGAAACAAAATTTTATTTACAGGAGTCTTCGTTTTAGTAGATACCACATGAACACTACTATGTGGCGTTCTCCAGATTCCTAATTCCGGAATGGGTACAGTGAAATGAAGCAGCCGACAACCGAAGCTAAATTCATTCAATCCTGGAACTCCGCACCGTCAGGATCCTTGCATTTTCCATTTTGATTCTAAATTATAGTTATAATAACATTTTATATATCAATATACATATACGTTAGGAATTAGTGTTGTCCATCATTCGTTCATCTACAGCGACACAACCTGGTTCCGACAACTTAACAATAGGTTAATATTAATATTAATACTTATACTTAAAGAGAAACAAAGTCTGAACAGGTCTTTCACTCATTTCGAGGCGAATTGTAAAAAGTTTCATCTATTTTGTATCTCTACATGTTTCATTATGTTTCTTTTAAATGTTTCATTTGTATGTTTCCACTCCAGTTACTGTAAACATGATACACGCTACCAATAACTTCCGAGTTACAGTTTAACCAAATATCACTGTCTGTTGCGGAAAATTTTTTTTTGAAAATTCTGCAAAAAATGTGACCTATAATTTGGGTGTATAATATAAAAATTTGGATAATTTGACCAACGTTCATGTTGAGACTTGTTTATAATTTAAAACGTGGTTCCCAAAGTGGTCTATATCGACCCCAGGGTCTATGACAACCTGCAAGGGTCTACGTCAGCAAAAAAAATTTAGGCGTCCATGAAATGAAGATGGGGGTCTAAGACAATGGATCTCAACAGTACACTGATAGTACCTATTTACTTACATTATACTATCTTATAATATAAAGACGTATATATTATTTATAAAAGTACCTATGAAGCTAAAAATTTACTTGACTACAGTGAGAAATTTACAAAAATCGATATCCGGTAAGTAGGGGGTCCATCCAAAACCGAAAAACATGGCGAAGGGTCCACGACACAAAAAAAGTTTGGGAACCTCTCATCTAAAACTTACTAAATCATTGCCGTCGCTGAACATTATAAAAAGAAAGAAGTGTGCATTATTTTTGAAAAGGCCTTAATCCAAAATTGACCTAATAATTTACGAAGCAAAACCTAACGTTAGACTTACACTCAAACCCGTTTTTGTGCGGTGGATATGGACCGCATAAAAGAAAACGCATAAAAAAATTACACAAAACCTCACAAATAGCTATAAAATATTCGGATCACAATTAAAATTTTTTATGCGATGAATATGGACCGCATAAATCGCACAAAAAAAGGTTTGAGTGTATCGTTGATGTGATTTTGATGTCAACTGAGTGAGTTAGTGTGACTCATGCGACAGATTATTGTCAATTGAAAAGAAGATGGAAAACAGAAGTCATTATTACAAACTCCTCATGAAAGTGTGCATTATTTTTTGAAATGAGTTTATAGAAGTGTATCATTCAAAGATGAAATTATATTTTATGTTTATGTTTATTTTATTAGCTTGCACGACTTGTCAATCATTTATTAATTTTGACTGAAGTGAGCCATTTTGACTCATACGACAAGACCGAGTTCTTGTGTTATGCCAAAAACACGACGGAGTTTAAACTGATGGAATTCATTTCATAAGTAATGCACACCTTAACCTACAACTCAGCTTATACCTACTACAGACTTATGTATTACATAATTTAACGGTACAAATGTTTAAAAGTAGATACATAACAAAGGAGATTAGAAATTTATTAATTAGAATACCTGAAGAAGATGAGATGGTAGAGTCTCTTCATAGAGATTTAAAAACAGTGTGCAATATTTATGAAATGAATTTAGTGGAAATGTCAACACTCAAACTTGTTTTTGTGCGATTTTTCTAAAGCGTGTTCTTTGCGTTTATTGTGTTCCGAAAACTATATTTTGTAGGTATTCCTAAAGTTTTGTGTAATTTTTTTTATGCGTTTTCTTTTATGCGGTCCATATCTACCGCACAAAAACAGGTTTGAGTGTACTACTGTTTCTCAATAAATTCTTCCGACGGGTGTGCATTATTTATGGGTTTCTTCATACTCGTTCGTTAGTTTTTAAATGAAGTCTTCTTTAGAGTGTGCACTACTTTTGAAATGAATTCTTCATGAAAGTGTGCGTTATTTATGAAATATATTCTCTCTAGAAGGGTAGATTCCCTTGAAATAAATTCTTTTTAAGAGTTAGCACTATTTTTGAGGGTAATTGTTCGTGAAAGTGTGCAATATTAATGAAATAGTAAGTGTGCATTATTTTGAAATATATTAAAGTGTGCATTATTTTTGAAACGAATTCCATACGAAAGTGTGCATTATTTTGAAATAATGAGGGTGGATTATTGAAATAAATCGTAAGAGTGAGCATATTTTGAAGGAAACCATAAAGTGTGCAATATTTATGACATATAAATTATTTTCGTGACAATAGTGTGCAATATTTTTGAAATAGATCCCCTTTACAAGTGTGCAATTCTTTTGAAATGGATTCTATATGAAAGTGCATTATTTTTGAAATATGTTCCCTCTATGAGGTGCAAATAAATCTTTGAACGAGCTCTATTTTTGGAAGGAAACCTCCATGAAAGTGTGCAATATTTATGAAATATATTCCCCTGTCAGTGTGCATTATTTTTGAAATGAATTACCGACAAAAGCTTTTGATAAATAGCAGAGGACTCGATCGGCTCACCTAGAATCTCCATTTGAAATGATATTTTGTTTTCCTTTTCCCATTTTTGGAAAGATTCCTCGAGTTTTCCTTGAACTGGAAGCTTTTGGGTCAAAGTGAAAGCTTCTTTCTAACCCAGAAGAACACATTTGGAATTCAAGAAGCTCAAGAAATCAAAAAACAAGAAAAAATGTTGAAGCAGAATCAAAGAAAGAAAATCGCATTTTCAGTTAGATTCTACCAATCACATCGTGTTAATAAATTATTTATGTATAAATCTAATTAATATAATCATAATTAAGTATCAATAAGTTAGGAAAAGCCATGAAAATATTTATCTGAGGAAAACGGGAAATGAAAAACACACGATGACGAGGACTCGGGAGGAAAAAGGAAAACGTTTTGGATTTAGTAGGTTTTGATCCGAGTCCCACGACGATCAACCCCAACTTCAAGGAAATAAAAGGAATTTTCTGATTGGTTACGTCTGGAAATAATTTTCTCGGGAGTGTTCTCATTGGTCGAATTAACCTCTCTAATTTTCCGTAATGATTTTCTGTCATTTGCATGATTTTCCTGACATCTGCAATTCATTGACTTACCCCAAGCCTCCCTTGCCCACCTCCACCTCAAATATTCTATTACGTCGTCGATTTCTTTTCATTTTTCTTCCTTAAATAAATAAATAAATAAAATAAGAAAACATTTTATAAACATATTGATGGTAAGAGTGAAAATTGTTTTGTTACAATAAAAGGGAAACTTGCTTTTCTGTGGAGGTTTCTTTACGCCATTTCAAAGAAAAGCTAAAACGAGCCTTCATTCACGTTAGAACAAGTGTGCATTACTATCGAAACGAATTCCCCCTGGAAGTGTGCAATACTTTTGAAATGCATTCCCACTACAAGTGTGCATTACTTTTGAAATAGATTCTCCCTAGAAGTTTTCAATACTTTTGAAATGGATTCCCACTACAAGTGTGCAATACTTTCGAAACTAATTCCTTCTACAAGTGTGCAATACTTTTGAAATAGATTCTTTACAAGTGTGCAATACTTTTGAAATGGATTCCCTACAAGTGTGCAATACTTTTGAAATGGATTCCTTTACAAGTGTGCAATACTTTTGAAATGGATTCTTACTTTTGACTAAGTGTGCAATACTTTTGAAATAGATTCTCAAGTGTGCAATACTTTTGAAATGGATTCCCCTACTTTTGAAATAGATGTGCAATACTTCTTTTCTGTGCAATACTTCCTGAATCTTTTGAAAGTAATGCAATACTTTGTTTCTAACGTGAATGAAGGCTCGTTTCAGCTTTTCTTTTGAAATTCATCCCCTTTAAATGTGTGCGATACTTTTGAAATGGGTTCTTCGTGAACGTTTTCATTATTTATGGATGTTAGATTATTCTAGAGAAGTTCTTAGTCATCTGGTGAAGATCGCAACACTAAAACTGTTCACATATTGTTAAGATCAATGAAATATTAAGTAAATAAAATGATAAGTAATTATATTATGAATATTAATATTACAACTCAAAATATAAAAGATTCCATTTAATTTTGGTTTAAACACATCCAGGTCTCGTTTTGTGCGTTTTTAACTTGCTGTTCTTTACCTCATAAATTATTGGACACATGTTTGGGAAATTCATCTCATAAACATTCCACACATTCATGAGGAACTTTATAAGTAGTGAAAGTATATCTCATTATTAGTGCACAATTTTCACGAAAACCTCACACAAGAGTGAAAAGTGAAACGTGATAACTGGCACACATCCAATATTTTCTTCTTAATCTTAAATTGTGCAATACTTATGAAATGGATTTCTCCCGCAAGTGTGCAATACTTTTGGAATAAAATTCCCCCACAACTGTGCAATACTTTTGAAATGGATTCCTACAAGTGTGCAATACTTTGAAATGGATTCCTCTACAAGTGTGCAATACTTTTGAAATGGATTCCTTCTGCAAGTGTGCAATACTTTTGAAACGCATTCCCACTACAACTGTGCAATATTTTGAAATTAAAGTCCCCTGCAAGTGTGCAATACTTTTGAAACGCATTCCTACAACTGTGCAATACTTTTGAAATGAAAATTCCCTACAAGTGAGCATCACTTTCACTAATTAAAGGGGGATAGTAGTTCTCCTTCTACCCAGAGCTTCTTTCAGTCTTAAGAATCTTTCCTGAACTCTTATACCTCCCTCACGCTGGATCAGAGATCCGTCAAAGGCCTACAACCTTGGCAGTGTTTCTGGTTCAGTGAACGATACAAAAAATCACGAAAGACAGGTTAAGTCAGGACAAACTACCCCAAAAGGATCCCCTCCTACCCCGTCACTGTTCAAATATTACTACACAACCCTGACTGGATGTAACCATTAAAATTCGAAACCCATGAGAATGTAGTTTAACTGATTTGCTGTTTTATGTCGTAGAGAAACGTTTTTGTTGTTCCAGCAGAGACCTAATTTCGTCTTTTTGTGGGTTTGTAGTAGCTTGAGTGACTCAATTGTAGAAACCATCACCACCGGGTTTGTAATTGTCTAAAGAGCTTTGATAAGGTTCAATCGGTCTTGTTAGAGGTTGGAGCTTGTTTGGTAACCACTGTCTGTAGAAGGACATAATATTCCGAAAGGTCTTCGTCAAATGAATTTATTTACGGTGTTGTAACCGGGGTCATAAACCGCACAAAACAAATCCCATGAAATTTAAACAGTCGTGCTGAACAAAAACAGACGAAAAAAACTTGACAGAAAAAAGCGGTTTAACCAACCATGCGTCAAAGAATTGTTAAACAAATCTTCGAACCGCGAGTGTAAACAACAAAGAGAGGGGTCACGTGTCAGCAAACGTTTCAACCTTTCGCTGCAAACAACGCGGGCCCTTGTGCAATTGAAAGAAACCAGAAACAAAAAAGTTTGGTTACATTTCTCAAGGGTTTTCCACGACCACTTAATAAATCGCGATAACCAAACATACAAATAGATAAACAAAGCCTCATCCGGGAGTTTTCCACAGTTTTCAAAACCGTGACAAAGAGAAGATTCTTCACAACGATTTCAATTGCCCTTGTAATTCACCGTGAAAATTGATTTTTAACAAACGTACAGCTCTCTCTCTCTCTCTCTCTTGTCAACTGTTTGGGTCACGTGCCGCATTCGAATCTGTCGCTAACACGTCGTCCTATTCACTGCTTTTCATCATTGTCATCATTCTCTCCCTTCCAAAAACCACGTTTTAATTAATATTATAAAAATTGTTAAGAAATTTTCATCCATTTCGATTTCCTTAATGACTTAACCGCGAACTGTTTCCGTTTTTTCAATAATCGAACAATATGGCTGCCAAAAACTTATTTCATCTTAATTCCGTTTGATGGTTATGAGTCCTCATTACTCCTTGTAACATAATTATAGGTTCGTTGTCGCTTTTAGGTTAATAGAACACTAACATCAGGTTTAGTGATTGTTGGTGAGATTGGTTATGAACACAAAACGATTTTCTCTTACCTCGATCAGACGTCTTGTCAACGTTGAAAGCTGTAGGTATCTTCATTGGCAGAGTTTGGTATTGACGGTAGAAAGGGAAGGATTTGAGTCCTACGAGAAAGAGTGCAATATTTATGAAATTAGTAAGCCAAGAACTGTGCAATATTTATGAATTAAACACTCCAATAAAGTGTGCATTATTTTTAAAACGAATCCTTCAAGACACTGTGCAATATTTGTGAAACGATTTCAACTCAAGTTTCAGTTTCATCCCAACTCTCAACCACCCATGATGCCTACAGCTTTCAGAATAGTCTTCGGCTTTCGATTACAGTCCACCTTCAGGGTATCATCTGCATGTATATCTATCAGTCTGTTTCTGTATATAGGCTCACAAAGATATGTTGAGGCGAACAATGTTAACAGTTTCTGGGTACAGGCCCACTCAGCCGGCTTCCACTGGGCGACTGGGCCACTCAACAGAGTTTGGTGGGCCGCACTTTGAGTACCAATGATCTAATCCAACCAAAAATTTTATTTAAGCGGGGTAACAACCAAGAGAATAATATTACTAACATTTAACGAATATTGATTATAAACTTACTTCCACATAAGTGAGCCAGTTGAATTTGATTCAAACTCTAAATTCGGTTCTCTTTGCAAAATTAAGCCATTAGTACTACGATACATAACATACTACACATTCCCTCTAACAGGTTTAGAAGTGGCATCCAGCAGGCAGAAGTGACAGTGGCAGCATCGTATCTCCAATTGTTAAGCGTATAAGCAGACGGGGCTTCAACTGAAATTGCTAAAACTGTTGAGAGTAGTCTAGACTAGGGTGCGGGTAGTTTACATCTTAGCTGTGGCTCTTGCAAAAAAATGTTTATTACAGGCCCGAAGTATTATTTATTATCTAAATATTATCTTTATATAAGTATGATACCAAGTTCTATTTAATGTATCGTTAGTTAAGCTAAGATATACAGTATTTAGTAAAAGTAAGCTCGAGAAACTACTTAATTCAAATTATTTTGCTAAAAATGTCTCAGCAAAGCATGTTTATACAGTAAAACTTAAAAAATGGCTCTTTGAATAAATTTAAATTTTTATGACTTATATTTGGCTCTTATGGTTGAGGAATTTGTTCAACCACTGATCTAGACAGATCTGAACTCTTCCCAAATGTACCAGAAAGTTCTTTAAAAGTATAAAACGCCTCCTTGCCAATTATTTTATTTAGCCACCACGATAACCTCAAAGTGCGAAAATATAAAAGTGACGTGTTGATACTGTAATAACTAAACTAAAATACAATTTTGCTTATTAACTATGTGTCCAAGGATGTGAATTAATAAAATCGATAAGAAAACTTTGAAAGGATTTACTTTTTGACATACTAAATCAACTTAACTCATTACAAAATAAATAAACACAACTGATAATATACTTAAATATATATTATTTATAAATACTTTAAAATTCTTTTGACTAGAATCAAAATTTAACAAAGCCCATTGTTTGAATAAATAATTTAAAATAAACCGAGTTTCAAACCTGATTAAAAAACTGAATAGTTGTGGGTTTAATAAAAAGTAAAACTTCAATTGCTTCCAAAAGAAAATCATCCAAGTTGAAGGACCTACTTCCATTTAAGTTAAACCATCAAACATCAAAAGTCAGAATGGAAATAATATTCACAGATATCACAACAATTAATTAAATACTTTGGCATGAGAGTATAATTCCTTCGTTAGAAATATTAACTTGTCATGTTGAGTAATATCTGTCACCAGCATAACCACGTTATGTCGCCAGATTTGACAAGATTGGTTGTAAATTCACGATTAAAGAAACACAAAGTGTTAAAATAAACTTCATTGATAAGCTTGTGATTGGTAAAACATTCCCTCATCATCAGACACCTGCTATGGTCTTAATAATGCATCATCCCTGTCTCCACTATCGAAATTGCTTGTTATATTGTTCCATGAATCTTCTGGTTCTGCATCACAGCGGCAAACATAATTGCAACCATCCTATATGACATAAGTGAAATTTTTAAGTACAGGTTCTCAAAACAATAAATCGAAGTTAACATTTCAGATAAATAAAAGTAAAACAGGAATGGGTGTTCGTATTTTCTTTCTTTTACCATACTCACAGATAACAAAGCTCCTATTCTCTGCCAGAAAGTGAAATGAGGCAGTTGCTGACAACCCTGAGCATTGTGAACAAGCCTTCTGTAAATGATTCCTACAACGAAGTACATGAAAAAAGCAACGGAGAATATTATGAAGAAGAGAGTACTTCCAGAAACTTCTTCCTCATGCTGGCAGATGTTCATGCAAGGAAGAACGAATTTGTAGTGACATCCATCTTCCTCCACCAATTTAATGTTGGACTGAAATTTAGAAAAGGTAAACTTTCACTTTACATAATACAAAGTAATAAATTGTTAAAACTGCTGGAATTGATTTCGAGTTTATAATTACACCACTCAAGTAAATTTTGGCTTGCAAAAATAATTTTTCATTAAAACCTCCAAGGATTTTTAGCGGTTGAATCGTTGGTTTTGACTTTATATTGAGAGCAATTTATGGAGTACTAATTTCATAAATATTGCACACTCTCAAGCATTCTAGATGCCTGTAACCATCAAGGTGGGTGATATTTCAGTACAAGATAAACAAAAATTGTTTACTCAGACTAAAAACTTGACTTAAGTAGCTAAAACTAACAGAGATAGTAGTTATACAAATTCTCCAACTATTTTTTAATACCTGACTCAATATTCGTCTAATAAAAATATTTCTCAAACTTACTTCATCATGACTCTGTGGATCACATACAATGTATATGGAAGCACTATGATGCCCAAGGCATTTCTTATCTGTTTCGTTGGGATATTTATCACCACATTCATACTTCAAAAGCACCCATGTGTCTGAAAAAAAAAATTTATTTCACAAAATTTCTTTTAAGACATTCAAATATTAAAATCGAGACAATCTATACATAAAGTGAAACTCAAAATGGAAATACACTACAACCTATGGATCACTTATGATCACCATGACAACCAACACACTTGACACATTCACAATCAATATAATTAATTGCTTCAAATTACCTCCTCCGATGACATGGGTTTCATTTCTTCTGCCTAAAATAATGGTATCATCTTTCATTTTACTTTTGGTAACGCTGACATTAGCATGTGACTTAGAGGTATCACTGCATATGGCTACAACATATTTGAATCCATCTTTCTCCGTCCTGAAACTAAATTTATAACAATTCTAGCCTCCCTTGAGTTCATAAGAAAACTTAAACAACCGTTTATGTGGCTCCCTAAACTAGCGATGAGGAAAGCAGTGCATTGTGCAGTCTAAGCAAAAAGATAAAGAAACAAGCAAATCTACACATAACAGAAGGGTAATGTTTGATTGTTTTAAATAATGGAGGTCTGATTTTACAATTCTAAACTACTACCAGCATTTCATATCAATTCATTCATTTAATAAGCTTATTTTCGGCAAGTTAATCGTGACATATGAACCAAATAGGAATCTTACACTTGTCCAAAGAGGGGAGAAATTCGGTTGAGAAGTTTTTCCTCTTCGACATCGTTTGTTTTACTATTTAAGTAGCATTTACCCGTGTCCGTGGAAAAAACTGTGACACAAAAGCACATAAATATTGGTAAAACAAAAGTACATAGATAAGAGCTATTCATTCTCAGAGGAAACATTATCTTAATATTATTTTAATAAAGGGAATCTCAAAGAAATCCCCGCAGGTATGTTTCCTCAAACTACACTGCTGCCAACTTTAACTTTGACGGTTTTCGAATTAAGAAAGCCGCGTAAATTTTTTTTTACACGCCCTTTTCAAAATTATAAAATTATTTATACTTTTCTTGAGTTGTTGATTTAGACTACACACAAACACTAAAAAAATTTTTAATTAATCACGAACACGAAATTTTAAGAAATGGCGAACATAACCGTAATCTTAGAATTTGGTCTTTTATACACGTAGTTAGTGTTGCGATTAGGGAGTGCATTCCCGAAGTCCAAAATAATATTTGTGATTTGAAGATATTTACAATTTTTGTAATTAATTAATCTTTTACAAACAAATAAATAAGTTAAGATAACATCTTATGGTTTAAAAAAGGAAATTGTTAGTAAAAAAAAAAATTGAATTGAGGTGACACTTACCTTTTAGCAAGATTAACCAATCAGCGCAAAAGATTTTCAAACAAATCAATCTCATTGGTCAGGTGTTACCAACCCAAAACCAAGTGAAATTGAATTTGACGTGACAGTTATGTTGTGGCAACACTGAAGTAAATATGCATCTTTATGGTGAATTATGGTCTGATTTGTAAACAATGTCATTTCAAATGTTTTTCCATTCAAAAATGTAATATTTTAAGTCGAATTAAATGCGTTTGTTTTACAAAATTTTGTTGAATTTAACCATAATTGTTTCGTTCATAGTTATATTTTTCGCGTTTTACGAGAAACCACGAAATAATATTAATTTAGTAAGTTATGATAAACAAATTAAGATTCACAATGAGACGGACAGCCATTTTGTCTATTTACGAAATCCAGCCACCGTGAACGATGAGCACAGATTATCCGAATACAATATTTGGTGTATATTTTGCAAGGCGACTCACGATTCACCCTAAGATTTAAATTTTCAGTATTTGTACATTCGTTAGTTAGTTTATCGACAGTTCCTTTAAGTATTAACGTAATTACGGACGGGCTGAGCCAACCTGTTGCCGAGGATGTCTTGAATCATGTGAAAAATTCGACGTAAAAACATTTCGACGTAAGTCTCAATACTAAAACTTTTTATCAAGTTGTAAATGACGAAGATGGAAGATCTAATGCACTAATTAAACTTTTTCAGGTGACATTTTATGATATAAAGAAATTAGCCGAGCAAACTTCAGACATCATCAGTACAATGAGATTGTATTTTACATCTCAACCTGATTCGTATTATTCAGATGCTCTCTTCTTCATCTCGTTGGGATTACATAGAATAGCTTTGAATCAAAGTCATGCTGTCATGATTGATATAGACACAAAACTAAATACAGATATCAAGTTGTTATTGATGAATTTAATAATTTTGGTATGTTCAAATGACATTTCAACTGATGAGGATCAGTCATATTTGATATTTCTTAACGAATTGTGTTTTGGTGTTTCAGGTAAAAATGCCTTAGTGGGCATAGCACCAGAACAAAGTCCTGTTTACAGGCATGTGTTATATATGTACAGAGCAAAGTTTAGAGATACGAACTTTGGAAACCACTTTCACAAAATGGAAATCCTGGTGTCAATTCCGGAGTTTTGCTTCTTTATTTGTCAAGACTGAGAAGTTCTCAGTTGTACAATAAGCTCCTGACTCATAACCAAGTTAAAATGTAATTACATATACCTCAAGTCATACTCATATCGAATTAAAATGCATATAGATTTATGTTATCGAAAATTTTCTTTTCCAGACTCATAGACAAATACATGTTCCATGGACATTTAGGGGATCAAGACTGGTATACTCTCATCTCTCAAGAATACAAAGACTTAATTTATTTATTAGACTGCACTTGGAACAGACAATTGTGCCAATGGTGGAGTCATCATGGTTATGAAGATATTTTCAATATGTTTCATCATTGTGAGGGAGAGGTGAAAATCTATCATGGAAATTGTAACACCAAAATACCCTGACGTTAAACATTTGTTGGTTTTTGTTTTTTCTTCTTCGTTACTAAAATTTTGTTTCTTAATTTATTTAAAAGTGTGGGAGGACTGTGGTTGACTGGTTAAGTGCCTGAATAGTTAATTAATGGTTAAGTGTTCAACCCCCCTCCCACATTCTGTTGTACTTTAACTTGAAAGATGGGTTAACACTAACTCGAATATTTTTGTTTTGTCAAATGTACTTAATAAACATTCCAGTGCATTTTGATCTCTGAAATTCAGTAATTTAAATTGTAAAAAATATGATCTTGATTATAGTTCTTTAGAAATACATTTTATATTGCTTATTTTAAACAAAACTTTGACCCCCAAATAATTCTCATTCCTTATCACAGTCCATACAATCGTACTTAATTAATCTCTTTTAATACTCATTCGAGTTGTGTTTTGAAGAATTTATGAAATCGTTTGCCAAGGTGATAGTGGTAACGGAAAGGTAATTGAAATAAAGTGGCTTGGACTATGTCAAGGGATTATCACTTTGCAAAAAAGTTTCTTAGAAAAGTGAAAAAAATTCTTACTTACCAACTGGAATCGATGCACAACTTGATTCAAATATTCATGATTAATCCAAAACACACTGTATACACTCACTGTTACCGCACTACACGACATAACCGGGCCCGAGATTTGGATTTATCACGAATCTGACATACACCAAAACCAACTTTAATTATAAAAGGTGATAGAGAAACGATCAATCTATTCTCACAAAAGCAAATTAATTATATTAATGGAACTTTTAAAACAGTTAAACACGTGAATAACAACAAATATTTTATTACATAATTCGAAATTAAAATTTTTAAGCAATGAGTAGAATTATAAAATTATTTTAGAGAACCCTATCCTCTCTCATTGTAAAAAGAAAACCCGGCCGCCATTTTTTTATTTTCCGTCGTATATTACTATTCACTAAACACATTTTGTTTAAATTCTTCAACTTGAATTCCAAAATTTGGATTAAAATTCTCACAACCTTCACTACCGGGTACGAAAACAATAATGACTGCTGAGAGCCGGGAAACCGTTTAAACGGAAACGATATCTCAAGGTGCGTTCAGGTATCCTTCAAATCTCGTTTCCGGTTTTGTGATAAGTTTTGGCGCCAAAATTTGAATTTGATCGTACTCGAGTTTTTAAACTTTAATTCTTGCTGCACTTTTTAATTATAATTTTTATGATGGGCCGAGGATAACGGAAATAACACATTAGCATAATTTATGAATTAATTATAATAAATCTATATTGAATATGCATGATTTTAGTATTAATAATGAATAATGAACACATACCAATAATTGTCTCACACAAAATCACATTAATTACCTGAACCTAGCACTACCCACATCATTAACACACTCAGGTACTCGCTCTCTTTTCATCTTAATTCTGTGGCTGTACCCTCTGGGTACTATTTAACCAACAGACGCCCTCTTAGAGGGGTTTAAGCCTACCATCATAATCTTGAATTATGCTTTAAGAGCTCCACACACGAAGTACAAAACTTGAAACAAAATTCCAACAGACAAAAATTACATGCACGTGTTTAATTACACAACCGAAACTGTGCAGACAGGTAAACAAGCAAGGAAATACACCAACCCATCTTCATCATCACACTAACACTTCCCAATTCTCTCCTCTTATGTCTACTTTCCTTTCTCAATCAAAACACAAAAAGAAAATACAATAACAACCAACGCAATGAAAATCATTATATTAATATATACTGTACACAATAATATTACAATATTGAAGACTAAGGAATTGATAGATAAAGCTGAAATACTACTTTTTAACAAAGAAATGAAGAGGAAAAGTCTTTAAATCAAAAATATGTGGCAATAATCACAGAGAACAAAACTAACAAAAAGAAAGAGATGCCATACAATTTCTTTTAATACATACAAAAAAAATATGTAATATTAATATAATTAATATAAAATTTCGATAATCATCTATTTTATTTGGCCAAATCTCAATTTCTATAGATAAAAAAATTTTTTTCTCAACCATTTCAGACTTTGATTGAGAATTTTCAATTTATCAGCAACAGAACATTATCTACAAAAACCTATCAACTCAAAACGTCTTGCTCGATATATATATATATATAAATATAGCTTGAGAGAGAGAGAGATTATAATAGTGTCGTTAAAAAATACCGTCTACGGTGGAACAGGAAGTTATCGATTTGAAGGTGATCGTTGATGACTGCTTATTGAGTTGCAACCGAGTCAGGGTCAACAGGTCGGTATAAAAATATTTCTCCAGACCGATTGGGTGATAAATAAATTAAACGAAAAATTCCAGAGCTGAGAACCACGAGTTTCCAGATGTTCTGCTCGTTTTATAAATGACTCACTTGCTAAAAGCATCTAAAACATCCGACATCCCCGCCGCCCGGACGAAAACCAAATCCAATCATCTCCAAATATTAATATAAAAATAATTAAAGCTTTTAAAAAATTCATATACTATCACATCGAATGCAAAACGAAATTTTGAAGCTTTTAGTATAAGAAAACAAAAGGCGAGAATGTTTTTCAAACGCTTGACATAGTTTTCCTTTTTTGAAACGAATTTCCTGTTCAAACTTTCAAAAAGTGAACGCGGTAGAAATTTATAATCAGTCGGGAGATTTGTATATATATATAATTTAATAAATGCAGTTCCTTGGGGCTGGAGTGGGTGGTGCCGAATTGGGAGGAGATCGAGTGGAAGACGGTCCCACGTTGTTGTGTCCTCTTTCCTTCAGAGGCAGATTTTCGTACATTTGACGAGGCAGATCCTCTGGAGGCCTGGGAAGTTCAGCTTGTGACTTGTTGTTACCATTCGACGATCCGTTGTCGTTGTTCCCCTTCCCCTCGGTGTATTTTATGTTGGTGTACTCTCGTCCCAGCTGTAGACTTTTCTAAAAATTCGACGAACCAAATTACAATTCGAGTTTGATAAATTGAGGCGGTGACCACAACCTGGGGAAACAATGAAACCGTTCCTGGGAGGAGCTTGAATTTGTGACGCAAAAGGTCAGCACTCGCATTTCCTAACTAACGCCCTGATGTTTATTAACCCAACCAGCCAAAATCAAGGAGATAAGGAAACCTAACAATGAGGACAGAAAGCCGGTGGGAATAAGACAAAGGAAAACCCATATCAACCGGTTTTCAAATCCAGACACGAAACCCCCATTTTAACTGTCAATCACCGCTTTCTCGAACTGAATATTATTTTTCAAACAATCGAGATGACGGGCACCTGTTCAGCTTGTATCCTGTGCGTCAACGTGTTGATGTAATGCTGGACAGCTAAGTAAACGAATTTGTATTGAGCTTCTGTCTGAACCATTCCAGATCGCTGTGATCTAACCATTTGGATTGTTCGCTGTATGTCTATCTCGCAATCTGGTCCTGAAATGAATAAATAAATATGACAGCACAAAGTGAGAGCTTAATTTACGAATTAAAATAACAAAAAAAGGATTCAGGCACCTACCCTGTCTTTTTATCATGTCCAGTATCATATCGATGACGATGAAAGTCCCCGTCCGGCCAATACCCGCCGAACAGTGTACGAGAACGGGACCCGCATCTGGAATGGATTCTTGACGGGCGTTCACGTCATGCAAGAAATTTAAAACACAGCCAGGATCAGAGGGCACTCCATGGTCCGGCCAAGCCTGCAAACCCAAAAATTTAACTTCTAACCCCACTACTGTATAAAATACCAACAACCTTCTGGAAACTACAATAATCTCACCTGAAAATGGTAATGATAGATAGTCCTCTCTTCGGTACCTTCTTCTGATGAGACTAGAAATTCACGCAAAGTGTAATCGTTTGACAAGGCTTCAGTTGAACAGTTCACTCTAATCGGACCGAAGTCTTTGGTTTCGCCTTTTTCCGGCCAATACCTAGCACATTTATTCTGTAAGAGAAAAACAACAAAAAAGGTTTAAAACCAAAATGGCGCCCAAATAAAGATAATCACAGAATCGAAATCATCATCCCCTCACCTTTCCTCTCTCGATTTCTTTGGTAGTCATTACGATAACTCTAACATTTTCTTGCCACACCATCATCCACAGATCGTCAACAGTGCTCGGCAGGCATCCCTGGGTAGCAATATAAGATTTGAGTCCGACTTCCGACCCACCCAGCCCTGAACCTTCTTGAGGTTCTTGCCTTATGTAATTTGCGTTTATGTATTCGGACCCCGGGACAGTGGGGTCCGCGTTTTTTAATTTCACCCTCGTGTGATCGACTGTAAACGAATAATTATGATAATTAGCTTCGGGTTTGTAATTAAAATGAGATTTGGGGTGAGAGAGGTTGGTTGGTATACTCACATGGTAAAATATTTTTGTATCTATTTTTATTTCTATTTTCGGGCCTCTGACCCTGTTTTCTAGTGAACAAATGCCGGCATTCTTGTTGCTGCAAACTTTCAAATTCTTCCCAGAATCCTGCTTTCCCGGTAGCTGCGCCATTTTCTTTCTGTAAAACATAAATCATGTTCATCAGTATACGGAAAATGATTTTCACAACAAGGAAACTTATATTATTCACTTGTAAAAACCATTTTTATCATGGTCTTCCGTGGGTTTTTACTTTTTAAATGTCATGTGGCGACCAAGGCAACAAGCTCAGACACGATCAGACTTGTTATGACTTGCAGAGAGTCTAGATGAAGCATATAAATACAATACGCGACCAAATATAAAAGTTGGTAAAGTATAGTGCAACAAACCAGCGAAGTAACTCTAACGGCTGTCGGAACAACCGCGCTATTTTTTGTTTATATCAGGGGGGCAATGTCATTGATCAACGGGCCAATTTAAATTTTAAAATTTTTTGGCGGGCCGCACAAATTTGCAACACATAAACTACGCGGGTAGTTTAGCTTCTTCTGTAGACTATGCATCTACTAAGCAAAATCCACTTTAAACTTCTCAACCGTCAAAACGTAATTGTAGTGGGCCATCAATTAATACTATCCATAAACCCTCGGCGGGCCGGATTAAATACCTTTTCCGGGCCGTACTTTGCCCATCACTGGTATATATTCTTGTAGATATTATTTATTAATTTTCGTCTGCTCTGTAACCTTAAACCCAAACATTTTAATTACCTGTAACTCCTTCACCCTCGTGTCTATCCCAGACGCGTTGATTCTGGTCGCGTTGAAAGGTTGCTTTAAATGCACTACGGTTCCGCTCGTTTCGACCATTGGATTCTTCTTATAGTACTCGATCAATTCGGTTAAAGATTCGAACCTTTCTCCTCCGCCGACGTCATATTTATTTTCCTAAAAGACAAAACAGATTAGCCCAAAAGGAAAACGAGAACTGACTGATCAAACGACCAAATCCTAACTGACGGGAAACTACATATACAGTTCCTCTCCTCCTCTGGGTGGGTGGGTGAAGCGTTTCAATTGACAGAGGCGAACGTGTTAATATTTCTACGTTTAAAACCGGCCATTAATGAATTAATCACGGGACAAATATTCGCGGCGGTAAACCTGATGACAAATTCTAAAACCGCGTCACGCGCAGAGGACATTCTTAAAGACCTCGAAATTGATATTTCCGGTTGATGAACAACAAATTATAATAATAATAATAATAAAGCGATTTGTGGTGCGTGCGCACGACAAAAGATTATTATTTCCTTGGGAAAAATTAAAAAAATTCCGTCCTTAGAAACCTCATTCGCCTTACCTGACACCTAATTTTGACGTGGGTGACTTTGTCCTCCGTTCTGACGGACAACACGAAGTGACCAGGCTCGCTTTGTGATTCCCGAACCAGAAAACTTCCGTTTTTCCCTTTTTCCAATATCATTTTCTCGGCTTCCTTCCCGGAAATGTGACCGTGAAACCATCTGAAACAACAAGCCAGTTTTATGTCCAATTAAAATGCAGTTGAAATTCTTTCGGTGAGAAAGAATGGTCGAGGAGGAGAGAGAGAGACGAAGGAACGACGTGCGAAGGACACATACATTAGGTGCTGACTCCGCATTCCATAGAGTAAATAAAAAATTCCGGGGATTTGCCGCCCATATGGTACAAAAGAGAGCTTTTGCCGCGACGTTTTGTTCCAAGACAACAATTACCAAAATGAAATTCAGAAATTTGGACTGATTACCCAGAAAAATTTTTAATTGTGAACATCAGTCGAAACAAAATGGCGTCTCCTGAAGATATTTCTCACGAGTTTCAACGCTCTCAAACAAAATTAATTTTCCACAAAGACAATTAACGGAGATGGAGACATAATCACATAACAGGTACCCGACATTTTGACCAAATTTCTGACTCCACACTTCAAAATATAATCGCAAGAAAATTTGTAAATGTCTTGGGGGTTCGTTTGAATGCCACAAGTCCTATTAAAGGATTCTTGTTCCAACTGAGTTTTACACACCTGGTTCGTGAAATAAATTCTTTACGAATGTGTGCATTATATTTGAAATAAATTACACAAAAGTGTCAATATCCACGTAACAAATCTCTCACAAACGTGTGCATTACTTTTGAAACGAATCCTTCCCACGAACGTGCAATAATTTTGAAATAAATTCCTTCTAATAGCGTGCGTAACTCATAAAATAAATTCTTTACAAAAGCACGTGTTAATTATTTTGGGAATCGTACTCGGAAGTGTGCATTACTTTTGAAATGAATCGTAGACACAAGTGTGCATTATTTTTGAAACGAACCATACATTTACGTGTGCATTACTTTTGAAACGAGTTATACACAAAAGTGTGCATTATTTTGAAATGAATCAACGTGTGCATTATTTTTGAAGTGCAAGTGTATTACTTTTGAAATGAATCGTAAACACAAGTGTGCATTATTTTTGAAACGAACCATACTGTGCATTGAATTACAAAAGTGTGCATTACTTGAAATGAAATGGACACACAGTGTGCATTACTTTGATTTGAAAAAACAAAAGTGTGCATTATTTTTGAAACGAACCATACACAAGTGTGCATTACTTTTGAAATGAATCGTGGACACAAGTGTGCATTACTTTGAAACGAACCATACACAAGTGTGCATTACTTTTGAAATGAATCGTGGACACAAGTGTGCATTACTTTTGAAATGAACCATACATTCTCGTGTGCTTTTGAAATAAATCACACACCCAAAAGTGTATTATCCACGACCGGATGACTAAAACGGGCCATTACTCACACCGACATTTACGCTTTGACACTCTTCCTTCAGACTAAAGCTCAACCAAGTGAAGAATGAAAATTGTTTTGTCCTCTAAAAGTCATGAGAAAATTCAAAAGGAAACGAACAACAACAACAACAACAAAAAGAATGAAAGCTGACTCAAGTCTAGACAATTTTATTAACCTAAACAGTACGACTCACTGATACAGGAACAAGTTTTCAAATCTAATAAACTGGAAAGCATGGAAGGAAAAACACCGAAAACGTAATTATGAAACAAGGTTAAAAAAATAAATAAATAAAATAAAATAAAAAGAAATTCCTTATTGCGACACCTCAAGGGGAAGAAACCCGCGACCGATGATAAAAACGAAAAAGAGTTATGGTCGTGAATATTTATTACGGATTTGTGGGCCGTGTCAAGTATATGAAAAACCGCCAAAGAAGGCGAAACGTTAATGAGAGAACGAAGATTCTGATGAAAATTAAATAATAAAAACGAAATAAAAGAGAGAGAGAGAGAGAGAGGCCTACGCCAGACCATAAAGGAAACTGTAAAAACAGTTGACATTGAATGAAGTGGCCGGGCTTTGATGTTCATTGAACAGGCGAAACTGCGTAAAAAGTTCTGTCCAGAGCCCCCCACCCACCCGCTCAACTTCTCTCCACAGCCTTCTGAAATCCTCGTCGTCACATCTTCATACCTCTAATGGAATTAGATACTAAAAGCTTTTTTCCTCTTCTTCTCCTTCTCGACTCATTAAATCTGGTAGATTTCCAAGGTCTGAGACACAAAAACTAGATTTCTCGAATTTCCTGGAATTCAGACGTCTTATGAAATTATGTTCTACGCACACCTCAACCTGAAGAAGACATTATCGGAAGTAACCAAGCGGTACACCACCGTCATCATCATGTACCAAACCTGAGGAGTGATTTACGACCACTTTCCATCTCCTCTTATCCAAGTACACCATCTTGTCCTGGATTTCTTCTTCTTCCTCTACGCATAAACTTACTGTACGGAACATGACCAAGCAATCTCCTCAGCCTTTTCTGAGACTATTCTAATTCATATCCACCTCCCCCCTCCGCCTTCCCACCGCCTTCTCACACATCCTCAGATGATTCAAAACTCTTTTACGAAACTCTCAACAATTTCTCCAGAGGACGTTGCAAAATATTCGAGTATCATGCTAATTGAATCGAAAGTGTTCGATGTTTGTGAGACAAAAACAGTCGGAGCATTACGTCAAACGCAACCTCAACCGCCATTTTCCATTTTCTTCTTAATTATTATGAAACTAACAAAGGATCCCGCTCTATTCCTCTCCTCCCCACCCCCGTTTGCTTAATTTAATATAAAGAATATAATTAACGTGACGTAAATCGTATTATGTATGTGGACAAGAATGCGGGTTTATGAGTATGAACCTGAAAAACCGATTTCGACCCAAAATTCCCACATACACTCAAAACAGGCTGTGATTATCATCTGTCTGTCTTTCTGCTTCAATTTCGAGTGTCCCTACATATCCCCGGGATCACAAATCGATGTCCTTCGTCTTAATAGAAAGAAATATTGTACAAATGTAACGGTAAAAGTGATAAATCAAGAGAATATAAATATAATCCCCGGCGATTATTCACATTCACCAAATAACCTCGGTAAATGTGATAAACACTCAATAGCGTCAAACTAACCGAGCTAACTTGGTGATAATAGTTATACATATTCCCCTGATTTATCACTTTTACCGTGACATATATTTTAGGTATAAGACACAGAACTGACATTTTCCGGTTCACCTAATTTACGAAACGAGTTCTTCGCACAGTATGGAATGATTTTAAAATTAATTTTTTATCTGTGCGTTACTTTTGAAATAAATCTTCTACCAAAGTGTGCAGTATTTATGAAATACATTATCGACGGAAGTGTACATTATTATTTATTAAATTACTCCAGAGTTTTGGCATAGATTCGATTTATAGGTACTTGGCAAATACGTAGAGTTCATTTCATTCATAAGAACACACAAGAAATCATTTCAAAAGTAATGCACAAAGAAAAATTGACAAATTTAAAGAAATATGTCACCAAGTTGTAATGATAAAAAGGTTTACTGTCACCAACTATATACTGAGGACGTTGGCCATGTGTATGTGCCAATTTCCACCTACTTCCCTCTCGGTAGCCTGTTCCGTTTACGTTTAAACCTTTCCGGAGGACAATAACCCAAAAATAAAATTTTAAAAAGCAACATTTCCTGGCTACGATACTGCTTTCAAACGCTTTCTCTCACAAAGCCTGAGTACAGATTAAAATCCCATAAACAGAAGACATAAAACGTCGATTCAGGTTTGATATCAGTTGATCGATAACTTACTTGTAACAATCCGTTTCTGGATGCGGAACAGATTTAATCTCTGTCGTGGGTATGATGGTCCTCGCGGCAGATACCGGAAGTTCCAGGCATCTCCGTTTAATCCGAATTATCACCGACATTATGGAAAACGGTTTCGCCCAACAACTCATTCAAATACAAAGTTCAATAAATATCATTTTTATGTACATATATAAATAAATAAATATCACTTAAGTGTTTCTGAAAAAACGGATAAAAAAAATAATTAAATAAAAATCCGCGAGAACTTTTTTTACGCGAAACCCCGAGTTCAACATCCTGAACGAAACGAAACGAAACCGACACTACCACCGGGTTTCGCGTTTTCCCCACTTTCGCGGCGGGAAAAGTGGAGCAAAACCTGCATACCTGTATGTCCATGTGGGATGAAGAAAATTAATGTTTGCGCGTTTTTATGGCGAAATACCCTCCAACGATTGCCATCTTCTATTTTTTATAATAAAAAACAAAACTAAGGAGATAGATGTGGGCACGAGCCAAGTCGAGAGAGGTTTGAACTTGCGCCTAAAACTCGAAACCTGAATTTTCACATCCTTGAAAAAGTCGAGAGCTCCATCACGCGAACCAATCTCCTGACCTTTTCTCTTCCATCATCCACCATCTTCTCTACCACCCGTGAAAAGACAATGAGTCACGTGACACTAACCCAACAATGAGATGGAGGAAACCTTTGTCCAAATCCGCTCATCATCGTTTTTAATATTTAAATCAAAAATCACTGACAGGTGAAAACAGGTACTCGCGCACGCGCGGAAATGATGGAAAACCTTTTCACTGTCATCCATCCCACACGCGCGCACGCGCACCATCGACTCTTAAATCATGACCATATTAAGAAACCAGGAAAATAGAAAACGGACGAAGGAAATACACAAAATCATTCGACTTTCATCTGTTAAAGGTTGCAAGGTTCAAACTAAAAAAAAACTGGGCCCCACTACCCCCACCGAGCAAACCCAATCCTCTCTCTCACTCCAATTACCTCGAAGGCCACCAAAATGGGTGCTAATTAGCGATGTCATCTACGACTTGGACACAAATTTCTGTAATTTTCGGAAGAGGTAAACAAAGCGTAATTAATCAAATTACAAATCCTTCGGTGACTTTCCTCTTCTGTAATTCGAGCGCCCCACTTAAAACGATAATGGCGCCCGTCAAAATAATGACGAAGAAAAAAAATTTTTTTTTTGCCATCACTTTCACGTGCTCGGACGGTTTAGGGAAATCGCCCACAACGACCATCTCCTTTGTCTACCTCTAGCAAGAGTTTTCGGCCCTGACTTCCTCGCATCGAAAGTTAATTAATCAAACGAACCTGCGATTTCTGTTTCCATCGTCACATATTCGACGAAGATATGGAGGAAAGAGTCTACAAAAATTATTTATTTATAACTTTATACTATAAAGAGTTGAGCTAAATCAAGCAGGACGGTATTGATCCTTGCTCGAGGAAATTATGTTTCCCGATTGAAAATCCTTGAAATCTTCCCGTTTTGGTTAACAATTTCAAAAATTTTTGGCGGACCAGAACTACAAAACTTACTTCCGGTTCCTTTATTTCGAGATTCTAACACAGCTAAACCCAAACTTTAAACCCACTATACCTGGACCGGAAAATAATATCGCTTCTGTAGGCTACAACTAATATATACGTTACGGTAAAAGTGATATATCAAGCGAATATAAATATAATTCCCTGCGATTAGTCGTAATCACCAACTAAACTTGATAAATCTGACATATTACTGAACATTTATCACATTTACCGGCTAGTTTATGAATCATCCAACTGGTCATTTGATAAGACTTAAGTTAAGATTTTATAAACTATTCGGTAAATGTGATAAACATTCAGTAATTCGTCACTTTAGTCTAGCTTAATTGGTGATTGTTAATAATCACCAGGAACTGCATAAATTAATATATCACTTTTATAAAATCTCCAACAACTCATAATGGGGAATATAATAATATTTTGCTCATATTGAGAGTTGGATATTATATAAACTAGCCGGTAAATGTGATAAAATTGATGAATTTATCCCAAATTAAATTATAACCACCAACTAAACTTGATAAATATGACATATTACTGAACATTTATCACATTTACCGTTTAGTTTATAAATTATCCAAGTGGTAATTTGATAAGACTTAAGATTTTATAAACTACCCGGCAAATGTGATAAATTTTTAGTAATTTGTCACTTAGTCCAGCTTAATTGATATTAATAATCGCATGAAATTATTCACTTTAACCGTAACATATATTTATCAAATTTATCACATTTACCGGTTAGTACATAAAATCCTCAACTTGTGTTGTTATTGATAATCGCCTGGAATTATATATGTATTTGCACGATTTATCACTTTTACCGTAACATATATTTATCAAATTTATCACATTTACTGGGTACTTCATTAAAATACTCAAGTTATAATACTAAACCCCGTAAATGTGGCAGGTAACTGCATATTTATCAGGAGTTGAATATTTTATAAACTAACTGGTAAATGTGATAAATATTAATTTGTCACTTTTGCCAAGCTTAGTTAGTGATTATTATAATGGCCAGATTTTATATATTAATATAATCGACTAATTTACCACTTACGGTAGCATATATTTATCAAATTTATCATCATTTACCGTCTAGTTTATAAAATCCTCAACTTGCAATACTTAACTCCGTAAAAGTTACATATTATTGACTATTAATCATGTTTACCGGTTAGTTTATAAAATATCCAACTCTCAATCAAAGAAAACTTTTATTAATTTCGCCATAAAGAGTTGGAGATTTTATAAAAGTGATATACCGGACAAATATATTAATATAAGCAGTTCCTGGTGATTATTGATAATCACCAATTAAGCTAGATTAAAGTGACAAATGTTTATCACATTCACCGGATACTTTATAAAATCTCCAACTCGTAATAGGGAAATGAATAAAATTTTTCTGAGATTATGAGTTGGATAAATTATCAACTAGCCGGTAAACGTGATTAATAGTCAATAATCTGCCACATTTACGGAGCTAAGTATTACAAGTTGAGGATTTTATGTACTAACCGGTAAATGTGATAAATTTGATAAATATATGTTACGGTTAAAGTGAATAATTTCATGCGATTATTAATAATCACCAATTAATCTAGACTAACGTGACAAATTACTAAAAATTTATCACATTTACCGGGTAGTTTATAAAATCTGAGCTTCAGTCTTATCAAATTACCAGTTGGATAATTTATAAACTAGCCGGTAAATGTGATAAATGTTCAGTAATATGTCATATTTATCAAGTTTAGTTGGTGGTTATAATTTAATTTGGGATAAATTCATCAATTTTATCACATTTACCGGCTAGTTTATATAATATCCAACTCTCAATCTGAACAAAATATTATTATATTCCCCATTATGATTTGTTGGAGATTTTATAAAAGATATATTAATATATACAGTTCCTGGTGATTATTAACAATCACCAATTAAGCTAGACTAAAGTGACGAATTACTGAATGTTTATCACATTTACCGAATAGTTTATAAAATCGTAACTTAAGTCTTATCAAATGACCAGTTGGATAATTTATAAACTAACCGGTAAATGTGATAAATGTTCAATAATACGTCACATTAATTAAGCTTACTTCGTGATCCCAAATAATCGCCGGGAATTACATATTCGCTCAACTGATCACTTTTACCGTAATATATATACGATATTACTTTCCGGTACAGTATAAAGTTTGCTTAGAAGAACAACCTCGTCAACACCTAAGACCCAACATAAACTTTTATGAATAAATAATTTACGCAACACCAAAAAAAATTTAGTGGGAGTCCATAGTCAAAAATCCTCTCTCGGAAAACCATTTCCTCGGATGTGATGACTAATCCAAAGCCAAATTTGGTCTTCCAAGTTATCCGTGTAACTCGATTCGTAACGCATCAAGGGGAAAACCTTGGCCGGAGTCTCTCGTAAATCTCAACCTCGTCTTTAATTAGAGATAACTTTATTAACTCGGTCACTTTCTTATTAATCCGCGAGGACCTTTCCATTATTCAAAATAAAACTCGAATCAGGTTAAACCTAAAAGATGGCAACCGCGTAAAAAAAGACCACCAACCCCACCCCGTTTACAACAATTTTCCAAACGCTCAACATTAAAACCCGCATAAGAACAAAACCTAAAACCCAATTCTTACTACCCATAAAACTGAAACCTACACTTAACGACCGAGCCAATCTGACTCACTTCAAATCAATGGTCTGTGTTTACGTTTATTTACTTTTCAAAAACTGTCTCCGATTTTATGTTTCAATACATCACCACAACTTTCTTTTATTATTAAAACAAAAAACTTTCTTTTGAGTCAAATCGACTCATTTCATCAATAAAAATGATATAAAATAAATAAATAAAGTCAAACGGATGTCGAAGTAATATTCAAAGGTCAAAATCACGGTTTTTTGTGAGTCAAATTGACTCAATCTACTAATAAAGTATGAAAATAGCCCTCACGTTATCAATTTAGTTTTAGTTCCAATTCCGTTGTCACCCAAAGGGTGTAACAGAATAGAGGATGAGGACTTGACTCCACAACCTTATAGTAGGGGACTTAGACCATTATAGCAGGCCCCACTGTTATCAAAACAAAGTGGCATGCAAATGATAAATAAGAAAAGTAAAACAAACAACAAAAACAAAACCAACCAAATAGTTTCATTACAGAAATCTTTCAGTTTGTAGTGAGTCAAATCCACCAACATTAAATAAATTATGTAACAATAACAATATTAATTAATAAAATACATAACCAATAAATAATTACTTTCAAACTATTTTTCTATTCAATTTTGTTCTTTAAATCAAAATTTGCTATTTTCACCAAATACTGTATACAACAATCTTCCTCTTAAACGGATTTCGAACATAACAAAACCGACTGACTATGAGTCAAATTGGCTCATTCCACCAACATTTTTGTTATAAACCAAAAGTCGACTTAAAACTATTTTCGGGTCGATAACTGCAGTTCTTCTGCACGAATACGAAATAAAAGTTTAACCTACGACTAAAGACCGATAATGCGTACATCACCTAGCCCAGTTAATCTGCAAACTGACTGACTTTTTGTCTCTTTACAGGTATCATTTCTTTTCATCCCCAAGCTAACATTCATCTCCAGCTTCGACACAACAAGTAGTTGGTTCAGCTTTAAGGTAGTGTTACCCTGGTAAGCAGACCTACGTCTCAGTCCAGAGATAAAGAAACAGATAAATAAATAAATAAGTAGACAAAAACAGATAAAAATAAATTACAATAAGGAAAAGTAGTATCAAAATTTAGCTTAAAAAGAGTATCCTACTTGTCCTTTAACTTCCAGCTACTTTTTGGCAAAAAAGAAACTTCGATTTGATTGTGAGTCAAACCGGCTCACTACACCCCAAAACGGGACGTACATAATAAATAAACAGATAATTAGGAGATAATTTAAGTCGACTTCTACATGACTCCGATCGGTTTGTTTTAATTAAAAACTCGAATCCAAACAAAAAAAAAATTTTGCAAAACTTGATTGCTAACCAGATTCTTTCCCACAAAAATAATTGATTTGAGTCAAACTGGCTCGCTTAAGTGAAAACAAAATATCACCATCCTTAAATCCCGACTCAAATAATCGATATCAAAATGCTAAGCGTTTAGAAAATTTTCCAAAACGAAGATTTTAGGACAGACAAAGAATGTCGTCTTCAAATTTTCTAACCCATCAAACCTTCGGAAGAACTACTAAAACACCAAAAGTGAACCATAGAAACCTTTTTTCTCTCACACGAATCCGAATGAAAACCACTCACGCACTACTCTCTTCCGCTTTCGATTTCGAATTCTATTTTCTTTCGAAGTCTTTCGCAGAGAATAAAAGAAAACGCGCAAAACAAAAACTTGAGACAACGTTTGATACGTTTCCATGCACGGTTCGACGTAAACTGAGAACCAGAGAGATAGAGAGAGTTCTTAGTCAGGACTTCACTGCGCGCACATTAGGCTAGTCCCCACAAGGTGCACCGCAAGACATAAAAACAAAATTAAAGTCTTTCTTCTTAATGTTCCTCGACGGTTTTGTTGATATCCTTCAAACGGAAAATTTACGATAGAAAAAAAAAGAAAAGACAAACGACGACTTCCTCACGGGCTTTCGATTATGTTTCCAGGCTCGAACCTGATTCCTTGAAATCGTTTTCTATTTCGGTTCCGGTAAAAATTGAGTTAAGCGACCTTAAATGTCTCCTCGGGTGAAACGGAAAAAGAAGAGAAAATCGAGTTTGATAGACAATCAAGGATCGGTGAGGCGGAGAGGGGCGTAGCCCCCCTTCCCTCCACCAAATGGATTTTCCTTAAATGGGGCCCTCTGAAAATTACAACCGAAACGTTTCCAAATTCGATGTCAACAGTCCATTTCTCCTCATCTTGGTTTTAATGTTGAAATGATTGCACCGCGTAAGCTTTGTGAAACGACACCGCCCCCGCCCAGCCCCAACAACCCAAAACACTAATTACATCACCTGATTCCACCTAAATTCTTATCCGATGATTCGGTAGAAGAGGTAGTAGATAGCCTGAATGCGAGAAAAATGTGGAAGCACGTGTGTACGTGCCGGAATTACAACTCCAGAACGGAAGAACCGATTTTTAGACCAAACTTTGGCCGCTCATTATCTGCAAATTAGCGATTGAACACTGTTCGCGTCTCGGATGCCTATTATTTTGTTATTAACAGCGAAATACTGACTCGTGCACAGGAAAAATAAATAAGTGTGCGTTATTTATAAAACAAATCCTCCGTGAAAATGTGCAAAACTTATGAAACTAATCCTTGATAAACGGTGCACGACATAACTCTCTCACGATATGTGCATTACGTATAAAACAAATTCCTCGTGAGTGTGTGCAGTATTTATGAAACCTATCCTTCATTAAATTTGTGCATTATTTATGGAATTAATGGTGGGACGATAAATAGATAAAATGACTTAGCATCATTGATGAGACAAGTAGGAGGACGACATCGCGAAGTCAACTGGGTGTATGTAAGGTACGGAGGGTCAATACCAACATCATCAAACCACGAAAGTAAACAAAGCGTTTCGGCTTCAAATATGGCAGACAAATAACATACAGTACTCTGTAATAAATTATAAAATTAAAATGTATAAATATCAGAGCAACTGCAGCTTCCTTCCCAGGTACTAGAAACAAACACAAGGCTCCAGGACCGAAACGTTCCGCACGTTGACTTTGTCTCGAACACTGAACACGGTCTTCCTGGAAAGATTCGATTTCCGTTCGGACAGAAATATCTCCTCAAGGATTTTCCTTTTGTGATACAGTTCGCCACCGATGAGAACATCCCTTCAAACACCAAATTGTTTGCCGAGGACAAAGTTAAAAGCTTTCACGGCGTAATTCCGCCTCCTCTTTGACACCAACAAGCCAATAACAACTTCAAAATGACTAACAACCAGATAGAAGTCTATTAAATCGGCCCAAAACGCCGGACTGAGAAACGAAACAAAGGAAAATGAGAAAACCTTGATTGAAAGCTCCCGGGGGCAAAAGTTGAAGCCCATCAAAAATTCCCGCCTCCAGGAACTTCCATCAAGTGTACGTTCGTCCACTCGAAAGCGGATGCTAATGTCGAACATGAAAAAACAAAAAAAATTTTTCCAGCACTGGAAAAAAACCTACGCAGTGCTCATTAATTAAAACAACAACGATAATAATGATAATACCACTACAAAATGATACAAACAAAATAAAATGTGAACAATGTCCTCATCCTAGTTCCGAGAATTGTTTTCTAACCAATCATGACACCCGCAGTGTGTGGAGTGGCCGGATGAATGAATAATTCCAGGCTTTTGGCTAAGTCGTGAGTTGAGACAGTCATCCAGGCAAGGACGGCCTCCAAAACTACTTCATTAAAATTTATTCATTTATTTAAATAAATATGCACTTATGTAAAAGAGAAAAATGTTTATTTATTTGGCTCTATGTATGTGAAAACATAACTTCAAAAACGCATGAATCCATTCCGGCCCAAAACACATCAATCGCAATTAGAAAAGACACCACACCTTCCGCCAATATATTTCTAACGACCAAACACGTCTTCTTAGACTTCCATACATCGAGTTTAATTCTCAATCAAGAAACTTACGATGACATTAATTTTTTATGTTACTGTAATGGAGATAGAATGTCTTACACGGCTCATACAAACCATCAAATCTAATTATTAACAAAATACATAAGTGTAATAACTTATAAAAATAATTTTTTATGGTAATGTGCATTATTTATGAATTAAACCCTTCATAAATCCGGTAGTGATTCTTAGCAAGTCGTTTCATAAATGTCAATAGCAATTATCACTGAATTAACATCATCCAACGAATTGTGCATTACTTATGAAGAATAATTTTCCATAAATCCATAAATCATTCCTATTGCTGAGAATTTATTCCATAAATTATGTACACTGTCATGAAGAATTCCTTTCATAATTGAGCACACCTATCTATTTATTTATGTAATAAAATTAATCCTTCGTGAAAGTGTGCATTACTTATGAAATCAACCGCCAGAAATGAAAATCATTGGTGGTGCACATTGTCTCGAAGAATTCGTTTCATGTTAAATACCAACCCAGAAGCGATTATGTATCATTCAACAGTGTGCATTACTTATGAAATAGATTGTATAACTCCGTATATCCTCTCTGTAGACAGAAAGATGGGTTGTAACACGGTGTAGGGCAGGTTTGGGGAAGGAAGGAGGAAAGTTGGTATAGGAGACCTGGGAAGTGGAAACGAGGTCTGAGAAGGAAAGATGCAGGCGCGTTACTAGACACTGGTTATTACACTAAGCCAGGAAGGAAAGAAGACGTTCTAGACTTTCAGACAGAGCAGAGTACAAACACTTCCCTATCAGGCTTAAGCTTAGGGTAATGGAATCAACGTTACACTTCGGCTATGGTACCACGTCAAATTTTTGAAAAAATTTCCCAACGTTTCGCCTTCTTTCATATCCAAAAACATCTTCAGTGCTTGGAGAGCCAAAAGTTATACACTAACATCACTAACAATAGCCATCAAAATCTCACAAGTCATCTGTGTTGAAATATTCTTTTGCAAAATCCGAGAAGGCTAATCAATAAGGTTGCACTACAGTACACTACAATAAATAGCATACGATCGAACGGCTAATAACCAAACGACTATACAGTATAAGTGGTATAAATTATAGTGTGACAAGTATTCTAGACCAATTTCACATGATGCATCAGCAAAATTCGGTTCAAATAGCGTTTCCTAACTTCCTCCAAACACACACCCATCCTTTTGGATTCTAAGAAGCCACTAGGGAACGGCAGGGGTACCCATTCACCGTACGTGAGTAGTGAAAACAGGAACCACTTCCATCCAGAGAAAGAATTTCCAAATTTTCCCACCTGATTCATTCAGGTGAGTCCTCGTCTGACGTAGGAACGGAAACCTGACGTCCGCCACTCGTGAAATATTTGTACCCATTTGAACCTGCTGACTCTTCCGATGGATGGGTACGTTCTGAGAGGAGGAAATCTTTTTTTGACCAATCGGCAGAGTCGCCTGGAACCCAGCCTACGTTTCATTTGATTCATATCCGATATTAGGAAGGCGTCCTTGGACGTATGCCCACGTGGATTCAGTCACATTTAGGTTTGTTCTCTCCCACGCGACCGAAGATGGCTTCCTTCATAAAAACATTCTTTTCTACGAAACTCACGTAACGTAAATAAATAAATAAATAATAAACAAACAAATAAATAAAAACTGGTTACGGCCCAATAAGGATAAAAAAAAATTTTGAACAAAAATTTCCTTAAAACACTATCACGAGGGTCACGGTGTCAAATGAAAACAAAAAAAAGATTTTTGAAAACCTAAGCAACTTTCCTAAACGGATGATTTGACCTACAGTCACCCAAAAATTTTCTCTTCACCCCCGCCCCCATCTCCACCTTCTCTCATTCTCATCCGAAACTTCCAACAGTCGGTCAAATAGACGAACAAAATAATTTCCTCACAAATTTGACAATTCCAGACGCAATTCCCACTTACATAATTTATATCACGTAACTCTTTACAAAATTTATTTATTAATTACGTCTACTTAATTATGTTTGCTCGTCTTGTAAATGACAGACCGAAATTCGGCTGGCCCACCCCCTCCACCCTCAACTGTCATCACATCCATCGCAGCCAACAAGGAAGAAAAAAAAACCGAAGAGAGGTGAAGGAGAATTACGTCTAGTGTGCAATACTTTTGAAATAAACTTTCGACAGCCTTCTGTGATGATGCGGGAAAACTCAAAAAGTCCTCCGTCCAGCTTCATCGGGAGTTATTTATAGCTCGGTGTAATAAAATCGTGACATTTAGTCACAATCAAGGTGCAAAACTGTAAAACGTAACATAAAAGGCGGTGGAGTGAAGGAAAACTTAACCTCCCAACCACCACCACCACCTCCTCCTCACTCTACAAACAAAATTAGGTTCAAATCCAAACACTACAACAAAAAACCTGTGGCCCTAGTCGATGCCGATGCCAATGCCAAATTCTAAGTTACTGGCTCACAAAAAAAAATGAGTGGCCCTCAGATAAAAGAGAACAATACCTAATAAGGAAGTGAGCCAAAGTTGAGCCCCAAAAATTATTTATAATTTATTTATTTATTAACGAAGGTGCCAATTTTATTAATCTGCATAAATTAATTAAACCATCTTCGATACACCCAGCCAAAAGTTACCAACACTTTCCAAATTCCACCATCTGTCACACGTAACACTCAAAAAGAATTCCTAACAAATAGATTGGGCCCCCGGGGGCAAAAACTTGCGCAATCCTTCCCCGGGTTACCTCCATAGAATTCAAAATCGGAAACCGAATTATACAAATCCCTGGCACTAGTTCTGTGTTGTCTTTGCCAAAACGATATTTTAACAACTGGAGAGAGAGAGAGAGGCCCCCTGTCCCCAGTCTTCATTTTATCAGATTCTCTTGGACGTTTGTTGTCATTCCATACGCACACGTCCACGTCACGTGACACTTGGAAAGAAGAGGAAAAAAAAATATCGGCGGTGATACGCCAAAGTTACTCCCTATCGGACTCATTTCAAGGTCTGGTCGTCCTTTTCTCTTCGCTTCGCTAGTTTTAAAACGCTCTCGGCGGAGATAAATTAATTAACCGGAGATAATCATTACGCTATATTTATAGCCGGCTATAATTATAGTTGACTTTTCCCCTTATTTGTTTGTAAAATGCGAAAAAGAAGCTCTTAAATGGAAAATTTGATATTTAAATCACGTTAAAGTATCTTTAGAGCCAAATAATAATAATAATAATATATTTCTCTATTTCGCCCGAGGGCATTAGAGTTATAGTAATCCATTTAACAGACTGATACATTCGGCAAAAGTATTACACAATATCAAGCAGTTCAATATTTGCTAATAATAGTCCTAAGTAGATAAATAAATAATAAACAAATAAAGAAGAAAGAGAAAAAAAAAGTAAATAAATATTCTGTAGAAATAATACACTAAATTGTACATTATACTAATACTAAAATGTTTTCATAGTAATAACGCTATACTTTCATTACTTAATTATTTAATGACCAACCTCAATTAATACACAATATAGTACATAAAAATAATAAATAAGCAAATGGATAAAAGATGGATAACAATAAGTAAATAGATAAAAGATTAATAAATAAATGAGTAAATGGATAAAAGATAAATAAATAAATAGATAAAAGAAAATAAATAAATAAGTAAATGGATAAAAGATAAATAAATAAAAAGTAAATAGATAAAAGATTAATAAATGAGTAAATGGATAAAAGATAAATAAATAGTAAATAGATAAAAGATTAATAAATAAATAAGTAAATGGATAAAAGATGGATAACAATAAATAAATAGATAAAAGATTAATAAATAAAAGTAAATGGATAAAAGATAAATAAGTAAATAGATAAAAATAGAGCCAAATTCGACGAAAGAACCTTTCGCACGACGCCTTTGAGTGCTCTGCCACAAATTTTGGATGCTGGAGATGTTTCTGACTCACCCTCCCACCCCAAACCCCCGAAAACTCCATCCCAGAAACCAAATTTCTGGACGCTGATTCAATCCGGAAACCAAAATTTCATCTCATTTCAAACCCATTACCGAAATTGATCCATTTCACTCAAACCTCTCGAACTTCTACTAAGCACTGAGTCAATTTGACTCCTTTAAACTTTTGTTTATTCAAAAAATCAAATTTTATATGTAAACAAAAAATTTTTCGTGAAAATTCATTTCCCAGTAATTTTTTTGTCTTTGCAGAAAAAACATTTCCATCCCATAGTATGAGTCACACTGACTCACGTCAACACCCATGAATCTAGTGTTACATTGTGTTATGTAATTTATTTATTAAACCACCGATGTTCTTCTATTGGTTCAAGAAAGGGGAAAAGCAAAATGATCATTTCATAAATAATGCACACTCACTTCCACCTTTGAGGATCTATTGTATGAGTCACACAGACTCAACACAGTAAACAATCAATACCCCATCCCTCTATTATTCGTAAGTGTAGAGAGTTACCACGGCTATTTCATAAATAATGCACACTAATATTCATCTAACATAATATTTTCTATATCCTATAATTATTCTAATATTCACAAAATAAATTTAATATAAGTGAATAGTTTTTAATATATATTATGTATAATATAATTCGAGGAATATTAGAAGAATTATAGAGTATAAATAATATTATAACTTATATATTCGCCCCTGATGCGAGCGGAATTCGGTTTACACGAAAAAAAATGGGCAAAACTTTCGTGCAAACGACAGTACCGAATCCCGCTCGCATCAGGGGCGGAACGAATAATATATATATGAACACTAAATTCTCTTGCAGGTGTTTTCTTGACAAAAAGATTTTAATTCTGATCTGCGAGTCAAATTAGCTCATTCCAGTAGAAACAGATACACAATCATCATCCCTAAATCTAGTGTCGCCATTTATTTATCTATTATCTACAGTTTATCCAGTTTTGTGGAACACGGGTTGGGGAAAATCCAAATTAAAAACAAAAAATGAGACGCAACTGGAAAGTTTGGAAACCATGTTCGATCAAATCGATACGCGAATGATTAATCTCAATCAGAATCAGAATCGTCCTTTCGCAAAACTCTTCTCCTACTCTGTCAGCTGTTTCAGCTTACAATCATCTCGATCAATTCGAAATAATTACGAAATTAAATTCAAAAAAAAAATTTTCATCTCCAACTCCTCCTCCTCCTCATCCTCTGTCAGAATGACATGACAGAAGTTCAGATTCACGACTAAATTGTGACGTCAGAAAAACCCACGGAATTAAGCTGAAATCCGCGCGGGTGAAAAACCAAAAACGATATTTTGGAAAAACACTTGTAACATCCTTTTCGAGTTGCTGACGATAATTATGACGGCTGTAACTGACACGAGCAGAACTACCCTAATCGTCAGCAGATGGAAATAAAAGTCGAACAGGTTTTTCCAACCATTACTTTTCATCTTATCTCTAGTTTTATTCGTGGATACACATAAAATCTTTTCCTTAAGAAGAATTAACGACTGAAATAAATTTTATGAGAAAGTAATATCGTGTATATGTTACGGTTAAAGTGATAAATCAGACGAATATCAATAATATCCGCGGTTACTCATAATCACCAATTAAACTTGGTTAAAGTTACAAATTAAAGAATATTTATCACATTTACCGGTTAGTTTATAAAATATCCAGCTCGTACTCTGATAAAACTTTTATTAATTTCCCCCGGAGATTTTATAAACTATCCGGTAAATGTGATAAATATTCGTTAATTTGTAACTTTAACCAAGCTTAATTGATGATTATTAATAATCGCTCGTAATTTATATAATATATATTAATATATTTACCGGTTTATCACTTTTATCAAATCTTCAACTTGTGATAGGGAACTCAATAAAATTGTGCTCAGATTGAATGTTGGATATTTTATAAAATAGCCAGAAAACGTGATAAATTTGAAAATATACATGTTTCGGTAAAAATGATAAATCATGCGAATATATACACAACTGCAGGCGATTATTAATAATCACCAAATAATCTTGATTAAAGTGACAAAGTACTGAATACTATAGAAACAGTGACAATTTACTAAACTTAATATGTCAAATTATTGGTATTTATCATATTTACCGGCTAGTTTATAAATTATCCAACTCGTAATCTGATAAAACTTATTAATTTCGCCATTACGATTTGGATATTATATAAACTACCCGGTAAATGTGATGAATATTTAATACTTTGTCACTTTAATCAATATTAATTGGTGATTATTAATAATCGCCTGGAATTATATATTTTTAAATAATAAATTAGTATATATATAACATTAATATATCCTAATATATTATAATGTTAAACCATACTAATTAAATATATTATATTATGTTATATATATTTATATTTTTATATATTACTATGTTAAATATATTATAACATTAAACCATACTATATTTGCCCGGTTTATCATTTTTATAAAGTCTTCAACTTGCAATGCGGAATTTAATAAAATTTTGTTCGGATTGAAAGTTGAATATTTTATAAAATAGCCAGTAAACGTAAAACATGTACGTTGCGGTAAAAGTGATAAATCGGGCGAATATATTAATATATATTACTAAAAACATGTTATTTATTTAATATATACTATAGTATTTTTTAATTCTTTTTACACTTTGAAGTGTATATAACATTTTATACATTTATATACCCCATTATATGTATATATATAACATTTTATTGAGTTATATATGCTACATATATTGTGCAATATATTATATATTTTATTACACTATTATTATACATTTATTTAGTATATAACATTTTATTTACTAATACTATATACATTAGTATTAGTATATAAAATATCACTTATACGGGTAAGTTATAATATAGTATGGTGTGATTAGGGTTAAAATAGGATATATTCATATTATATATACTAATTTATTACTTAAAGTTATACAATTCCAGACGATTATTAATAATCCCCAATTAATATTGATTAAAAGTGACAAAGTACTAAATATTCATCACATTTACCGGATAGTTTATAAAGTCTTACACTCATAATGAGGAATTTAATAAGTTTTATCAGATTATGAGCTAAATATTTTTTAAACTATCCGGTAAATGTGATATATATTCAGTAATTTGTTACTTTTGCCAAGCTTTAGTTGGTGATAGTGAATAATCGCCGGAAATTATTTTGATTTATCACTTTTATCGAATACATTAGGTGTAGCGCAGAGAAGCGATCTTGTTTTCCGACCTGCCTAATAGTTTAAAGTTTGCGATTAGTTGAGTTAGAATCTCGAATAAAGGAACCGGAAATAAGTTTTGTAGTTCTAGTCCACCAATAACAAATCAGTTCTGAAATTGTTGACCGAAATTGGAAGATTTCAAGGATTTTCAATCGGGAAACATATTTCACTCGATCAATAATATGAACAGTTTGTCACATTTACCAAGTTTAGTAGGTGATTATGAATAATACCCGGAAATTATAAATATTCGTCTGATTTATCACTTTTACCGTAACATATATATCAGGTGTAGAGCACAGAACCGACATTATTTTCCCGTCCACCTAATATATGAAATGAGCTCTTCGTAAAGTGTACATCGCTTTTAAAAATATTTTTATCTGTGCATTACTTTTGAAATGAATTTTTCACAAAAGGGTCCGATATTTAAAAAACAAATTTATAAAGGAAAGTGTATATTATTTACGAAATGACTCATCACCAAATTTGGGCAGAACCACTGAAATCTATAAAATCTATAAATTTTAAAAGTGTGCATTACTTATGAAATGCACTTTTGCAATAAAGTGTGTAATAATAAGTCCATACAAGTGTGTCTTAGACATTTTGAAACAATTTCAAATCCCCTACTCCCCTTTCCATTCAATTTTACGAGCAGTCTTGGTTGTGATATCCGTTGCAATTTCATAAGTAATGCACAGTATCACAAACAAATCATTTCATAAATAATGCACAATCAAAATTATCATGTATTTAATGAAGTAATACGAATACGCGACGTTTTATTACAATTACGTGCTTGAATTTCGGGCAGCAAATTAATTGTCTGATGGGAAACATTCCAGACCTGACACACAATTCCCTTCCGACGCGTAATTAAAATGGACGACGAGTTTGGTTAAAATCGATTAAGAAGTTTTTGACTTACGCTCGCACATACATCAACAAAACATCATCAGATACACATAATGACAATGATGATCATGATGATGATTACACGCCACCACACATCTCATTAAAAAAACTTTTCCCACTCCGATCCTAACACAGCTTAGAGTTAGGTTTTCACATCCGTTTATCTATGGATACATAAAAAAGTAGATAAATAAAGTGACGGAAGACTAATTTGGGTGTAAACGGAAAGCCTTTAATTTTTTCAGCAAACCAAACCAAAAAAAAAATTCCTTCGACCTTATCGAAGGTTTGTCAAATCAATTTTCGACATCCTCATCCGAGACAGACACTCATGACAGATTAATATTTAAGCAACAAATTGATTTCCTCTCCGTAAACATCTCAAAGTCAACAGAATAAATATGAATCTTCGACAAAGTCATTGTCAAAGTCACATGTCAAAGGTGGGAGACTCACGACTAGGTAGTTACTGGGTTTGTCAAGGTCAGCGTCGCTTTTGTACCAAAAATAAATAAAATAAAATAAATCCTGGCAGCTTCGACCGCAACAATATATCCATTAAACATTCCAACAACAACATAACTCATCCACGTGAAACATATTCGCACATGAAGACTTTGTACGCTCAAAGGAATCGCATTGTTCGTGAGTCAATCATTCCCGTGACCAATGCAAACAGTAAACACCCAAAAAACACAAGAAAATCTTTTTTTGGGATGGGCCACCAATCCGTGACTAATGTTATCACCTCCCGACTAATTAGCTAACAACTAAATTTCCCTCCGTTCTGATTAGCACTTCTCCGAGTTGTCACTTACCTTTCCGGCGTGGGGTCAGCACAATTCAAAGGATATTTTAATTCTATGACTTGTCCGTTTTTCTCTCTCACTTGACCTTGATTTTCCACGTAGTACTGAACCTGGAAAGAACACAAACGAAATTAATTTTCAATAAGAAACCTTAAGGACGTCTTATCCTGATCCACGTATGTTTGAATCGTGACCTGACAACTTTATTCGGACCTATCGACTCGTATCAGCCCGCGGCCTTATTCAAATTCACATTTCGATGGAGAGAGACCCTTGAAATGGCGGGATTCGGTGCTGTGGCAATGCCACGAAACTTTCTTAAACGAAAGTGAAATTTTTTGTCTTGCAAGTTCGTGCTCGACTACGCAACGGTTAATTATAAAATGATCACGAAATTAACAAAGTACACGCTAACGAGTTACCTAACGAGCGAGAGTTCGACTTCTAGAACAGACGGTTGGGTTGGTGAAGTTACCAATACGACAGGAGAGGATGAACCTGTTACAACTTCAACTTTCTTAAAAGATGTCTGAGAGATGGGCTTTGACAACCGGAGAAAAATTTGGGGCTGGGTCAAGTTAAACCGACGGTTTTAACAACATATAGCTTTTATGATTTTTGATAATTGTCGAGGATTTATAGTTTAATCACAGCTATATCCTTAGTCCACCAAAATATTTTAGTTTTTGAATTAAAGAAAAAAAAATTTTTTTAGAGACTGTGTCATTGCTCTTTCTTTTTTAGAATTTGATGAGTACCCACAAAATGTTATTTGGGCAGTTGATGGTCTTGGTGAGTGAATAGTAACCCTAACACATTGTTCTATAGAAAGTTGGAACCACAGCTCTCATCTTGGTTTTGATTTCCTTCGCCTTTCTTTTCTTCGGTTGTTTTAGAAACAGTAACGAGAAGTTTTAGGTCATCGCCCAACGCGCATTTTTAAAGAATATTCATTTCATAAATAATGCACACTTTGACGAAGAATTCATTTCATAAATAATGCACACTCTTACCCAGAATTCATTTCATAAATACTGCACACTCTTTCTAAGAATTCATTTCATAAATACTGCACACTTTGACGAAGAACTCATTCTATAAATAATGCACACTATTCCAAGGAATTCATTTCATAAATACTGCTCACTTTGACCAAGAATTCATATCATAAGTAATGCACACTTTAAAGAAAGAGAGAACGACAGTCCACACCACCGAAGAATTATGCAATAACACTAAAATGCATTCCTCCCCAAAACTGTACAGTATTTATGAAACAGACTCTTGCTCAAAATGTGCAATACTTATGAAATAAATCCTTTCTAAGAAGATAGCATATCGGTCGATCACCGAAAACTTCTCAAAAGAGATTTCATTCAAAACAAAAAGAAAATTTATACAATGTTCTACACCAGTGATGGGCAAAGTACAGCCCGCGGGCCAACTCCGGCCCGTAGAGGGTTTATCGACATGGGTAGTACTGATACATGGCCCGCTACCATCACACTTTGACGGTCGAGAAGTTTAAAGTGGATTTTGCTTAGCAGATGCATAGTCTACAGAAGAAGTTAAACTAGCCGCGTAGTTCATGTGTTGCAAAATTTGTGCGGCCCTCCAAAAAAATTTTAAAATATAATTGGCCCGATGATTAAAAAGATTTAGATCGTTCAAAGATGGCTGTGAATTTATGAAGATTTGTAACAGAAGGAACTTGAGCTATGATTTTGGAGATTTTAGATCTGCGAATTTTATTGTGTTTTTGATGCTAAAAGTATGTAGAGACTAACATGTCTTTTAAGAATTCGAGAACTTCTAGAAAATCACAGGGTGTCTCAAAAATAGGTTACAAACATTCCAAATGTGTATATGTTGTTACTAAAATTGGAGCATGGTGTATATAAATGATCTTAAAAACAGATTTGGGGTTCTAAATTAGGTCTTTCTCGTCTTACTTCATTCTTTTTTAACTTTGAACTATACTCTTCTCAAGATTGCCCACCCCTGTTCCACACCAATCAGTATAATTCGTCCTCACTCTCTCACATACCCATTTTAAAAAAATTCAAATTTTCAAGTAAACGAATTTTCCTCAAGGTCTCCTTTCCTTTTCCACCCCCTCCACCCACATCCACCCATCCAGACCTCCAAAATTTAAATCGATCAATTTGATATATTATTATGTAATTTATTCTAAAACACCAAACCTACGACCAAACGTGGAAATCACTTTCCAGAGGAAAAACCTAAAATTAATCAGAAAACGCAAAAAACCAATTGAAAGCTAACCATGGGCCCAATCATCCCCCCGGCCCGCCCTGCCTCCTCACCCCCCGAAAATACATTTCATTGAATAATAATAATAATATAAAAATAAAATCTCACAACTTCAATTTATATCACGAAGAAATCTATAATTTTAAGATAAATCAAAACTGAGAAACACTATCATGAGAAGCCTGATAAGACCTAACAGGTATTTCGATGACCTTTTTAGGTTCGGTTACTATTGCCCGGGAGCCTCAATTTGAAAATGATTTCCTCGGATCGATTTCCCCGACGATTACTTTCCCATCTCGCTCCGCGTTTGGTTTGCGCAATTTTTTCTCTCATATCGGGCCATGGGTGTAGTAGGGTGTTCGATTACACTCTGCCTGATTTTTCATTCTTTTCTGGTTTTCCTTCACGCCTTAAAAACTTTTCTTCTCCTTATTTTTAATGCTCGTCAATAAAATTTCACGCTCTACTTCCCTTCTCCACTTTCATACGGTGATAATTAATATGCAGGCACATGCACAAACACACACTTACACGTACCTAAAAGAGGAAAATGGAGGATCGTCTTAATGACTAACAATTTAAAAGAGTCAGTAACAGAGGGAATGAATCGTTTCCAAGCCTTTTGATATGTGAAGTGAGTGAGTGTGTGTGTATGCATACTTGGCTGGTCGATAATTATTCGATTATCAAGAAATTTGTTGAGTACTTTTGTTTGTTGTTGAGATTTTATTTGGTCATTTCACTTCGATTTCAATAATTTTTCGACTCAAATCTCCAGGCTACAAATTTGTAGTTGTTGAGCATGACCCCAAACAACTGTTCTAATCACCAAACACCCAAATCAAATTTGTCGACACAATAGAATGAGACTGGCTAAACCTAAACCTTCTCGACACAATTTGGTTTCTGGTATTGCTATTTGTTAGGAGAAGACTAAAACTCTGAAACCTTGGGCAATAATTCAAGTCAAATCAGAATCACAAATTTAGAGAAATTTGTGTTAAGAATATTAAGCAAAACTTCACATTTCGAGTCACATCATTTGTTCAAATGCCTCCAAAACCAAAAGCCTCACCCTCGTTTCAAACATGATGGCTAATATACCTTAATCTCATCGACATTTCCATATCACTAACTAAATCATTTCCATCAAATTATCTATTAAACAAAAATTATCTTACCAACTCAGATAATGTTGCAAACTTTTCCCCTCCATAGAGATCATAAAAATCACCAGTGTTTTGAATTTTTATGTGAGTTACTTCTCCATTTCTCCTGAAAAGAAAAATTGCAACGATTACATCACCTACTGACACATAACAGAATTCTAACTTACTCAATCCCAATCTACCTATGAGAATACATTCAATAATGAAATATCGAATGAGATTTAAATTAAAAACTTGCATCATTATGATTTATTAATTACAAAAATCATTTATGGAAATGAGTATTGCTATTTGAGAACATTTTTCAATCGTCTATTTCACATTAATCAGATTGTTCTATTCTGCCCAAGTTGGTGTCACCAGAATATTTTGCAATTTGAAAATTTGACAATATATAACAATGTAACTTTGTTCTTTTAATTTTGTGAATATAAGGCTGGTAATGAAACTAGTTAGATAACAGAATACCTTGGTTTAACTAATTAGTGTTGAGACTTCATTAAAAATTTGGTTGTCTAAAAATAGTTTAAATTCTTTCAGATAACTAATTTGTGATAGGTTTTGTATTTTAAAAGGAAAACTATTAGCATTTTCTTTGAACAACAAATAAAACTTCTTTTCTGCTACATTAATTCTTTAAAAACGAGATAAACATGTTTTCAATAATATTTTCTTTAAATAAACAACCTTCAATGCCTCTTCGATTTTAAAACAGAACACAATTCAGATTATGGACTATTCGAAATGTTTTAGACTGTTTGAAATCGGTTTTGTGATTTGAAATTATCATATGACTTGCTACAAACACTCCCTCATAAGGGCTTATCAAGTTCAAATTCTCATTTCAACATTTCCAAAAGGTGTTTCTGCAATGTGATATTTGCACAATTCTGATTACAAAATAGACTTAGTTTATTAAATATGCTTTTAATTATTACAACTTAATAACAAAGTTAAAAAACAAAAATAAAAGAAATGAAATAGGCTCACCTCACAGATAATGTAAAATCCCCTGGATTGGCTCGACTCGGCCTCGCCAGGAAAGATCCATCGAAACCTCGCTCCAATAACACAGTTTCAGCTTCAACTCCCGATATATTTGGATGAAACCACCTGAAATAGATGGATGTATAACTCATTTTGATAAAAAGTGGGACATCATCGAAGAAACAATTATGTAACTTCTACATTGTACAGTGATAGGCATCGTTTTCAAGATGAAGACTACCCAACAGATGGTTTCTACGATTGGCTAAAACCTGAACAGGCCTTTCTAACGTTTGAATCGCAAACGAGAAAATTAAATAAATTACCTTCTGGAAGCCATCTTATTATTATTGGGAGAGCAAATTAATCAAACACTTTTTATTCATGTGTAAGATAATAGAAAAGAACTTCAACAGCCAACACTATACCTTGTATACTTATGTATACGACAGTGTTGCCAATTTTCAAACATAAACAAATTGAACCATTAACGCTTTTCCCTCGGAGCGCTCTCAAAAATCTTTCTCTTTGGAGAGATTTTAAATTTTTGATTTTCAGGTAATTTTGATGAGTGAAAATGAAAATTAGACTATCGTGTACTAATTCGTAAAGTTGTTTTTATAAAACTATCCTATCAGCTGAATTTTTTTTTTTAGGGATAAAAGTACAAACTTCTGATACTAGGAAGTGTTTCAAAGTTTTTTCTTTACAATAAAATAAATTTTTAAATTATTTTAGTACAAAGAGCTTAAAAACATGAAAGCAATATTTTAATAATTAAGTCAGCCCCAAAGTTTTCTTTAAGAGAACTGACAAGTCGAGAATTAAAAAAAAATTCATTTAAACAGACAAAATAATCATAAAATGGATTATCTATCTAATAATCTGTTATCTTCTCCAACGTTAGTTGATACTGATTTATTTCTTTGATATACAAATTCCAATACATCAGGATCAATTTCAAACATCTCTTAAAAGAATGAGTTCTGGTACGAATAATTTAAAGTATCTTAATGTATTTATATCTTATAAATCTAAAGTCGAGAAGTCTTAGTTATATTCAACTTGACTAATCAATTTGTTCTGTGTTGAAAAGTTTAGTCTTAGTTTTAAAATGGGGTTGAAATTACTATTAAAAAAGAATCAGATTAATTAAGAGTGTAATGATAATATTCAAGCATCTGAATTGTTTTCAAAAAACTAAAAAATTCTTTTCAGGTATTGACATCAACTACAACTCATGTATTAGAATTTTAGCAAACGGTAATGAGAATCACCAACATTCTAAAAAGTTAAATGCCTAATGGTTGAGTGGTTAAAGCACCTGAGTAGCTAAGTACTGGTTGACAGTTTGAGCATCCTTCCACATCCTGTTATTCAAGAGTGGAAAACTACAAATTACCCTTAGGGTTAGAACAAAACTTTGTAAGTAACTACAAAGTCTAATTTTATTGATTAATTATTGATTGAGTTGTCTTATAATTTCAGATAAATGCTAGGAGTAAAGCAAGAGATCTTACCAAAGACTTTAGTGTCAGATTTGAAAGGAGGCAAACTATTCGAGTTCAGTTGAGTTTTGACAAAAAAATTTTGGCATTTGTGCTTTTACTACTTGAATTCCTTGATTTGAAGATATGGTCATAAAACTGAAAATAAATTTTCAAATTTTATTTAAAATGTTTTTTTTATTGGCTGACAACAATTTATACTTCAGCTGATATTTGAGGTACAAAATGAAGAGTATAGATCAGAGGTTCCCAAACTTTTTGTGTTGTAGACCCCTTGCCATGTTTTTCGGTTTTGGGTAGACCCCCTACTACCTGATATTGATTTTTGTAAATTTCTCACTGTAGTCAAGTAAATTTTTGACTTCATAGGTATAATTGTTGTATATGTCTTTATACTATAAGGCAGTATAATATAAGTAAATAGGTAGTATCAGTGTATGTTGAGATCCACTATCGTTGACCCCCATTTTCATTTCATGGACCCCTAAATTTTTGGCTGACATAGACCCCTCAATATAGACTACTGGAATCACTGGTATAGACTGTAACCTTGAGGCGCTGAAAACTCCCAATTCCGCCCATTTCCGGCTTTTAAAATTTAGTGGTACCATATAAATATATAATACAGGTAAAGGATTTGAGAAATTAGGCAAAATTACCAATACAACTGTCACAATTTGTATTCATTAATTGTAATTTATAGGTTGTGTCAAAATGGCCAACGCCTGTCCCAATGAGTACCATTACACACATCCTGACACCACCACCACAAATAAAGTAAATTAGCCGTTAAATAACTCACCGTTTAGCTGATCGCTGAACATCATTCCTGTACTAGTTTCCCGGAAATCAGATGTTTTTTATGTTGATCTGGAAAATTTAAATATAAAACTTCATCAAATTCCTGTATGCAAGGTGCTGTTGGATTTTTAATAAGGAGCCAGTGAACAAGTTATCTACATAAAATTTTGGTTAATCATAAAAAGTTCAGTCGCTTGTTTAGAAGTTAAGTAAACAAATCACTGAGAAGGTTGTTTAATACCACTCATTATAGTAACAGTCTAATGAACCGAAGTAAAGTGAAAATCATATGTTTAAGAACATGAGTTTATTTAGAATTTATTTAGAAAGTAATTTTAAAGTTGTTAACAAATAAATAAACCATAAATTAGTGATTTAAATTGGGAATAAATAATATTTGGGCGCAATTTGAACTGATTTTTATAATAGTATGCTATGAAAAACATGAACGCACCCAAGGTTTTCGAATTAGGCGGGATAGTTCCTAATCGGGTTCGTCAAATAGGCTCAGACTTTCCTTTAATAATTTTTTAATACAACCCACGTTTTTCCTAAAATCGACTTTTCCAACTCCTCGCTCCTCCCGTCCTCTTCCACTGTTTTTCTTTCCGCTTTTGCAAGTACTGCTCTTAACTCTGGTATCTCTAGAGGTTTTTCTACTATTACTACTGTTTGTTTCCTTAGATTCTTCTCCGATTTCCTGAATGTCCTGCAGAACACAACCCAAACAAACAAAAAAGCTTTAGTTTGGAGTTAAAGTTTAATGTTAGGCTAACATATTAGGCGAATTTGACTCATGTTATGCTGTTGTGTATTTGCCTCTGTTGGGTTTCTGAGAAAAAGTTTTTATGCAAAACAACATTTCGATCCTGTTTTAGAATTAAATTAAATTGATTTGTAGTGATAGCGAATTTCTTTTCAAAAGAGGAATTTAAATTTGCAATAGGAGTCCAATTGACTCATACTCTCAAAGTTAAGCGCTTAATCAATATTCGTAAATTAAGATTTAAAACCGATCACATGACTAAAAGATTTATTGAAATATGTCTGGTGACTTAGAAGGTGCTTTCTTGAGTCTAAAATTTTCTGAGGAACTAATTCCTTCTCAAAAGTGTGCAATATTTATGAATAGAAGCCTCTCTAAAACTGGCATTATTTAAAACAAGGATAACTGACACAAATGTGCATTATTTATGAAATAGGCTCCTATTAGAAGTTTGAAATTTTTGAAAGTAAGTCAAACTGGAAGAGTGAAGTAATAGAACACATACTCGACAAAAGTGTGCATTATTTATGAAATGAAATCGAGTTTTAAGTGAATATTTCATAAATAATGCACAAAAGTTTTAAACTCATTTTTCACCCTTGGATACAATAGGATTTGAACTCACAACCATAACTACTATTGTCAAACACTACAACCACTACACCAGGCTTCCCTCTAAATAATTCTTTTAACTACAGTTTGAGCATGCTCCTGAATTCCAAGAAGCATGTACCAAACACCTTTCAGTAGACTGTGGTGACCACCCTGGTATATTCATCCAGTTACTCCAGAAGGCGGTAAAGGATGCTGGAATGATGGTTAAATATAACACAAAGAAGATCGTTCAATGCTTCCTGCAGACTCTTAATACGAAAATGCTTTCAAACCTTGAAAAGAAGGACTACAGCGAACCGTTTCACTAAGACTTCATCAGAGCGGTGAAGGAATACAAAAAGGAAATCAAAAACTCTAAACTGAATTATTGGCAACAGATCCAAGTCAAACAACAACAGCCTAAAGATTTCTGGTTAGCCATAAGTAAAATTAGAAGAAAATCACCAGCAGCAATGACGATAGAATTGGAAACCTGGATCCAGTTCCTTGAAACTTTTAACTACAGAATATGGTTCTGGCGCTAAATATTTCTTAACAAAAATTTCATATCGGTTGTATGAGTCAAACCGGCTCATTTCGTAGGAAGTAATCAAACTACAATAATGCTAGGATATAATCTAGTTTTGAACAATGAATCCATTAGTTGTAGGATCTCACTACAATCCAACCTCGATATTCTTGGAAGTTTTTTTGAGTGACTGCTTTAAAAAATGTTTGACGCGGTTCAAAACTTTCAAACAAAAGGATTTTAGAGCGAAATCACAATTTCATGTGTGAGCAATCAATTTCAAATTATTTATAGCGATCGAACGGGTTAAAGACAAAGAAATGGATTCATTGTTAGAAGTCGCCATCGAGGAAATCCATTCATTGAGAAACAACTACAAATGATTAAACCAAAACTGATTTTCTTTTAGACTACAAATCTGAGTTGAATGTTACTTGCTGATCACAGAATTTTGTTTGAAAGGTTGTCAGATAGAACGACTTCATTTTTGGAACTCCTCGGTTGCTTAGATTTAAATAATTGAGATTACACTAAAAGCGAACATACTCGAGATCGAGGTCAAATCGTCCCAACGGTTCGTTCCAGGGCAGTGCCGGATTGTTCGGTTTGCTTTGTAGAATGTTAAACAACCGTGAGAACTGTTCGAAACTTCGAATTTGCCACACCAGGAGATTTCCTTTAAACCGAACCTGTTCGAAAAGTAAATTCTCAGTTCGTTACTGTCCCCCTACCATCAAATTATTTTGGGTCGATTTCTCTCAAGCGACTTCGGATAATATTTAATCGATCCAAGTACTCTCCATTTATTGATAAATGCAGTTAATTATTCCGAGATCATGATCACGGCTTAACTCAACTTCGATATATGGTACTGCACTTAACAAGAAATTGATTAAAAATAGGCTCGATCCATCTATTTATGAATAAATAACTGGTGTTGGTGGATGATCGTACTTCTTCTATGAAAAATTTCCTTTCGTCCTTCATCTTCGTCAGCTTCTCTCTTTCCTTTTCCAGTTGTTTTTCCCAGTTTTGAGCTTCGCATCTAGACGTGATCAGTTCGTTTCTCTGGTTTTTGCATTCGTTTTCCAATCCCATTATACGATCTTCCATCAGATGGAGACGAAGTTCGAGCTGTTCCCTTTCCTAAAATAAATTATATCGGTGGTCAGCAAACTCGTCACCCAAAAGAGCCGAATACCAACCAAACAAAATTGAAATTTGTTCAAAGAGCCATTTTTAAAGCTCTGCTGTTGAGACAATCTTTGCTGAGACATTTTTAACAAAATAATTTGGATTAAAAGTAGTCTCTCAAGCTCAAGATGTCATATTTGATAATATTTAGTTAATAAATTATACTCCGGAGTTATACTAAACATTTTATGGAAGAGCCACAGATTAGGAGTAAAAGAGCAGCACTTTGCTGACCCTTCATTTATTTAATTTTGTAATAAATAGTTCTGCTAAACAAATTAAATTTCATCAAATTTATTAAAATCTGTTGGTTCAGACTATACCTTTATCAGAGACCGTTTTTCATGTTTACAGTCGTCCAATGCGGTTAAAATTTTCCTTAAATCGTTATTAACATGAACTACTCTTGCTTTCTCAGCATCCAAAAGCTGTTTCAGAGTGTAAATTTGAAGTTGTAAGCTGTCAACCTGAAAAACAAATGACCAAATGGTAACTGATTTTACCAGATTGGTAACTGGCAAAGGCAAAGCTGAAAACTGCTGAAAGATGAGGAGGAGAGAGAAACATTCATATCATCCTCTTAGGTCAAATAAGTCTTGAAAGAGTTGGGAATAACGCACTAAGAAAGCATGACCGTCTACAAATGAAAACAGAAAATTTGGATTTTCAAGAGAAGTCACAGCTAAAGTCGCTTGAGATGGTTCGGCCATGTGATGAGAAGACATGAAGATCACATGACAAGGCGAGTGCTTAAGATTCAAACAGGCCCAAGAAGGAAAGGAAGATCCCCGAAACCTATCTATCCACCGTCTGAGAAGGCCTGAAGCTGGAAAATTTAAACACAACGACACAGGACAGAAAAGCCTGAGGGATGACGAGGAGGAGAGAGAAGAGAAGTCACAGCTAAAACCGGAAGAGAGAGGTAAATTGAATGGAGGAAGCACAGAGAACAGAGTAAGCAAAGGAAGAGATAACAGACAAATGAAAGATCCAAAACCGTGGAATAGCAAAGAGCAAGAAAAGTTCATAGACGGTACTACACTCTGTCATCAATAAATTGTGATCTTAAAAATAAATTAAATTTAAATAACTATAATTATTTAATTTAAAACAATTTATATATAAATATAATTTATTTATATTTTATTGAGTGCTTACTTGGTTTGACAGACTTTTGACATTACTTTCCAACTGACTATTCCTTTGTCTTTGGTGACGCCAAGCATGAAGGAGGAAAAAATCCTGAATACGTCTCTCTGCTTCCTTTACTTTATCAGATTCCTGATTCCCTTCAATCGCATTTGGCAAAACCATTTTACTATCATGCTTATTCGTATTCTCTAATTTTTTTCTGAAAACAAGTTAAATTTACATTAAACTGAACGAAGAAACCAAAAGAAAAGCTCTGCATGGAGTGATAATAGTCAGCTATAGATAGCTAAAGAGTTTGAAGCTATCGTTTGGAGCAGTTATTCCCAAAGTGGTCTATATCAACCCCCAGGGGTCTATGACAACCTGCAAGGGGTCCATGAAATGAAAATGGGGGTCCAAGATAATGAATCTCAACAGTACACTGATAGTACCTATTTACTTACATTATACTATCTTATAATATAAAGACGTAGGCATTGTTTATAAAAGTACCTATGAAGCAAAGAATTTACGTCACTGAAGTTTACAAAAATCAAAAATCAGTAGGGTCCACCCAAAACCGAAAAACATGGCAAAGGGTCCACAACACAAAACAGTTTAGGAACCTCTGGTTTAGAGCGAGCTCAATCATCCAGTTTTATGGATGCTGTACAAGAGTCTTATCATCTGCTTTGTAATATACATATAGCAAACAAATATTCTGTGACAATCTTGCAGTTTTTCTTTCAAAAGTAATGCACACTTCTGTGAGGAATTAATATCATCAATACTGAACATTTGTAACAACGATTCATTTCATAAACCATACACACTTCTACGATAAATTCATTTCAAAAGTAACGCACGTGATTACGGTAACTTCTAGTCAAATTTCATTCCGTAAATACTGCACAGTTATTTTATTTAAACAACCAAATAAAAATAAATAAATAAAACTTACTTCTTTGCTCGGTTTTCATTCATTTTTATTAACTGGAATTTGATTACATAATTTATTAAGTTATTGACCGTTGATTGAGCTTCATTAAAAATCTTTTACAAGTATCTACGACAAGGATTTGGGTTTTGAAATTCTTTTTTTTTGCTGACTTTTTCCTGAATCAATATTAGACTTTAATATCCATTCGAATTTTGACTTTAATCCATTCATCAACCTTTTTATCTACGTTAACTGACATTTTTTTAATGCTGTTGGGGATGAAAATTCTTTTTTTTAAAGTTCTGACTCACGTGTCATAGGTATAATTTTGAAACCATAATATTTTTGCACGCATTATGTGCGGCGATAATTTTAAATAAACAAAACAACCAAAAAAAAATGTTTGTAAACAATTTCATTTGTTTCACTGACTGGTGCATCAACTTGTTACCCCTAAATTGCATTTTATGTTTGTGGTTGGTCTCTAATTAGCAAATTGGATGGGCTTTTGAAATAGACAAAATAATTCTTTTCATTTTGACGTGTGCATTATTTTTGAAATGAACCCTAAAGTGTGCATTTCTACTGAAAAATTTCCACAAAGCCTGTATCAGTATAACAAAATACTGCGCTACGACATTACCTGCAATGAAATGAATTTTCATAAACGGGGACAGTTGAGTCGACCAAATAATTTAATCAAATGAGTAAGAATTTTTAAAACAACCAACCTCTTATTTGTCGAACTCCATTCTCTCGGTTGTAAATTATTGATAATTAAGAAAATGACTCATTTAAATGGTTGTACCGTTCCGAAGATTCAAAAGGCAACTACGAATTTAACGATTTCCAAAACTGGCTTTAATAAGCGTCGAAGCTCATTTTATCATCCTGAAACGAAAAAAATATTTTTAAAACTATATAATCGTAATTTATATTTAAGAAATAGACAAATTCCAGAAAAAGAAATCAAACTTTTAGTAAAACAAAAACGTTTGCCTGCGTTCGATGTGAAAAAACCGTTACACCCATACTAGCCATAGAGTAAGAAAATATTTTGCATCTCTATGACGTAACCAGTCTTCTGCTGATAAACAGTACATAAATATATATCAGGATGATTATAAAAAAGATAGGAAGGAGTAGATTATACGACAATGTACATAAAACTGTAGTTATTACCTGTGTAGGATTGACGGGTATTGGCCTTGCAATATTCGGCTCGAATCTCGTTGATTTTTATAAAGTGAGTCAGATCGTTTTCATAATCCGACATAACCTTAATTACGCATTCCCCTTTTGGTTTTATCCTTAAATCCTTATTTTGTTTGTAGAAAGGGAAATTAGCGGCGGCGCAGGCACAAGCAGTTGGGAATAATAGTGAAGAAAGTAAACTTGAATAACAGTTATGATGCATACATTAAGAAGTCTCACCTCAGATGATGCCAGTGAAATTATCGAATACTTACAATTGTGTGACATTTATACAGATGAGGAAGCAGAATGGATTAGAATATTTGTTGTTTAATTATTAGTGGAAAGTCAAATTAATTATGAAAATTTAATTAAATATTAATAGGTTTTATAGAAATATTATTTACCTTGATACTTGTCATACTGAATTCAGTATTGGGTTTGTGTAGTTGTTTGACAATAATGGTGGCTTTAATACTGTCCTTCACCCTTTTTTTGGGTTTAACAGGATGTGGGAGGAGGATTAGAACTCACGACCATACATTTCGAATGAGGAACTTTAACCTAACACTATGCCTCCTGCTATTTGAAGTCACTCTAGATTGGTGATATAGTGGTTTTAGTTCTGTTTTCACCCTTCTTTGGGTTCAGCAAGATGCAGGAGGAGGATTTGAACTCATGACACTAACATCTAAGTCAGGAACTTTAACCACTAGGCCTCCTGTGTAGTTTGGTGATATTAGGGGATGAATGAAGAAAATTGGAAGTGTCATGATTTTAATGATGTTACTCTGATCTTACTGATCTTTTGGGAGGTAATGAAATATGTTTAAACAAAATTTGAATATTCGAAACATGGGGATCTTCTAATCAACTCTTGGACATAACAAGTCAATCATTTCTTCAACTGAGATTTTGTAACATATTCTGGTGCATTATTGAAATCAAAACTATGCATAACATACTCATTATTGTGTATACAAGAGTAATAACAAGTCTTTGAGTAGTCATACTGAGTGGATAGCAAAATAATGAGGGTTTCAGCTACCTTCTGTATCCTGTTAAACCCAAGAATTGAAAATGGGACTAAAACTCGACTTCTATTCATATGAGAGTAATTAACATTAGATGGTAACAGAACAAAAATATGAAGAACTGTGATGAATCTTATTTGGGAGACAAAGCTCCATAATGGCAAAAGTAGCCCTCATATATTAGGTCTACCAGAAAGTTCTGTCTGATAATGTAACAGCTTGAACACAATTGTGCATATATATATGCACATTCACTACTGAAATGAGAGAGCCAAATATGCACAATTGTGTTCAAGCTGTTACATTATCAGACAGAACTTTCCAGTAGACCTAATACATTTTCAACCATCCACAAAATTAATACCCAAAACTCAGAATGCACTCGAAACACAAATTGAGTTTAATATACCACACAAGTTCAATGTTTGAAGCAATAAATTTAAAATTTGATAAACAAATTCCAAGATCTACATGGGGTAATATAATAATATCAAAACTCATTCAAATTCATTTAGAGAGGTATAAGTAACAAACACCACAATGATTACCACTTCAAACAAACGAAACAAATTTATAACAGAATTTAAAATTCAACACAGACAAAAAAAAATGATTTTTACCTTCTTATTAAATTTTATTTCCTTTCTTTTAAACTAGATGACATAATATTCACTTCATTAAGATGACACTAGGATTACAAGAAGAAAAAAAAGAAAAAAACTTTTCAATTTGATTCTCAAAAATAAAATCCCATCGCAAAAACAACGAGCTTCCTAATAATTCAAACAACAAGGCCACTGAGTTAGACAATCAAATCAAAAAATACTGATTTGTATAAATATTTAAGTACTCAAACCACTGTTCACACAAAAAGCTTTACTGAGAACCAAACTTTACCCAAAACGAAAAAACTTCAAAACACTTTTATTTAGAATACAGGAAGAATAACTGAGTACCCAGACAAAATTTGTTTTATATTTCTAATCCAATAATAAATAATTTATTTAAAAAGAGTAATAATAATAAACGAAATGGAATATTTTAGGCGGTTCAAAGCTGCCAACTTCAGAAACCGAATTCATATCTCGAACTTACGGATATCCGGTTCGCACAAAGTTTTTGTTTTAAATTCCATTTTAACGAACTCGACCACCCTAAATTCAAGTAGATAATAATAATTCGTTGACTATGATTGTTTCATGTACAGATAATTCATTCAATATTATTAATAAATTATCTGGAGATAAGTTTCTCGCAGAAACGTTTCTGGCTAATGTTAAAACCATAGCCGTGAACACAGAGGTCCAACACTAGATTGTGGATGAGAGCTCGATCTGACTCATTTGAAGTCTTATTTGTTTTTACTGATAATTCATTCACTCCCGAATGTTGTGAGTCAAACTGGCTCAATGAATTAATCAGAAAAGCTATATTAACATCCATTATCTAGTGTTTAGTGAATGAGAGAAATTGTAGGATTATCTAAATAGATTGCTTTTTGTTTATCTAATAAACCATTGACTTCTTTAACTTACGTAAGCCACCAAAATTTCGGATCTCTTCCAAGAGCTGACCTCTCGGATCCTGAGAAATTACTTTCTGTTTGGTTGGCACGCTTGACACTGGTTTCAGTTTGACAAAACTGATATTTGGAGGCATGGGCGGAGGAGGAATCGTACCGTTGGTCTGCCTTTTCGAAGGAGATAAAGACGACCGATTCGACACCACATCGACTTCCTTCGGGCTTGTTTCCGGTTTGCTACTAATATTAATGTTTATGTGATTTCCGGTAGTACAAGAATTGCTAATATTTACATGACTTGTCGATATGTTTTCCTCCAAAGGTCTGAACCCTTTCACGACGGGCATTAGGGAATTCCTCTTGGGCATTGCGTAATTGTAGGACTGTTTCGAACTGTGGATCTTCTCTTTCTCGAAACTCTCTTGATTTCCGTTCACGTAAACGGAAACGGAATGATTGTTGGCTTTATTGCTACCTTCCTGTTGCGTGTGAGTCATCGTGACTCCGCCGGATCCTGACTCGGTTTGTTACAAGTCACCGTTTTGACTTCCTTTTTCAATTCGACGCTGCAGACGACAGGAACGCGATTCGATTCCTTCGACTCGTTTCGGCCCATCTTCTTCCTTTCTTCGTCCTCCAGATGAACTAATTCTAGCGAGCTGACTTCCCTTCTTCGTGGCAAAGCCGAGAACATTTCATAATGAGACAGCACACCGGGTTTCTTAATTATTATTTGAGCAGGTTTTTTGACTTCTTTGACTTCCTTTCCCTTCTGACTTATCGTGGCGTCGCCGCAGTTTTTGTTGACTGCGATCCGTGCCAAATCTGACTTCTTTTCCGTGACCTTCTCCTGCGTCACGTAATCCTCGTCTTTTATTATGATTCTCGTTGTTTTCGGTCGTTCTCCCCAAGTTGCGAAATTAATCGACGGAGGCCCTTGATACGAATATCGTTTTGTCACCTCCTGCTTCTTCTCCTGCGGCAATTTTACAAAACTCTCTCTCTTCATACCCTCGACGCCATTTTGAATATCCCTCCTGAGCGTGACCACTTCATCAGTTTCATCTGTGGTGACCGCCGTCTCTACCGGAACTGAGCTTTTTACTTTTATATCTACGATTTTGACTTTATCACCTCCCGTCTGACTACCACCAGTTTCCGGTTCCGTTTGAGCATTGTCTTGACTACTGTTTCCCTTAACAGGTACATGACTATGGGAATCCGTCTTCACGTCCTTATCCAAATTCAACTCCGGCAATATGTTCCGTATTACGTCCAACGACTTCATATTCAAATCGTTGTTTTTCAGTTTCTTTTCTTTAAGGAATTCTAAAAATTGCTGACGAAGAACGCTGATGTTTGGATCGTCCAACCAAGAATCCGAATTCTGACTCGTTTCCACAGGATTCCTTTTCATTGGATTCGAAGTGTTAGCACCGATCGAGGATGCTGATCTCTTCGCGACCTTCAATTTCTTTTGTACGGGAGCGACGGGTTTTTCGAAACACGTCCTCGTTGGTACGTTCTATGATCTTCGAATGAGCATCTACTACCCCGTTGCTCGTTTGAATGCACTCCATGCTCGAGCTTTTCTCGAGGTTCTTATAATTCTTATAAGTGATGTCGCTGTCGCAGACGAATTCCTCCGAACCAGATAACCTTCTGTTGTTAGCCAGGTCGTCCTTTTGATACGTCGTGATCTTGAAATTGTTCAACGAGGATATTGGCTCAGTCGAAAATGATCTACTATAATTTAAAGCGTTTTTCTTCAAGTCTTTAGTATCCTTTATGTACAAATTGCTAACGGACAACGACTTCTCCTTGCACTTCCGGTTCTCGTTTAATATGTTTGTCAATTCAGTCATTACGTCTGATTTGCTTTGACAAATCTTTTTCTCCCAACCGTCATTCGGACAATGGTGATGAATATGACTTTCTCCTTCTCCCCGTACGACTTTCGACTCTCTCCCGACTCGAGCTTTCGTCGAATTCTTTACTTGACTAATTACTTCATCGGATTTCTTCGTCTTCGAATTCCTCTCCTCTAATTCGATCACCTTACACCCGTCCACATTTTCCAGTATCTCGGGTGTTATCGTGATCGTTCCCAATTCTGTGATGTTTGGTGAGTTAGTATCGCGGAAGTCCGTCGGCGGTGGAGGAAGTTGGTATTCCCCAATTTATAGAATCGCGATCTGTTTGATCTTCGCTCTCTACCGATGGCGGTTCTTCTTGTGTTTCTGAAAAATCAAAAACGATCACAATAAAGCTACGCTCGTGGAATTAACTTACCGGAAATCTGGAAACAGACACCCTTCACCTTTCGACACCAAATTTTTTTTAGTTACAAAGACAATATTATAATGATCACTTTACCTGTCTTCTTCAAAGTTATACTAACAATTCAAACAAAAAAATTTTTTTTAAATATCCTTAGCTCTGATGAATCCCATTTAGAGATAGAGAAAATCAGTTATAAGTTAGACTAGATTGATAATCTTGAGAAGAGTATAGTTCAAAGTTAAAAAAGAATGAAATAAGACGAGAAAGACCTAATTTGGAACCCAAATCTGTTTTTAAGATCATTTATATACACCATGCTCCAATTTTAGTAACAACATATACACATTTGGAATGTTTGTAACCTATTTTTTGAGACACCCTGTGATTTTCTAGAAGTTCTCGAATTCTTAAAAGACATGTTAGTTTCTACATACTTTTAGCATCAAAAACACAATAAAATTCGCAGATCTAAAAATCTCCAAAATCATAGCTCAAGTTCCTTCTGTTACAAATCTTCATTAATTCACAGCCATCTTTGAACGATCTGAATCTTTTTAATCATCGGGTCAATTATATTTTAAAATTTTTTTGGAGGGCCGCACAAATTTTGCAACACATGAACTATGCGGCTAGTTTAGCTTCTTCTGTAGACTATGCATCTACTAAGCAAAATCCAATTTAAACTTCTCGACCGTCAAAGTGTAATGGTAGCGGGCCATGTATTAGTACTATCCATGTCGATAAATCCTTGTGGGCCGGATTAAATACTTTCCTGGGCCGGAGTTGGCCCGCTGGCTGTACTTTGCCCATCACTGGTGTAAAGCATTGTATAAATTTTCTTTTTGTTTTGAATGAAATGCCTTTTGAGAAGTTTTTGGTGATCGACCGATATGCTATCTTCTTAGAAAGGATTTATTTCATAAGTATTGCACATTTTGAGCAAGAGTCTGTTTCATAAATACTGTACAGTTTTGGGGAGGAATGCATTTTAGTAATTTATTATTGCATAATTCTCCGGTGGTGTGGGCTGTCGTTTTCTCTTTCTTTAAAGTGTGCATTACTTATGAAATGAATTCTTGGTCAAAGTGTGCAGTATTTATGAAATGGATTCTTGGTCAAAGTGTGCAGTATTTATGAAATGGATTCTTGGTCAAAGTGTGCATTATTTATGAAATGAATTCTTAGAAAAGTGTGCAGTATTTATGAAATGAATTCTTGGTCAAAGTGTGCAGTATTTATGAAATGGATTCTTGGTCAAAGTGTGCAGTATTTATGAAATGAATTCTTAGAAAGAGTGTGCAGTATTTATGAAATGAATTCTTGGTCAAAGTGTGCAGTATTTATGAAATGAATTCTTGGTCAAAGTGTGCATTATTTATGAAATGAAGTCTTAGAAAGAGTGTGCAGTATTTATGAAACGAATTCTTGGTCAAAGTGTGCAGTATTTATGAAATGAATATTCTTTAAAAATGGGCATTGGGCGATGACCTAAAACTTCTTCATCAACTTTCAAAGATCAACTTTGAATTAAGTCGCGCCATTTTAATGCAATCAAGTCTTATAAAAAATTAATCTCCCTGTTACAGCGAAAACTGTATTAATGACTCTAACACTCATCAATCGCGTAAAATGAGACCTGACTGCGTTTCTGTCCCTTCTTGGCCCGCTCCAAGGCTCTGTCCTGTTCCTACTCAATCCGAATTTAATTTATACTATCATAAATAACCATAAAATGTTATTAATCATCACTCGCTTGGAGATGAGATTAATAATAAAATGAATGAGTCAGTCATTTAACATAAATTAGACACTCGGACAAGGACTGGCTGCTAACCTCAGGTATGATTAGGAGTTAACGTTCTGCAAAAACACTTTCACCCTCTCTTAGTATCCTAGTTATGCGAAATTTCGAAGGGACCTATTCCGATTTTCGGAATCTCGAATGAGAATCCATCAAAGCTTGAAATATTCTCACCAATTCAAACAATTCAATTGATTCCCATAATTCATTTTAGTCCAAAATTGAAAGATTCTCCGATGAGCTGGGAACAGGAAACCAGTATTTAAGTAAACCACTCTTAAAATCTACTCTAAACAATTGTTATAACCACCTGAATCTCCCACCAGGGAACTATTCCTAACAGTGTCTGCCTTAGTAACAAAGACGGCCTCAGGCTTAGTCGCGGAACGGCCCACTGAACCATCCGACGATTCCTCCTCGGCGGCCGGCTCAACCTCTTTGACAGAGTTACCTCTACCACGGGAGGACTCGATATCTTCAGTCAAATTCTCAACGTTGTTCCACCTATTAAGCCTAGTCAAACCACGACCTTCCGACTCATTCCCTAACTGTGACTTCGTTGCCTCTGAATTCGGCGGTAGAACGGTCCTTGGTTTCGGTTTAGGCGGTACTCTAACATTTACATCTAGATAACAATTTACAAGGAAAGAAGTTACGGAAAGTGTTAATTATGCAAGAGAAACAAAGATACGAGAGAGAGAATAGCTCATACAAGGTGACTAATTACAAAGAGTTAAGCAGACTACTTTTACTAAGTTTCCCTCCCTCCAAGACTAAAAACTAAGAAAAGGTGTTAGTCTGGTCATGCTCATTTCCCTAATCGCTCCGTAATGTTACTAATAACTAAATTCAACTACAACTTTTACATTATTAAAGTTACATTACACTTGACTGAATGCTTGCACGTAATAATAATAATACGCACAATGATTTCGCAATCGTGAAATGTATCTTTAAAACGTGATCGAGGTTCCTCCTTCATCACTACGTCGGCTTTATAATGTTGCATTTCGATGAGGAGGAGGAGAAGCACAAGAAAAGATGAGAGAGGTTGGGGGGTGGAGGAATAAGCTCCGAAAACGGAAGGAAAATCAGACAGAACATCGTTCGTAGATCATGAGGATGTGAAGTTACTAAAACTAGATTTACGGACTGAGTTGATTTGACTCATCTAAAAATCTATGTCTGTATTAGGTTCTTAATACTAAATCTTCCATTTAAATTGAATTCGGATCATTCATGTGAGTCAAAACGACTCGCCTAATTGAAAATGATTATATATGCTACAGAATCCTCCAGAATTTGTTGTATGAATCGACTCATTTCGGATAATAACGACTCAACTCAACTGCTTTTTACTTCAAGAAATTTAAATTCAGTTGTATGAGTCAAATTGGCTCATTCGACAGCTTAAAAATAATAACCTAAATGAACCCAAATATGGGTTTGTTTGGTATAAATCAGCTTTCATTAATACTTTTTGGAACAACAATTCCTTATGAGTCAAATCGACTCACTTAATTGAAAATGAATATATAACTACCGAATCCTCCAGAATTTGTTGTTGTACGAGTCAAATTGACTCATTTCGTATAATAAAGACTCAACCCAACTACTTTTTACTTCAAGAAATCTAAACTCAGTTGTCTGAGTCAAACTGGCTCATTCAACCACAGACAGCTTAAAAATAATAACCTAAATGAACCTAAATATGGGTTTGTTTGGTATAAATCGACTTTCATTAATATTTTCTGGAACAGCAATTGTGTATGAGTCAAATCGACTCACTTAAATAAAGATTAAAAGTGTTTAATCAACGTCCGTAAATCTATTATAAGCTGAGACTGGTTGAAACATTAGAAACACGTCTGTTTGGAAGCGATCGCGAGACACTTGTACTACTCTACCTCTACTTGTTTGTCTAAAACGCTTTGGAATGTCTAAAATTTGCTGAGAAAGCTAAAAATTTTTCCGACAATGTTTACAATACTAAAACAAAAAACTGACACAGAAAAGTTCAAACAAATACTTCATTTTGATTATATATAAACTTTAGAAGAACCTCTCTGGGATTTAAATTTCCTTTCCTTTCCTCGAGTTGCTGAGCAACACTTTTTGTGTCAGGTAGTAAATTTACGTTCTGAACTGCCGAACAACGAACAGTCTGATTCTCCAAAGGTTTAGTCAAAGGAAAATAAAACTGAGGACTCTCTCTAACGAGGGTTTCCCAATGAAAGGAATCTACGTCACCGCACGTACAACAAGCCGCATCTGGGTCGCGAGAACTCGTAGCCACAACATCACGTGTCTTAGGTGTCTTACCTATAGAAGCAGGCACCACTTCGTCTTTACTAGCTTTGGTTTCGTTAACAAATGTTGTTGTGACTTCTACGGGGATTTGTACTTTGGCGTTTGATACATCTACGCAAGCTTCCACTTTGGAATGTCTCATCAGAGCATCTTCAGTCGTGAAACCGGAGCCGTTTTTACGCTCTTCGGCAACGGATGTTGGTAAAGTCGAGGATTTTATTTTATCGTCTCTAAAGGCTTGAGTCGGAGGCGGAGGAGGAGCTCGCTTCTTTCGTGAATGACCTAAAACAAAACGCCGACAAAATAAGCACAGAATCGAGACTACCAAACAGACTCCGCCATTCCAAACCCACCGTTTGAATTTAACGACGTGTTCGAGATGCTGTTAGTCAGTCTACTTCTAGGTGCAGGCTGGATAGATGTCAAATTAGTAAAACTCTGACTTGGAGGTAATTTGCTACGCCTCGGTAGGGTATCAGGCGGACTATCGCTGTCGATTCTCCCCGCAGGACCTCCGTGTGTAGGACTCTCCGACAGAACGGATGCTTCGTGATATCCCGAACTGTCGGAACTTTCTCTTGAATGAGAGATTAATACTGAGCCAGTCGTCTGATCTTTCTTCTAAAAAGAAATCGAAAACACAACTCCCATCATTACGTCAACATCGATAATAGCACACCAATGAGCACGTACACAATCACGATAACGTCAGCCATCGATTAATTATTGCTTGCTACCAACAAAAAAACTGCTTAATCAGCAGGACTTTGTTTACTCTAAGCTCGATCACAACACTCTCGACCAAAATAAAGAAAAAAAATTTCAAAACAAAAATCCCAACCTCATTTTCAGCGGCGAAAGAAGGGGGTTTAGGAGCCGGCCTTCTCTTTTTCCTTATCGGCGGTTGAGGAGGCATTGTTACCACGTTGATAGCGGCGACGGGCGACCCAGACCGAGACCCAAAACTACCACTACTCAAACTGGAGTCGCAGATGCTCTGAAAATTCAAAAACAAAAAGATTATTTTAAAAAAAAGGTCCGACTTCTCAAAAACTCAAACTCAGCACAATGATTGATTCCACGTACGTTTTGCCTGTGTTTTGAAGATTTAACATTGATAATATCAGCAGAGGACATCAACCCCGTAACCGTTTTAGTACTTTTGCTGACCATCGACAACTCTTGAAGTTTGTAATCACCTAAAGTCTTATTTAGTTCCAAAACTTCTTCCAAATTACCTGCGAATAAATGAAACAAACGAAACTATGACAATTTATTTTTTTGAAATTGGCTAATTATAGAGACTAATTAATGCGAGGCTGATAGTTGGGTAGCGATGAAATAGATTTATCATTTCGGTCATGTTGGCGCCTTTATTGTTATGTTAACAACAAAAAACTATCGAAGATTTCTTCTCTATCTCTCTTGATAACAAGGCCACGGACACATAGGACTAATCACACGAACCTTAGGGTTTTCCTTTTAATTAATTTTTTTGACTTATTCTTGGGGGCATTTATTACTCGAAACATTTTAACAGATTCGTATTGTGGCGGTTTGATAAGCATTTTGAAAAATGTTCACCAATAAAAATGTGGTGGTTTTGGGTATAACAGGATGCGAGAGGAGGATTCGAACTCACGACCATTTGCGTCACAGTCAGGAACTTTAACCACTACACTACTCCTCCCACAGATTTAAATAAAAATAAAACTAAATCTCAAATTCAGGTACGTTAAAGGTAACCTTCCTGCCAAACGATACTTTCTAAACAATCAGGTTGCCGGATTCTGTGAAATCTTTTGACACGGGACTCAAATTCAATATAAAAAGCTGACTTCTGACAGCTTATTAAAAATAATTTTTTTTCCACTATATACTGAATATTATCTAAATCCACGACTCCCAAAATGTTCCATATCGATCCCCAGGGGTCTATGAATACCTGCAAGGGGTCTACGTCCGCCTGAAAAATTTAGGTGTCCATGAAATGAAAATGGGGGTTCACGACAGTGGATTTCAACAGTACACTGATAGTACCTATTTACTTATATTACACTATCTTATAATATAAAGACATATATAACAATTATACCTATGAAGTCAAAAATTTACTTCACAACAGTGAGAAATTTACAAAAATCAATATCAGGTCAGTAGGGGGTCTACCCAAAACCGAAAACATGGCGAGGGGTCTACTACCCAAAAAGTTTGGGAACCTCTGCTCTAACCGAAGAAGATAATACAAAACAGAGTGACTTTCAGAAGACAGATACAAAATTATAACGACTTCCGGGAGAAGAAGAAGAAGACACAACACGTGGACACAAGTCAAGGAAAGCAAAATCAAAATGAATGCACAGTGTTAATTTACGCAATCCTTCGCTGTACAAAATCGAAGAAGAACTATATTCATACAAAAGTGTGCATCACTTATGAAAAAAAGTCCTGCTAAAAAATTTGTACTACTTCTAAAAGGCATTACATCAGAAACAAATCAATTGCTATGATGTATATCCCCAACAAAAAAGGTTACCGACCCCTGATTTAAGAAAATCACTCCTGTAAAATTGTGCATTATTTATGAAACGACGTTTATAAATATTTATCTCAACACAAAATTTAAATAAATGAATATTTCAAACTTCTAACCGTCTAACAATTTAACAATGACGACTGGTAGCTACTGAGCCTACACATGCAAATCAAACGCTTACATAGAATCGGTATAAGTAACAGTTCGATTCGAACGATCAGTATATTCCTGATAAAGAATTGATACACAGCATTGTAGGAAGGTCACCTATACCGCTAAAAACAAAGGAATAACGGTTACAACAAAGATCAAACAAAATCAATCTCATCACAAATATGCATGTCAGGCAACCGTTAAAAAACACAAACCGAACGTATGTGTCTGTGTGTTGTTCTCTTTGTCCCTGTTAACCGCAACAGAAGCAATCATTTTCGCATAAAACCAAAAATAGAAAATTCTCATCCTCGGGTACTTTTCCATCCTACCTTCGTCTTTCTGTCCTTCATTTTTAACCCACTTCCACTTGAGCATTTGTGAAATTCTTTAATTCCAAATAAAGAACATTGACAAATATTAACTAACTAAACTAACTAGCCAACTAACCAACACAATTTTGCAACAACGCGACTTCGACGTTTGTCAAATTCTAAAAGAAACAAAAAAATGGATTTCATGGGGGACCCGCATTCACCAAACAATCTAGCGCAAGGACTATAAAACCTTTCAATAAGTCCTCCAACGAAACCGCCATTCGATTTAATTTTTTAAATGAACAAAATTTTAAATTAAATTTAAATTTAAAATCCTTCCACAATTAAATTGGTGGTGGTTTTAATCCTTAATTTCTGGGTATAACAGGATGCGGGAGGAGGATTCGAACCCACGACCATTTGCATCCAAGTCAGGAACTTAACCACTACACTACTCCTCCCCTTCCAGATTTAAATTCCAAAAATTTAATTTTCCCTAATCCATTCCTCCTTCTAGATCCATGTGGAGAACAGAAAACAAATTTAAATTCTATGGTGATCACACTTTTAATTTCATTTCATAAATATTGCACACTCTTTAACGGTGCATAACAGAATTTTCGCACATCAGACTAATTTTACTTAGTTCGATTGTGTGTGAGTCAGTTTGACTCATACAGGATGGTTTACTTTTTCTTCGCGTCCTTTTTAATTTACTTTTTATCCAGAGGACTCTTCTTAGGTATTTGTCTTTCATTTGGGGGGGAAGGTGTAGTAATGTCGTATTTGCATCCCTGAGTGGAAGCAAGAATCATAACAGCTTACAGAGGAAATCCGGGAGAGAATTAGAAACCCAAATGGTTTCCCAGCCTAGTTTCTTTAACTTTATCAGTTCTGATTAGCTTACATAAAGTACATCAAATAAAATTTAATAAATAAACAACGCTAAGGATTTATCTGTTGTCATGAGTCGTCGTCATCTATGCGAATTAAATTTCTCTCGACAATTCATCACGACAGAGTAATTTTAAAACAGCAGCAGAAAGGAAGTCAACCCACAAATTAATTAATTTTTTCCTTATCAACCGAATCGAATTAGATTTTATAAATAAAAGCAACAAAAAAACTGATCCACTGTCTGAGTCAAATTGGCTCACATCAGTGAAAATGGATGTAAGGTCAAACTAAGTAAAATTTAGTTCAAGTTTTAGTCTTACACTAAAACCTGTTTCTGGCGGTCTTTTTTGTGCGATTTCCTCCCTATTCATCGCATAAAAAAAAACTTTTAAACTGTGTGTTCGAAAACTATATTTAATAGCTACTCGTTAAGTTTTGTGCATTTTTATGCGTTTTCTTTTATGCGGTTCCCATCCGCCGCACAAAAACAGTTTTGAGAGTATTAATTTTTATTATATTTTAATTATACCCTAATTAGATTTAATATAAAAGTAATATCCTATAGATTTATTAATATTTTAAATATATTATAATATATTATACTGAAAGCTTTTCATCCTTGTGCATAACAGCTTACGAGAGGCGGATTTAAACTCACAACCATAACTCTAGTCAAGCACTATCTACTATGCCAGGACTCCAAAATTCAGTCTTAGAATAAAGACGAAGTGCGAAAATTTTTTTTTAAGGAAGATAAATCCCGTTAAAAAGTGTGCAATATTTATGAAACAAAGCTACAGATGTGTTGGCTCACACGAGTGAAACTAGACTTTGGCTCACACGAGTAAAACTAGACTTAGGCTCAAACTATGTAAAATTTAGTTCAAATTTTAGTCTTAATACTGAAATTGTATTATTTTTGATAATATTTTATTTATATTATTAAATTTTATTTATACTATCATTGATAATAAAGATTTTTCACCCTTGGGTACAGGAGCTTACGAGAGGCGGATTTAAACTGACAACCAGCCAAGCACAATCCACTAAACAAGGCCTCCAAAATTTAGTCTTAAAGACGAAGTGCGAAAATTTTTTTTAAGGAAGATAAATCCCGTTAAAAAGTGTGCAATATTTATGAAACAAAGCTACAGATGTGTTAGCTCACATCAGTAAAAATAAACATGAACTCAAACTAAATAGGCCTAATATTCAATCTTAAAACAAAGATAAATTACAAATTTATTTTTTAAAGCGAGAACCCGAGCAAATGGTGTGCAATATTTATGAAACGAATCTAAAATCGAGCATAGTTAAATCCAGGGCTATCCAACTGGCGGCCCGCAAAATTATTTTAACGGCCCGCGAGTGCATTTTACTAAGGATAAATTTATTTCACTCAAATATTATTAATAATATTAAAATTATTTTATATCTACGGCCATAATGTTCTCGAAAATATATATATCGAATATTTTAAAGGTTTCTTTTAGTATAAATAAAATATTTTTTTCTAATTAACATAAACAGACTTTTCATTTATCAACCTTCTTGGCCTCCGAGATGTTTGGTGAAGAATAGAGTGGTAGCTTGAGATACGAATATCCTAATATACGGATTATTTGAGATATTATAAGGTTTACACCTCGAAAATTTGAGATGTGCGATAATTGCATAGGTGATCCCAAAATGGCAAAACGTTCGCTCAGCTTTCCTCCCGCCGCTTTGACATACGACGATGATCACAGACCGAATTCAATTCGTATCTCAAGCTACCACTGTATAGAGCTGTGATAAGTTGGTCAGTGCTAGTTTAAGGAATGAATCCACCCTTAAACTGTTCAATATTTATGAAATGAAATACCGATAAAATTATTCGAAAAATATTAAATTATCTACGAAATCAATTTTCTCTAAAACCGGTCATTATTTACAAATTTCACCAAAAACCGTGTGCATCACTTGTGAAAATAAATAAATAAATAAATTACACGATTATCGACACAGACAAAAATTTGATTTTAAAATCTGAATATGCTTACATCACCGTATCATGTTAAACTAGGCAAACGATTCGGAAAATTTTTCGAAAAACAATTTTTTATCATCAATTCGAGTGATAAGACAAATTATTGAATTCATATCGCGAATCCGAAACGGCGACACACAACAATACACGACACTATTTGTATGACAATGACAACATCGCAACGTGAATAATTTTCATTTCTAATCTTTTCATTACGAAACCTTAACATTTGTTTCACGGGAAACGAGTCAATATGACTCATTAACTATTTTATTAACCGCTAAATGATTTAATAAAACATACGACTTGATTTCCGTTACGTACTTGTAAATATTCCAAGAAAGTCTTACTTCCAACAATTCTGTGAGTCAAATTGACTCGACGTCACCACAATGTATCTTATTATTTTAAATAACTCTGTGAAATAACAAGTATTCTAATCAGACCTTTCGAAATGTTTATTGTTCGCCAAGAAACTAATTTCCTCGTGTGAGTCAAACTGGCTCATCTAAACCAACAATACTCGTGGGCTCAATTTTTATGAAATAAAGTTTCTTCTAAATTGTGCATTAGAAATTAAACCGTTTCACTTTAAAAGTGTGCATTATTTTTGAAAGAAGCTAAATCTGAGTTAATCATGGAATAAACCCCTCCCTAAGACTGTGCAACATTTATGAAATGAACGTGTCAATTAAGAGCTGGAAATCAGTTTAAAGTCTCGCTGAATCCAGAATGAATACTACGAGTCTGATTTCATTTTCTTTTTACTTTATTTCGTGCAAATGAACGTTGATCATCCTGAGCCAAACTGGCTCAGTTCACTATCAGTAGGATATATAATTAACATCCGTAAATCAAGTGATAAGACCGCCATTATCATTTAGCTCGAAGTTTGGCGAGGTATTTGAACAACCTTCTCCCTCTACTACAAACCCTTTAAAAAGTTATTCTCGAGAGTCTAATTGACTCATATAAGTAAAAGCAAGGAAGTAAAGATGACTTTCATAATATTTTTAAGACACCCATACAATTTTATACTCTCCAACTCGTCTAATTAATAACAGGAGGATGTTTAATTAAATCGACATCCGTAAATCGAGTGTTAAAATTGTTCTTGTGAAAGGAGAAGGTACTACCACAACCACCACCACCACCACCGCCGCCATCGCCTAAGGGAAGAGAATCGATTTCTAAAAATCGATTAATTTCTAATTAGAAATCGAAACGTAATTAACGTCTTATCACTCGAACTTTGGCTTAAACGCTTTCAAACTTCCTCAAATTCCCTTTCGACTTGGTGTGGGATAGAGTTATTGACAGAAAACTCAAATTCAGCCAAAAAACTGCGAAACATCAGCCCACATACGGCATTGTTCTCGTGTATACCCACATCCCTGACTCCCGAAAAAGGTCAAAATCGATTCTGACTAAACCCCCCCATCCCTCCTCTCCCGTTTCGTTTTATCAAAAGAAAAATTTCCTTATCGATCCTCAATGTCACAATTGTTGGTAATTCCAATTCGATCTGATAACACTACTGCCTGATGATAAACACCTAATTAAGCCCGATCATCGGACGTAACTTCCTCTCCCCCATCTCCCCTACGTTTACCTTACCTGTATTCCTAAATTCGTATTTTTCCATATTCAAATTCTTTTCCGTGCAGATGTGAGTCATTATCTCGGATAGTGTTACTTCTGGCGTTACCCTAAGAACGAATAACTGGCTCCTCGGTAGATGAACTTGTAATCGGAAAGTGTTCAAGAAGTTCTGAGGAACCTGAGACAAACACAATGAGTGAATGATTCCGTTTCCGGTTTGTCTACGATTTGGCTTCTACTTCGAACTATAGCCCTACCTGAGGTGCTCTCCCCCCGACTGTGTAACTTCTTTTCTACTATCTTCACCGTGAAAGTGTCTAAAGCACCGATGGGAGTGCTCGGTTTGAATGGCAACACGCCTCTATCACCCATCGCTTGAAGAGAGTAGTCTCCTGGACTTAGACAGTGGGCTGTGGTCGCCTGAACGAGGAGGTCCATCATTGGAGTCCTGAAACGAAAATCCCGTTTTATACTGTTGTCCCTCTCTCTCTGACATGGTTGATACACTTTGATAACTTTTCTCACCCTCTCTGAACGCTCATTTTCACGGTTTTCCCGTCTGGCAGGATAACTTTCAGATCCATGTGTCCTGCCAACATATCTGGCGGAGTATCTTCCGTCACAGGTAAAGACATTCTGAAACGAAACAGAAAAGATTTTAGAACTGCACCTGTAACCACTCTGAGAATCCCACCCGAAGAAACGACAACTAAGAGATAACTCGTAGTTAGTGCTACCCATGACCGAATTGAGCTTTCTAACCAAAACCGTAACAGATAACATATAAAGATAATCAGATACACTTGTTATCTCAATACCAATCCAACAGCAGACTACGAGTTATCTCGTAGTCAACCTTCCTATCATCGACTACAGTTTTTAAAACAAGCTGGCTGTCAACGAGACAATTTGGGTTATCGCTTACAACACCATTGACTTGGGTTAATTCCTACTACGAGATAACTCGTACTCTTAGAGCTAGTTTCTTTTAACCAAGTGAAAGATAACTGAAAATGTGGGTTATATCTTAAAACGCCAGTTATATTCTATTTTTATAGCAAAAGAAGTACTATAACAGTCACGAAGCTATACTCTTCTGACTGTTACTCAACTCCCTTATCGATTTATTTATTTATTTATTTATTAAAAATTTTATTGACTTGTTTTCCGATTCGTCCATTCTGTGTCACATCCCCAGACGTGTGGTAATTGGCACTTTTATTACACTGGCTATACCAATGACCTACCGATCACGAATACCAACATTTAAAAAAAATTAAAATATTATTAGGACTTAATTATGTTATTAACTAAAACCCCTCCGCGATTTTTATTTAATTTTCTCTTTATGTACAACTTATTTATTTATTTATTTAAAAATCGGCAACCTGCCAACTCCCTTTAAGTATTTCGGTGTTCGCATGGTATTGAGAAAACCCACGACTCTGCAATGGCGGCCTATCCGTTCTTTAATAGTTTTCAAGGCCTGCTTACAGGTTCTGTCAGGTCGTTCCAACGAAAGTTTCTCTCCCCCGTCTGGTTCTTCAGGGCAATGCCAACTCTTAACTCCTTTTCCAACGACTGTCCTACTTCACGACTTCCACTTACTTTTAACGACCAACATATTCACTCTCCTCTTTCATTTAATTTAATTAATATGACATCACCTATATATACTGTATATATATAAGACAGAATGTTCTGTAGAAGAAAATTTCACGAATCGATTTCGCCCAAACTTCCCGCTGGAATTATTGTCTGTCTATGTCTCGGTGCATTGGAAATGTCCCTCATCAGTAATCATGTCCTTGTCCTCTTACTAATTTCACAAGTAATGCACTAATGCATTTCGTTACAACTAGATAAGTGAATACATCATGTAGAAAAAGAAAATTATTTATTTATTTATTCTCTAAAACGTGAGAAAACGTGTCACTGCACTGAATTGTTATATTAATAACATTACATAAAAACAAATTAATAAATAACGAAATGAATTCTACATAATAATCTGCAATATTTGATAAATTTCGAAGTGTGCAATATTTTTGAAATGAACCCTCACGAAAACTGTTCAAAACTTATTGAATGAATTCCTAACGATAGTCTTCAATATTTGATAAATTTCAATGTGTGCAATACTTTTGAAATGAAACCACCAAAAGTGTGCAATAATTATGAATTGAATTTCACTAAAACTGTGCAATATTTTGAAATGAACACTCAACAAAATTGTGCAATATTTATGAAATGAATTCTTCACAAAAACTGTGAAATTTTGAAATGAAAACGATAATCTCACAATATTTGAAATTTCAAAAGTGTGCAATATTTTGAAATGAAACCTCACCAAAAGTGCAAATAATTGTGCAATACTTTTGAAATGAAACCCACTAAAAGTGTGCAATAATTTTGAAATGAATTCTCACACAAATTGTGCAATAATTTTGAAATGAAACCTCACCAAAAGTGCGAATAATTTATAAAATGAAACCTCATAGAAACTGTGCAATACTTTTGAAATGAAACCCACTAAAAGTGTGCAATATTTATGAAATGAACCCTCACGAAAACTATTCAAAATTTATTAAATGAATTCCCAACGATAGTCTTCATTTTTGATAAATTTCAATGTGTGCAATATTTTTGAAATCAAACTTAACTAAAATCGTGCATATTTTATGAAATGATTTCTTCACGACAGTGTGCATTACTTATGAAATAAGTAAATCAAGATGGTAAAGCTGTACCAATTACAGCCGACACTTAGACAAACAATAGATTCTAGCCTAACACCGAATACGACTGGAAGGTTTGGGCGATTCCCGAATGATGGCCGCACATATACAGGAAGGAATTCCTCCTTTATATACACACATACACTCATTTATACACATAGACAACGTTTCCTCCGTATCCATCAATTCCACCATACTCAACCACAATAAATAACAAAAAACAAAAATTTTTCACAACCGCATAAAAAAAATACAACACAAACAAGACTGCCAAGCCCAGTTAGACTAACATTATGTGGCTGACCTTTGATAACTGACCTCCCCGGACTTTGTGTGATATGCACCGCAAAAAAAAACTCAAAACTTCAACCTAAAATCGATTCTTCTATAATAAATCAACGCCCGGTCATGATATCATCACTCATTCAAATTTCCTTGACAAAACTAAACCACCCACCTACCCCCGGCCGCCATCTTGAAACAATCACAAAACCACGGAATCTAAGTTGAACAGCCCGAAAACCGAATTCCCGATTTATAATAAAAGCTTCTAACTCAGCGATACCCATTCATTCACTATATACCAAAAATGTTTCCCGATAAAAACTTAATTAAAAAATGGCGGCGTTGTTAATTAATTTAAAACTAATTACTTAAATACCTTGTTTATGTTTCGTTTAATTTTTTAGCCGCATCTCATTTTTATTTTTGGAAATATTCTCGATGTCCTCGACCAATTTGGTTCAATTGTCAAAAGTTATCCTCCTTTTTATCTCATTTATGAACTCGTTTTTCAAGGCGTACCGGAAGATTAATAACATCACACGCTTTTCATTTATGTATTTATACAGAACACCCGAAATGAGATTTTGTTTATCGTAACGGGATTTTCCAGGAAAAACTTCGTCGGGTTTATAAAAAGACTCGAGATCGCCGAAAACTTCCAAACTCGCGTTCTTTGACAACGTCCGACACAAACGAAACTCTTTAATGTACACGACGAGTACATAGGTAACGTGACAAAGACGCGGCCTTTACCTCTAATTATTGTCACCTTCGAAATTGACAAAACAATTGTCAAGAACCCGACTTCAAACTTTTGTCTTTCCGTTTCTCATGTTTTGTCGAAAAGATAAAGAAAGATGGTAATCTACTCAGACACACGACACACACGCACTCAACTCGTTTGTTTGCTTATTTAAAGAAAGAAAACATCTCCCGAGTGAATTGCACAATATCAGCGCCCTCTCGAATAAATAAAATTTTTATTTACGATCAGGACCTCTTCGCGTCCTCCATAATTAAAAAGAAAACTTCCACTTCCGTCTGATCAGAGGCCCTCGTTTACCTACTTTTGATTTGTGTCGGAGGAAAACGATGATGGTAACGACAAACCGAACATCGTCAACACGCGAATTATGTCCTTCAGGCACTACATACTGCGACCTTATGTAACATCAATGTCATGGAATACTGATTGCTTTGATGAGACTACCTTTGAACCAAAGATTTTTGTGGCGTTGCCAAAACTGGCGTTCGAAGACAAAACCGGAACTCGCGCTTGTTTCGTCACTAAACAAGGATTTGTTTTTTGTGTTAGAGAGGAGATTTACCTAATTTTTTCAAAGCGCGCTGTTTTCTTCCTGGTGCTTTGAATAAGAAGAAAACGCGCAATACAACCAAAACTGAGGGCGCACCAAAATATCACACGACGCCATAGTTAAGCCAAAGATTGGAATTATTTGCGCCGTTGCGCCGACGATAATAAACAGAAAAGCGCCGAAAATTGCTTAAAAAACCAAAAACAAAGCTAATATGTTAGGAGCAATACAGCGCACTTTATGAGATTTACTAAATTAGACTAAATCATAGACGCATAAATGGCGAAAACATTCGGGACCAAATTTTCAGAACCCCTAAAACAAAATACAAGCGAAAAATCACACGAAAGACCCAAAACACTTCAATTAGGCGCCTTGGTGTTGGAGGCCGAGAGCGCTGAAGCGCAAACTTTGGTAACCACTAAACTAAATGAGTAGGTACAACCCAATGTGGCGTGAACATGAAAAAGACCTACAACAAACCCAAATTTTGTGAATTTAAAATATTTTCCGACTACATCGGCGAACTATCCCGCAAAAATGGACCGCAACATCCTCACCGAAGATGTACAGAAACCACTGTATCACAGACTAAAAGTAAAATGAAGATGGTTTGTGGATAACTACACTCACAGATAAAATATTCAGAACCGGCTCTACAATGAATAAAAAGGAAAACGTTTAAGCAGGTTTGTTGGAAAATGTTTTAGGCGCGTTAGCAGTCTTCTTGCAATTAATAGTTTTACTGTCACGACCCACTCCCGCCAACGCCTAAGGCTAAAGACAAAGCGATTGATGACGTCACTTTTATTTACTTTTTACGACGATTTCAAAATTCAAAGCACGAAAATCACTCTGAATTTTCCCTCCGCACTATGAATACGTTATGCACTCCATTCAAATCCTTTTGGGAGACCAAGGTTAAGCCACTGATTCGCAAAATCCTCGAAGCTTAGTGCATCTACCACCGATAATCCAAACAAGTGCAAGTCCTACGTGACACTCCCCCAAGAACTCACTTCATACTCAACAAACACTTTCCTGAGTAATATATTTCAAAAATAATGCACAACTCCCTAAACAATTTATAACACCACGCGCCGTACACATAACTAAAATCAAATTTCAATTTACGCGATTTTTGTATGTTTTGAGCACAAAACCGAATTCAAATCCCCGCGTAAAACGAGACCGTGATAAATTTTCAAATTTCAGAATGACTTCTACAGATAATTAGATAGCGGTAGCTTCGAATCAATTTTAAGGTTTTGGATACACAAGTCGCATAAAAATGTTCGCGAATGACTAGTCCATAGCTTTTAACAACACGCCGCCACCCTCGAACTAAAGACACAGCAACGAATCAAGGATTAATCTTAGGTTTTGAGACCTACGCGAATTTCTCAAGTGAAATTCGTATAATTAAGACTAACGCGTTAATTACTGAGCACATACTTCAAGTCTATAGCCATCTTAAACTTTTATTTGTGCGTGCGTAACTTCCAGTCTTGAAGCACGGCGTTTTCGAGTGGGCGATGTACGCTTCATATCCAACTTCCTCTGAAGGACTTCAATTTTTGGGGAGATGGGGGTATTCTATCTAATTTATGACCTGTTGCGCGCAATTTTTTTTAAATTTTGTGCAGCAATCCGAATTCGTTTTAATCGATTTTACGCCGGTGCAAAATTTTATTTTCACGAAAAAACGAAAAAAAATTTTTGTGGGCGCAAATATTTTTGACGTGGGTTATGTTTAAAACTGAAGTGCGCGCGCATTTGCGCACAGCTTAAATGGAATAGGTTATGGGTTAATTAAGCTGTTTTACCAAAATACTGCACGCTTTTAGTAAAAATTTATTTTAAAAGCACTGCGCACATTCCTTACCATCGCGAAAAATTATTTTATAAATAATGCTAATCATTAGAAAGAATTCAATTCATAAATATTGCACACTTTAGATAAAAAGTGAATTATACATCATTTTTACATTTTGCCCACATTTTTAATAAACACCCCATTCCATAAATATTGCACACATTTAACTACATCTCATTTCATAAATATTGCACACTTCTAACATCTCATTTCATAAATATTGCACACATCTCATTTCATAAATATTGCACAACATCTGCAAATATTGCCTCATCTCATTTAAATATTGCACATTCAACATCTCATTTTATAAATATTGCACAGTTCTGACAACATCTCATTCCATAAATATTGCACACTTTATAAATATTGCTTCATTACCTCATTCCATACTGTACACTTCTAACATCTCATTCATAAATATTGCACACTTCTAACAATACCTCTTTCCATATATATTGCACACCTCTAACATCTTATTCCATAAATATTGCACACTTCACACTTCATTCCATAAATATTGCACACTTCTCACAACTCATTTTATAAATATTGCACACTTCAATTACACCTCGTTCCATAATTAATGCACACTTTTATAAAACTCAATTCATAAATAATGCACACTTACTAATTCACGTACAGTAAAAGACATTTTTACGACGCCCCGTTTAATAAGATCTCATTTTACGCGTTTTCAGTGAACCATTTTGAGTATTAAGAGCGAAATAACCTTTTCATATATACAAGCCCGGATTATTTTTATGCGGATTTAGTTTAATCAGGTCTTTGGTTGAATGCTCAAAGCAGCCGACCACAGACGTTGAGATTTCTGACCCCCTTCCGCACCCTCTCACACCCAAAGGTGATAAAAGGGAATCAAAAACTCCACTCCTACCAATAACGAGCCATAGAGACGCCATTATCCTCTCTTCCTAAGACATCTAGGAAGCCATTTGTTTACTTCCGAATGTCGTAATGATTGGAAGTCATTAGATTGCATTTAAATGATTTATTTTTTTCATTTGAAAAACCGTTTCTAAGTTATGTAAATATTTTGGAAGTCGTTTAAATTTTCTCTTAATTGTCTTTTTCCTTCCTGATTCATAACAACGACCAATCAGGTAGCAACGGATCTAAGTGCTATCCCAGGTCCGATTTGGTTCAAGGGCTCATTACCTACCTGACTCTTTTTTTCTCTCTCTTCAAATCGTGAGTTATTAATTTTTTTTTTATCACTTTTTACCATATTAATATTATGTAATTAATTTTTTTCTGTCCTTTTTCTCGCACTGAAAGGTTTTTGAAAATCATGTTCGATTATTTTTTGTTTGAAAACTTCGCTGATATTTTATAACCTCGAGGAAAAAAATGGCGATCACATGGCTGAATGGTTCGCAACAGGAAGAAAAACTTAGTCTTCCTAAATCAGGATTTAATTATTTCATTTAAATAAATTTAAATAATATACGTTTCATAAATATTGCACATTAGCAGGGAGTGTGATTCAGGAAATACTCATCTCATAAATATTGATCATTCTCGTTTGGAAATTAGCGGATTGAGTAATAACGCGTTTTAGGATTTGCATTGATCACTGATCGAATCATTTAAATGAGCCGTTTATTTTGAAAGTGGCCTAACTCCATTTTTTTCCTGTACCATAGCTACAACTTCATGTTATTTATCAGTTAAGCATTTCAGGTTGCAAATACGATAATTCTTGACACATGAGTCTTCAGAGTTAGTTCAGTAATTGAACCGTGTAGTTTGAAAGTGGCCTAACTCCATTTATACTTAAATCAAGATATTTATTATTGATAATATGGGAAAGCAGTGATGATGGTAATTTTAATTAACACTATGACGTGCAGTCCACTGCAATCGCTATCGAGTACTGGTGGAAAACCATACTTTTGGGGTGGGAGAAATGGCCCCCCAGCATGAAAACTGAGAAGAAATAAGCATGGCGGATGCTTTGAGGGAAACCACCGCACGCTATCGCTGGGCTAATCTCCCGCACAATGTATTCACTGATTCAAAGAATAGAAGATAGCCTCGGAAATGGACGGATGAAGTACAGAAGATGGATCCGAGGTTATCCCCCAACGTCACCATCGTGGCACACTGGGGAAGAAGAAGATGAAGAAGAACATATAAACTTTAGTGGTAATAGTCCACATATGTAAATAAGTATAAGACGCATGCGCAGCAATTTCTGAATGTGACGTCACCAGCACACAGCCATGTTTTTGAAATATTGCACGGCACCACAGTGATGCCACGGGTACCTAACGGATAGTCTTTTAATGGCCCGGACGTCAAAGAGTTAATATAAAACGAATTCAGTATTGTCTACTTCAATTACTTAGGCACCGTCAAATTGTATAATGAATCTCGTAGTTAATTTTGAAAGTGGCCTAACTCCATTCCTGATAAGAAAACGCATACTAAGCCTACTCAAATATTAATTGCACTATGAATTTAACTTAGCACTTAGGCCACTATCGAAATAAACGTCTCAAATAAGACACTTCCGACATTTTAGTGCTTCCTGAGTTGCCAGCCTAAACTTAGGCCTTCGACTTCTTTTTTCCTCTTTCTTGTTATTTTTTTTAAACATAAATCTGTGAAAGTCATGACGAAGGAAATCAGGTTAAATTCTTCACGACTATAAAATGACAACATGTCTCGTTGGAAAGGTTAAGTTCAGTGCCTGAAACCTACGCCCTCACACAACAAGCCTTTCTCATTTATTTATTAGCACCGCGAGTTTCTTTTCTAGTTTCAGTATAAAAATGGTCAAGAGGTCAGGTGTTTAGGATTTTAAATACGCGATTTATTATGTCCCAAAGGTGTCAGAGATCATGTCCAGGGCCTTATCGCCTTAGATATCGTTTTCTCTCTACCAATCCACTTCGAGGTAGATTGGTTCGATTTGAAAGAGAAAAATTTTTAAAACAACAACCGGAAAACCATTGACATCTTTATCAATGGCTCCGCCTTCCAAGAACCTGATTTAAAAAACGACGCTAATTGGAAGGTGAATCCGCGGATTTCATTTCCTCGAAACGATGAAAGCGAGATACTCATTTGTGATTTGAAACAAATCGAATTGAAGATTGAATTTGAACTCCATACACAAAAACATAATTTCACTTAACAGTCTGCTTGAGTATAAGAATGGAATTTCGGAGTTTATTTATTTATTTATTTATTCTGGATTGAGAGGAATGCATAATACGTGTGTTTTCGAACAGTTTCTTTCGTTTTTATTTTTCCTGCTTTCCAATTTGAATGAAGGGCTTGAGATTACCTAAACAAATGAAAGAAATATTCACAAAATGAAGCTCTCACAAGTGTGCAATATTAATGAAATAGATTTTTATTTACAACAGTCTGCTTATTCATTAGACAAATCCCTCTTAAAAAAGGTTGGGTAACTTTTACAAAACAAAATTCTTCACAAAATCCTGTATAATTTATGAAACAGAATCCCTATAAAGGTGTGCAATACTTATGAAATAGATTTTACCAAAGGCATTATATTATACTATAAACTCCTCACGAAAAATATGTTATATAAAAAAAGATTGTCAAAAGTGTGCAATATTTTTGAAATGAATCCTTAACGAGTGTGCAATACTTTTGAAATGAATTCTTAACGAGTGTGCAATACTTTTGAAATGAATCCTTAACGAGTGTGCAATACTTTTGAAATGAATCCTTAACGAGTGTGCATTATTTATGAAATATATTTTACCAAAGGGCTGGATTAAACTTTAAATAAATTTCTCACGAAAGATCTGTGCTATATAATAAAATAGATCGCCATAAAAGTGTGCAATACTTTTGAAATGAATCCTCACTAGTGTGCATTATTTATGAAATGAATTTTTCGAAGAGTAGACAAGCTTATACGTTTTCAAACTCCAAATAAGCGCTAAAGTTCAAAAAACCGCACAAAACAAGATCTGATCGTACCCAAGATAGACCGAAACTTTTGTGCGGCTTTTCTAATCATACCTCAGTCAAAGTCATACTAAAATATACATTTTTTTTAATGAATTCTACATTAAAGTGTGCATTACTTTTGAAATGAATCACTCATTGACTGTGTGCATTATTTTTGAATTGGGTTACACACCAGACTAAGCGTCACATACATTTATGAAGAAAAATTTTTGTAAATAATATTCATTCTTAGCTTCTATATTAAGTATAAGACAATGAAGTAGAATTAATTTCATAAATAATGCACACCTCAATGAAGTGGTTGCTGTGGGCAATCTACAACCTACACCACTCTCTTCCTTAATATTTATTTATTACTCTCTCTTCTACACACTTTAGAGGAAATCAAAACCAAAGAACCAAAATAAAAAATCTTCTGCTCGGATAGATCTTTTAATAACTAAACTTATTAATAATAAAAACTTTTTATTAATGTAGAAATTTTGCGGTTCTTAACGCTACAATTATTAATTTATTCGCGATAATTATAATAATAACGATAATAGCAAATAATAAACCATAAATTCGGGTGTGCTTCACTTTCTAACCGTGAGAAATCTCCATTCACAAAATTTGACGGGATAAGGTTCCAGCCGCCATTTTGAATATGAGTAAGTGAAAGACCAACCAGGATCACATTCCCACAACTTGGCCATCCCGAAATTCCCTCGTTAACAAAATACATTTCCGGCTCAAATTAAGGTTTCAATTAATTCTCTGAGAATTTAATTTTTCGAAAATTTTTGGGTGTTGTAATTATAGAAACCCGGTTTCTTTGCCCCGCAGACAAAAATTATTTATTTATCTACCGATTTATTTATTTATTTGGAGTTTTATGGCTTATCTCATTCATGACAAGGGGAGGAGAATGATTTGGTTCGAAACTTTATTTTCAATTCATATATGAAGCAAATTTAATTCAAGGAGAGAGGAATTTTTTTTTCTCCTTTTGAATGATCAGTCACGATTTGAGAGGGCCAAAGAATTGCCGATATGAATTAAACAGAGAATTATTTCCTAGTGAAGTAATAGTTAACATTTAAGAGGAAATGAAAGAAAAAAATTTATGGATAATGAAAGTCAAAGAAAACTTTTTTCTCCTTCTTTCTTCTTAACTATCTCTCCTCGGTTGTAATTACACCCATACCTCGCTTTACGGCCAAGTTTCGTCGAACGTATCTAGGCCGTAAAGCGAAAAGCCGTATAAAGAATCAAGTACACCCATACCTCGCTTTACGGCCTATATACGTTCCACGAAACTTGGCCGTAAAGCGAAAAGCCGTATAACGAATCAAGTATTCTAAGACAAATTCATACTAATTCAATGGGATTGGTTCCAAATTCGTTAAAAGTATAACATAGCGTGTCATTCAAAATGCATTTTATCTTGTTTAAATCAAAAATACATACATAACAAGTACATAGATTTGTACATGAAATAACAATAGACTCCAAAAGCCCATAATAATCCATAAACAAACTACAACTTGTGAAAAAATATATGTATGTATACATACATAGTTTTTTAAAATGGCTTTGATCAGAAGACGATGAAGAAATAAAAACTTGCGGATCACTGTCGTCATCATTTTTCGCTAGTAAGGATGAGCCTGGCTTTAAAAAATTGTCCAACATTGTTGGTCATAGCTACGTTCGACATCAGGATCGGCTTCAAGGAGGATGTTTAATGATAAACCTTCAAAGCCGAGATTATGTTCTGGATCCAAAATTTTTTGCCTAATTTCGGGAAGGAAATTAACTTTTGTACCAGTACTTTGACACATTTTGGCCGTTATATCGAAACATTTTAGACCGTATATCGAAAACGTGCCATAATTGAAGAAAGCCGTTATAGCGAAATGCCGTATAAAGAGCGGCCGTATAGAGAGGTATGAGTGTATTCTAATACTGATTCATACAAATTCAATGAGATTGGTGCAGATCACTGTCGTCATCATTTTTTGCTGGTAAGAATGGGCCTGGCTTTAAAAAATTGTCCAACATTGTTGGTCTTAGCTACGTTCGACATCAGGAACGGTTTCAAGGATGATGTTTATTCCTTTCGACAAATTTTCTGATGTTAGCTGTTTGAGTACAACAGTCTCTGTCTCTTCATCAAATGCCGGTTCCGCTTGCACCTGAATGAGTTTCTCATATGAAAGAGGTTTGCTATCAGCTTTAAGTAGATGAAACACATGACGGTCGTTTAAACCTTCAAAGCCGAGGTTTTGTTCTGGATTCGAAATTTTTTGCCTAATTTCGGGAAGGAACTTCTAGCCCGTACTTTTTACACATTCTGGCCGTTATAGCGAAACATTTTAGGCCGTATATCGAAATCGTGCCGTAATTGAAGAAGGCCGTTATAGCGAAATGCCGTATAAAGAGCGGCCGTGTAGCGAGGTATGAGTGTATTTAATTCCGCTCCATAGTTTATTGGTCAGCAAACTCATCATACAAAATTGAAATTTGTTCAAAGAGTCGTTTTTAAAGCTCTACCCCAGTGAGTCTCAACCACTGTGCCGCCAAATTTTGCAAATATATAATAATGTTAATATTATTAAATTATCATCTTATTTGTGTGAATTCGGATTTTCAGAATTAGACAAAATTAAAACTAAAAATAGATCAAGATTGTTAAATGTAGAAGACGATATGAGAGTAGCATTGTCATATTTACATCAAGCTCAAATTTCGCATTAAAAATATTTTTATTATTTGCTTGTAATTAATCCCTTAATAAACGTTTAGTTATTATTGTAGTATATATTTGTTTATTTCGTATATTTAAAATTTTTGTCATAAACTATTTATGCAGTGTGTTGTAGTAAGTAAATAATTTTTTGAAATCGTCAAATATGTGCCGCAACAAAAAAAAAGGTTGAGAATCACTGCTCTCTCTATAGACAAACTTTCCTGAGACATAATTAATGAGATAATTAGGACTAAAAGTACCCTCTCGAGCTTGCATTTGCTAAATACTGTATGTCTTGTCTTAAAGTCTTGGTGCCCAAGCTTTTTCCTTCCCGGGTAAAATTTTCATTGTGACCATTGCGACTGGGCCACACGACTTACCAAAAAAGATTTCAGGCCCGAACATTTTCGTCCAGAATTCAGGCTTAACAGTAAGCAATCGACCCTCACAAATTTTCACTCAATCAGATTCTACTGGGCCAATGGGCCCAGCTTTGTGGGCCGCAGTTTAAGAACCAAAGGCTTAAAGTATTTATGAAATGAATTCTATACTAAAACGTACATTGTTTGTAATAATAAATCGTACATCAAAGTGTGCATTACTTTTGAAATGAATTACTCATTGACTTTGTGCCTTATTTTCGAAATGAATTACACACCATAGTAAGCGTCACTCACACACACTTCTATAGCAAAAATTGCCATAAGTACGATTCATTTTTATTTTATACATTAAGTATAAGACAATAAAGTATAATTAATTTCATAAATAGTGCACACTATCATGAACAATTAAATCTAATAAATGTTGCTAGTTAATAAATAATAGTCTAGCCTTCCACTAGGCATTATACGGAAGAGCCACAGCCAAGAAGTACAAAAGCCGCACTTTGCCGGTCACTGGTCAGCAAACTTATCATCCAAAAGAGCCAAATATAAACCAAACAAAACTGAAATTTATTCAAAAGGCCATTTTATACATAAATTATAACAATTTTTTAAAGTTTTGTTTCAGTATAAACAGTATCGACAAAATAATTCGGGTTAAAAGTATACTCTCGAAGAGAGGCGTAGCTATCGCATAGGAAGTGTAATAAATGCGCAGGCGCCCACGGATTGGGGTCTAAGGTCCTCGCTATAAATAAGTTTGTACTTATAATTTATATAAACAAACAAAAATTACACACACAACACTAATTAAATAAAATAAATACAGGGTGAGCATCCAACACATAAATACACTTTCCACAAACTCTATACAGAATGGAGAAGGGACGCGGAGGATAATTACACACCGAAGTAGAATGTTGGGAAAACGTTAGTGAGAAAGAGTGGCGAAATCAATACCAACTCTCGAGAAAGAGGAAAAGACACGTGCCAACTCTGGTAAAGAGATGAAAAATACCTGAGTTTGCGGTTAGATGGATTATAGATCGACTTCTACCAAAATGATTGGAAGCCTCAAATAAGTGGTCGCTGGCTGAGAAAATTTTGTTTTTCTTTATCCTCCTCCTCCTCCTCTCCCCGAATTTAAATAGACCGTCCTCATAACCATCCCAAAGGTATTGGATCCATTTTATGGAAACCACCGAGGTCGTTTACGACCATTTATTGAACAATTAAATAACAACTTTCAGATGAAAACCAAATCCATTATATTTTGACCATATAAACCCTGACTCGACAGTTAAATCATTTTCAAATTCACACACGTACTTATTAATTATCTGGGAATATGGCTCAACCACATACGGAGACTACCAAAGAAGAATTATCACAACCCAACCAAACGCCTTGTTGAAAGTAACTAGACGAAGAGAAAAAAAATTTTAAATAATAACAACAACTCCAATGACACTTTATAATCGTCCAACTCGGTTTTAACAAACAACCTTCGTATTTTATTATAAAAACAAAAATGGCTCCGCGGCTGCAAATGTTTTAACAGTCCCACCGTACGTGTGTTGAGAAAACGTTTTCCTAGGGCCCTAACCGCTGTTACTTTTCTATAATTTTTCATGATAACAATGATAAACGAGACAGTTAAATTAGGAAATTAGATAAAATTATTGTGTCCTCATTTTGCAAACGAACGTTAGAATCAAAATGTCCGCGTCTCTAAAACGAAATGACAGAGAAGCTTTCGCTTTCTTCGTATCCCGTAACTGTGACATTATGTCCTCGACTGACAAATATGGGATGAGCGGACACGACGTGGGAAAGTAAATAACACCGATTTCAACAAAATCTGCGCAATATTTATAAAATGGCTTGGGTAGAATGGTGTGCATTACTTTTGAAATGTGTACATTGGATGAGGGGTAGCAAACTCGACTACCAATCCAAAGGCCGTGGGTCTGTTTCCCAATTTGGGTAAGAAATTGTCCAGGTCTGTTTCTCCTGCGATCTACCTTATTTTAAAAATTTCCTTCAACTCCTCTACCCTTATCCAACCCAAAAACCTCCCTCCATGGCTCACAACCTACCTTGGTAGTATTTCTGGTCGGTGAATTCAGGAAACTAAAGACAACTGGATGGATGGGAGAGATTTCAACTAAGACTCAACAGTATAAGGAAAAGCTACCCACAGAAGTAACCAATACTACGTCGCCCCAGATCGACCTTTAACACTAACTCTCTCCCGCAAGAACATAATCAGAAAATGAGAGAATATTGGCAGAACACCAGAAGACAAAGTTGGTAAAGTGATCAGGATTGCGTGCAGAGTTACAGACTCACTCACCTCGAAAAGACTATTTGGCAAAAGCCGTGTGCATTATTTATGAAACGAATTCTCCGACAAAATATTAATAATCAAACACTATCATTCAACCACGTCGCTTCCTCTCCCTTTCCACCGCGCCTCATCTCATTAAAATGTCTGAAGGAAATGACTAGTCGGTCGTAAAAAAAAACCGAAGCAAAGCAATCCGGCGGATTCCGCCTAAGATGGCAGGTTCGCCTTTCTCCTCTCTCATATCACACAGGTGCATCGTAAAATTCCTCACGTTCATGATTAAAAATGAATTTTTCGTAGAAAGGAAATCGGACGAAATTGAACTCGTGTCACCCATCAAACTCCTTCCCTGACCGTTTATAGAACAATGCATCCAACGTTACAGGTGAACGAATCCGGAGGATCTTCACAGATTATCCTAATCATCCTACCTAAGAAAATATCGGTTCTCCCTCCAACACCACCACCACCATAATCCGAATCACCTCCTCTCTTATATTTCCTTCCTCTTACTCAGACTATATAATACAAGCCAATTAGAAACTTTAGAAGTTTCTAACTCGACTTCTTCACTATAATTTCTTTCTTCTTCTCCTTTTTTTCGCTTCAAGTACGTGACCTTTAATTGTTTTGCCGGGTCACCTGATTAAAAAAACAATCCCAATCAAAATTAACAAAAGTCTTTGATAAATTTTATTTACTACCTTGAGCCTGGTGGGTAAGATTAAACTATTGGCATAACAAAACAAACAACAATAAGACTCCGCTTCTCTCCTAGCCCCACCTTCTACCACCAGCCACCTCAAAGAAAACTTTATTTACTTCCTAAACCACTTTTCCTGCATGAGGTGTTTAAACTAAAAACTTTCCCCGCACCACCTCCTCTTCCTCTCACTCTCTCTCTAACCGTCAAATTATACTCTGCCAAATCAAAATCATCTTCTTCTTCTTCTTAACTGTTATTTGATCTAAACATAACAATAAATTGATGTTAATTTCATGCCCCGCGTATAGGATTTGAATTGTGCAACGCCGCCATTTGCATAATTATCTGATATTTCCGACTTTTCTTGATTTTTTTATTTCCATCTCCACCGGAGTGATTTATCTGATTCCCATCAACCCTTCTAGCAGGTTGATAGCATCTTTGATGTTTTCGTTTCGGTCTTTTGTAAAAAAAAATGAAGAACCGCTTTTGTCTTGTTCAACATATTTAGATTCGTTCCGCATGGTCTTGTCTGTGATTACCGGAATTTGCTAGTTTTCTCTCTCTCTCTCTCTCTTTCTCTTTTCCTTTTTGGGACCAGCAAACTATCTTCTGGAGGAATTATGCAACTGATTAAATACTTTCGTTCTGGGATTGAGGGATGACTATCTCTTTGGTTCCAATTCCGTTTTTAAAGTTCACAATTTACTCTAACCTACAATATTACTTTCCGGTCTACATGTTTCCTCCCTGGCCCGGTTCGCCTCTCCTTAGCCAACCTGGCTACCCATGTTGATGCCGATTTTGTGCTGACGCCCAGTCGACGTGAGTCACCTAACCCCAGGACCACCGTCCTCAAAACATCCTCCATACCAGGCCTTCAAGTGGTTGGATTACAGGAGCACACCACAACTCCCAGCCGGTACACATAACATAACACTCATTTCATAAATATTGCACACTTTATTGGGAGATAGAACTTAGCTGGAACCATACTACACCATATTGTGCAGGATTCAATTCATACACAACACACTTTTTTGTTTAACATAAACTACTTTCATAAATACTGCACACATTTGTGTGGGAATCCCTTTCGGAATATAATTCCATCTCATTAATTATGCTCATAGTTTATGAGAAATTAATTTTAATAAACAATCTACGCCTTCAAAATGAACAGGAAACCTCACACTTCCATGAAAAGTCGCTCTCATAAAGAAAATTTAAAATTTCGGGGGGGGACAAGCAAACTTACTGTGCCGAGTGGAACACCCCGGAGAGGACGAAATCAATTTGATTGATGTGTGTTGTCTTCACAGAAGACGTTTGAATTATTTCAAAGTTGAATAATTCGGTTCAGTAAGAGTCAGTGTAATTCGGTGACCGAATAACTGGAAGACGTTTCATATCGGCCTGGTTTACAAAAGATCCAATTTGATTTTGTGCAACGGATTCAAGATTGTGTTCTACGTTGTACAACATTTTTGTCGTTCATGATTAGGATTTAATGAGATGTGGAAATGTGCAATTAAATTCGTGATTTTCAAAAAATTAGGTCTTCATCGGCATCATGTTTGAATTTTTGGTTTTCAAAACCTTCACGAATACCGAACGCATAAAAATGGTTCAAATCGTTTTAAATACACCTTCACTCTTTGATTGATTGACGGATTGATTATGGTCGATAGAAAATTAATTTCTGTCTTAAATATCGCACACGTTGATGAATAATTCATTTCTCAGACTTTTTGCGAGAATTATTTCCATGAATGTGGGAGAGTTTTAGGGAGGAGGGTCAGTTTCAAAATTAATGCACAGTTTTAGTATAAAACTGGTGTTGCGTACTTTGGTACTTACGTATTAAACGCCACAGCAGCTACATATTTGGCGATTTTCCTCTAAGTGATTTCAGTGAATCTTGATCAAATAAATTATACCTCAACATTACGGAAGCATTATTTTGACTGATACCCATTCATAGAAAGAAATTTTCGTCATTCAATTTCAGCAATTCCGCCATGTTTTTAAAAGACCATGAAATTAATTGCTAAATAATAAAGCTCCAAATTTAAGATTTGGATTTAAATTTACAGATTTGATGACTTAGTTCTAATTTATTGTATACAGTGGAACCTCTCATACGAGAAATTCGCATAACGAGCAATTTTTGGCATAATGAGAGACATGTACATGGGGAATCCCCAATCGGTAGAGAAAAAGACTTACGAACCTCAAATCAGGGCAGATTCAACGTTAAATCTTTCTCTGCCAGTCTTATTTTCTTTACTACCGCCCCAAATTCTTTCATTTTCACATTCATAAAGTCTTAGCTACTCTTTTCTTCTTTTCCTTTTCTTTCTAAATCATGACTTCCATCTCAGATTCTGTTCACACTTTTCGAATTAGAAGACAATTGTGGGAGGAGTAGTGTAGTGGTTAAGTTCCGGATGGTCGTGAGTTCGAATCCTCCTCCCGCATCCTGTTATACCCAAAATTAAGGGTGAAAAACGGGATTAAAACTATCACCACACTTTTCGAATTAGAAGAAATTTTAATTGTGAAATAAGAGAAGAACTAAAAGCAAAGTGGAAACTGTTGTTTTGTATATTGAGGAGCATCACCCTAGATAGGACAGTAGTAATGCGCCACGAAATACTTCAATGGTAATGCGGTCTCACATTTTTATCAAATTTTGAAGCGTCAGTAATGACAAAACACTCTATTGCTGCTGTGCAGTAAAAATAAATTAGGTACATAACTAAAAAATACGATTAATCTCATATTCTACAGCAATTTTTATGTATTTCCTTGTTTAACAAACGCTAAACATAAATTTTTCGGGGTTTTTTGTTCGGCCTGGAACGCATTAATTTATTTTACATTGTTTTATATGGAAAAAGTTGTTTCGCATAACGAGCAAAACTCCGGGAACGAATTAAACTCGTTATGAGAGGTTCCACTGTATTTATAGCGCACTAACTTCTGCTACAATGGCGTTAATAAGTAAGTACTCGTACTTCTGTGAATTTGGCCTCATGATAATTAAATGTTATTGGAAAGAATTGATTTCAAAAATATTGCACACTTGATTAATAAATAATTTCCTATATAGTGGACTTTCCAAGGTCTGAATCATAGAACCAACATTATTTTAAATTTTGAAAATTATTTTTAATCGCAAAATTTAAAATCAACCCATTTTCATAAAATGAATGACTAACCAACAATATTGTAATGACACAACACGTCTTTTTATGATTCCCAAAAGTAGTTAATAATTTTAAATTGAAGATTTGGCTGACGATACATTGCTCATTACTACAGAAATGAATTGTTTATAAGAAAATGAATTAAATACACGAAACTTAAATATAATCGCAATTACACGAAGCCCAATCAAGCTGTAAACGATCAGAACTATTTTCACGCTCATCAGAATTAAACTCGTAAAGAAATCATTAAGAACCGAATTCCTTCTTCCTCCTCCACCTCCACTACACCCCCAACCCTCAAAGTCTAACTTATTTCTTAATAACCTTTCATCTCATCATTATTAATCCTTCCACGAACCATTGACGAATCTTTCAATCCGACAAATGATTCTCATTATAACTTTCAGCAATCCATCGTAAAAACACTGTTAATAGGGGTCTTGCCAAAGACCAGGGATGTCAAATTGGTGGTCCGCAAGCCATGTGTTGCCCCAGAGGTGATTCGTAATGACCCCGAGATATTTTATAAAATATAATGAAAACGGAGGGTATGTTACGAAGAAAATAGTAATTAGGAGAGATCGAGGCGACTTGGTATATTATGTACATAATTACATAATGTGTTTTAATTATTTTTTTAATTATTCCCGTCGAATCCTCGCCTGAATATATATTTGTATAAGGAAACTTATGTCATGTGACCATTATTAACCACTTGGATCAAAGTTTCGAGTGAGTTGGAGTGTGCATTATTTATGAAATGAATTCTGAATGATTGAACACTCTCTCGTCTATTAATAAAGTTTGAAACCCGGGATTAGGACCGTAGATAATTTTTATTAGCTAAACAATGATCATTGTAATAGATGAAATCCTGATCCTCGATCATTCTGACACAGAGAAAATGAGAGACAAAAACAGACACAAGTCACACACGTCCTCGTTGGAACAATTCAAATTAGAAAGCTAATTTCTTTTGATTAAGAAAACATGTCTCTTACGAGATATCCCGGGCCTTTTGTTATAAAATTATAGCGCTATACGAACGTTCGTCTTTTTCTTTTTTATCAATCAATTTGTCCCACTTAACCAAGACTACAAACAGACTTAACGTAACTCATAATTCATTTCGTTTTGCCACTGTCACTCCCATACTCGCACACAAACTGTATACGTGTCCTTCGCCGATCCCCCCCGCACACTACAACCACCAAAATATGTAAAAATCGATTTCTCAACGACGAAGAACAAACCATGACAACCATCAATCTCGTGTCAAATAAAATTAATCTCGTAAAAAGAACCTTAAACTTCAACACCAGAATTTATCAAAACGTCCTTGTTACCCCGCCGACATTATTCACAACCTGACCGCCCATAAATTTTCATTTTATCTATTCCACTCCTTCTGACCTGAACCTGGTGTTTATTCGAGACTAGAGAAATCTTGAGAGTTACATAATACATAATATCGGGTAAACGAATTATTAATAATCGCATGGTTCGATAATTGGTAGAGAGAACCCACCACCACCATCATACTGATCAATTACACTTACTCGTACCTATGATGTAGACCGATGACTTAGCAAAGGACTTCAACCATCTGCAACAAAAATAAATAAATAAATAATAATTACTATGTAAGGAATTTTACCAGATGTCCTTATCGAAAATAAATAAAATTCTTATTGACTAAATCTGTGTGGGTATGTTGGGCCTTCATTCCAGAACCGATTCTGACCAAATTTTCCGTCGCGCAATTTTATGCAATAACACTGTCCACGTTTGGAATGGTGAGAGCTATTCTCTGATACAGACTCAAGTGGGCTGTGGATATGTATTATATGAACGGGAAAGTAAAATGTCGCGGTATATGTAATAAATCGGGTGAATATATATAATTCCCGGCGATTATTCATAATCACCAATTAAACTCGATAAATTTGACTTATTATAAAATATTTATCACATTGACCGGCTATTTTATAAAATCTACAACTCCTAATGGAGGCTGTAATAAAAGTATCTTAAAATGGATATTTTGGAAACATAACAGGAGAATGTTTTGAAAATGGCGACTTATATTTTTGTAGTCGCATCTTTTTCGTTAAGTTTTCTCTTTTAAGTTATTTAGACTAAGTTTGTGCATAGTATAATAGACTATTTAAAACAAGAAGACGGTATTTTAGTTAACCTCACGTGGTCAAGTTTCCCAATCTCGTTTCATTTGTTTTTCTCATACCACAGAAACTCCATCGGGCGTAACATTTTGTTTGGGGTAGAACGCGCTGTAGCCCACCATCTAGCCGGGGGTAGCACAGAAGAACTCCGCTGAAAATCTTCATACATACAAAGCCTTCAAGCCTTCAACTATAGTAGTTGGATACTTTATACTAAAACTAACCGGTAAACGTGATAAATATTCAGTCGCATTAACCAAGCTTAATTGGCAATTATGAACAATCGTCAGGAAATATATATATTCACCAGATTTATCACTTTTACCGACATTATCTTCCGAGGTATCTAATATATTCAAGTAATAAAATATGCATAAAATTGTACGAAGGGATTTATGTAATTAATACTAATCACAATTATGGATGACACATTTTAGGTACAGAAACATGGTCCTAATGACAAGACAACAAATTTTTCGATTGAAGATCCAACCGATTTATACTGAGTATATTAATCGCTGAAAACGCCATAAACACTGCAATTGAGGTAATAAAATGAAATTAAATTCTAAATTTAAAAGAAAATAAAATCCAACATGGTTCATTGGTATCAATTTCACCGAACGTTTCTGAACAATTTGAACAGTAGATTGAACTATCCCGTTTCCTGAAATCGCAATGCCCCTTAAATGTTATATTGTTCTGCCGGTCATAATTGTTGTACCAGAAGTCACTTCTGCCTTTTCTCTCTCTCTCCTTTCACTTTCCTTATGAAAGACGCGCACAAGGATTTCTATTTTGTCGACTCTGCTAAAGTTCTCAAGGAAACCCACGACCAGCATGGCGTCTGGCCACCGAGTAATTAACTCCTCAACATGATATTTGCTTTAGGTGAGATCCGACTTTCGACTCCGCGCCTCGTGAGTATTTTCCTATTCATTATTTAATTAAACGCATTTCGTTTCGCACACAAGACGATTAAACTCCACATTCCATGCCGACCCACCGACCTACCTACCCACCTAGGCCCTATATTCGCAGTCACTTCACTAATTTATATACCATGGGTCACATGAAATGGTGGAGCGAACCCGATACACGATCGAATCGTGTACGACTCCGTGACCATAAAAATTTTATATTTTCACTAATGGAAGCAATAAATCCTTCCAAAACGTTTTGGGGGCTGCCACTGAGTTGGCCACCACCCGCTCTAAAAAAGAGAGCAAACGCAAACAACAACAAGAAACAAGACATTGTTACACCATCAAAACATAATTCCTCCAAGTCCGCTAATTACTGATGTTCTCGTTTCATTGTTTCTTCCATGGAAATAATTATTTTATATTTCTATTTCAAACAACAACCATAACTACAACAACTACTGTTATTACATAACAAAGAAATTCTTCGGACAAAGGTAGAAATCAGTCAGGTTTCGTTTTACGCGATAGATGGAGACCAAAGACCCTCGCGGAGAACCAATAACTGAACATGAATAACCTTACAGACGGTAATTATACCAAAACCGTATGACTAAAAACACAGAGCCGAAAATAACACAAAACCGCACTAAAAACATACAGAAATTTTCGCAAAACGAAGTAGACAAAGATTTTCACGTAACCTTTCAGCTGGGAAATTGGAAAAATTTTTATGCGAACATGTTAAAACAAAGCCTAATTAACCGTGAAAATTTGTTATTCGGATAACCATAACTCAATTGAAGCGGAAAATATTTTTTACCTTGAATGGATTTAAGACATACGACCTCTCAAACCTTCATCCCCCAACCCCCAAACACCCCTCTCCGCCGATTCCAAGGTGCGAAATTTCGTGCGACTGTCATTTCGTGTTTGCCACACGACTAAACCTAAATTAAAATCGTGCCGAATTTATTTGTCTTGCTAATTTTGATTTTTGAAAAGACAACCGCCTTTAGCTTTCGGCAATGATCTGGAAAACCTTGGATTACCCGGATTAAATGATCGCGAACCTTAAATTAATATCACAATTAATTCAGGATGGAATGTGGGTTTGTTTATGCGTTCACCTTCCTCTCCCTGGTAGTGAACTACTGGACTTTCCTCGATTCGAAAGAAATTTTTTCTGACACACAGGTATTTCCGGTGATGGGTGTGTGGCTGACCAGGTATCAACCTGATTTTAATAATATCATTTCCATGTGATTAACTACTGGGGATCGCAATTTAATCGATTGCAAATAATTTTTATTATCTATTTTTCTCGGTACATAAATAAAATGCGATGATTAATGATATTAAATAAAGCTTATGTAACCGACGGCCTATTTTATGGCAAATGATCAAACCGAGTTTTGTGTTCCTAATGCTTTCTATCAATTCATTCCCTCTCTCTTCGGAGAGTTCTATGAGGTGTAGGAAATGTTTTAAAGATGTCATTGTCTTTTTCTTTTCTTTAGAATCCGTGGCAATTCCAAACTACGTTGAGTCACAGTATCACATATTGTGTCTGTTTAATTGTGATGTGTTGTAATGGGTGTAACAATCTCCGTGGTAGTAATAACCCAGAGAGAAAACCAGGATTATTACCATCGGAGGAATTTATTGCGCCTCAACTTTTGACACTTTTAACTTAAACACGAACGATTTGTTTATTTTGGCCCTCTTGTAGCTGACTAAAATTCAGTTGGTGGCTTCTTCCCATAGGTAATACCCTACTCTATTGTTATTAAAAGGCTTACACTTTGAAGTCATTCTCTTAAGGTCTCGTTTTACGCGTATTTAAGGCTACGCCATGTGTCAAGTGCTTTGAAACATGTCAACACTCCAAGACTATTCGTTTTAGAACATTGTCGTGTCATTTCACGCTTTGTAACGTCGATAGAATGTACGTTCTCAAGCACAGAAGTTAATATTTTTCAAAATGGCGGTTTGAACAATGTTTCATTATGTCCCCTAATGAACGATGTTCAATTTCTTAGTGATCTGAAATTATTTTCGGTGAATTCTAGTAAGAAACACTAAGCACAACACCGCTTCATTAAATTTTTTTGCCTTTGACAGAAACTTAAGAAGACAGGTCAGTCCATTACAGTAACGTAGTTTTAGACCCTTTTTGTGAATTCATTTCATAAGTAAAGCACATTTTCATGTGAAACTTATTTCATAAATACTGCACACTTATCAAACTAATTTCTATCCGTTTTAGAGACTTTAATAAGACAGATCCCTCCATTTCAGTGACATGGGAAACATAGCTAGGAAACGCGTAGAACATATCACCAAATGTAAAATGCGGTCTCTTGTTCCGTGGCCTTCATATATCGCATAAAACGAGACCCGATTGTATCGGCATTGTACTTATCAATACCACTACTATGTCCCCTACAATCTATGTTTTCATTGTCAAGGAAAAGTAAAGAAGAAAAAAATTTTTTATTTCCCCGTTCGTTTATAAACACAAACTGTTTGCTAAGCGCATTTTCTTAAGCTGACCCGCACGCACCGAATGTGTCACTTGAAGGACATTTTGTTTACTGTAAGCAATGAGCTTTAGCTAACCAAATCACTTCCGCTCGGAAATTTTTCACGAACTTAATCAAAACGTGTCTCCTTACTTTCATTTTCCTATTTGTCATTTGAACGCTTTTCCTTCTTTTGATGTTTCCAGATTAATAAGTCCTCTTTTGTCATGCCCTTTCCATTGTCCCATTGTGCGAATGAATGAAACGTCAGAAAGAAAAGTGTCAGGTGTGTTACTAAAGCAATCCAATACGAGTTTGATTTCATTACTTGATTAATGACTTATATTCAGAATAAGAGCTCTAATAAATGTCTTCCTACCACTCTTTCAACAAAAGCTTTTGTGTTAATCAAATTCTGATGTCACTATCTGTTGACAAGCGAACTGTATAACGAATTTACTCAAGTCTAGAATCACGAACATTACTCTACCATGTAAAATCTTTGTGTGGGAATATAAAACAGAAAGAAAGTGTACAAGCATGTCCCCCATTTACAGACACCTAGTTCAAATGTATTATTGTCCACCGAAAAGTTCTTTGCGGCAATGCCACAGAAAGACTGAACATGTCTGCGCACATTTGGCTCTCTATTTAGTAATAAATTTATATAAATATATATATACTAACTTATTAAATAAACTACAATTAAGATGATTAGTGTTAGAATTCACTAATGCACACTGATAAGGTTTGTTGATGCTGCTGTATTGTAAGATAGTGTTGGATACAGTGGTTAAAAAAATATTTTACTGACTTAACTAACAATATGACTATTATGTTAACAGAAAGTTTACTACCCCTGTCTACCGCTACGTTATTTTGCTTTAACCAAGTGTTCTCTACCGATTGACGAACACGAGCTTATTTTGGTGCTAAGAATATTTTGTAGGAATAATAATTTAGGTGAAGGTATAGTTTCTAGAAACAGCATGCAGACGGTGGTTGGTAAAACTGCCTGACTGCCAAGTGAGAGTTTTAGCTTCTTCACACCTCCTGTAATAACCGGAAGTGAAACAACAGAAAGAAATGATCAAAATGATGCTGTTGATGTGAAGTTCCACAACAGGATAATTTTGTTTGTTAATTCAAATATTAAACCGGATACTTAAGTACTTCCGGGATAAACAAACTAAAGAAAAATTTGAGAAAGGTCGAAATAGTGGTTTCAATCCCTTTTCACCATTCTTCGGGGGATAACAGGATGCGGGAAGAAGACCCGGACTCACGAGCATAACATCCAACTTCAGCCACTACACTAGACCTCCCGCAGAAAGTTCGAAATAAGTAAAGAAAAATTGGGAACCAAGTACCAACAAGAGGTACATGATGTGATATATTATTATGAAGACACACAAAGCGAAGGAAAATTTATTTATAATAAAAATGATTTGGTGCGCTGAGAAGTTCACGTGATACGAAACACCCAATTTCGTAAAATTAAACTAATTAATTAATTATTCAATTAACATCAGCATTGAATGGAATCCATTAGAAACCGAGGGGAAAAATTATTTTTTTCCGATTCATAACAATCTCAAACTACAACAACTACTTTTTACCTTTTGAAATCATTTTCTCTGGCATAATTGTACTTTCTCATGAATCATACAAAAAATAAAAGAAAACACGTTTCGCAAAAAACTATGGAGTCCATTTATCGCACAAAACAAAAATCCGGCATATTTCCTTTTCGAAAATCCCTTTGCCCCATTACACAACTCTGAACTTTCTCATTTCGGACTTCTTCATTTTTACAAACATTCAAACACGTCCAGAAAAGAATGAAGAGCCCGCGATTAGGTGGAACCCAGTCGTGACCCGAATGCAAGCGACGAAGATGATCGTCGTCATTGCCTTTATCATTTCGTCCTTCAAAAGAAGACGCCAATGTAACACAGGAATTGTGTATATAGAAAGACAAAATCGAGATATATTCGTATATTTTGTATGCATGTCAAAATGCGAACGGTTCCAAATAACGAAAACTCAAAATTTGCCTCAATCATGTGAGTTATATAACAATTTCATTTAATAACATCCTCCTCCTTTCCAGGTCCTTAATATAATTTTATTTATAATCATAAATGAATAAACATAAGGCTTTACATCTCCTTAGCCTTGAGTTTGGGAGCATCCTTTGAATTCACGCTCATCAAATCCACTAAATGGCCGTAGAAATCATGGCGGATTTAAGGTCACCTCCGGAATATTATATCCAAACTTTTTAACGAGTTTTCATCTTTTCAACTGAAATTAATTACCACTGTTCCAGGGACGAGGGACGTTTGTAGAAAAATTTATATAAAAAACTTTGGTTTCTTACTTTCAGCATAATTCAGTTTCGACCGTGGTATTGGTCACGGTCTCACGATTTCTAGGACATCACGCCGCCATCCGTTTTCGCGTTCATTTCTTAAATCTTCGTGAACTGAGAGTTTTGGCTCCTTCTCCTCCTCCTCCCAGTTTCTAATTACCCACTAAACAATGGTGAGACATTCGAACCGACGGCCATATTATCGAGAGAGAGAAAGAAAGAAAATATTAGTGAACAAATAAATCTTCTCGTCGTTGGAAACACTCGCGTTTTGTTAATTGCAAAACTGACTTCTCCTTCAAAAGAAGACCTGACAACTCTTCGAAACGGTTTTTATTACCAAAGATGATAATGACCTTCTTTTAGACTTCGTTCAGTGGCGTCTCTTTGACAATCTTCTTCTCGTTTTTTTTTTAGAAAGAAAGAAAATTAATCCGATCACGTTTTGTCTCCGTCTCCTCATTTGAGGACAACAATTCTTCTTAATAAGACAATATCCTCCTCTCCGATGAAAGTAATAAACCAATTTGTATACCGTGATTTCTACTTCATGTAGGGATCATGGGACCTGCCATCACTGGTCAGGAAGTGAAATCGCTGTCGACGGCCGTTGTTATACCTGACAACTTGGGGAGAAACAAGAGAGAGTTGAAAATATTTTCACATGATATTAAAAACGAATCGGTCGATATCTAGGCTTTGTCCGATTTTTATTAAATTTTATTACTAAAACGAAATTTATCTACTAATATAAATTTTACTTTCAATCTATTCACTCTTATTGTTCGATTCTCGGAACATTATAGCTCTAGATCCCATTCTTCATTCTAGGGTTTAATCAAAAGGGAGGAAGACGTTCGAACTCCCATTAAGCATTGTTTCTCTAGTCAGTCACCGTGACCACTTAAAAATAGACCTCCGCCTTATATCTATCTATGTAAGTGGTTTTATGTCTTGTAAAACCGATTTAAGTCAAAACCCTCACAACAATTAGAAAAGAAATACCGTTCGCCTGTAAGAAGAGTCATACAGTATCTTGTATCAATAGATGCTAGGTTATTCACACTAATCCCAGATATCTGTGATGGAAATTTTAAAACCGCCCCTCTCCTTTTGTTTCTTAAACAATTCACGCTTTCACGGAGTATTTATTTCATAAATATTGCACACTATTGCGAAAAATCCCATTCATATAAAGTACACTATGACGAACCCTTTATTTCGAAAGTAATTGAGTACTTCTGTGAGGATGACATAAATTATGCACACTTTCTCGAAAATCTCATTTCATAAATATTGCACACTAATCTTATTTAGTTATATTTACAAACAAATTTTCTGATGTTACGTCTCTTTTAATTAAAATCCGTCCCCGCGCCCTGTGATAAGACAATCTCGCACTAACCTTCCCAATTTTATTCGATTCATGAAACGTAAGAAGACGACTCATGCCATTTAAATAACATTGTTCATGGTATCTAACCTCAACATTGTTCATGTTTAGTAACAAAATCGACAGGAGATATTACCTACATAGCATTTACCCCCTATGTGTACAAATATAGGTCTCCCCGTTGTGTCTTATGAGGTTACACTCTCAAATAAAACGTTCGACAGAATCACCAACCCAACCTACGACCTGGCAGCGCTCAAAAAAACTGCTGACACTAACCCCGACAGATTAATAAATTAATACCAACACATATTTATTATTTGTACGGTTTTGAAGAGAAAACCCAAATAAAATAAAAATCCAGTTAATCTACATTCTCCGGCTTAAGGTGCGACAGTCAACTATCCAAGGACGAAAACAGGTTTTCGACTTTTTTTTTTCGAGATGGTGCCTTGTACAGAACAGGGCGTGTGATTCTCAGGAAGTTTTTCAACGACGACCAAATAAATAATAAAAAAATCATTAACATTCTTAAAAGATCGATGGCGATAGGTTCGATTCCTTTCAACCTTTCCGAAAAACGTCCATCATCCGACATTGTACCACTTTCATCGGTCTTCATTTGGTTATATCGCGTGCATTTGACACACAAAAGTAAACATTAACAAGGAGAACGGAAGCTCTCTACCGAAAGACTGTTTTGTCAATTTTTTGTATTATTGTTGATTGAGGGAAAAGGGGAATTTGCGGCGGCGCGTTTAGGTCAAGAAGTTCCCAATTTGGCTAGAAGGTACCATTATGAGAAAGCACCAATCATTCATGGCTAGTAAAAGAAGAGAAAAAAAAATTAGAGAAAGTTTATAAATGCGTGTGAACGGCCGCCTCACCCATACTATGTATGAGTACTCAAACGGTTCTAGTGTATCCAGATCACAACTCATCACTCACTCCCAAAATAATTAGGCAAATTATTAATAACATTTGGAGGAGGAGGAGTGGGAGGAGGACAAAGAGAGCGGATAAAAACTTTCAACTAATTAACAAAATAATATCGATGACTATTGAAAGGAAAGACATTATTTCAATAAGTTTTGTCGATACTCCATTAAAAAACAATTAATAATTGTTCAGACTCATTAATAAATGATAAAAATAACTTTTTGGTCCGATTGTGTTAGCTCCAATCAATCAATTTTTGGGTTGTTTGATTAGGTTACAAGTGCTCTTGTACGTAACGTTTGGGTTCAGATTACGAACGCTATTCGCGCCAAAATTTTAAGAACCGGGTTGTTTCGATCCTTTCGACTTTATTCCCTCTTTCCGGTTCTGTATCTCTTGTAATTTTCATTTCCCTTTCGAGAACTACTTTTCTAACTCCGGAAGTATTCAAAACATCTCGTTCGACAGTCTGCCCGAATCCATTTGAACTAGATATCCGTAGAAGGCAGAAATGTTCGTTTAGTTGTTTGTCATGTCTTGCCCTGTATTCGTTGTCTTTGAACCCAGAATCATTCTTACCACCTTTCGTTACCCCAGTTCTAGTTCATTTCTAGTACTGTTATGTTAATTTCCTTCCTGTCTCAGTTTCCTGTTTGGCTTAGTATCACTTTTTTCCTTCTTCCTCTCAACCGCCCTCCTTTCACCTGTTTAGGTGTTTCCTGTTAGATTATCACGTTTTTACCCATCTTAGGGCGTGTTCGTCAATCCTCCCGGGCTTTCCACGAACTAATTTCAAGAAATGTTTGCGTTTCCATTAATCGAATGAAAGAAACTGATTCGGATCACGAATTTTTGGGTACACGAAAAGGGTCAAGGAACCAATAACGTTCGTGATACAATATAGCACTAAGTTGAACATTAATGGAACTTAAAAGGTATGAGGACTGGATATACCCACGCTAATGAGGGTTGAAGTAAAATGGCAACCAGAACCTGAAAATTTGTTTGGAGTTTTGTACACAACAAACACACACGATGCCAAATGAACAGCCGAAATCCTACCAGAACTAATTAAATTAAGAGCATTTGTAAAAGCGAACCGTTTAAAACATGACCTACAACCGGGGCAATCGAATGTGTTTGTTAGGTTCCAGTTTCAAAGGCCGAGCTCGATAAAATCAGAAACAATACTTTCAAGTCATTTTTTTAATACTTTCTGTCCTCAACCGAGTTATGGACAACGCACAAATCCCGTCTACCATTACGTTCATCGCCGACACACATGACCAAAAAGGATATTTTTACACCTTTCCGGTAACAATAAAAATCGGCCATTTAATAAGATTTCGGTCAGGATAATCGAGACGATTTTAAACAAACAGAAAAGGAAGGAAACAAAAACAAGAATCTCGTGTGTGGAGCCGTTTCCGCGCTCGTTCCAACTTGTTCAAAAGCCTCGATCAACCTCTTGAAAAAGTTTTCATTTATACCTGTTCGTGAGAAGATTGGATACAGGTGAATCTATCGTTTACTGTTTACGCGTATGTTACGGAACTGAAGGAGACGTAACTGTAAATGTCCGACATCATTGGAATTAGAGCGACCAGTTTTTCTTTATAAATTATAATTACAGAATACTTGCAACCGATTAAGTTCGGTGGATAATCACACTTGCGTTTCATATGTATAAGCTATTAGATAATAATAAGTCCACGCATTTAATCCTTATGTTTTGCCATTCAAATCCTCTTATCGTTTCCATCTTTCTTATCAATCCTTCTACATTCTTTTATTCTTTGGCCCCGTATCTATTTATTGCCTTTCTCTCTCCTCCTTCTCTCTCTCTTATAACAGATTTAGTCTTCCTATAAATATACAATTATCTATTTTCTTTTTTGTCATGGTTCTGTAGCTCTTTGAACTAGATTCTCACGAGTTTTCCAATCTACAAACCCACATCTTTGCTATTAAAACTGTGCAATACTTTTGAAATGAGTTACTCAAAAAACTGTGCATTATTTATGAAAGAGAACATAAGCTGTGATCTCTAATTTGAATAAGTTTCTAGTACAAATTCGGTCAGATTTTGTTCTATGAGTTTGAACAATTACAATCTATCTCTCCCTTTAACACTGTGCAATACTTTTGAAACGAGTTACTCAAAAACTGTGCATTATTTATGAAAGAGAACATAAGCTGTGATCTCTAATTTGAATAAGTTTCTAGTATAAATTCTGTCACATTTTGTTCTATGCGTTTGAACAATTACAATCTATCTCTTCGCTTTAACACTGTGCAATACTTTTGAAACGAGTTCCTCAAAAAACTGTGCATTATTTATGAAATGAGAGAATAACCACAAACAAGTTTCTGGTTCAAATTCGGTAGGAATTTTGTTTTACGCGTTAGAACAACTCCAATCAAACCCAATCGATACTTATTTCATAAATAATGCACATCTCCAAATCATAAATAATCAAAATTTCAAAACTAACACGCACTTTCATAAATAATGCACAATTTCATGAAGAATCCATTTCATAAAAGATGCTCACTCATAACGGTTCTGTAGGTTTCGCGATTCATTCATGTCTGTCTATTTCGACCTCCTTCGACCAGTTCCTCCAGTTGTCTATTTCGGGAAGTACTTGAACAGTGTATATCTGTGTCCACTGAATATCCATCTAAGGCCTATCCTCCCCGTTGCCTCTGCTATGTGTTAGCTCTATCATAGACTATTCCTTCCCCTTGTCCTGTATTTAATACACAGTATCCTAGAGACTCTTTGTATCTTTCAATTCTCTATCCAGCAAGATTACGCCCCCCCTCTCCTCCTCCCATGGCACCAACCACGTCTGCATTTCTTTAATTATCCTTTAAAACCTCCTGTTCCTTGTTATTTCTTTTAAACACAGTCCATTAAACAAAACAAAAAACTGTTCACAGTGTTGCACTTTCTTCTCTTTCTTGTTTTCATTGTACTACTAGTGAAATTAACATCTGTGAATTAAACACCGACATTTGTCTTTAATTAAGGAAAACGTTACTACGTACTCGCCATACAAAACTAAAAACTTTTAAACAAAAAGTAAACCTGTTCATAAAAATTCATCAACTTGATTGATTTTCATAATTAAAAATTTGTTCTCCAAAAAATTGGCAGTCACTTTCAAAATTTTCCGTCAAAAAACCTCATCCAGCCCGAGGTGATTACGAATTGTTTTACATAATAATTCCCACCAGTTTCTTTTTATCCCAGTCACGAAAATGACCAAAAAATGGAAAGAAGCTTTATAATATAATATCGAAGGACCGGAGCCATGAAAAACTTTACAATGACCCGCTAAAATATCCAATGACTCATATATAAAGTGAATCTTTTAAAACTCCTTAATTAGATAAAAATTTTAGATAAATAATAAAAAAAACCTTAATAAAAAAATTAATTAGCAAGTGGCAATTTCCAGCTTTTATACCCGCCTCTAAAGGGCTTCTGTCTACTAATTTCGCCGATCGGATAAAATTTATTAACCTTTTTATTATTATTATTATCAGCCCGGAGAGGAAAATGTCAATTACATATCTTTTGGACATATATGGATGGCTATAAGTTTGAATGATGTTTATAAAATAAAAAATTCACCCTAGAAACCAGACGCAATGATAGTGTTGTAGGAGTATAACTCAGAACTCAAATCTTTATGTTGTTAGTATAGTCCTAAGTCAGCGATTCCCAAAGTGGTCTCTATCGACTCCAGGGTCTATAACCTGGGTGTCCGAAATTGTACACGATAGTACTATTTACTTACATTATACTATCTTATAATATTAAGACTTAGACATTATTTATAAAAGTACCTATGAAGTAAAAATTTACACCACTACAGTGAAAAATTTACAAAAATCAATATCAGGTGAGTAGGGGGTCTACCCGAAACCGAAAAACATGGCAAGGGTCTATGACATAAAAAGTTTGGGAACCTCTGTCTAAGTAGTTGGAACCAGAGTTAAATAAAGTCATAAGTCTAATGAAGTCAAATATAACTATTACGATCAGCGACATATTTGAATATCATATGACAAAGTACCTTCTTCGCCGCCTCACCTCTCCAAAGCTCAAAAATTTGCTTCTTAAAAATGGCATTCTGTGATTGGTCAAAAGGGTCTTTTAGACTCTTACGTTAATATACTGAGAATCTCAAATATTTAAAGACTACACCGTAGATATAGGTCAGAGGTCGGCAAAGTGCGGATCTGTACTCCTCGGCTGTGGCTCTTCCATAAAATGTTTAGTCCAGGCCCGGAAAATGATTTAACAACTAAATATTATATTTATAGAAGTATGATACCAAATTTTGTTTAATATACCTTTAGATAAACTAAGACATACAATATTTAGCAAAGGAAGCTCAAGCGTGAGCTTTTGAACCATATATATTTCGTTAAAAATGTTTATACTAAAACAAAAACACTTAAAAATTGGCTCTTATATAAGTTATGAAAGTATATATAAGTATAAAATGGCTCTGAATGAATTTCAATTTTGAATGATTTTTATGGATGACGAGTTTGCCGACCACTGATCTAGACCAGAGGTGCATAAATAAATTTTTATAAATTTCGAATTTATCACCGAACATGGACGAGATAAGTAGAAACTCACACATCTCGTTAAAGGCCAATTCTACTGATTTATATGCTGTATAAAAAGTATATTCTTAAAATTATAAATAAAATCAATATGTGTCAGATTTGATGATGTTTTTATTCGACGGAACGAAAGAAATGCGCCAACTATACATCGTATTTGTGAATATCTATCTCAAGGGGTCGCCAAAATTTTTCTCTCTACTGAAAGGGTCACAGTCGGGAAAATTTTGAGCACCACTGATCTATACAATAATGATTCCAACTAAACTCAGCACATCCAATAATAAGGAAGACAGTTTCAGTAAAAATACTGAAATATATGTCGTTAAGAGTTATTCTGTTATTAAACATAAAACTATGTAACTACTACGAAACTTCGCGACTTCGTATATTTATTAGTGAAATATAAGATGACGCATTTTTAAAATTATTTTAATAGACCGAGAATTTCTTTTAACGAGTCAGAAAACCAAACTCATAACTAAACTAATTAAATAAGAGGTCAACAACAGAAAATATATTTATAAATATAAATAAAATAATTGGGAGCATTTTTATTAATAAAATAAACTGTTTGTAAAAGTGTGCAGTATTTAAGAAACAGATCCACCCATACAAATTTGATCCACGACAGTTTGGCTGGCTGCTGCACATTAAAACCTTCCGAGCTTCATCGGTAACGTTATTCACAACACCGTCTCCACTAACTTTCATATGTGTTCATGTTAGTTGATGTTTCATTGAAAATTTCCATTAAAATAGGTCGTCGGTCAAAAAATTAAACAATTCACAAGGATTGTAATTTACGTGTCCTACGTAATTGTCTTTTGGACTTAGGCATTGATGTAAACTTTTTAATTAATGTTTTTGGTACCGAAACCTTGACCTTTGAGTGTTTTTATAAGTCAATAATGAGCGTTACTATTCACCTGACCTCCTGTAGTTTTGCTAAGATTCGCATTTTTGGTAATGTGTTGCCTTTTTTTTTGCTAGGTTGGTAAAAATAGCTGTCGGGTATTTGAGCGCTTTAGAAATTATGTAATGCCTCTAATAATTTAATTTTATATCCTCATGTCATGGAAGTGATTTGTTCTGTTTTTGTGTCCTTAATAGGTTTTTAAGAAGAAGCCATAGTGGGAATTATGTATGGCTTCGTTTGAGTTCATCAGAGTGACGTACTCCTTGAACTTTGGAGTTATTAACGTTTTTGGAACCACCATTTCGCTTTTTATATTAATAGTTATACCTCGCTATACGGCCTATGAAACCAAATTTGTAAGAATTTGTATTAGAATAATTGATTCGTTATACGGCTTTTCGCTTTACGGCCAAGTTTTGTGAAAAGTGTTTAGGCCGTATAGCAAGGTATGGGTGTATTGGCAGTGGTTCCCAAACTTTTTTGTTCTGTCGTCCTCTTTATTAAAAAAAATATGATTACCACCCCTAGAAATCTTTTAAAAAATCGTGTTTATAATTTGAATTCATAAACATAATATATAGGTGCATTAATATAATAAAAATATATATTTCCTATTGATTGCTATCATAATTTTCAACAGCATATTAACATCCCGTAATGCTAATAAATAATAACATAATATATCGTATATATTTGTTATATTATGTCTGGTATATTGTATGTTTCTGGTATTCTTCCTCACTTCTTTTTAGCGGAAATGTTATGACCTCACCACCTACAGACATGGAAGTGTAGCGTCAGAGCGGAAAACCTTTTCTAAACCTTATCTCCTTTCTCTTATACTATTACTAGTGGGAGGAGTTGTGTAGTGGTTTAAGTTCCTGACTTGGGAGTTTGAACCCTCCTCTCACATCCTGTTATACCCAAAAAGGATGAAAAACGGGATTAAAACCACTACTACTACTTTTATACTATTACTGCTTCGTTATATTGTCCCCCAAATGAACCTGTGACCGTCACCCCCACCATAAAATAGCTACAGCGCCACTGGGTTATAGTATAGACAAGACGACGACTGTAGTATAAGACGCATCAACATTCTAAGCTCGAAAGAAACCGAATTCATTGTATCAATACCTTGGGACATAGGAAAACCAAATGAGGAAGGCGTTCAAACCGTGCAATATTTATGAAATAAATTATCACAAAAAGCAATCAAAACCTATGAGATACAAAGCTTTTAGAACGAAACAGAAAGAAAGGCTCAGAGATTAATAAAAATCCGACCAAAGACAACGTGCACAATAACTCAGACCCGTACTTCAGTGGTAACAGTAATACAACCAGAACCGAATATTAAAACAAACGAGCGAACGAAACAACCAACGCGAACATGGAAGGTTTCGAAACCGCCCATTTCTTGCCATTATCCCATCAAAGTTTACGTGCAGACTTGTCAATTTTTATTCCATGGTGGTTTCCCCTCCTGCCAGTTCTCTTTCAAATCGGATGGATGATGGTTCTGGGAGGAAAAACAATTTAGATACCTAAAGTAAACGTCGTGCTGCGGTTTCGCCAAATCCGCAAAAAAAAAAGATTCTTTCACTATGATTTGCATTTTCTTTTAACTCGAGTGAATCTTTTATTTTTTTTACGTGAGAACCTAAAAAGAATGCCTGAATTTCTGATTCGAAAATTTGATAGCCTCCATAAGAAAATAATTGTTCCTCACCAACCGATAACACTCTTTCGTTAAGCAACTGACCCTACTAATTATTTAAGGGAAAGGCAACTGGTTCAATGCTAACTAACTACCCTAACCACGTTTAAAGCCAGCTGCAAGTCTTCGGGATCCACGTTCAACGTATTTCTAAGTCTTCACACCTCTGCTCATAAACCATTTTGGATTGGCGCCTTTTAAATGAATTTACCGCGAAACCTTTTAACTATTTCAGTCGTTAAGCAGTTAGTTTCAAAAAAAGAAAACAAAAATTATGAGACTGGAATATTATAATGATAGGAAACAGCTATATTCGGTGCTTAATCCGATGTTTTTTTTTGTATTCCAAGGGCGTTCGATCGTGGTAATAGGATGTTTGGTTACAACACGGAGGCGATGTTTCAAAATTTTATGACTCAACCAATTAATACCGACAAATGCAACCGAAACTTAACGATATTTCTAATCGAGTTTCTCCGATTTTGTGGACTGATCAGCCTAACCCTTATCACTTTGGTCGGTTCCTTCTACCACTCTTTCCCTCATTTTCGATTTTTAGTACTTCCTCTTTCTCATAAACCTTCCAAACACGTGGTAATAATTTCAAGTCTTTTATCAACCCTCCCGCTCTCTAAAAGTGTGCATTACTTATGAAACGATTGAGTTTTTGGTCACCCATGCTATTAGAGGAGACTCCAACTGTCAACCACTATTTCGTAATCTAGGTGCTTAGATCATTTAACCACACACCTCCCACATTGCTTACGAAATGAAATATTCATAAGAGTGTGCATTATTTATGAAGCGTGATTCCCAATCCCTGTTTTGACCTATGATGATGATTTCAACGAGGGATGTTGATTTTGCGCCTCTGGAAAATGTCGACCTTAATTAAACTGACTCATTTCTCATAAATAATGCACACTTTTAGAGAGATTTCGTTTCAAAAATAATTTAAACCCTCACAAAACCTGTGAAGATCCTGTTGCGTGATTCCCAATTTTTTCATGTCTACTTCTACAGCAGTGATTTCCAAAGTGGTCTATATCGACCTGCAAGGGATCTACGTCAGCAAAAAAAAATTAAGGGCTCCATGAAATGAAAATGAGGTCCACGACAGTGAATCTCAACATACACTGATAGTACCTATTTACCAACATTATAATATCTTATAATATAAAGACATATATATATTATTTATAAAAGTAAGTATTGAAGTATAAAATTTCTGTGGGGGGTCTACCCAAAACCGAAAAACATGGCAAGGGGGTCTACGACACAAAAAAAGTTTGGGAACCTCTGTTCTACAGGGTCACTCAACCAGTCTGTGTCCGGAAGTGCTTGAATATCCGGATCGACAGTCTTCTTAGATGCATTCGAGCTGGACGTCTGTACAAGACAATTCATTACAGTTCTCTGTTGTGTATTTTCTAAACTGTGCCAAATGCAAAATATTTTTCTCATCGAATAAATATTCAAAAGCATTTCTCACTTTTTAAAATGAGTTGGCATGACGTCACTACTTCCACTAACCCGAACAAAAATTTAATTAAACAAAAGAAGTCGAATTCGGAACCTGAAACGTTAAAACAAACACACACACACAAAAAGAACTGAGTATTTACTTAACTTCAACAGCGATTATATTTGAAAAGAAGATAGGACAGGTGAGTAGCATGGCAGGTTGAGGTTCACCTAGTAGGCACAAGGCAATAACCTTGAGAAACCTTGCCAACGGTCAATATTTAAAAGCAGTACCTGGATTCCACTACCACTTCATTATTCCGCTAGCTTCTCAATTTTTTACAGTCCTACGTTTTATAATTGCTTTCTTTCGACTGGCGAATTTTACAAAATCATATTTTTGAATTAAGGGCTTCGGTCCTTGTTTCTTTTTTGTGTGTGTGTGTCTAAGCACTAACGACTCCCACCATCTACCTGTACTGGAATGTAAATGAACCAACATAATTCGCTTGGCCATGCCCAAAAAAATCCTTCACTGACAGAATAATTGACAACCACATCAGTCACCTCATCTTCATCGAAGTGTAGACACAAAAAAATCTTCCTGCTGACTAAAACATCGACTAATTTTGAGGACAACCACTCATCCGTGACCTATAAACATCGAAGATTTGTTGCCATTTATTGGCAATAATAACGTTCAACAATTTCCTTAAAAGAACGAAAACTCAGGAGAGAGAGACCAAAACCAAAAATCCGACTGGCGATAGAAAAACACGTCTCATCTCCTCAATGCAACAGTGCCGGCACGATAACAGGTTCAGGTACGTATCAACATCTGAATACGGTACCTTAAAGTCCGGTCAACGACTCTGCATCACATCGGATGCGGTTCTTGCTTTCGTTCAGCCTGTACAAAAACTTTTGCACAACTTTGCCTTTGTCAGAAAAGTGGTCGCATCTATCCGCCAGACTCTTTACATAATCCATTTTCTTAATTTTTCTTTCTTTACGTGAAATTAATTTTTATTATCATTTGTTCTCGAGCCTACTCCGCCAAAAAACTGCCTGCCCTTTACATAATTTTTCATCAGTTCTACTTACAACTGAATTCAGGCTTTCCGACATGAAAACTATTTCTGTGTTCACCTCATTCCCTCATTATGATGTCTCGCTAAACAAAACCCTTATTACAAGAAACTTTTTATTTATTTATTTATTACGACACTGACTCGATACATAACTTCCCTTTTTCGTTTCTATCCATAAAACCTGCCGAAAATTGACAAACACAAACATTTCCCTCCAGTGAACAAACCCCGTGGTTACGTTAACGTCCATCGTCCAAGTTAATATTAGAATCACCTCGAGAGTCTTGACTGAAATAAATTCAAATTAATTCCTTCGAGAACCCCCGCCCTCAGGAACCAAATTTTGATAATCTCACTTATTACGAAGTCCTTTCGGAAAATCCAAACCGTCAATAAATCCAAAAACCGATTCGCCATTAAATTAAAGAGAGGATCAAAGAGAAGGCAATAACTCATTCAAAAATTGTGGTTTTCAACTCTGAATTCATGGACTGAGTCAATTTGACTCGTTTATGATTTTTGCTACATATATATAACTTACACGATTCCCACAGTTCCAGTTCAAACACTTTCCGTCCCATTTTCGGTTTATTATTATTATTTTACCTTTTCCCCATTTTCCTTCAAATTTTTACTGTTATCATTATCTTATTTATACTTTCCTTTAATTTTCTTCTCAATATTATTATTATTACTGCTCGATTTCTGTTCTACCTATTAGTTAATTTCCTTTCCCATTTTCCTATTAATAGATTTCCTTTACACGCTCCTGAATTAAGACTCTGGCTTATTCTCCTGATCCTATCACCAATGCTGACCCACAACTATTTACTACCTCTTATTCGGGATACAAGTTTTGATAAATAAAAATTTGTTGTATGAGTCAAATTGACTTACTTTAATAATAAAAAATTTAAATACCCCTAAAATCTGTTCTTAACGATTATACATAAATTAATAAAATTAAAAACATCGTAGGAGTCAAACTGACTCAATTTAACATAAGTAAAATTAGAAAATTTAGTGTTGACCTAAGTCACGTGTCTCATGAAGTTTTGATTAGGCTCTGTTTAGTCTATAATTTTCTAGTGAACGGGATTCTTGTTAGATTGTGCATTATTTATGAAATGACATCTCGGCGAAAGTTTGCACTACTTATGAAATAAAATAACCTTTAAAATTGGGCATAACTAATGAAGCTAAGCCCTCTCAAATCTAATATTTGACTTCTTAGGCTACTATTTGAGTAGACTTACTACATATTTATGACTTTCTTAGGCTACTATTTTACGTACTCTTATTGGTTTTGATGAGTTTATCATTGTTTCAACCTCACATATGAATTTTTAATAGAATAACTCTTCTAAATGACCTTTTTTAATAAAAAATTTATGAAATTAATCAAAGGTATTTCACATAAGTCATCTGTTTTATTCAAATCTATGTACTTTTATGTCGTTATTTTGAATGTCATCAAATTTCCAATTAAGAATCAGATAACTATCTACTATGATTTTTGTTGTATGAGTCACATTGACTCTTTAATAATAAAAAATTTAAATACCAAGCACCTCTAAAATCTGTTCTTAACGATTATACATAAATTAATAAAATTATAAACATCGATTCAAGGTATTTATCGTAGGAGTCAAACTGACTCAATTTAATTAAGTAGAATTTGAAAATTTAGTTTTGACCTAAGTCACGTATTTTGTGATTCACGTGATTTGCTCTATTTGACAGGATTCTTGTTACAGTGTGCATTATTTATGAAATGACATCTCAGTGAAAGTTTGCACTACTTATGAAATAAATAACCCTTAAAATTGGGCATAACTAATGAAACTAAGCCCTCCAAAATCTAAACTTTGGTTTCTTACTATTTGAGTAGACTTACTATTCGAAAATCGATTTTGTTTTATGAGTCACATTGACTCCTTCACTAAAAATGGGTGAACAATGAATACTCATAAATTAAGTATTAAGACTTCACAAGAAGGTTCAAAAAAAATCCAAACGATTATCTTTTATCAGAAATTCCACATCAGGGCGACACAACCGGAGTCACCTAACGACGCCATTGATATCCTCCCGGTTCGAACAACAGATAATGTCTGTCTGTCCAAAAAAATCAATAAATAAATAAATACTACTTCTTCTCTTTCAGTTTACTATTTTATGTCCCCAATTTTAAGAATCAAACACGATTCGGTAATGATTTACGGCCGTTCTTTTCAATTTTGGTCAAATTTCCGTTTTATTACTTTCCACAGTTACGGTGGACGTCCGCAAGGTAAAAACCGCAAAATGGACGATTCTCGGAGATTTCTTATGAGAAGGCTTCGACACCAACGAAACGGGTAGCCAAAACGTTTTCCAAGCCAGATCGTAAAAGGCCAGTATAAAGGTAAATGTACGGTTCACACTTGATAACTGTACATCTGTGAATAGGCTATGCGAAAACAGCCGAGGGGCAATAAAAATTTTTCTTTTCTTTCCGCTCATTAATTTATCCTCTTCGGAGAACATTTCGAAAACTTTTATTTTTCCTTTTTGTAGTAAATAGTCGTAAACTTAGACCTTTCCCCGGAATCAAATGGAAATTTTTGGACTTATCAATATCCCACTAATTCGGGATTAACCTAATCCATCCTAAAGCTCTCCTTTTATTATTCTAAATTATTACCGGCTATTAATTTTTATTGTCTTTATCACTTAACAATTATTAAACACATGAACTAGAAATCTATTAATCAAAATAGCTTATTAAATGGAACTATTTCTAGTATGCGGAGGAAATTGCAAAAATGGGTGGAGATCTGCCATTTCCTTCCAATCGCCTATCACACCGCAAGCGATTGTCTTTTTAATAGTTAACAATAAAAAATTAAAAATGTCTCATTTGTGAAACTAGAAAAAGAAATATTTAAAAGTGGCCATGAGTAACTCCTTTCTAAACTCGAGTACGTAAAACTTTACGAGTGAAACTGTCCGGCCATCTTTGACTAGTGGACCACCTCAACGGTAATCGCATTCCTACCCATTTAAGTGTGTTCTTCACGTTTTCTTTTGTTTATTTTGATCAAATTTGAGCCCGCCCCCCCCCCCCTGCTCTCCTCCTCCTGATATGACAACCACTCTTTCGAGAAGATTCAAAAATTATTTCCGTTAATTCTTCAAACAGGTAGAACTCGTCAAAAATACGTTTTGGACAAGTTTTTTCTTTTCTTTTTAAATGCAAACAAGTTTTGCTGAGTTTTTCGCCACCTCTCCCCCCCTCTTCCTCTACTACCTAACTATACTCTTCAATGACACATAACCTCTGTGATTTCCTTTTTGTAGTCTGGTAGAGTGGAGCTACCGAACATCTTGAAAACACTTTCACTCGTCCGATTTTAACACGAATTGTTAAAATTGATAATCAAGCGCGAAATCAATAACCAACAATGACAGAATCCACCTTTTAAACAAATTCTCTTTTGCCTTTTTCAGTATATCTATCATCAATATATACATAATATTGTATTATGGTGTAAATATTATATACTGTAGTTTACTAGGATATAGTAATGATTGTATAGTATTTCACTACTATTTTAAAATTTATTTCGGTTTAGAGCAGGTTGTAGACATTAAATACTAATTCTCCTTGCCATTATGACAGGATCTGGACCATGATGTTGCTAAATCTTTGAGGAAATATATTTCTAATTAGAATATACAAATTAGCATAAAATATGAATAATTGGTGGTGGTTTTAATCCCGCTTTTCACCCTTTTTGGGTATAACGGGATGCGGGGGAAGATTCGAACTCACGACCATTTGCGTCCAAGTCAGGAACTTAACCACTACACTACTCCTCCCATAATATGAATAATTATATAATGATAGTAGCGTTATGCCATCTATATCAGTATATTGTGTTATATAAGCCGGATTTTTATGGTGTAAGCATTAAATAGTGTAGTATAAAAGTATATAGTAGTGATACTATAGTGTTTTACTACTATACTATAGTTTATTTTAGTTTAGAGCGGACTGCGGAGAATAAATACGAATTTTCCTTGCCATTATCATATGATCTGGGTCATGCCAAATTTAAGAAAAATATAATATATTTCTATTTATAATATATAATAAAGTATTGATATTTATAATTATATTATAGTGGTGGCTTTAATTTTGTTTTTACTCTTTTTTGGGTATAACAAGATGCGGGAGGTGGATTCAAACTCACGACTGTTTGAGTCTAAGTCAGGAATTTAACCACTACACTACTCCTCCCACATTTATAATTATATTATGGTAATAGCGTTATACTATAATATAGGTATATGTGTTGGGTTATATATTATTACAATATTTTTCAAAAATCTCGCGAAACCATGGTCCAGATCTTGTTCAAAATGATCAAAGTGTTTATAACCTTGAGATAGCCTAGTATTCCTCCAACAAAAGTAACTTCCGATCAAAACCCACAGCCTTACAGGTACGAAGCGGTTTGGAAGAGAAGAAGAAAGAACACAGCAAATGAAAAAAAACAAGACGAAAATAGTGACAGTTGAAACACACGTCCAAAACAGCAAACATAAATCATTCTGCATCTATTAATACCAAACTCTGCTTACAAATTTGAAATTTAATCATTCACACAACACTACTTTCAACAGCAAGGCCTGATTAATTCATATCTCCTTATCAATCTCGGACCTAAAATTTTCTCTCATTCCTAGCAAACAAACCTGAAACTTCCGAACGTTCATAAAAATTTTTTGAAACTGGTCCTACGATACTCCTCATCCGTTACGTGAATCTAATCTTTGATCGTTCGAATTAATCATGCTCCAACGAAACACACACACACACACGTTACAAAACTCCTTCCTCGAGAGCACACAAACACCTGTCGTAAACAGGCATTGTATCGCATTTACACATATCCGTTAAGCCAGCCTTAAGCAAACTAATGGCTCACTAGATAATACCATAAACTTCCTTTTTATCCTTTTGTCTGTTTGTCTATGTGTGTTACTCGCGCATTTTTGCATATCTCTAAATTCAAGGTTGAAAAATATCACTTGGCCGACTTCTAAACGTTTGATAATGTTTTACATACTCTGCTCTTTATTTCTCTCCTTCTTTCACCTTTTATCTATGAAGACAACAAAAATATTTCTCATATCACACGATGAGAAATTTTAGAAACCAAACACATTTCTCATGTTAATGCGAGAAATTGACATGTTTCGGCTATGCGAGTTTCATTCACTTTCGCAACGATTGCAATAGATTCGATAAATGAAATTCTTTACAGAAAGAATTTCCATCTAACCGTTACGATTATCTATCTAACAATACGAAATAACTCAACGACACCGATGAGTATTCAATTATCAACAAAACATCTTAAGAGTTAGTTTCCAAAAAAAATTCTTCAAACAAGGTTATCCATCCATTTCCCCCTAAGCGAACATATTTTGACAACAACATATCCATTTAGATACATCATAGATAATTGCAAAAACTCCACCTAGTGTCTAGATGAAAAAATACCAGCTTCTAAAGTCCAAAAAAAAATTTTTTTTTCCCTCTGAATATCAACTTCTATCCGCGAAACCTTGAACACACCAACATGCTATCCTTTGGATGTTCAGGTTCAAGCTTTTAAGAATGATTAACCCCTATTTCACCACGTCCTTGACTCTATTTGTCTTCTTTTATTTCGAAAATAGGCGGAGATTCTCATTCCTGTAACGTTTTGTTTGTTACTACAGACACACGTACAACACCTTGAAAGTGAAAATCTCGATCCAATGTTTCCGGGGAAAATTTCCATTTAAGCTCATTTCCATGTAATCATCGATTACATGGCACCGATGTCTGGTATGTTATTATAAATTCTCCTCTTTTTACCAAATCAAAATCAGAAGGAAAAAAAAATCAGATCAGAGAGAGAGAAATTAAAAATTAATTATTAATTTGGGAAGATTACAACAAATCCTTGGATAATTTCCTTTTTGAATTATCAATTAAAAAATCTCCGAGAATTTTCACCGACTCCAAGCTAAGTCAGTCCCTCGCTGAGCTTAATAACACTTAACCACAGTTAATACCAACTCATGTGGAACTCTGCAAAAAGAAATTGTTTTTATCTCTCTCGATTGTTATACATGAGCGAAATTATTAAAAGAACCCACCTCCCATGCTTTCTATATACCTTATTGTGTTCGCCGGCATTTTTGGGTGAAAAGCGTTCGACGACTTTAATCACATACCGTTTCATCATACATTATGAGACGTGACGGGTAATGTTCCCAGAAAAAAACTATCTACAATGATCAAGAGATTCGAGACAACAATTAAGAAACTACTTGAGGGGAAACAAAGATCTGCTTTTGTAACATCAGTCATTCATTGTGTCGCGGAGTTTGGCCCCCAAAGAGGCGTCAGATTCCGGGCATGAGAAAAACCATTATACGAGTGAAAGGCTTTTCGACTTTCAGGCCAACCTAACAGAAAGACACGCGTGAAGGGTGAACTTTGTAAATATCGACACCGACTGACTGATAAAAGAAAAACCTCTGAGATTAGAAGAAGTAAAAAAAACAAAAACAAAACAAGGTTCCCAGATAATTAAATCTTAATAGTTTCATGCTTAGAAACAGTCTCACGGATCATCTATTCTCGTGACGGTTGGCCAGGCCACTGTTAGTTGAGACGAACCACGCGTCCTGACTTTCCAATGTCAGTGAAAGCTTTGAAGTTTAATGCTAATCCCCAAAAGGAACGAAAAATACTAAGGAAGGTAGTTCAGTAAGAAAGTACAACCTATATAGAGCAAGGAGTCGACAACTCTACGTGTACGTATCCAATAAAACCGGAAAAGAGAAATTGCCTTCTACGAACAACTAGCTGGAACGGATCCAGACAGACTGTCGAAACGGATATGGATCAACTTCCTGAACAAGAAAACTAGAGAGACTGGTCATGGAGGACGATAGAAACCTGAAACAACTACAAAACACGCATCGAGAGCTATAGAACCGTGGTGTTCATTTAAGGGTTTGCATTATTCCTTGTTGAAATTGTGCATGGAACAAACAGGAGACTGTTCAAACACATCTAAAATTTCTAAACAAGACCTGACTGGTATCACACTCAGGTCGAATTAGTAATCGCATCAGGATCCCTCAAGAAGTGGTAGATGGTGACAGAAATTAATCTGAAAACAAATGAAAAAACACAGGAACAAGAGAGCAAACCCAAAAAGGTTGAAGCAACCCAACAAGAAAGCCTTCGGATAACCAATCCACTCCAAACACATTGTTCTGTATAATGCAAGACTACGACAAACAAGAAAATTTAAATTCTTTTTAAAGCCCAATGGTGAAATCTTCCCAGGGCAATGTTATAAGCCAAAAATAATTGTTTCTCAAACAGCGATACCATTTCACAAGAGAATGTTCCCTAAAATGTCGCCTAAAAATTCCTTTTTACATAAAACAAAATCCATCAAAACCACTTATCTCCACAACATCAATTCATTCCAAATCAATATTACCGCCATAGTAGATAAATCAGTCAATCAACAGGCTCCAAAGTTTTAAGAAGTCATTTGCTGGAACAAAATCTAGGTTTCTATACATTCAACTAATATTATAAACTTATATTTTAATATAAATAAGACAAGTAGAAGAAAATAAATGACAGAAACAATTACGGTAGGAGTTAATATGTACACCACCTAGGTAGAATGCGGAAAACTCTTAATTCTGTATAACATGGACATAGCGGTAACAGATATACGTAATTTAACCATTCAAAGGTAACTCATCAACCAAAACATTGTCAACCTTCTGATGTAAACCTATAACCACAAATACTATTAAAAACTTCAAGGGGAAATGGTTACGCTACATTTGTCATTAATTTTGTGGTAACGACAAGTTTCAATATGACCTACATGTATCATACAACACGGTCTAAGAACCATCGCTTGAGGCTTCGTTGTGTAACCCCACCATCAAAATAGCATATGTCTTGTGACGAATCCCATCAACTGAGACTCATTACAGTTCAAATTTGTCTCACCAAATCTCCAGATTTGGATTTTATATTTACTCTCCTTCTTTATGGGTCTTCCTCAATGGTGCATCCTACACCAAGGAAGACAGAAGAGCTGTTGCAACGTTCGAGATGGGAACATACCTAAGGTAGGAGACGGATTCATTGGCAAATTGTACAACATGTCGCTAAATCCCAGTCATGTGATGTTAGAATGCCTAGCAATGGAAGGAGCTGTAGGAATGTTGATGGTATATCTGGGGAACCTTGTGCAGAAGGTTTGCTAGGAGTGGCCGCGTATTGAAAAAATATTTTTAAGAACCTGGAGAAAGCTTAGTTTGTGTTATATGTATTGTATGGTTATAGTATATAGTTATTCGTTGTACTTGATATATTTTTTGTAAAATAAATATTTATTTTCCCAGAGTGAATGTGGATTATCTATTTCCGGTCTCCCACCCATTTTCATAATATTTTCAATAATACTAAAAGTGAATTTGCATAGAAATCATTACGACTTTTTCGAAAAGACACGCTATAATGCTTACAACGGAGATAATTTCCAAAACAAATAACTCCGCCTAAAGAGAAGTTGAATAACAATAAACAAATATCCGCGTCTTGCTCATTAACGATTTTATAATTATTCGGACCCACCTTAATTAAGACAGAATGACGATACGCTTTGATGAATGAACGAAACTACTTCCAAATCCTACCTCCTCCTCCTCACCACCGCCCTCCCGCAGACACTTACGCAAAACTAAAAACCGAAAAAATAATCCGCGAAAACGGTTCAAGGCAAAGAAAAAAGAAATTCAAAGGGAAAGGACAGAACAGACCTGGAGATGATGCACCTGAAGTTCACGACCGGTGAATTTTTGTTTTCTTTTTTCATAATTATGTTTGAAATTTGAAAGGGCGACCTTCGATTTGTATAAAACAATTCTCATTTTTTGTTTCTTTCCAAATCTTCTTCACAAGTGTCTTAACCTTAGCATTCAAAGGACTCGAACAAACTCAACGAGTGACGACGAACCCCAACTACTTCTAAATAATAATTTATTTAATTATTTCACAATTCCGAATATCCTTTCAAAGCTTTCTCTTTGCCCCCTCACCTCCTCCTCCATCCACCGCCTTATAGGACTATCAAAAGATGTGAAGAAGAAAAAAAACTGAAAGCAAAAAATAAAGAAAAGAAATCGAAATCACAACAAGTTATTAAAACAAAAACCATTCAACCTTCACGCCATTATCTAAATAATATTTTTTGACAATTATTATTTACCAATAATTATTTATTCATTAATAACTAAAATTAATAACAGACTCTCGACGGGCACGACGAAGAAAAATTTTAACAAATCAATAACCGAAGCTACGAAATCATGTTTCTATTAATCCTTTTACATAAACAAAAAAAATTTTTCTTTCAGGTTTAGACCGGAGAAGTGAATGATTTAGAAAAAAATTTTTGTTTTCGAATTCCAATGAAGCAAATAAAACAAAAATTTACGACAAAGTTATGGTTTTTCGAGCAAAAACCCAGTTGCAAAATAACAGAGACTCGACTTTTGAAAGGATTCGTCACAGAATGTCGGTTATAAAATCAAAATGGCGCTCGTTTCAAAAACCATTGCGAGCGAATTCTCGCGGGCCAAACAAACAAAGACTTTTGAGCTTTGTTTACGAAAATTTTTAACTTATCAAATTTACTTAATTACGCATCTTACTACATATTTATTACTCTGTTTATTGTCAAACTTCTTTTGTAAATACTAAAGAAAGAAGTTTTTGCAACGTCATGCAATTTTCTTCCAAGTTTTTTAACTGATAAGAACCAACCCGAATTTTTATTTTCTAAACTTTTTCGAAATTTGAAACCCGCTCAAACTGTTTTAAAACGACTCTTGGAAAGACCTTCATGTCACTGACAATATCTCCTTTTCTTATTAACCGTTGTCCTTGCTTTGAGTAATTTAGTCTCACATTCGAGCCAATATTGATAATTATTTATTAGAACTAAACTTTAATGGAACTTAGTATACTAAATATCTAATAAAATTTACTTATGTATTGACAGTCCTCATAAAACAAACGTACAGAAATGGCATACGCTCTCACTAAAAGGTAAGAGAGCCTAACCTATAAAACCAAACAGAAGAACTATGATACAGTCATCATTCTCAAGGCTCTATATGAGAAGTGTATATAATACATTAGCGTTCAAGAACAGAAAAGCTATATGGAATGAAAGATACTGAGAAAGATGTTGGGTTTAGTACAACAAAAAAATACAGAACAAGACACAACAAAAAACTGTACAAGCACACACCCAAAATAAGAAGAATTACCTTCTACGGGCATTAACCTCGAACGGACCCAGATGGACAGGATCAAACAGGATTTTCAAATACTTCCTGGACAAATAACATAGAGAAGAGCTACTCAAATTCAAGCTAACACTGTGCATTATTTATGAAAGAGATTACTTCTAAGAGTGTGCAATATTTATGAAAGAATTATTACGAAGCGCGTGCATTATTTATGAAAGGATTACTCTAAGAGTGTGCAATATTTATGAAAGAATTATTACTAAAAGTGTACATTATTTATGAAAAATTATTCTTAAAAGTGTGCATTATTTATGAAAGATTACTCCCGAGAGTGTCCATTATTTATGAAAGAACTATCACTAACAGTGTGCAATATTTATGAAAGGGTTATTTATGAAAGGAATTACTAAGAGTGTGCCTTACTGTAAAAGTAGACAGATTACTAAGAGTGTGCATTATTTATGAAAGACTATTACTAACAGTGTGCAATATATGAAAAAGATTACTCCTATCAGTGTGCAGTTTTATGAAAGGGATTGCTCCTAAGAGTGTGCATTATTTATGAAAGATTATTCTTAAAAGTGTGCATTATTTATGAAAGGAATTACTCCTAAGAGTGTGATGAAAAAGATTGATTGAAGTCTTGATTGCTTACTTGACCCTAACGGATAAGCGGGTCCATGAAAAGAAAGAAAGAAGAATTACTCCCTAGAATGTGCATTATTTATGAAAGAACTATCACTAACAGTGTGCAATATTTATGAAAAAGATTACTCCTATCAGTGTGCAAAATACGAAAGAATTATTACTAAGAGTGTGCATTATTTATGAAACTTAAAGAAAGCATAGAAGTGAAATCAACAACAACTATATACAGCTAATACAGTTATTACCGAGGGATCTATACAGTGCTTTTTCACATAAGAAACCTCAAGGAACAGGTTTACAGAAATCGGAGAAGACGTGAAGCAATGGGGGGCCAAACACTAACCTCTTTAAAATGGCGATAATACAAGAGAATCCAAATTAAGAAAAGAATGGAAGGTGAGCAAAAAGGAACACTCTGGGTCGAAACGAAACAGAAAATGACCAACAACCCAACTGTATGAACCAACATAAGTTCTTACCAAACCGAAACAAAAGAAAAATAATTACAAAAACAGAAACAAGTACCAAAAATAAACAAACAAGAAATGAAGAAAATATTTCAAAAGCGAAAACAATCTTTCAAAAAATTTCCCCGAAAGCGACTTTTGGGAAAATTGGAAGGTGAAAATTTTCACGTCGAGAGTTTGAACGTATATAAGAAAAAAAGTTGAAGCAATGTAATTAGTTTCTTAGCCCATGGCACTCCAACAAGGTTAAAGTTTTTACAGTAAAACGAGTTTTTTCCTCAGTGTTTAAAATTATATTTGTAAAATTAGTAGTAAATCCACTACAACTAGCAAAAAAAGGTTTTTCCCCTCGACAATTTAGTTATCCAAAGCACTGAATTTAGAAAATTTCTCAAGAAACGAAACCGCAAAACATTATCATTGCGGATAAAAATTGAAGAGCTCGAAAAGCGTAACCGAAAATGATATCCTCCTCCTCTCCTCTTTGCTATTTCTTCTCAAATTTTTAACGACACCTATAATTTTACTCTCAAATCAAAAAAAAATTTTAGTTTGAAAGTACCTGCACTGTTTAAACTCAAAACCAAATTTTTTTTTATTGAACTCAAATCACACAGTCATGTTTCTAGTGCTTCCATGTTTGATTGAACTTGTTGACATAATGCTCGACACCAATTCTCCATACAAAAGCTCTGCGGTTGTTATTTAAATAAAAGACAAAAACTGTTTTGCGACCAAATATTACAAATGCCCTCAAGAATATGAAAGTGGTCAATGTGCACTGAACCAAGACCTTTCTCATGAGGAGAACTCTAACACTACAACGAATATTATTCACTGATGACACTTGAAGTTTATTTATCTATCTATCTTCTGTTACAGCTAACAGATGGTAGGTTAATTTCAAAACCTCTAACTCAATCAAAGCGGTTTGATCTACTATACACACACAGAAAGTGTAACAAGTGAAAGGTCTAATGATTCATCTGTACAGGGACCTTAACAAATCGGCGAACTGTGCTTAGAAAGCACCTTATTAAGGAAAGGAATTTTAATATATTTAGTATAAAATACTTTTACATCTATAAAATGAATATAAAGTGTGTCAGAAAAATAAATTTGTCTCGACTAAATGAGTAGCTTAATTAATTATGTGAACATCAACATACTCTTGTAGTTTTATGTATCGAAACTAACTTTTTAATTCTATCCAGTAATTTATTTGGATGTGGCAAATCAACAACAAATTATTTTGCTCGAATGGCTGCAGCCTCTGAAAATTATTCAAAAAAAAAGTGAACATACCACTTTCATATCCTCGTCTTCATACACTTTAATTTGATGAGAGGGAAACCCACCTGTAATTCATTCTTGTGTGGCTTAACGAATGTAACCAAAGTGAAGAATCTTTTTGGGTTTCCCAAAATCCTTGTCAAGGTGACAAAAAACTTTCTTCACATAAAAAAATAAGACTGTGTAACAAAATTTTTTTCTCTGACTCATCATTTCCTACTCTGATTCGCAATAAAATAATTTTCTTGCTACTACATCAAATAAAAACATTAAATATATTATTTATATTTTACACGACCACATTACAACAAATATTATGTACTCATCAGTTTAATGTAACACTTTTATTTATTGAACATTCAACTTCCATGTTTCATTTAAGCAGGTTTTGACCTGTTTGAGCAACAGAACTAAGGGAAAATGAGTTGAGTTGTTTCAATTACATTATTCACCCTTGGTTGTAACAGGATATGAAAGGGGGCTCATATTCTTAACTATTACTCAGGCAGTCATGCAATAGAAAAGGGCTTCTTATGACTATAAGTATTTTGAAGGCCAATAAAGAACTGATATGCTATTTGTGGGCTAATGAATCTTTATAATCAAATAGTTGGATCACAACCTGTCTCTATCATGAAAAAATATCTTAATTACCTTAAGACAGAGTCATGGCCAGCAAATAGCACATTGTAATTTTGTTTAACACCAAATCTGAAATTACTGTTAAAAAATTTTTGAATCGTTCTAACCCATATTGCTAATTAACACATATCTGGTGAATGTTTTTAAAAAGTTTGTTGATTAATGAAAAGATGAGAATATGAGGTATATCTGATTGAGAAATGGAGGGACATGGTAAACCACACTTGGGGTGCTAGATTCAGAACTGAATGATGATGGTATTGTTAATCAAACCCACTTGAAAAATTCAGCAAAGCCAAAATTTTTTTTTTAATCATTTAAAGCAAACTACACAAATTTATTAATATTGGGTTAGATTAAAACAACACAGATCATTCTAAGTTTAAATATTTAATTAGAACCCCAAGAGCGTTCCAGTAAATATATAAAATTTTTTTTGCAGGGAAGAGTTTATTTTAAATTTAAAAAAAGGTTTAAGAGGGCGTCTAAATTTTCAGTTGAGTGTACATGGTAGCCAGCTTAGGAGGAAAGCTTTTGTAAATATTTATTTACTTATGGTTATATATAGTAGTAACTAACCTGTAACTGATTTTTATTTCCGTTCAACATTCATATATTCCAAAATTGATAAAGTTATATAAATCCAAACGTATTATAACGAAACCACAGAATTCACTCAGATGGAAACTGCTTAACAGATTTCAATAAAAAAAAGGCACCAATATTTCCAACTGATATAAACCACACAAAACAGATATAGATTAACAATTATAATAAACACAGTTTAAAATGTTCATTAATTAAATAAATTAAGGATATTTAGTCCAACACTTAAAAATTAGTCCACACGCTCCTACCAACAACCGCTTGAAAATTTAACTGTCACTACAAACATTCAACGGTAAAAACACCAACGCCCTCTGAAATCGTTTAAAATCGTTACAAGGAACGAGTCGACTCATTGCTCGTTTCCCATTGGTCAGTTTGAATTTACGTAAACCGACATTTTTATATGGCGGCCTTTGCCCTCATCGTTTACATTTCTAACGAATTATTTTTTAATTTGTTCCTGAAATACAAGTTTATTATGACATGTCAAAAGTTTTACTAATGAAACATAATTGTATAATAATCAAGGATTTGACAAACAGAAGGATTTTTAAAAATATGTGATATTTAGGTTGTTTTGTTTTAGAAATGAACACGTAAAATCATTCGTCGTTGTGTGTAATGGCGGTTGCGAATGACTTGTTGCATAATTACAAAAATACTGGCGTAACAAGGTTTTATTTAAAAATAAAATAAAAATTAAAACATCTTTTGAAATATTAATCGCTGTACTAAATCGTTATATTAAAATTTATTTCATTATGTTAAATTTCAGAATTCTGCAGCAACTTTCATACATGATAAGCTAAACATGAAGGAAGGAAGGGCAATGATTCAGTAAGAAAGGTTTCGTGAGGTTGGTAAACGGAAGAGGAACCATAGTGATGTGCAAATATTCATTTGAAACGTCGAAACATGTTATTTTTGTAATTACTATAATGACATAAAATGACAAAACTTTCATTAATAATGGCCACTTGTATAACACACAATTTTCACTTTCAAAATTAAATATTAATTATTGTTGTGTTTTATTAATTGCCACTTAATGGAATAATTTGGTGAAAGAGAAGAGAGTTGAACAAAAAACCTCTTAAAAATTTGAATCAATTTTATTTTATACTTTTTATTGACTTATAAAATTTGTTTCTTATAAAAAGGTTTTTGATTATGTTTGTTTTTGCTGGGAAAAAAAATTTTTATACACCCTGACATATTGCTGATATTTGTTTAATGTATAATGTAGACAGTAAGGTAATATTGTATATATGTTTTTGAAACATAATTTATATTGACTAATATATATATAATAGTTACTACAGTGGAAAATACAGATGCCCATTATGTGAAATGTAAATAGGCATTGTATATATGTTAAGATAAAAGTTACAAATCGGGGTAGTATAACTTCTGGTGGTTGTTCATAATCACCTCTAAATTTTATAAATGTGACAAAGTGCTGAATATTTATCAAAATTACCGGGTAGTTTATAAAATACCCAACTTCTCATCTAAGTAAACATTTATCAAATTCCATATCTTATGTTGGGAATTTTATAAACTAGCCAGTAAAAGTGACAAATACGGCGAATATATATATCTTCAAGCTTATAATATCATTTCATAAATAATTAACACGTGTAATGATTATGTTTATTATAGTATAATATAAATTCAAGCTTATATATTATAAGTTTGGTATATGCGACAAATTGCTGAATATTTATCACAGCTACTGGCTAGTTTATACAATCTTGAGAATTTATGAGTTGGTCGGATCTCGGTTTCTGTCACTTTTCTGCTTAGTAAGCAATCCAAGCAGCTGCCGGTAACAGTGAGCGAATCTCCCAACAAAAACCGATGAATGCATGAGAGGTGACAGAAGCCAAGAATTTGACCAAATTTTTATCAAATTCCTCAGAAGCCAAGTATGTGAGCCAAATTCGCTAAAATGATATCCAAGAGGATATGTTTAGTATAGGAATATAATCAAAGCCATAATAAATTTTATACTATTAGGTGGACCAAAAATAATGTCGGTTCTGTGCCTGATAAATAAAGTGATTAATTCGGTAAGTATGTAAGTAATTCCCGGCGATTATTCATAATCACCAACTAAAATTGGTTTATATGGCAAATTACTGAATGTTTATCACCTTTACCGCTTAGTTTATAAAATATCCAACTCATAATCTGAGCAAAATTTTATTAATTTCTCCATTGCACGTTGAATATTTTACAAATTAGCCGGTAAATGTGATAAATATTCAGCAATTTGTCACTTTTACCAAGTTTAGTTGGTGATTATGAGTAATTGCAGAAAATTATATATATTCGCTTGATTTATCACTTTTACCGTGACATTTACATATTAGGTGTAACGCACGTAACCAACATCATTTTCCGGTCCACCGGCTTTTATATTATGGCTTTCATTATAATTGCATAATAATTAAATTTACTATGACTAACATTATTTATGGGACCACATTATATTTATGTATTACTGAAAAACCTATCAGGTATAAAACCTTTTTTGTATTCATGTATTGTTGTATACATGATTAATTGATTATTTTGTTTTGCTTCTTATTTTAATTATAACTTAAATTATCTTAACTTACATATTATTATTTTATTATTTATACGTTTATTTAAATTTTATAGAATCTAATATTTAATATAATCGTTCAAAAACTGAGGTTAACTTTTATATTTGAGTTTTAAACCCATTTATCACCTTTGAGTATAACAGGATACGGCACTTTAACTATTCCACAGGCCTCCCTGTTTCACTTCTTTAAATATTAATTATGAGATGGTATAAATATAAAAAATGGAGATAAATATAAGGTGGACTTATAAATAATGTTAGTCATAGTAAATTTAATTATTATATAATTATAATGAAAGCCATAATAAACTTTATACTATTAGATGGACCGGAAAATGATGTTGGTTATGTGCATTACACCTAATATGTAAATGTCACGGTAAAAGTGATAAATCAGGCGAATATATATAATTTTCTGCACACACTCATAAATATATATACAAGATTATACCTTCGTCACTGACATGGAACGTTATACACAATTAATATCTTAATCTAAGTATAACTGGAGTTAGATCATATTCAAAGCCAGGGTTGGGCAATGTCTTTAATCAACGGGCCAATTTAAATTTATTGGCAGGTCGCATAGAAAATAGGAACTAAAGTAGGAGGGCCCCACAAATTTCTGACTACGAGGCTAGTTTAGCTTCTTCTGTAGACTATACATCTACTAAGCAAAATCCATTTTAAACTTCTCGACCGTCAAGTTGTAGCGGGCTATGTATTAATACTACCCATGTCTATAAACCTCCGAGGGCCGGATTTAATACTTTGCCCATCACTGTTCAAACCAAAGGGCTCACTTACTGAACCAACTCTGAAAATTTGTGTCCAAAATTATAGGATCTATTCCGAGTATAAGTAACCTCACATGATTGGTTGATAAATAGTTTGAAGTTATACGCATAACCACGAACAATTTGAAATAATTAACAAATTGAACTTAGGCCACTTTCAAAATAAACGGTTCAATATTTTGTTTTTGCACAACAGGAGTACGAACGCAAGAGTAATTAGCAGAAAGAGGAATTTATGGAGAAAAAAATTTTTTTTACAAGGCTGTGACACGAGAAAGTTGCATGTGCTTAAATGTTGACGATGGTAACGGCCGATTTAGAGAGAGAGAGAGCTGCTCGAGGTGGGGATAAAAATTAAAGTGGAATCAGAATGGATATAATCAGTAAGTCAGTATCCGCGCTGCTAATCGCTACTGCCAATGTAGGAATTGCGCTTGATTATTAGCAAAATTTTTGTTGTCGCAAATTTTAGACGAATTAGTGTCCGGTCTTAAATGTCTAATCAAGAACAGAATAATAGGTTGGTGCCATTTTCTTCTTATTATTTAAACTAACGCTTATGATTTAGTTATGTATTTGGTTTATCGATTTATTTAAACTACAATAAAGCACTACAAACTACAATAAATTTCAAAAGGGATTATGAGATGATAGATGTCATCCACTTGGACCATTTTTTGGGAAAATTAGATTTTTGGAAAACTGCGAAGATCATGTGCGAATATAATTTGTGACTGTGACTCTTGTTCGTATTTAAAAATAAATAAAAAGAACTTTGACTTAAATTTCAAATTTAAATTTTCGGTTAGAAACTCATTCATACGAAGCTTAAGCTTTTCTGATTTCATTTCCCTCTCAAGGTCCTATTAGACTTTTTAGACTTACGAAGTTTCAACTTGTATAAAATAATTCATTTCAAAAGTAATGCACACAAATATCAACACCTCGTGGATAATAGACAATTTTTAAACCCAAGTGTTTAATATCAAGATAACTGCTCACGATATTGACGTATATTTCATAAATAATGCACACGTTTATTTGATGAGTGGTTTCAAAAGTAATGCACACTTTTTAAAATGTTACATAAAACTGTCACCTTATTTATTTATTTTAATTTGTCCATTCTGATTGGTTAAAATGAGTGTGATACGTAGGTCATGTTGATTGTTTGGTTTACATTAAATGTGCAGTATTTATGAAACGATTCAATTCACAGTGTTGTGTTATTACGTATGAGATGATTGCTTACCGGAGGTGTTATTACTTTTGACATGAATACTGTGCAAGAGTGTGCAATACATTTGAAATGAAATTGACTTCCAAGTGTGCATTACTTTTGAAATGAATATTTGGTTTGGTTTTGAGATTTGATCTAAACTTCTGGGTGACACTGGGATGTGAGGGGGGACTCAAACTCTACAACACTACTACGCTTGTCAGGTTGCACTAACACTCAACATCAGGTCGTCCACCTGTTACCCAAACACACATTTTCGTCAGGAGCCTGGATAAACAATCCAGGTTCATTGAAAGGTGTCCAAGACTTCCAAAATATTTCCAGGAAGTCTCTCCAAAGTTTCCATTTTTTAAAATCAAGAGTGTGTATCTAATAATACAAAGCTCCAATTTTGTTCTAAACTTGTAATACCAACAATTTTTAAGGTCCTTCACGGAATCTTTCAGGTACTCATACTTTGCATACGGCCAGTCCACCGGAAAAGCGATTTTCATCGTCCTTGACCTTCGTGAAAATCTATCATTTGCAACATAGCTTCCTCCCCTCCTCTAAACCACTTCAGGGTTGTTTGATATTTCAGCCTTCATAGAAATGATATTTATATCTTTTGACTGCTATTTTATTAATAATATATAGTATAGTTAAATATATTGTCAGTATAAATACATATATTCACCAACAAATTATTAATCATTTATAGAAAATACTGAAAAACGGAATTTTAGAAGTTACCAGGAGGCAGATGCTATTCAAAAGACTCCCCCTCTGCAGTATAACTTGAAAGTTATTATACAATAGATTAAGATTACACACATAATATAAATAGGTTAAATAATTAATTAATGTTGGTTTAGAAACTTTATATTATGAAACACACAACGACAGCGATTCTTCCAAAGGTTTTATAGAGCATACGCCACTGATTCCTGACGTTCAAATGCTTGAAATGATTAAAGATTTGTTTGAAGGTGTTATACAAGTCTATATTTTGTAATTAAATGTGAATCCCGTGGAATTTCGAGTGAAAACAAACTTCAAAATAGACATTTTGGTTTTACTGCCCCCTCTTCATCCTCCTTCTTTCCCACATTTATACGATCGGATTTTTGTAAATAATATCACAAATATGTGGCGAGTATTGATTACGGCAACGTGCGGTATTTATGGTTGTCCGTGAAGGGACAACACTCACACGCAAACGAAACCATGAACCCGTGGTCGGTATGAGTATGAAACCGTGCAAAGAAAAGTGAGAAGGTCAGGAAAATCCTTGAAGTCGTTATTACTAGCATACTGAATAGGAAAATTCATTTTTCAAGTACCTGATGAGCCTGGGCCTGTCTACTCGTGAGTGGTATTAAAGGAAAAGGAAGTGTTTCGCAGAAGGTCCCTCAGATTCAGTTATTAACTTACTTGAGGATCACTCGTCTCTCATTCGTATTCTCATTTCATTCAAGTTATACGTTTCCAAGAATCCCAAACCTGTCTATATATCAGGCCCATTTGCCAAGAATCTTTTTATAAATAGGTGTTCCAGAGAAATTTGGCAGCTATAAATAATGCGAACCCGATGGCATACTTATTTATTATATTATGTGGACGGGAAAGTAATATCACATAGATATTACGGTAAAAGTGATAAATCAGGCTAATATATATAACTTCTGGCGATTATTCGTAATCACCTTGTCGGGACCAGGTTGTGTCGTTGTAGATTAACGAATGATGGACAAAACTAATCCCGAACGTATTTGTATATTGATATATAGAATATTATTATAACTATAATTTAGAATAAGAATAGAAAACGCAAGGATCCTGATTGTGCGGAGCTCCGGGACTGAATGAATTTGGCTTCCGTTTTCGTCTGCTTCATTTTACTGGGCCCATTCCGGAATGCAGAATGTGGCGAACGCCACAACCTGTTTTGTTAATGTGAGTCAAATTTTATTAAATACACCATTACAAGTTGGGTTATAAACTAGACAGTATATATAATGAATATATGTTACGGTTGAAGTGATAAATCAGTGACGCATTCCCGGCGATAATTAATAATCACCGATTAAACTTAGTTATTGTGACAAATTACATCACATATTATGACACATTATCACATTTACCGGCTTGTTTATAGAATCTTGAACTCATAGTGAGGAATATAATAAAAACTGGCTCACATGTACAGTTGAATATTTCATAAACTAGCCGGTAAATGTGATTAATAGTCTATAATTTGTTAACCAATCTTAGTTGGTGGTTATGGATAATCGCCGGAATTTATACATATTTGCCTCATTTATCACTTTTACCGTAGCATATATGCGATATTACTCTCCTGTCCACGTAATATAATAAATAAGTATGCCATCGGGTTCGTATTATTTATGGCTGCCAAATTTCTCTGGAACACATATTCATAAAAAGATCCTTAGCCAATGGGCCTGATATATAGACAATCTAGGTGGGCGGTATGTGGTGTAGTGGTTAAGTACTAGACTCAGAATTTATAGACCCGAGTTCAAATCCTCCTTTCGTATCCTGTTATACCCAAAATGGTGAAAAAAGGGATTAAAACTCAGCCATAGCTATAGACAATCTAAACTAAGCGGTAAAGGTGATAAATATACAGTGATTTGTCACATCAATCAATTTTAATTGGTGATTATGAATAATCGCCGGTAATTACATACACATTCGCCGGATTTATCACTTTTACCGTATTTATCAGGCTAACGCACAGAACCGAAATTATTTCCCGGTCCACCTAATAGTATAAAATTTATTATGGCTTTGATTATAATCATATACTAAACATATCCTCTTGGATATTATTTTAGGGACTCAAAATAAAGGGAAAGAAAATATGAGGTAGATAAAAGTGTAATAGATAAATTAAATATGAAAGAACTAATAATAACGAAAATATATATAGAGAGAGAGGTGGAAAACATTCGTTCGGTGCAAATAATTGTCCGAAAGTATATAATATATGCTTAAGAAACGAAATAGATTCTTGCTCGAAGCGGATAGTGATTTAGAAAAAGAATTCACTATACAATTGTGTGCATTATTTATGAGAAGTTGCTTGTGAGCAGAGCTATAATTATTATAATATTTCCAGGTAATCCACTTCAAATGCCTAGTTCTATGTAGTCATTTAATGATTAATTAATGTAAATAAACAAAGAGATCAAGGCCAAAGCACCTGTTAGTATTAGTAAATGTTGAATATCTATCCATTACATCTCTCATAAAAACTTCATGAATAATGTGCAGTATTTGCAAAACGTATTCTCCTTAAAACTGTGCATTACTTTTGAAACAACTCCCTCAAGAAAGTGTACAATCCGTCTAAAAACTATTTCTCGGTAGAAGTGTTACTAAATAACTTTTGGCTGTTACGCCGCGTCAAATTTTTGATATAATAGCACAATATTCTGTTGTACTAACATTACTAATAACATCCGCGTTGCCAACATAACAATACCAGCTAACAATCAACAACAAAAGTTATTCATTATTTGTGAGGTGAGATTTTTTTTAAAAATAAAACTGTGCATTATTTATGAAATGGAAATTCGCGCAAATGTTGAGCACTTTATTTTATAAATAACTTGTACACATTTTCATTTCATAAATATTGCACAGTTTTATTTAAAAAGAAAAACTCATCTCAGACTCAAATTTTCATTTTCAACTTTTCAAGATGGTGAATGTCACGCCCTAAACGTTGTTTACTCCCAAGTGTGCATTATTTATGAAATAAATTCTGAGACCAACTATGCATTTATTAGAGATCTTCATGGGTTGTTCGACGTGACATTTCCGGGATATCTGCTTAAGGTTTCCAGTTTTATTTATTCCGTCATTTAAATAAATAAATAAATAAGAAGGCGACGCCCTAATGTTTGTTAATAAATGTTGGACGTTAGCATTATTTACTTTTTAAAAAAATTCATCGTTTGTGTGTGCAATATTTTTGAAAAGAAGTCTCTTCAAAAGTGTTTAATATTTTGTGCGAAAATTCGCCCCAAACTGAAAAGGAATCTTCTGGAAAATTGTGCATTATTTTTGAAACGAATGAACGTGTGCGTTATTTATGAAATGATCGGGGAATTCGTGAAATTTTTGATCGGAATGAAGTCAACTTAGAAGCGTGCAATATTTATGAGATAAAGACCAGAAATTATTTATGAGCCGGTCGAAGAGTTTACTGCGCCATCCAAATTCGAATGCCTAAAAATGTTGGCAAGCCTGGGTTATCTCTCTCTCTCTCTCCTCCGGTTCTTTCTTCTTGTCATCTTCTACCGCGAAGGTTAAATACAGAAAAAATATTTCCATTAAGATTGTTCGTCACTCAAAGGCCGAACTTATCAAGAAAAAAGGATTCTAAAGAGAGAAAATAAAAACGTATTGTGCACGACACACGGACGTACAATCTCGTCAAGGTTTGATTGCAACTTCTTCCTTTCACGCATTATATATACTTAAAATGATATTATGTAATTTATAGTGACTTCAACGCAAGGGCACCCACAATGGAGTTAGGCCACACCTTCCCACCACCACTTAATCATATTATTACCATACGTCTCGACTCTCTATACAGTGTCATGAATACTCAATAAGACTGTGCAAGATTTTTGAAATGAACCTCCTCCCTCCAAATATTTGAAGGAGGTAGCTGGAATTGACTTTAACGACCTACACACTAACTTTTCCGAGGACTAGCATGACAATTCGGGATGATCACGTGTGAGGAAGGTCACTATTATAGATGTCACACAGTCAACAAAGGATAAACGACACGTCTCCTGACAAAGAGAACATGTTCCCAAAGACACACGGCAACCTTGTGAACGGAATGACCTTGAATGGAAGTTCTGCCAAGAAACCTCTCCGAGGAACAAAAAATTCCTCTGAATGCTGATTAAGAGACAGTTCCAGTCCGGTTTCTGGATCGTTAAGTCAGGGGTCGTCGAGTTTTTTTTTTGTCAGACGAACCAGAAACACGCAAAAAGCACTCGTTTACAGTTTGATTATTAATTGGAAAACTATTTATTGAGCCAACGGTCATATTTATTATCAACTTTTGATTATGTATCGAACGTGCAAATATTTTAAAAATGGTTTCCGTTCGAAATATGAGAATTATGTCTAATTAAAAATTTTTTTTCTTTTATTTTTTAATTGACATTTGTTGAACATGAAGTGAGGGTCAACATCAACTATCTCAAGCACTAATAATTTTATAATTAAAAAGAAAAAATTTTATTTTCACTACGACCACCCGTGAACTACGCTGTTTCATCGACGCCATTTTGAGAATGTCAGTGCAGGCTCCGCCACACATTTAACTATTGCCAACCTGAACTTAATTAAATATACCAGAGGTGGAAAACCTTTTTATCATTAGAGGCCACATTTAAGTTCTATAGAACATTAAACATATTTAACAATTTATTGCATTATATAGAAAAATATAATATACATATAAATATAATATAAAAAATATTATTAAAAATATTTTTTTATTCACTAAGTTAGTGACTAATTTGGCTTTGTTTTTTGTTTGACACTTTAAGAAGAATTATTTTCCTGAATATTTTTATGGCACACGTTTGCAAAGGACTCGTTCCATAAATAATGCACACCTACTGAAAATTCTTCTCTAATTAATAATTATACATATTTTCATGAATAATTTCTTTCATAAATATTGCACAGTCATGTGACTTCTTTCATAAATATTGCACAGTCATGTGACTTTCTTTCATAAATATTGCACAGTCATGTGACTTTCTTTCATAAATATTGCACAGTCATGTGACTTTCTTTCATAAATATTGCACAGTCATGTGACTTTCTTTCATATCATGTGACTTTCTTTCATAAATATTGCACAGTCATGTGACTTTCTTTCATAAATACTGCACAGTTCATCAATAATTTATTTCAAAAGTGATGCTCATTTAAGAACAAATTTTTCAAAAATATTGCACACCTTTAGAAAGAGTTATTTTTATGACACGTTTAAAAAGGACTTATTCCATAAATAATGCACACTTGAATAATGTTAATAAATATTTTCGAGAGTAAATTCTTTCATAAATACTGCACAGTGATGTGACTTTCCTTCATAGGGCCGCACAAGAACCTCGCGGAGGCCGCAGATCCCCACCTATGAAATATACTATTGTTTAATATAAGAGTGGAGAAGTTGGCGACAGTGGTTTTGATACTACCGAGGTAGTCTTTCCGGATTTTGTCAGATTTTCGGAGTTTTGCATTCATCTAATGCACGGACCACCAACTTTCTCCCCACATTTGATGCATCTCTAAGTTCTTCTTGGTATTGTTAAGTGTTAAATGATTCCTGGTTAAGTAATACTAATAATAATAAGTTACTATCGGTTACTAAAATAGTTAGTGAATGAGACGTATGTTAGGAACTGGGAATCACTCGACAGGACCTTAAACAGCGTGGTAGAATGAAGATCAAACTGGAGAAACTAGGCTGTAAACGGGTAAAGCGTGGTCCGTGGAGAGGAAAAGTGCAACACAGCAACAAGATGGGGACGTATTGGAGAAGGCGAGAAAAAGAAGAAGAAGCACAATGAAAAAATATGTCCAAAAAGGCAAAAATCAGTCACTATAATATATAATACACAAATTTATACTAATCGGAAAGTGAGAGCTAACAAACGGTATATAATAACAGAAGATCTTGAGAAGTCCTGCCAAATTGTCGATATGGCCGTTCCTAATGATTACAATATGATAGCAAAAGGAAGATAAGAAGTAGCTAGAGTGCAAAACGTCAGAAACAGAAGTGCGACGGATGTGGGGAGTGACACCTGCAGTGGTTGATACATTAGGTCTTGCGCCACTCAATGTTGTCCAAATACCAGGCCAACCGAAGATTTGGACTGTACAGGAGGGAAAAACAGACATCCGCAGAAAGATGCTGTGGCAACACCATTCATCGACCTGTGGTGTTTGGATCTTAGACAACCAATGTTGTATATAGTCGTGACGAACAATTGATTAATAATAATTAAATATTAATACAAATTATACAGAAAATTTTCCCGACAAAGGTGTGCAATATTTATGAAAATTATTGTTCGTTAAAATGAGGATTACTGTGGGAATAAAGCCTTTTATGAGGAGAATGAAGAACATAGTCATAAATAGAAATCAGGTTCGAATTTGGAATTCGGAGAAGCTTAGGACGATGAAAATGAAAATATCCTTTTCTGATTTCAATTTAAGAATGATAAAACCTGAAAGGGAACCTGAAATAGGTTTTGTGCAAAATTTCAGGCTTGAAACCGTTAGAAGAGAAGCGAGAAACAAGGCGCAAGGTTGTAGTGAAAATACCGCTAAAACTCCCCGAGGCGGTGTAAGACTTGCAGATATTTTATCCAGCGCTGCCTCGCAACCTCCATCTTTCTTTTCATTGAAAAATCTTTCCCAAAACCACCTTGATTCGTTGCAACAAATATACTGCAACAAAACTGCATTCATGCAACGCCTAATGTCACTTGTTCTCTTGCTAACCAATTTCAGTTCTCCATGAACTCGTGAATTTTGCTCATCAACCTTATTCTTCTTATTATTCCTCTCCTCTGATTATTTGCATCGTTCTTTCATCATTATTACTGTGCATTACTTTTGAAAAATTTTTCTTTCTCAGAACTAAATGAATTCATCTCATAAGTAATGCACACATTGTATTTTAATATAATAAAAATATTTCGGAATGTAAACACACCACGACGGGAAATTCGCACTGTGACCAATGCATGTTACTAGCAATAATTCATTTCAAAAATAATGCACACTATCAATATAAATTAAATAACCTTATGCACAACACTCACACCTAACTACCAAACCTAACACGCAGTTTAATTGAGGAATTTATTAACTAGAAGTTTCAAATTTTAATGAGGGAATCATTTCATAAATAATGCACACATATACCCAAATTTCATTTCAAAAGTCTTGCACACTTGTGCCCAGAATTCTTTTCAAAAGTGTTGAACACTTTCATGAGCAATTTATTTCATAAATAATTTACGTTTTTAATCAAAGTTTATTTCAAAAGTATTGCACACATGTGCCCAAAATTCATTTCAAAAGTCTTGCACAGATATACCCAGAATTCACTTTATAAATATTGCACAATTTTAACCAAACTTCTTTTCAAAAGTGTTGCACACTTTCATACCGAATTCATTTCATAAATAATTCACACTTTTAATCAAAGTTTATTTCAAAAGTATTGCACACTTACACCCAGAATTCACTTCAAAATTATTGCACAGATGTACCCAGAATTCATTCAAAAGTATTGCACATTTGAACCCAGTACTCTTTCCACAAGTATTGCACACACTTTAATACTGAATTTATTTGACAAATAATTCACACTTTTAATCAAAGTTCATTTCAAAAGTATTGCACAGATATACCCAGAATTCACTTTATAAATATTGCACATTTGAAACCAAAATTATTGTCAAAAGTATTGCACACTTTCATACCGAATTCATTTCATAAATAATGCACAATCTCAAGGACTACTAATCTCATGAATTTTGTCCAATTTTCTTGGAGGATTCATTCTATAAACAAATTCTTGCAGTCAGAGCTATTTAGCTTCAAGACTAATAAACGCAACCAAAATCCATTTCATAAATACTGCACATTTCTCTAATGAATAGTTAACAACTCACACTTTCACGAAGAATCCGTGTCACAAATAACTCTTTCAGTTGACCGAATTGCACCCAAATCAAGACTTATTGACAGATACCTACTCACAAATTTCTTGTCCAATTAGCCTAACTCACTTCAAAACTGTACCTAGTTCATCGTCACTTTAATCAGGCACGAAGATTCGAAAAATTTTCCACGAGCTAATCGACATCCTGTTGACAGGTAGCAGTTCCCCAGGGAACAATTTCCAAATTCAGGTTCAATGCACAAAAATGATTACGTGTGACGTCAAAACCCATTATTATGTAGTTTCCAGCCAAGGTTTAATAAATAGGAAAATGGCGGAAAGATTTAATGAGTAATTACACCATCATTAAACCCATGCTTGTAAATTATTAATTAATAAGTCACCGGATATAACGGATTTTTATACTTATTAACATAATTCCTTTTTGTTTTGTAAAATAAAACTTCCGAATTATCTATGAAACAGATAATCTACTCCTTTCTTGTGAAAGTATTTTGAAATTCTTGAGGTCACCGTCGGTTTGCTAATTGCGACATAAGTGTGTCCTTATCAAAGGTTTTTGGTCTCGTGACCGACCACTCTAAGGTACACTCGACGAACCTTTGATTGGTTGAGTTGTGGTTGAATTCCGTCGAGGATTTTTATCCTCCACCTCGGAATTATCTATTGAAGTCGAGACGAAGAGAATCTAACGTAAGTGAAAGTCAAGCGTGTAGGACCTTGTCGTCTCTTGCTGGTTGGTGCTCAGGTTCCATTCCAGTTGTTCGATGAGAAGAAGTCTTTTTGCCGTGTTGTTAGTCGTCCTGCAAGGTTGCACGCCTTCTTCTTTTCGTGTTGCGCATCTTTTGATTGGAACCTGTTAAAGGCGATGTTGGCCAAGGTTTGTAAAAGCGGAAGTCGTCGAAGGAAAGATGAGAGTGAAGATTTTAACACCTGATGTTGGTGGTGTACCTGGTTCCACTGAACTGAGTCGTAGGAGAGAATCCGATTAGGTAATAATATGAAAGTGTGCATTATTTATGAAATGAATTCTGGGTAAAAGTGTGCAATACTTTTGAAATGGATTCTGTATTAAAGTGTGCAATACTTTTGAAATGAGTTCTAAATAAAAGTGTGCAATACTTTTGAAATGCGTTCTGGGTAAAAGTGTGCAATACTTTTGAAATGGATTGTATTAAAGTGTGCAATACTTTTGAAATGGATTCTGTATTAATGTGCAATACTTTTGAAATGGATTCTGTATTAAAGTGTGCAATACTTTTGAAATGGATTCTGTATTAAAGTGTGCAATACTTTTGAAATGCGTTCTGTAAAAGTGTGCAATACTTTTGAAATGGATTCTGTATTAAAGTGTGCAATACTTTGAAATGAATTCTGAATAAAAGTGTGCAGTATTTATGAAATGACTTCCCGATCAAAGTCTGCAATACTTCCGTTTTATTGTTTTATTGAACTTAAGTTCCTTGATTGAGGGGAGTCAATTTGACTTTCAGCACAGAGCTGAAAGTTTTTGAAAATTTAGAAGCACTCATTGGACAAGTATTCATTTCATAAGTAATGCACATTTTTGTAGAATATTTATGTCACAAATATTCCACTTCTTCATAGAGTGCTGATATCATAAATAAATACTTGGTACCGGAATCAAGCTATCAGTCACTGAAAATGCCTACAGTTGTCAAATCAGGCCAAATGACTGCACGAATTCATCAATCGAATAAGATTGACCGAATGGGTTTTCCAACAGCAGCAGGAGAATAAAAGGTTTATGTGTGTTCCAGTTGTACCAACCAGTATATAATACAAATAAGATTGTAAATGAGTCAAAATGACTCTGATTTACTGTTAACGGAGTATAGATACATCAAATCAAAAATGGAATATGTCTTTAAGCACCAAAATTGCTGACGGCTACAGCAAAACCTGAAGAAGAATTTTTTTGTAAAAATTGTTATGTGTAACCGGCACACATTGTAACACATTCTAACGACTGGAACGAGACCTGAATGAATAAGGTACTGAAGAGAAGGATTTAATAACATTGTCCATGTTATTATTTAAACCGGATGTTATATTTGTAATTGGCGCTTGGACCTTGGCCAAGTCAGGTATTTGCATAAGGTACAGGTACGCAATATTTCCCGAAATTGGAGTACCAGTAGCCGGTTCATTTGAAACTGTTTTCGCGCCTTTTTTTTTGCTAAAAATCGAGTTACCGGATACACTGGATCATGGGTTATAGTTTCAAAAGTCACGTGACATGTGTTGACTGAGGGTGAGTCTATTTGACTCGTACAATACAAAACGAACATTGTCATTTTAATACTCGACTTCGTTTCAAAAATATTGCACACTTTGGCCAATAAGTCATTTTATAATGAATTCATGCTTTGACGAGTCAGCAATTCATAGGGATCACTTCGAATTTTTTTTTCATAAATAATGCACAGTCCTAAGGATGATTCGTTTCGAGTTTAATTACTTTTATGAAGATTTTATTTCATAAATATTGCACACTTTTATCCAGAATTCATTTCAAAAGTAGTGCACACTTTTATCCAGAATTCATTTCAAAAGTATTGCACACTTTCACCCAGAATTCATTTCAAAAGTATTGCACACTTTACCCAGAATTCATTTCAAAAGTATTGCACACTTTTACCCAGAATTCATTTCAAAAGTATTGCACACTTTACCCAGAATTCATTTCAAAAGTATTGCACACTTCACCCAGAATTCAAAAGTATTGCACAAAGAATTCATTTCAAAAGTATTGCACACTTTTATCCAGAATTCATTTCAAAAGTAATGCACACTTTTATCCAGAATTCATTTCAAAAGTAATGCACACTTTTATCCAGAATTCATGGACTCGTAAGTTACACTTTGATGAATAATTATCTTCGTAATTTATCATTATCTACCAGTTAGCTACTTCTGACCCCTATTGGTGGACCAATAAGTAGCTTGCATAGCAATAAAGTAGAAGAGAAACATGTCATAGGGGTGGGTGATGGGCTGTAGGCTAGAGATTCAGGGTGGGGGGTTGGGTAAACTAGACTATTGGCCTAATTCCACCTGCAAAATTCAGAAACTAAAATTCTGGTCTGTTTCCCGGTCTAGATGTACTCATCAGGTAGTAATACCTAGAACACAGACCAACTTCAGGATGTTTGACCACTGATGACAGGTTACCCAGACTCCCAACTACGAGACGACACCAAATTTGGAAAATCTAAGGTGTGAGCTGTCCACCCAATTTTTTTTTGTGGTCTAATTTTCCCGGAACACAGGATTTAGACCTCAAGGTCAAGCTTTAGACTATAAAAATATCTTTTTATAGTAAAAGAAAGAAAATTTGGATGTTGTAGATGAGAAACTGTCGCGACTTATTATGTGGGTGACATAATCACACACTTCGGCCATTTTTCGAAAGAGTTGGCGCTAATAGACGAGTCGCTAACAGTAACATTAGTCCGACGGCACTCTTAACCGGATGTTACGACCGTTACCAATTCAAATGAGAAAGGTAGATCAGGTTCGTTAAAGCTCGACTTTGATTATGGGAATCCCCGAAATTAAAACCCACTCGGGACTTTAATTTATTGATGAACATGAGTTTCGAAAAACTCATCTCAAGCATAGAAGGCCAGAGGTCACGTCTGTTTGTTCAATGAATTTGTTCACCTTTTCAATTTTTTTTCCCCGTAAATTTCGTTAGTACTAATTATCTATGAACAAACAATCCGCTCCGAACATGACATAATAATAATAATAATGTTTGTCTTGAAAGTACGAATCTATTTTCATGGGTTCTCACCTAAGTGGACTGGTTTTCCCATTTTCCCGAACCTGGGTTATGTACTCACACTTGTAAATATTGATACGAGTCATGAATATGAAGTGTACCGGAAAATACTTTCGGTTCTGTGCTTTACACCTAACACAACTACCACGGTAAAAGTGATAAATCAGACGAATGTATATATATTATTCATAATCAAAAATTACGCTTTGTAAATGTGAGGAATTATTAGATATTTATCACATTTACCGGATAGTTTATAAAATATTCAACATATGACGGCGAATTTGATTAAAGTTTGCTCAGATGCCTGGCTTCTGGCTTGTTGGAAGGTTCGTTCACTATTACCGGGTGACACAGCTGCTTGGATTGCTTGCCTTTTGATAGAAAAGTGACAGAAGCTAAGCATACGAGCAAACTTTTATCAAAATTCCACATTTCGAGTTGGAGATTTTGTAAACTACCCGGTAAATGTGATAAATGTTCAGTTTTAAAGCATTACGACGGTGTCCACATTGGTACCATTCGGATATTGTTGCGCATGCGTCGATGACTGTACTCTGTATTCAAAGCTGTGGAACGAAAGTTACTGTTGCTTGTTCTGTTTAACTAACAGTACATAACAAAGCAGAAATTTTTTGTTTTCTTAAAAACCTTATCCAAAGACATAAAACTAACGATAAGATTAGTAAGCAATAACCTTAAAAAACGCCGGCTACTAGCGAAATTATTTAAGTCAGTTCCACCGGCACTGACACGAAAAAATCTACGTCCGGACACCATAGTAGTAAAACAGAATTCGGTAAATGTGACAGATCCTGAATATTTCTCACATTTACCGGTTGTTTTGTAAAATCTCCAACTCGTAATGGGGACTAGTTGCTGAGATTACTATTTGGACAATTTATAAAGCAGCCGGTAAATGAAATAAATACTCAATAATACGTCCAATCAAACAAGCTTAGTTGGTTATTATGAATAATCGCCGGTAATTATATATATTTTCGCCCTATTTATCACTTTTACCGTAACGTACCTACGATATTACTTTCCGGTGTATTCTTATAAGACAGATTTTGAATTTTGTGACGTTAAAATGTTTAACAAAAATCAGAAATAAAATAAGCACAATCACGAAATATTTTAAATGAGTCAAATTGGCTCAATCAGTAAATCTATCTTCAGAGCTTCGGTTACCAGTAAAGACAGCGACTAAGCCATAATGTTAGCTAGGTCGAAAAATAATGTGAGTTACAGCTAATGTATACGTTACAGTAAAAGTGATAAATCGGGCCAATATATTGTGGATATGATTCCCGGCGATTATTCATAATTACCAATTAAACTCGGTAAATGTGACAAATTGCTGAATATTTATTGGATTTAACGGCTATCTTATAAAATATCCAACTCGTGAACTGAGAAAACTTTTATTAAGTTATCCACTAAGTAAAAGATTTTATAAATTAGCCGGTAAAAATGATAAAGATTTGATAATTTGTCACATTAACCAATTTAATTGGTGATTTTAAACAATCGTCAGGAATTATATTTCGCCAATTTTATTACTTCTACTGTATCATATATTTATCACATTTATCACATTAACCGGCTAGTTAATATAATATCCAACTTAATATGATTCCGGGCGATTATTCATAATTACCAACTAAACTCGGTAAATGTAACAAATTACTCAATATTTGTCACTTTTACCGGCTATTTTATAAAATATTCAACTCGTAATCTAAGAAAACTTTTATTATATTCTCACTATAGGTTAAATATATTATAAACTAGCCGGTAAATATGATAAATGTTCGATAATTCGTCACATCAATCAATTTTAATTGGTGATTTTCAACAATCGCCAACAATTCGCCCCAATTTTATCACTTCTACCATATCATATATTTATCACATGTATCACATTTACCGGCTAGTTAATAAAATATTCAATTTGATATGATTCCCGGCGATTATTCATAGTTACCAACTAAGATTAGTTAATATGACAAATTGTCACTTTTACCGGCTATTTTATAAAATATCCAACTCGTAATCTGAGAAAACTTTTATTATATTCTCACTGTAAGTTGAATATTTTATATTTTACAATCTAACCGGTAAATGTGATGAATATTCGATAATTTCTCACATTAACCAATTTAATTGGTGATTTTAAACAATCGTCAGGAATTATATTTCGCCAATTTTATTACTTCTACTGTATCATATATTTATCACATTTATCACATTAACCGGCTAGTTAATATAATATCCAACTTGATATGATTCCGGCGATTATTCATAATTACCAACTAAACTCGGTAAATGTAACAAATTACTCAATATTTGTCACTTTTACCGGCTATTTTATAAAATATTCAACTCGTAAGAAAACTTTTATTATATTCTCACTATAGGTTAAATATATTATAAACTAGCCGGTAAATATGATAAATGTTCGATAATTCGTCACATCAATCAATTTTAATTGGTGATTTTCAACAATCGCCAACAATTCGCCCCAATTTTATCACTTCTACCATATCATATATTTATCACATGTATCACATTTACCGGCTAGTTAATAAAATATTCAATTTGATATGATTCCCGGCGATTATTCATAGTTACCAACTAAGATTAGTTAATATGACAAATTGTCACTTTTACCGGCTATTTTATAAAATATCCAACTCGTAATCTGAGAAAACTTTTATTATATTCTCACTATAAGTTGAATATTTTATATTTTACAATCTAACCGGTAAATGTGATGAATATTCGATAATTTCTCACATTAACCAATTTAATTGGTGATTTTAAACAATCGCCAGGAATTATAATTCGCCAATTTTATTATCTCTACCGAACCATATATTTTTATATTAGACTACGAGTTGAATATTTTATAAACTAGCCGGTAAATCTGATAAATATTCAGTACTTCATATTCATCTTACTTGGTGATTATGAATAATGGTCGGAAATTATATATATTTTCGCTCGATTTATCACTTTTACCGTAACATATATACGATATTATTCCGGTGTATTCATATAAGAGATATTTAGATTTTTGTGGCGTTAAAATGTTTCATAAATAACGCACACTTACGGAAAATTTGTTTTAAAAACAACGCACACTTTTATCAGGAATTCATTTCAAAAATATTGCACACGTTCAGGGATTACGTAGTAAATGACGCAAACTTAGCAACATTAGAAATAACGTTACAAACCTATGACATCTTAAATTTGACGATAAATATTGATAACAATCTGTGCACTATTTATGAAATAAATTGTTTATGCAAGTTTTTCTTACAACTAATTCATATTTTAATCGAGTGAATTATAGTATAGATTCTAATATAATATATAAATTTGTCTATTTTTTTTAGAAATGAATCGCTTGTTTCGAAAATTCCAATGGACTCAACAAGCAGCGACACGTCCTTCAAGGCAGCAATGCCCCAGGTTTTGGCCACAATGGCCAAGAATCTCATTTTGCTTGGATACGGGATGACTCTCGGCTTTCCCACCATTGTCATACCGAGTTTGCAAAATGCTCCAGCAAACGCGACCATATCGTTGACGGATGAAGAAGTTTCTTGGTTCAGTAAGTATCCCTAGACTTTTGGACCTGACAAGGTCGTCTCATAAATAAATTCCGTTTTGTCAGATATTTGAACAAATAATTCATTGCATTAGGCTGTATGAAACTAAATAGACTAACAGTTTCATAAATAAATAAGTTGTAGATAATACTTTATCAGATAATTTTAGACATAAATCAATCATAGCCCCGGTAATTAGATCAGAGGTTCTAAGAACAATTTAATTCTAACGTAAATGTTGGTAAAGGACACTTTATGTTAGTCACATAAACAGACAGATTGTTATTTGAAAAGTGTGCATTATTTTTGAAAACAGTACTCATCTTCTAGTTCTCTCTTACCTCTTAAAAATGTCTCGAGCAAACTGACAGCTACAGGCATCTTCAGTGTTTTGGGGTTTGGTTTCCACTTCAGCATTTCATTTTTGAAAGACATCCTGTAAAAAAGTGTGCAATATTTATGAGATGAATTGTACGAAAAATTGTGCAGTATTTATGGAATGAACTCTACATGAAAGTGTGCAATATTTATGAAATGAATTATACAAAAAATTGTGCAGTATTTATGGAAATGAACTCTTCAAGAAATTGTGGAATGTTTATGAAATAAATTGTGCAGTATTTATGAAATTAACTCTACATGAAAGTGTGCAATATTTATGAAAGAGATCTTTGGCAAATGTGTGTAATATTTATGAAATTAACTCTACAAGGAAGTGTGCAATATTTATGAAGTAGTTTCAACTCCAAGTAGTGACAAAACCCCCAGCCATTGATGATGTCTGCAGCTTTGAAGTGGGAAAAATTTGAGAAGGAAAATTTAAATTCTCTCATCGTCAAAAATCAGGGTCACAATAACAATGGTAAAATTTGGGAAAATCAAAATATTCACACAGAGCTTTGAGAGTCAACCTTTTAAGAAGAAAAGAGAGGAAGACAATAGATCTGAATGTAAACAAAGGCGGTTCGCATTGAGATTTCCCGAGAAAAGCCTTTAGGCCGTGGTTAGCTAAGAACCAGAATAGGAAGAAACCGGAAGATAAACAATACAAACCAGAAAGACGGCATTTTTGCTCGTGATAAGCTCAGAGGTGCATAGATATGACTAAAATGGCCTAAATCAAGGTGTAATTCATTAATTTTTGGATTTCAAGGTCATTTGTATTTCCTACCACGCAACAACTCAGATCCCAACTCGCTTTCATGCTTTTTGAATTCGTTCTAGCGAGTACAGTCAAACCATGACTGCTTGATGATTTGCACATACCGATATCTATACAGTCCATGTGTATTGTAAATGTGCTATAGCGAAAAGTTGTGTCAGCTAATAACTGTCTTAACTATTTTCAGGCAGCATCAACTTAATAACTGTTCCTTTGGGATGCGTCGTCTCAGGTGTTGTCACTCAGCCGTTCGGACGAAAGAGATCGATGCAAGTCCTCACCGTTCCCTTCCTAATAACGTGGATTATGTTCTACTTTGCTGAGTCAGTGGGAATGCTTTATGCGAGTTTAGCACTCACGGGACTGGCTGGCGGCCTCCTCGAAGCTCCTGTGAGTACCTTCTTATAGTTATAAAGTCTTAATAATTATATATTGTATAAATGTTACGGTAAAAGTGATAAATCGAGCGAAAATATATACAATTACCGGCTATTATTTATAATCACCAGGTAAACTTGGTAAATGTGACCAATTACTGAACATTTATGAGATTTACCGGTTAGTTTATAAAACATTCAACTCCTCATCTGAGTAAGCATTTAGTAAATTCCAAATCTCAAGTTGGATATTTTATAAACTAGCCGGTAAATGTGATAAATACATGATATGGTAGGAGTAATTGAAATGGCGAAATATAATTCCTGGCGGTTGTTCAAAATCACCAATTAAAATTGGCTAATGTGACAAGTTATCAAAAATTTATCACATTTTCCGGCTAGTTTATAAATTTAACTCAGTGGGGAATTTAATAAAAGTTTTCTTACATCACGAGTTGGATATTTTATAAAATAGCCGGTAAAAGTGACAAATATCGAGTAATTTGTCTTATTAACCAATCTTGGTAATTACGAATAATGGCCAGGAATCATATCAAGTTCGATATTTTATAAACTAACCGGTAAATGTGATAAATATATGATACGGTAGAAGTAATAAAATTGGTTAAATATTATTCCTGGCGATTGTTCAAAATCACCAATTAAAATTGGTTGATGTGAGAATTATCGAATATTTATCACATTTACCAACTTGTTTATAAAATATAAATTATTCAACTTACAGTGAGAATGTAATAAAAGTTTTCTCTGAATATGAGTTGGATATTTTATTAATAAAAAGCCGGTAAAAGTGACAAATATTGAGTAATTGACAATAATCGCCGGGAATCATATCAAGTTGAATATTTTATAAACTAACCGGTAAATGTGATAAATGTGATAAATATATGATACGGGAAAAGTAATAATCGGTAAAAGTAATCCCTGGCGATTGTTCAAAATCACTAAAAAACACAATCACAATTAAAATTGGTGATTTTTCAAATTATTGAATATTTATCACATTTACCGGCTAATTTTAAAAACCTTTAACTTAGTGGGGAACTTAATAAAAGTTTTCTCAGTTCACGAGTTGGATATTTTATAAAATAGCCGTTAAATCCAATAAATATTCAGCAATTTGTCACATTTACCGAGTTTAGTTGGTGATTATGAATAATCGCCGGGAATCATATCTATATTGGCCCGATTTATCACTTTTACCGTAACGTATACTTTACGTATAGGTGCAACGCACAGAACCGATATTATTTTCCCGTTCAGCTAACAGTATGGCTTGGTCGCTGTTTTTACTGGTAACCGAAGCTCTGAAGATAGATTTACTGATTGAGCCAATTTGACTCATTTAAAATCTTTCGTGGTTGTGCTTATTTTATTTCTGAATTTTTGAAAATAGAATTCAAGAAGGAACCATTGTTCAAGTGACAGGGTGCATTTTAAGGTAGTTTGCCCTGACTTTTGACTCTGAAAGGACCAACATATCCCTTCAAGGCGACATATTCGGTCAGTGAACGTATCACTTAAGTTCACAATCATTTCAAAAGTAATGCACACGATGAGCATATCACAGACCTCGCAACATATCTTTCAGCCATGAGAGGGTGAAAGTAAAGTCAGGACAAGCTACCCTGAAGTAAACCAACCTGGACTCGTGTTTGGTTAAAGTGTCGAAGTCTTAAGATGGCGGAAAGGAGATAAACAAACCGATTTAGTTAGTTCAGTGTTAATAGGTGATAGGTGTACAATCGACACCCGACAAATCCGTGACTTCTTTTGTACTTCCAACCACAGTTAATTTAAAACATCAGCAGTTATCTTAAGACCTCGACCGAGTTTCTGTTCCAAGTCACTACTAACTCGAAATCGTCTCTGTTAACTTTTCGATTAGTTCTGTCCTTGTTTTAAAATGATTTTCAAGTAAAAGATAAATTTTCCGCCCTCAGATTTTGACATACGTCGCAGAGATCACGCAACCTCACATCAGAGGGATTTTGTCAGCAACATCATCACTGGCCGTCATACTTGGAATGTTCACTCAATTCCTGATGGGAAATTTCTGGGACTGGAGAACGCTGAGTGCGATCAATGCCTCTGCACCCTTCTTAGCTTTCGTTGCACTTTGCTTCATACCCGAAAGCCCACATTGGTTAATCGGTGAGGAAATATACTAATTAACTCAGCAGGAGAGATTTATTGAAGACAGAAATAGTATTGATAGTAAAGTAACGAAATTCATTTGTTCGGTGGGAAAAACCTGAAAAACCTGAATTTAGGGGCAAGCCTTAGGTTAATTAATTCACATGAGACATATTAAAAGCCTTAAGGAATGCGATTTTCTGGTACAATACGGAAGTCTACTTAAGAACTAGTTCGAAGTCTTTAACTGTTATTTGTTTGTAATACACACAAAATGTTCGCGAAGAAATCCCGGTTCCCGTTAGACTCTGGGAATAATCGTAACATGACCCAAAGGGAGGTGTTGAAAACTTTGAAGATCTGAAAATCATGGGAGTGAGCTATATTAGTCGTACTACAGAAGCGTGATAACATGACGCATGATTCATAAAACAGTCTAATAATAAGCGTGAAGATAGCAAACTATACAAAAAAAACTTTTCGCATGTGCTATAGAGTCGCAACCTTCTACATGAATGCTGCACACCAAAATATAGCGAAGCGCTTCCATACGTTCCACACACTAGATCCTCTTAATCAAGTTGATATTTATGATAATACATTAAAGTTATTGTTATGTAAGTCCGTTTAATTAGGTTGTGACCATTTTTATATTATATATTATGATTTTAGTATAAAGGTACAATTAAGTGCACAGGTGTTAAGAACAGAATAAAGGTTTGCAACCAATTTAGGATTGAAAGGCGTTCTGATCTGGGGTAAAACAAACAAAGTGAGTTGATAAATAATAAACAAATAAATTAGTAAAATATAAAATGGATCAATAAATAAGTAATAAAAAAAAAAGATAGATAGATAAATAAGTAAATGAAACAAAATGTACAAACACATAGATAAAATAGAGAAGAGAAGAAACTCTCTCAAGGTAGAAAGGCTTGGAAAGACACCATAGGAGCCGTAGAACCAAGGACAGATAAAATAGAGTAAACAAAATTAGGGAATGAAATCAATGAATAAGTAGACAAAATGGAATAGACCAAAGGTTAATAAATAAATAAAATATACAAATAAATAAGTAGATAAAATAGAGTGGAGAATAAGTGGAATGGATTCGGAGAAGAGACTCTTTCAAGGTAGAAAGGCTTGGAAACAAGTGGTTGGTCAGGGTAAGGTTCTACCATATAGCGCCAAGGAGTAGGTAGATAAATAAAATAGAGTAAACAAATTAGGAAATAAAATAAAATGAATCAATAAATAAGTATACAAAAGATAAGTAAGTAAACAAAATATATAAATAAATAAGTAGATAAAATGAGTTGTGCCTTTTTATTAATCTACTAACAAAATGAACACAGACAGCAATCCTGTCAGCAATTTCCCACTAGGGTTTAGATAATTCTGTTGTAACTATTCTACTTCCAGTTATTTCAACTAGTAAAAAATTTTTCCTTTCAGATAAAAATCGTTTGAAAGAAGCGGAAAAATCACTCTGTTGGCTACGAGGCTGGGTTCAACCACATCAAGTCCAGCAAGAATTCCAGACGTTAGTAAAAGCCGTCCGACCTGACTTGCAGTTAGACGATGGTCAGTTGAAATCAGTGACGGCTAACGGGAAAGAACACAACACCAAGAAAGAACGTGAACGCGAACGTCAAGGTTGCTGCACTTTAAAGATCGAAAACTATAAAAAGAGAACTTTCACGGTAGCTTTTGCCCTCGTCTGCTTTTCCTTCTTCACTGGTCATTTCTCAGGAATGACGACTCTAACAACTTTTGCCGTGAACATATTCGCAACCTTAGGAGCTCCCATAGATAAATATTTGGCGACGATGGTTTTGGGAATAGCCCAGCTACTGGGAACACTAATCTGTGTTATATTGATCCACTACACGGGAAAACGTCCTCTGGTGTTCATATCGATAACCGGAAGCGCATTTTTCTTTTCTTGTGTGGGATTCTACGCTCACTTCTTCTTGGGCGTTACAAACTAGACAATGGAGCTTACATAAACGAAAACTTTCATGACATATCAACCTACTCATGGGTGCCTATGACAGGTTTAATAGGCGGTTCTTTTTTCGCTTATCTTGCCCTTCGATTATTACCTTGGATCCTCATCGGTGAAGTGTATCCTACAGAAGTAAGAGCTTTTGCGAGTGGAGCCAGTGCTTCAGTTGGTTATATCTTAGGCTTTGCCTCGAATAAAACCTTTTTCAAATTGATAGACACAGTTACTCTCCCAGGAGTTTATTGGCTTTATGGTGCGATTGGTTTTTGTGCTGTCCTCACGCTTTATTTCTTTTTAACCGAGACAGAAGGGTGGAGCTTGCACGAAATAGAAGAACATTTTGCGAAAGAGAGAAACCTAATAAAGGCAGGGAAGAAGAAAACGGCTGAGAACAGCCCTCAAGGAATTGATAATCCTTGTGTAGTTGGTGACCAGGTGTCTAAACTATAAATGAAAACATCAGAACTACTAATTTATAAATTTCAGGTTGTACCTTATAAGTTATTATAAATAGTATACTTCTTGATAATTAAAAGACAAGGATTTTACAAAGATACAGCATAAAAGTAGAGGCTGAACATTTCCCCAGATGAAACACATTCCATAAACTCAGTACTTATAAGTTTTAAACAAATACTGAAGATCCAGTGTTCAGGTTATTACTTATATGAATTATTAACAGTTCTGAAAGGTGATAGAATGAAGGTCAATAATTTTATTTTACCCAATTCAAAAGATCTGAATCGAATATAAGTTTAATAACATATTAAACACATTATTAGAAATTTATTACCCTGTGATGTAAAATTTGTTGGTCAATTTTATAAAGGAGTTAGTATAAGTTTAATTTAATAAGACTTGTTAGAAGATATTGAGAAATTTTATTCCCTCAAAAACATTATGACAAAGTAGATATAAATCATAAATGTAAAGGCATTTTGTAAATAAATATCAAATAAAAGATGTGAAACTATGAAATTGTGTGTAATTTTGGTAGCCTTGTGTTTGAAAGGGGAAAGTGCTTGACAGTGAATTTATGGTTGAGAGTTTGAGCCTCCTCCCACATCCTTTTTGAACCCAATCACATAAAATGGGATGACAACTGAAGATTCCAGGAAATATCCTTTTCTAAGAAGTATTCTTGTCACAACACATTATGCTTGTGATCTTGAAGATGTTTCTGTACTAATTTATGCATTAAACTGGTATTTATAAACTTTTTTGAAATCCATTACAATTACTAGAAAAATACTCGACTAAATGATGAAGTACCAGTTATGATAAAATGACATTTGTATTTTACTTGTCAGAACATGTTATGGTATAAAATGGGAATACTTTGTCGAGGAATTAAGGGGAATTGATGTTCTTGCTAGGACTCTACCCTATAATCCTTATAAAGGTAAGTTTGTCTGGCTGTTTGAATGGTTCAAAGTAAGTTTGTTTGGCCATGGAAACTTTCCCCAAAATCTTTAAAAATTTTTTATTGATAATGAAATCTGCCCTAATTGTAGCTCGAATGAAGTAGGAACTGTAGAACACATGGTCATTGAATGTCCGAAATGGTCTGAACTCAGAGATTACTTTAAATTGATGAGCATTTCTATAACCTGCCCCTGAAGAGTTCAGATGATGAAAAACTTTTCAGCTTTTGTCTGTAATGTAATGACTTTGAACATACATACTAAACAATGTTTCTGTATTTATAAGTTGTAAATACTGTATATTTTATTATTTTGTTTTTCAAAAATGGTTTTCGAATATAACCAAAATGAGCATATATCTGCTTCTGTGAACAATTGTGAATTTTTATGTAAAACTTATGTTGCCAATATAAATAATTAAAGGGGATTCTAACATAAATATTGTAGTGGGATTATGTCATATCCAAACATCCCAAAGAAGAGAACACTTTTCTATCGTCTCACTAAACCCCAAACTAAACAATGTGGGAGTTTCACAGCTCAGTGACCAGTGGAAATAGACTAAGAAAGCTATTGTAAACAGTTTGAGTCCCCCTCTCACATCCTGCTACAGTGTAAAATACTATTAAAAGTAATAAAAACAATAAAATATAAATATAGTAATAACACATTAAATACATGAACAATATATAATATGATGTAAATCAATTGTTTTATCAAATACAATAAGGGAAGGGTAATAACTTGACATAAGTTAATCGAGGTTATAAGAAAATATTGAAAAATGTTCCCCACTCGAAACCATTCTGACAAATCAGATGTTATTTTATACACAAAGGCCTTTAATAAATAAATGGCAGATGTCAAATTAAAGAAACTTGGTTATTGGGGGTCACTCAAAATTGAACAGTGAAATTATTTTTTCCCAAAAATCGAATAAAACATTTTAAAAAATAAGAAAATTAAGCTCCTCTAACCCAGAAACCAATTTATAATTAGTATAAACGGTGATAAGTAAACTTTTATGGTCTTTTATGGTTATCACAAAAAAATAAACAAAAAAAGAATTTTTAATAGAAATACCAGCATCGACAAAATGGCGCCTGTTTATTTGTCACAAGATGGCACGGCAAGAGCTGGAAATATTTTCGCGAGGATTTCATTTATTATTTTTAAACACCATTAAAGTAATTACCAAGGATTGGAATAGGAATAAATAAATCCTTTAAAATATTTTAGAATATTTTAAAAATTAAATGACAAAAGGAAAACCTTCAGACAAAAAAAAAGTTTTTACCTTTGTAACGGTTCAAAGGAAAATATTTACATCCGGATTTTTTACACATGCGTGAAGATACACATACGAAAAGAAAATCGTCCATATTGGTGAATGGATTTGTGTTTTGTTGAATCCTTCAGATAAATCAGGTATATACCTTAAAATGATTTGAATAAATTAACAATAACTACGTTGAAAATGAGGAATCGTTATTATTGTAAATTGAAACGTTGAGAACTATTTTTTCAGTAATATATTTCGCTTGTAAAAAATTACAAGGAACCAAGTGTAATGGATGCCATCTAGAATAGTAAATATGAAATACTTGTGAAACTGACTTGATTTCCTCGCTTTCTTTATTTCATCCGAGGAAAATTCCCTTTTCTCTTTGGATTTGTTCACGGAAAAAGTTGTTAAATCGTTTCTCGCGAAAGCCTCCACAGCTTGGATTGGTATTTATCGAGATTCGGTCGTTTAATTCGTCGGGGTGTGGAAATAATTTTTTCTTCCCAAACCCATTTTTTGTATTGCTCGTTGTGTGTGTACATCTAGCGTCAGCCTATTTAGTCAACGTGGTAAAATCGTGTTATCGGAACTGATTTGCCATATGTAATTATAAAAATAACGGAGTTTCGTTCTTTTCTCACACCACGAATTATTTCGTTTTACCAAAATTGTCTCTGTTCGATCGCAGGGACATTTTTCCTAATTTTATTTAACCAGATCACTGAATACAAATCAAGTAAGTGTATGATGAGTGTGAGATGAGTTAGACATGAAGTTAACCAATTTTATCATGGATTTAAGAATCTGATTTAATTTTTTATTTTATTTTATGATTTTATACTACTTTTTGTATACTTTGTTGTATTTAAAAATTTAAAGCATTCACAATCTGCCAGTCTAAGGCTATTTAATTAGTTTTTATTGACCAAGAAATGTAATTCAGTGACTGTTTGAGAGGATCATCTACTTAATTTTTGATTTTGAGTGATTGGTTATATAAATACCTCTACGTTTTCTGAATATACATGTGAAATTAGTTCGATTTATGGAGTGGTAAATGATTCGATAGCAACATTTCATCTTGATCAACAATTCAGGATCTAAGTGTCAATGTGAGGATTACAGTATTTATCGAAACTGATAGTCCTTGCTGTTGAGGGTTTTGTGTTGTGGATATGGTGCTGGAGTTTTGTTTCGTTTCAAACCTGCAATAATGTTTTTCGAGTGGGAGGATGTTTTGTTTTGGTTTTTTGTTTTCTTTTTTGGTTTTTGATTTGTGGTAGAAATTGTATTTTTTATTGCTAAGTTATTTGATTTTAAATGATTCAACTACTTTTTAGACTTTCAAATATGACAGATTCCATGAAGTTTGGTCCTGAGTGGTTGCGTAATCTATCATCAGAAGGGAACACTGGTGGAGCACCTAAATACCAACTGGCGGAACATCGCTACGGGCGTGAAGAAATGCTGGCTTTGTTTGATAAGAATGTCCGGGCCCCAGACCCTCTAGTTAAGCTGCAGGGTTTGTATGTTGAGAAAACTCAAACCCCCATGGCCTTACTTACAATGACTGAGGAGGAAAATGTAAGTTGTTTATTGATTTTTAACGCAGTCAAAAGATTTTTGGGGTTTTAAATATTATTTGAATATGTCTTGTTTGTTTTATGTAGAGACAATGGAACAAAGGAATAAATAGTGATGTCGTTCTTCGATTAACTGGTAAAACTCTTGTTGCTCCTCCTGGTGGTGGACTTAGAGGCCGAGGTGCGAGTTCCGTCGATAGAGGAAGAGGTCGTCCTAGAGGCTCTGGGGGATTCCACTACAGTAGGGGTCTTAGCTACGAAGAGCAGTCAGATGGAATCAAGGAGGGTGGTCCACCTGAAAGAGGATTTACCAGGAGCATTCGTAGTTTCGATAGGCCTCAGGTTAGAAATTAATCAAATGATATTTCGGTATCAAAAAATTAGACAAAGAACTCGTGTCAATCAACATCCGTTACATTCCATCTGTAGGGTGTAGAACGCAGTTGGGTAGAACGGAACGGCGGCGACCCTGGGGACTGGAACGGATCGATATCTCCCAGGAAAGAATTTTCCATGAAGGATTTTACGAGTAGTGGGAGGAACAATACCGAGAGCTGGCGGAGACATCGTGCAACATCAGACGACGAAGAAGGTAAACTGAAATAACCGAGAAAAGAATCCATTTCATAAGTATTGCACACTTTAGTGAAGAACTCCTTTGAGTAGTTTTACTTATTTTGTGTTAACTTTTCAGGGTGGAGAAAATCGGATAAATGGGGAAGATCAAACAGCTGGAGGGATGAAGCGGAGAGCGGCGACGGTTTGTCTAAGTCAAGTAGTCGAACTTCGAGCTGGGGACGGGGATGGGCGGATGAGGGACTTCGAGGTCGTAGTCACGATGAAGATTCGCTTTCGATGAAACGCAGTAACTTCGTCGATGAAGTTCCAGAGTGGGCCATGGAAAATCCGAGCGAAAGTGGAGGAAGTTTTGACGCTAGCGGAGCCTTTCACGGAGGGAATTATTCCGACGAAGAAGAGGTAATATACCAAATCCATGAACCTAATGACTTGTGAGACCTGATAAATGAAATTTGGATTTACGACTGTGATATCGTAATTCATGAATTTTTGTAAATTTGATTTCAGGAGCACAGTGGTTCGAAAAGTGCGAAAAACCGGTTGAGCGATGAAACGGACTTGCGAAATAAATCGAAATCTCCGCGCGTGAATAAGAAATCAAATCGAAACGATTACGACGACGAGTGCGACGAATCCGAGGTGTCACCGAAAGATCGAAAGCTTTCGCGAAGTCAGACGGCTCAAGGAAATCTCACGGAGACGGGGAAAACCACTTCGCATTCATTATCGAAAAGTCAGAGCAGTTCGAACGTTAAAACAGAATCATCGGACTCGAGTTCAGCATCGTCGAAACGGACCGAACACCAGACTTTCGATAGAATACGAGCCCAACATCAGAACTTTATCGACAAAAAGAGTTCATCAAACAAAGAAACGAGTGAAACTGTCGAAGTTAACGACTTGCCGAAGAAAGAAAACGCGGTCGAACTGAACAGTGTCAGTGAGGATGTGTTAAAAAGTGAAACCAGTGCTGTTTTGGAAACGGGAGTGTCTAATGTTAAGAACTCCGGTTTCTCAAAGGAAAACCTTAACGATGCGGGTATGAAAACAGGTACGGACACACTTGTCTTCGGTGTGATTAGTTAGTTTAGGATGATAGATAGCCTAGCTTCGATGAAGTTGAAAGTTATTTCCTTTGGATTCGATAGCTTAGAGAAATCATAATCAGGAAGCTTTTCGTTACTCTTCCACAAACCTTGTTACATATACCATTTTATACTCAGTGTGGTTGTGACACGTCATTAGATTCAGAATTGAAGGATTGTTATTAAATTAATCAAATCGTCCTTGGAAATCAAAAGTTAGGTCTTCCATTAGCATCAGTATAACTTATAATTGATTTTTGGTTTTCTTTTATTTAGGAGGTAATCGGCTGCCTGATGAAGAAATGGAACGAGTGGCGACCGTTAATCGTCAAGGTTCAGAAGAAGATATGGAAAGAATGGCAGAAGTTGTGAAAGACACCGTTGTTAAGTTATTCGAAGATGAAGAAAAACCTCCGATTAATGTAGAAACCGATAAATGGTATTACAGAGATCCGCAAGGTGTTGTTCAAGGCAAGTTTGTTAATTATGTTCGTTTTGAAATACAGTATTAATTTATTCATTGTGCGACTGTAGGAGAAATTATTATATTATTAAGGCCCGTTTTCATAAAATATTTTTTTTAAGTCTGAAATAAGTTATAAACATTTATTTCTGGTAATTCTTCTTGTAAAAATGGGCATTTTGCGTCATCAAACTTATCGTTAGTTGAAGGTGATGAATTTCCATGTTTGGCCCAAAGACATAATTTTGCTTCGATATTAAAATCGTCCTCGCTTTTTTTTTCAGGTCCGTTCCGATCTAGCGAAATGCTCGAGTGGTTCATGAACGGTTATTTCCAATTATCGTTGTTAGTCCGACGCGAACAGGACGAACTCTACGTCAAACTCGGCGATCTGATGATGAAATGCGGAAAAGTTCCGTTTCTCCCCGGAGTCAATATACCCGTGCTAAAAGCAGACACCGAACTCCCTCAGCAGACGGCACCGGCTCCTCCACCTCAGGCACCGCCCCAGCCTCAACCCCACACTCAACCACAGCCGTTCGGTTTGCCGCAGCCAGATCTTTTCATGCAACAGTATCACCAGTGTCAGATGCTTCAGAAGCAGTTTCTATTGAGGTGATTAACTCATTGTTTGACGTCCCCCTTCCTCTCGAGCGAGAAGTGTGTCCAAGTTATCCTCCAATCCGTATCCATTTTCGACCGTTGACAATTTCGAAGAACCACTTTTCCCATTTCAGGTTTCAAGTTACAGTGTTTTATAGGAACCCGGGAAAAGTTAGTTGAATCTACAGAATTCTAGTTTTTAGGGCTGAGCTTCACTATGCAATTCCGTCGAGAGTCCCTTTGAAATTTCCTGGACCAGAAATAATTGTGCCCTATTGAATTGTAATGATGAGTATTTAAAACAATGGTTGGTACCGAACGACTTCCTTTCAACTACTCCAGAAAAAAAATCAAATTTTGAAAAAAAAAAGCAATGAGCGAAAATGTTGCGTTCAGGGTGACGTTATCACTTATACAACGATATCCATTTGTCATTTTTATCTTTGATTTCACAGTCAACAAATGACGCTCAACAAGCTGTCACAGTCGGAAATGTGGAACAGATTAAGTCCGGTCCAGCAGAGCATTCTAATGCAGAATTTGGCGATGCCACAACAACCTCCCCTAACCATTGACCAGATAGCTCAAGTCGAGAAAAATCCGCTGTCGCAACTTATAGCACAAATGCAGCAGGTGAGTTGGTGCACTGATTCGATCGCTCTCTTTTGGAATGAATGAATTAACAGGGAAAGTATAAAATGAAATGTCGTTAACCAGTATATATCATTTATAAATTACATAGAGTTTACTGTTCATGTTCTGTTGTGGGGAAGCTAAAATCCGCCCCTGAAGTCGAATATCAAATTTGACAGATGCAAACTGTAAATGTGATGAACAGTTTTATGAAGAAATGATTTCATAAATATTGCACACTTTTTGGGTTTGAAACAGGGAATTTGACCGATGCTAATTTTGCTCTTTTATCTCAGTGTCGGATTGACCTTATCCACCATATTACACTATATTGATTTTAAAGGGTGGGTTATTGATTCAGGTTGGTAGGAAGTTATTTATAACTCGGCTTAGTGTGTGGTTAAGAAATTTTCCGAGTGTGAAACTAAGTAAATATTATTCAAAGAAAGGGTGAGTGAGAGGGGGTATAATGGCGGTCGTAAAGTGAGTAATTTTTGGTTTAGAACAAAGTTCAAATTCCTGAAGTAAGGGACACGAAAACAGTGGATCCCATACGACAGTTGCTGCAGCACATGAACGTCATGCCGACTGCCCAACCACCGTTAGTAACTGCTCTGAATCCAACCAACGTCATGCTGAATCATCCCTTAAATCCGCAGGCGCACTTGGTTAGTAAATAAATTAATTAAGATCGTTTATATTAATATTAGAATATATAATATCATAAGTTTAGATATTAATAAAAAATATTTTCCGGCTCTTTTAGAACTCTGTTATAACCAATACGGGTTTGAATCCGACACCTTCGATAGGAGTTGAAGAAACGAAGGTAGAAGATCCAATTCAAAGTTTGTTAAGACAACTGGGAAACCAATCGAATATAATTCCACCTCCTGCCCCCACGCCGGCGGATTCACTCTGGGGAGCCCCAGGTGAGTATTTCACCCCCACAAATCTCGCTTTCGATGTGTGGTTTTGAAATCCATCCTCTAACACGAATTCCTTTCATTCAAATTCAGGGAGGCTTCAACATTGGACGCAGCCAAGTCAACCAGTTCCAAATGCAGGGAGTTTACCCATTTGGGAGATAAAAACTGAGCAACAAATTCTTGCCGAACAGCAATTAAGATTAGATGAGGAAAGAAGGCAAGAAGAATTGAGAAAGCGTAAGGAAGAAGAGGAAGAAGCGGCGAAGAAACAGAAAGAGTTAGAAGAAAAGAGGAGGGAAGAGGAGAAGAGAGAAGAAAAGAAAAGGTTGGAACTGAAGCGACTGGAAGAGGAAAAGCTGAGGGTAAATTTTTTTTACCACCCCTGTTAGCTGTCATCTTGCTGAATAACTTAATCATGTCTTAATTGGAAATGTTCTCTTCGTGTAGTTGCAAAAGGAAAAAGAAAAAGAAGAAAAACAGAAGAGTTAAAAAAGAAACAGCAGCAGGAGGAAGCCCTTAAGAAGAAACAGGAAATGGCAAAGAAAATGCAAGAGGCTCAGAAAAAGAAGGAGGAAAAAGAGCGAAAGAAGGAAGAGGAGAGAGAAAAGAAACGACTGCTAGAGGAGGGAAAGAAGAAACTAGAAAACGAAAAGCGAAAGTGAGAAGTTGAAAAATTATAAACTGACTCTGTCACGAGTCTTGTTGATCAACTTTTCAAATTTTGTTTGTCTGTCTTCACGCAGGAAAGAAGAAGAGCAACAGCGATTGAAGAAAAAACAAGAAGAAGAAGAAGCTGCCAAAAAACAGGAGCAAGCGAAACGAGCCGTGGAAAATTCAAAAAAAATGCCGCAAGAACCGCAAATGGAACCACTCAAAAGACCTCTGTCGTGGTCACAGCCCGCGCCCGCGACACCAGGAACGAATCTCTCTGACATTCAGAAAATGCAGGAAAGAGAAAAGAAACAGGTGTGTTGAGGAAGTCGTTTCTGGTTTCTGGAGGAAGGTTTTCTTTTCATTGGATAACTTTTTGGTTTTCTTTTGTTTGCAGTTGCTGCGCGAGCAACAGGCTGCCCAACAAAAGGAGCTCCAAGAAATGCAAAAAGAAAACGAGAATCGAAGAAACGGGCTGAACTTAAAATGGGCTGATCAAATGCCAAAAGTGAAGCCGAGCGTGAAGAGTTTGGCAGAAATACAAGCAGAAGAGCAGTTGCAAATGGCCAAGGTGAATATGAAGCCACTAGATTTAGAAGATGGGGATCTAACGCGGTTTTGACTGACTGCTAATTAATTAGTGGCTTTATAGTGACAATCATTGTTTCCTGGTCACGAGTTAACTCGTGTTCGCTCCCGAATTATGACCCGGATAAAGATGAACCGAGCAACTGACTACCGTTGGTGTTTTAAAAAAAAATTTGTGACACTAGAATTTTGATAATATTGCAGAATTGCAGCACTTTTTTAAGAGACTTTCTTTCATATATTCTGCACGGAATCCATTTTTTAGTAAATCAGTTGGACCTGCTCTACTGTTTATTTTGGAGATAGTCAGGTCTCCTTTTACGCGATTTGTCTTTGTACCTTTAGAAACTTGGACACGTTAATTGAACTTATGTTTATTAATATAATATTGCACACTTTTACGAAGACAAAGTTACTGAAATAATTTCATACTTATGAAAAAATTAATTTCATAAATAATGCACACTCGCTATTTATTTTTTTGACTCTTTTTTTCACCTTTGGTATAACAGAATACGAGGTATTCGAACTCACGACTATAGCTTCTATTGTCGGACGTTTTAACACTACACCACCAACTCGCTATAAAATAGAAGCAATGTATTTTGTACAAAAAGTGTGCATTATTTATGAAACCGATTGTTCATTATAAAAAATGGCAATAAGAGAAATTGAGAATAAAAAATTTATCAACAGCAGTTGGAAAAGGAACGCTTGGAAAGAGCTCAGCAACAGAAGGAAGCTACTGTTACGTCAACTACCAGCATTTGGGGAAACGCATCTCACTCTTTAACCTGGTCCGCCAACGCTGCACCCTGGGCTGTTCCTCAACTCCCGAGCAATCCGGCACCGGGGTTTTGGGAAGCCATTGCTCCGAACAGCACCAAAACTAAAGCGAAAACCCCGTCATCGCCTTTAAAAGGAAAACTTCAACCGGTATTTATTTGTATATAAATTTTTTTGTTTTTGATAAAGATTTAAAATTTACTGTTGTTAATGTTAAATTTATTTTTATAATTAGACGACAAACGTGAAACCAGCGAATAATGCTGGAACAAATCAAAAAGGCTCAAAGCCGAAGTCGAAGAAGGAAGAAGCGGCCGTAATGAAATTATTCGAACGCTTAGGCGATGAATTCACTTCCTGGTGTTCTGCATCTCTGCAGTCCATCCAGTCTGATGTCGATAGTAAGCATTTCGAGTGGTTTTCCTGATTTTGAATTCGACCGGAAGTCAAATTATAAAAAGCAAATGTTAATGTCATTTCCAGTTCCTACATTCGTAAGTTTCCTTAGAGACATTGAATCACCATACGAGGTCTCCGATTACGTTAAATGCTATTTGGGAGATGGGAAAGAAGCCCAGGAATTCGCGAAACAGTTCCTGGAACGAAGATCCCGATGGATGTCCGCTCAGAAAGCAAACGCCGCGGAAGATGACAAGAATACCGGTTCTCAGTATCAGAGTAACGTAGCTCAAGAATTTCAAGAAGTCAAGGGAAAAGGTCGGTTGATGTTTGTCGCTGGGATTGACGTCACGTGGTACTAAATATTTGATTGAGGGAAATGACACTTGATTTTGCTTTTGATTTGTTCAGGGAAGAAAAGTAAGAAGGGGAAAATGCTTAAAGTGGACAGTCGAATTCTCGGATTTAGCGTGACAGCAGCGCCGGACAGAATCAATGTAGGCGACCGAGATTATGTGAATCATAATTTATAAAGAGACGAGGATTTCGATTAATGTGAGTATGGGATATTGTAGTGTGATAATAACCTCGGATGACGAATAATGCTAAGAGATGCGGTCTCTTCACAAGCTATGCTGTAGGTTACGAAAGAGCATACGTTCGTTGTTTATGTCGTGCTTGCGCCATGTTAGCGAAATTGAGTTGATACTCACATTATCTAACTAATAACTACCGAAAATCGTTTCCCTTCTCAAACTACTTGGATAGTGTGATTATGTAGTGAACCTGTTGGTCGTAAAAGACTTAAACATACTAAATAAACTAACAAATATTATAAACTTTATTTTCTTAAGACCAACTCTGCAAACTACACCTGAAACATCAACTCCTAACTCTAACTGTAACCCCAACTCACTCCTTCAAACAATAGACTGTCGCTGTAGCCATCATGACTTAATCAAACCTCATCTCAACACATTTCAATGTGGTCACACATCAATATTGTAAGGGCGTATCTACTACACACATTACTTCCTAGTAATTCTCAAAAGTAACATCCCTGCTGAAACGACAGCACTAAACAAAGAAGAAACGACAGCAAATACAACAGAGAAAAACTAAATTTTAAACTTAAGATTCTACTAACCGATTCAATCTGAAGATAGGTAGATAATATGTAGATAATCTTTGATCCTTTATAATGGAAAAAAATTTGTAAAAGACATTTTTATCTACGAAGAGCCTCTTGCAAGTGTGCAGTACTTATGAAGTGAATTATGTACTAAAATGTACGTTGTTTTTGTAATGAATTCTACATCAAAGTGTGCATTACTTTTGAAATGAATTACTCATTGACGTCGTGCATTATTTTCGAAATGAATTACACATCATAAATAATATAAGTTCTTAGTTTGTATATGATATAAGAGTAGAAATAATTTCATAAATAGTGCACACTTCCACTAAGGATCAGATCTCATAAGTGTTGCTCAGCAGCCTATAGCTTTAATGTTCTTAAATGTTCGTAGAAATGCATTAAATAAAACTTGATATCATATTTATATAAAGATAATATATACGGGCCTGCACCAAACATTTTATGGGAGAGCCACAGTCAAAGAGTTTGACCGCACTTTCCCGACCTCTCATCTAAGGTATCACTCTCAGTTATCAGGTTATTCAAAATGATGCTGACACGTTTCGTTTTCTTTTTTCTTTTTCAGCACAAAAATTCCTGTGGTGGTGTTCACATTCAACATTCTTAAGTTTCTCTCAAGAAAAGCAACTCGAATCGAAATGAAATGAGGATAAATATAAACGATAAAAAAAGTTGACGATTTTAATAACGCGTTTAGTCCCTTTCGCTTTTCACATAACATAATGTTTCTCCCGGAAAATATGTTTCGTTTTAACAATGACAACATGGGAAGTACAAAATTGCAGTGTTTTTAAAAATGAGATGTGAAAATCGTTTTCTGCTGCAGTTAATTTCATTTAGAAGTTTGAAAAAGTTTTGATTGAGATATTGTTCAAGTTGTAACATGGTAAATGGATTAAAAACAAGGCTCATATTAAAAAGAACAAAAAAAAACTTTTGTAGTGTAGATTTATTCTTGTCCAGTGTGATTACCCAAAATCAAAGAAAGAGATAAATGATTGGATATGATGAATAGTTTTAATAAATGCCGATGAGTTACGTGCTGTCGTTGTCGAATCGCTTACCATGGAGAACGTTTTTGTCGTTAACTCAAAACGCAAAAAAAGGAATCTCGTGTTTAACTTATGAAAATACTCTACATTGTGATTTATGAAGGAGAAGAATTCTGTATTGGGTACCCGTGATTTGTCTGTTTGTCTGCCTGTCTGTCTTCTCTCTCTTTTTTTAACTGTATCGGAGAAGCCTTTTATGAAAATGTTGAAATTTTGTTCAGCTTAATCACCTAAGAGAGGAAGAGATTTTTTTGTTTTCCTGCAGATAACCGGAGTGAATGTGTGTGTCATTGTGGTTAAGGTTTAAAAATCTTATGAAAATCAATTTTAATAAAATAAATAATTTAAATAAATTGTGTAGACGATTTAATGTGAGTTGAAAGAAAGCGGGTGAGATAAAGAGAGCTGAAGTGTTGACGTATGGCTCGTTTGTTTGGCCATTTTAGAATATTTTTCTTTTTTTTTAGTGGCCTTGAAATTCTACCAATATATGATATTATTACAATTCAATCAGGCTTCGATAGATTTATTTACGCGATTGGTTTATCCTTGTCGATTTGTTATTTATTTAGTACAGTGAGTTAAGCTGTCGTTTTGTGTGTCAGACATTTTTACTAGAATGATGTACAGAGTTCCAGTGTGATTTCATTATTTGTGCCATATGATACTGTACACTTGTATGAGGAAGTTGTAAGTATCGCACACTGTGTGAAGCCTTCATTTCATAGTTGGAGCAGACTTATCAAATTTAACATGACTTCCATAATGACCTGAAAATGCCTTCTTTGGGGCTTTTAAGGAAGTCTTATTTATTAAGGTAGTATGTAGTGCAAAATACTTGCCTATAAGTATTAATAAAAAGTGTCAAGTGACACTCTCCGGCAAGAACGTAATGAAAAATGGGAGAATATTGGCAGAAAAGAAGATCACGAGAGAGACACCAAAAGAAAGAGATCAAAAGGAATGTAGTCCAAGGATGGTCCAATCATGAAAAAGACAATAAACTCGTCGTAACACTAGAGAAGAAGAAAGAAAGATTCAACAATCCTGAAGAGAGGAAGAAAGAAAAAGAGTGAAGAGACAAATATTGAAATAATAAGAGTAAAGAGGTGCCCTGGATGTATAAGAAGTTATTGAGAGTGATGTGCAATATTTATGAAGTAAACCATCATGATTGTGTGCAGTATTTATGAAATAAACCATCATGATTGTGTGCAGTATTTATGAAGTAAACCATCATGATTGTGTGCAGTATTTATGAAATAAACCATCATGAATGTGTGCAATATTTATGAAGTAAACCATCATGATTGTGTGCAGTATTTATGAAGTAAACCATCATGATTGTAAGCAGTATTTAAAAAGCAAACCCATCATGATTGTGTGCAATATTTATGAAACGAATTATCTAGTAGAATTTTGCCATATTTACGAGATAAATGTGCCCTGAATGTGTGCAATAATATTGAGGTCCTTCTCCAAGTGTGCAATAGATCTAAAATGAGGTATGTGTTTAAAATTCTCTATTAAAATAAATGTCTGATTAAAAACGGAAGTTATTTCCGACTCCGCCAGTGAAAATTCCATCTTCCCACTTATTTAGAAATAATTTCCGGGAAGTTTTGCATTATTGAGACTTCTCAAAAGCCGTAAACTTGTCACGTTCAGCATCCTCACAGTCATGTGGTGGGAGAAATATATCAAATTCCCTCTCTCTCTGTCTAAACATTTTGATTTTCAACTTAGCTGAACGGCAAGTAAAGAAAAACAAACAAATCGTTTGTTACGCTGACTTTGTTACTGCTTTCACAACTTCAAAGAAAAACAAACTTTGAGAAGAAGAAAAAAGTTACAAATTTCAAAAGTATATCAGTTACTCCAAAACGAAATCTGGACAAAGAAAAAAACGGTTTGAAAAGGACATAAGGTAAGCATGGATGATTAGGGAACCGTTACGGAAGCTCAGGAGAAGGAGGAGGAGGTTCAGCGGAAAACAAACAAGGAGGACTGAAGCTAACGTTTGCGAAAGTTCATAGACTTTGGAAAATCGAGGTTTCTGAACGCGCTTTCTACATTTTCGATTCAGTACGATTCGAACGGCGTCGACGTTGGGGTGTCGTCTTGCGTCTCGCGTCTCTTCGTTTTTGAATTTTAACGTACTGAACGTTGTGACGAACGGTAACGAATATATCATTCGAACGGTTGTTATTGTTACATATCGAGAATCAAATTAATAACTTTGTTAAATTATTAAACGATCGTTACGAGTCAATTCGTACGTTACTCGTAGTCGTGAATAAAAAATTTTTTTTTATTGTTTAAACTTTGGTTCTTTTCTCAACGTTTTTTTTTTGTTTCAAATCCTCAACCAGAGACTTTAATAATTAAAATATAAAAATGATTAATAGAAACTCTAGTGTTATTTAATTATTAATAGTGAATATGGAACATAATTGTTGAAATTTCGTTGTCTGCAAAAAATGCAGGAATACAAATGACCAGGGAATGAATAGGGTCTGAGTGAACAGGTTGGTCTTTTCATTTCACCTACTCTCTATTACAAATTTAAATTTATGTATATTCAATTATTAAATAATTATTAAAGTGGTGTTGATGCCACGTTTTTGCCCTTTGGCTTTCATTATAAATTTTCATTTGTTGGCCATCATTAACAGTATTTTCTTCTTTGACTAACGGTCGGTTCCTACCTCCAAGTTAATTAATTAGTTAAACCATTTAATAAGTTTTTAAGTATAAAAATGAGTTATACTGATATTACACGACTTTATATTATGGTTTGATGAATGCTCCATTCGTTTGGTGAGCGTTCATTTCATAAATACTGCACAATTTGGTGAATAAATTATTTCATAAAACGGCTCCATACCGGATGACGGGTGGTTAGTTCATTATATCAATCAGAAATCGTTTCATAATTAATGCACAAATTTATTCCAAACAACAGTGCCCAATCTTAAGAACAGCTCATCGTTTCATAAATAATTCACACTTCCGTGAAGATGTCAATCCATAAACAATGAGCCCTTCCACGAATAATTCATTTCATGTAGGCCTACCACACACTTTAATGATAAACTCGTTTCGTATAAATATTATGCCGTTTTCACGAAGAACTCAATTTATAAATATATATCGCTTACAATACATAAAAAACGTGCATAATTTATAGAATGGATTCTTGTAAAATGTCAAAAAGCGAAATAAATACTATCTCTCAGGAAAACGGAAGTTATTTGCGACTCGAGTTATTATTTATTTAAATAAGATTGCGACTGTGAGGTAGAAGTCTTTGAGCGCTCACCTTCACCCCCCTTCCTCTACTAGATTCTCATAAAATATTCTTTTAGATAGACTCGAATGAAAAGGAAGATAAATATACGTAATTTGGTGTTATGTAACGTTTTAGTAATTATTGTAAATTATGTAATTTTGCTGAATGAATGGGATTATGAAACATACAGTTTGTTTCCTGTCGGGTTTTTGCCAAAGGTAGCTATTGTTAATATTATTTTGTGTAATACATTTGGTTTTCGTTTCAACAATGATCGGTGTGCGCGTTCCTTCTGTGGGTTTCATCTTTAGTTCGTTTTAGAATTCCATAATGAAATTTAACACAAGCCGGTCTTAATGATTTTCGAAGATAATTAAAAGTTATTTACGGATTGAGAGATAATCCAAAAACAGTGAGAATACAAAAAGAAATTAATTTTAAAGTTTTACACAGCAATAACTCTCAAAAAAGCTCAAATTTCAGTCAGTCAAATCCCTTTGAACTTTACTCAAAGGAAGAATGATCTAAAAGAAAGAATTTATCGTCGTCTATTTTGCTTTTTCTACATCCATCTCTATTTTTCTTCCTTTCTCCATTTCTCAAAGAGCTAAACTCAAAAATAGTTCCATTTCCTCAAAGGTTTTATTTCAAAAGTTTGCCTTTTACATTCGTATCTTTGCTAAAACGTTCTTCTTTTTGCTTTTTCTACTTTCCTTTTACGATATAATCCTTTCCTGAATTATTCTGTATCGAGCTAAAGCTCTTCTAATACCTTTACTATCTTCTTCATATCTTTCCACCCCGGATGAGAGCTTTCCTAAAGGGCTTACGGTCTTGGATGTGTTTCTGGGTCAGTGAATACCACAACACAGCTGTGAGTATCGATATAAGCTATGAACTAAGAGAAAATCAAGACAAACTACCCAAAGAGGTGCGGTGGAAGTGTAAAATCCGAAGCTGGGATGGGTTAAGTGTATGTAGTCAAAGTGAGTCAAACTGGCTACCTGTCCCCGAGGAAGAGGCTGTAAGTCGCTGGTATGATGTGCGAGCTAGGGGTTTGTCCGGGGGAACCAATGTCCAAGCCTCAGAAGCTGACTGAGGGAAATTTATTTAAAATTTAAATTATAGTCAACCTCATAATCAAAACTCTGTATTCGAAATGTACGCAAACGACCCAAGCTCACGTTCTACTAACCTTTGTAAAACTAATTAGTTTAGAAAAGGGCTCTGAATCTAATTTGAAAAGAAAACCAAGTCAGCTGGTTTAGTCATGAAACTGATGTTAACAACGAGAAAAAAAAGATAATAAAAAGGAAGAAGAGGTTTTTTTTACTATCATGAAAGATTCTGATTGGGAGGAAGGAAAAAAAGAATTTCTAAAAGATCAGCAGTTTTAATTTCGAGGGCGGGGGGGAGTTTAAGAAAAAACTTTCAAAAAAAAAGCTTCGCTTTCATGTTTTTAGAATAATCGCTTACAAATTTTTTTTGCAAAAACTAAATCAAACGATAATTTTTTTTTGTTCTTTCAGAGAATAAATAAATCCTTTTATTAATGAGTCCGAAGCCAATTAATAAAATCGCGATCAAGATGGCGGTTTGCTTTTCGAAAATTAAACCTTTGTTTTCATCTGGCCTGAATTTTGTTTTCTTGCACAGAAACAAAAATAGAAGACGGGCTCATTAAGCATATTTGACAATGAGTTCTTCACCTCTTTCTTTGTTTTCGAAATTGAATTTCTCTCCCCCAGCCCCACACCCCTTTCGTCTGGAATCAATCATTTAATTATCTGACAAAAATTAATTCTACCACGAAGAAAATTACCTGTCAGCCTCTGTTTTCGAATTCTTCCGAGAGAGGATAGTTTCGACATTTTCTTAAAATATCTCCCTGGGAAATGAGGTGGGAACAAAATCGGAATTGACTACGGGAGCAGTAGCTTTAGAAATTCATTTTCGAAATGTGGCTTTGAAGGTTTTGAGGTCGCTTTTAAAATCCCTTGATAAATTTGACCTTGGAACTGTTTTGTGATCGAAAAGCTTTTGATTTTTTTTTTTAATTTTTCGAACGGATTGGTTTTTTCGAAATTGTAGAAAAATAAAGTTGGAGCACCTTAGTGATGAATTAACGAGGGGATATTGTTCACAAAACTGCCTTGGAAAGTATAAAAGCGTCAGACAAGCTTTCATCTGATTATGACCCTTTTCAAAATTTTCTGCTTACCTTTCAACCAGACTTTTGAAGTGATCGAGACGGAACTCGTTGATAATTGAAAATGCAGAACGATTCAAATTGACTTATTCAAAAGCTATAGACTGTGAAGGCCCTACCAGCTTTCTGTTCTCTTTTATAATTCTACATTTTCAGATGAAAGTATAAATTTTTAATTTTCTTTGATGATAACTTATTCGTACGGCCGCCATTTTCTTGCGGACCAATTTTTTCTTTTACTTTTAAATAAGTATGCAGTATTTATGAAATTTATTTCTCCTAAAAGTGTGCAATAATTATGAAACTGATTTCTCCTAAAAGTGTGCAATAATTATAAAATGGATTTCTCCTAAAAGCGTGCAATATTTATGAAATTATTTCCCCTTAAAGTGTGCAATATTTATGAAATTCATTTCCCCTAAAAGTATGCAGTATTTATGAAATTTATTTCCCCTGAAAGTGTGCAATATTTATGAAATCTTCCCTAATGTGCAGTATCAAAGTGTGCAATAATTATGAAATGGATTTCCCCTAAAAGTGTGTAGTATTTATGAAATTTATTTCCCCTAATAGGATGCAGTATTTATGAATCTGGTTTCCCCTGTGTATGCAGTATTTATGAAACTGATTTCTCCTAAAAATGTACAGTACTTGTAAAACTGGTTTCCCCTTAAAGTGTGCAATAATTATGAAATGGATTTCTCCTAAAAGTGTGTAATATTTTAAATGAAATCAGTAATACATTTCTCTAGTACGTTTCTAATGTTTTTAAGCACAGAACGGGATTTGAGTATAAATATAATCTATCAAACTTTAGAGAGAGAGAGAGAGGAATAATTATCTCTCACACAAAGATAATTGTATTGAAATTATAATCTGAAAAACAAAAGTTATAAATATGTCAAACTCACTACAATATACAAATTAAAGGAAAATGATTTTTTGCAGAAAATGTTTTGCTATTGAATCCACGATCTCAAAATTTATTGATACAAACATATATAATCCAGGGGCCTTGATAGTAATTCGACCTCTTTTTCTGCTCTATTAGGAATTGTAGTAACTACACTCTCTTTTGAACTGAATACTTAGTTAAAATATGCAACCACTATGTCTACAGTTTGGAAAAAGCAAACAAACAATAAAATCCCACGGAAAGCCTGTGGTTGAGCCTGTGGTCACAACTCCTGACCAGGGAAATTATGGTTGAGAGATTGAGCCCCCTCCATCATCCTGGTGTATCCAAAGGTGGCAAACGGGATTAAAATTCAACCACAGAAGCAAAAATTTTTAATGCACCACATAAACACGGCTCATCCTATACAACATAAACTAAATTCTAAAGTTTTCGAAACGCTTTCTAACATAAAAAATGAATTCAAAAAAATTCTTATTTCGAAAGTAAAAATAATAATAGTTTTTTATATTTCTCTGCAGCGAGCACAACAGAAAAAACAATAATAAAATGGAGGAAGCGGGGGGGAAGGGGAGGAAATAAATCTTTTGTAAAGTGAAAAATTAATTTCCTCGGTAAATGACGCATCAAAAATAATTTTCGAGGAAAGAAATCTTGCTCGTGCTTGCATTGGTCCTCTTTCTCTCTCTAAGAATTAAATTAGCTGAGAGCAGAGTTCTATGCCAGATTGGATAGAATAAAAGTGAGCGTAAATTTTATTGTCATTTTCTTCAGGCCATTTTCCTTTTCATCTTATTTGACTCCTCCAATGAAAAGAAACAAAAAATCTATTTTCTTCCTTTTTTCATCTTCTCCGAGAAAAAGGGTTCGAAAAGCCAAAAAGGCTCGTCAGTAAGAATGACATAAGCCTCCTTGGGAAGAGATCAAAAACGCTTTTATTTAATTATCCGTTGAAATCGAATTTAACGAAAAACTAAACACATTAACGAGTAGTTTCAAACTGGATTTGTCGTTTGATAGACGAGACCAGTCCTAATTGAGAAATAAAGAGAAAAAGGTTTTTGACTTGTATGAAAAGCTACGGTAGGGGTCAGGTCCGGATGCAGAAAAGAATCGCTGAATAGACCTTAATGATGTGATGTGATTAAATGATAAAGGCCATATTAATCGTTGACACTTTACCAAACACTGACCCCTCATGTGGAATCGATACGTCATCTGACTGCAATTATGCGAATTAAAGGAAAAGGTCGAAAGCTCATTCATTCATTTTCTTATTGAATATCTGATACGACCTTAAAGGACAGAAAGCTAATTAAAGCTACCAGACTGAGTTTTAAGTCAGCAAAAATCTTCCTTTCCTGCTTGCTAGTCTCATACTGGACACGCATCTAATATCGAATTGTTCATTCTTGACATGTTCTAGGAGTTTTGGGTGAAGATGAAATAAATTTTGAAAGGGAAAATCATAAAAAGAAAGTTTTTCACTTGGAGTGGACCCATTTTCGAAACAGCTGGAAGTTACGAGAGCACAAACACCTCACAAGTGTTATTTTATACAACGGAAAAGTTTCCTTTTACGCGATAAAATAATACATCATAAAAATATAAAGATAAACTGCCTCACGTTAAGTTTTCTAAAAGCTTTACTTTAGTAACGCATAAAAGAAGACTTGTCCGTGTAATGTCAGAATAAGTCTGATTGACTGTTTGATATGACTGTTAAAAATTTTACAGCCCTTTGTACACAAAACACTTTTGCGCTCATTTTATATAAATGTCAGAAAGGTTTCGTTTTACTCAAATAATGAAAACTGTGGCGATCTTAAGTAGTAAATACTAATTAGTATTTACAAAGAACTAAAGATGAACCTAACAGTTGGTGAGCGGACCTGATTAGGTTTGAGAATAGGAATAGCCTAGGTTAGTATAGGTTTTTCATAAATATTGGAGTATTCATGATTTGGCATAGTAAATATGACATAATTGGTGGTATATAAGTGTTTGTAAGGTAGTGGATGTTGCTATTAAAATTCTATACGTATTCGATATAGCAACTGATAAGACGTATTAATCCACTGTTAGGTTGTGCTCAAGTCCCCGCAGAAGTACAAATATGGTTTAATAAGATGAAAAAAATTTTTTTTGACTAACATTATTAAGTTTGCGTTACTAGTTCCCAAGAGGCTCAAGAACGAAACACGTAAAAGGAGATCTGAATGTAGTTGAACTAATAAGAGAAAAAGGCCAAAAAATTTACTTGCAAGAAATAGACAGTGTGCGCATTATTTAAATAACTCTCCTCGTAGAGTGTGCAATATTTATGAATTAGACTTTGTGTACACATGAGTATAATTCATTAGGTTAACTCCTGTGGGAGGTCTGTGGTGTAGTAGTAAAACCGCATGACTAGAGAAGTTATGGTATTGAGTTTGACCCCTCTACCACATCATGTTATACCCAAGAATGTGATTTTAACTCAAGCTTACTAGTAAAACTGATTAATTTGTGCATTACTTTTGAAATGTATTCCTCCAAAAGTGTGCAATATTTATGAAACTGATACCCTTTAAAAGTGTGCAGTATTTATGAAACCGATTTCCCCAAAAGTGAAGAGTATTTTGTATAAAATTGGTTGGTGTGTTTAGTACCTTTCTGATGTTTTAAGTATAGAAAACGAGAGTATAAATGAGTATAAATAGTGGTGGTTTTGATCCCATTTTTCATCCTTTTTGGGTATAACAGGATACGAGAGGGGGATTTGAACTCACGACCATTTGCCTCCAAGTCAGGATCTTCAACCACTACACTACTCTTCCCATGACCTGAGTATAAATATAATTTTGCAGAGAGAGAGAATTATCTCTCACACAAAGGGAATATATAATTTCAAAAACAAAGCTATAAATATGTCAAGAAAATTAAGGAGCAAGAAAGAAAAGAGAACCATGGACAAACAAACTAAAAGTTGATCTGTTTTAAGTAACCGATGAGAATAGGCAGAGTCACAAAACCCACAACAGCAGCAGCAGGAGCCACAACAACAATAACAACAACAACAACAGGAGATTATAACACAAAAATAAAAAAAAAAATGGGAGGGCAAGACTTGGCACAGTCTCCCCATTTTAAGTATTTTTAATCTAATAACTAGACTTTCGAAAGGATGAAAGAATGTTTTCATTTTTCGAAACTTCCGATCATAAAATTCGAATTAAAATACCTTGTCAAGGCCCAGCACTAACTCTCTCTCTTTGTTATGTATTTGGCAACATTCGTCAGTGAACATCGATTGAAAATTTATTTGGATTAAGAAAAAGCTTTTTCCCTCCCTCCCTCCGTCCCACCTCTCTGTTGTCTCCATCTTTCTTCTTTTTTAAACTGACGTTTGACATTTTGCTCACGGATCTATTCATTGGAGCACACCAAACTCTGCCACTTTGTAACTGACACTTTGAGATCACGGTTTCTTTTATGTGTTTTAAGGCCTGAACTCAAAAACGAGTTGATCCTTTCTGATTTATATAAGCTTCTCGCAGAGTCCGTCTTTATATCGTGAACGCTCTGTTTAACAGTTGATTTATGATCTGAGTCAGTTTGACTCGTTTTAAATTTTCTCTCGTGTCTATTTCGAAACCAAAGTTTACATGTTGGAGACATTTTATTTGCAACAAGTTTGGCTAAGTTTCGAATGATTTCCAACGGTTTTGCAATTAAAATCTTTTTTCATAAATAGTGCACAGCTTCGCGAAGATTCCTTTTGAATAAATTTTTATAAACATTTTTGCAAGAATTCATGTCATTAATACTGCACACTTTTCCTCAGAAATCGTTTCATAAATGGTTCTTTTGTAAGGGAAAATTTTGTTTCAAAAATAATGCACAATTTCATGAAGAATCCATTTCATAAATTCTGCACAATCTAAGGCGGAAGTTATGCATTAAATGATTCACATGAGAGAAGCCGTTGAAAAGGAAACTTTTGACCCAAAGTCCTGCTTTGTGAAGCTGTAGGTCAACGGATAGCAAGACTTACAAGTGTTAAGAATGTTGCTGGAATATATTCCAATTGAGTCAAATTGACTCTGTTTTAAAATTTGATGTCAAAGGACATCTATAGAAACTGCTAAAAATTTTTGTTTCAGGTGGGAGAGGAAAATTTTCGCTGAAAAGAGAAAAACTCAAAAAACAAAATTTTAGCCGAAAACAAAATCTTTGATTTCACCAAGCTGGCTCATCAGTTCTGGTTTTCGACTTCTTACGCACCCCCAGGAAGCGGGAGCGGACGAGGTCAAACCGAAGAAGAAAAAAAGGAGAAAAAAGAACAGGCAGAAGCGGTGGCCCGGGCGGAGTTCGCTTTTCAAGCTGCTCACCAGCAGCGGATGCAGCACAAAGCCGAAAAGGAACAGAGAGAACTTGAAAGAGAAGTCAGAGAACAGACTGAATATCTACAACAACAGCGAGAACTTCAACAACAGAGGGAATGCAGTTCGGCGTCTTTGCAATCGATGTAAGTTTCGATTTCTCGTATCCAAATGCATTTATCCCCCGAGTCGGGAAGGCGGTGGAAAAGACCCAAGATGTCGGTGGAAGAGGGGGTAAGTACAAAAGTTTCAGTGCGGAAAATGCAGGAGAGAAAAGAAAGGAAATGACGTCATTTATTCAATTAGGCTCCAAAATGGAAAACGTTCCGGAAGATGGAATGGGAGGAGGAATGGTTTCGAAAATTTTCTTTCAGTTCCTCTTGTTTTCTTTAGCAAGTTCACCCGGAGGGATGAGCAAAACTTGCTTTTAATTTATACAAGTTATAACAAAGTTCTTCCGGTTATTTTCTTTCCTGTAGTCAATCAGTCATCGAATGGTTTTAAAGGGAGCAAAAATTTTCGAGCTTTTCCTTTGACCTTAACCACTTGTCATGCGTTGAGTAACACAGAGTCTTGTGAAAATGTCAACCTATTTCCTTTACCCTTTTCTCTTCTTAAGTTCTTTCAAGTAAACATTTTACGACCTTGTAAAACGCGGTGACGTTTATCTCTCTCTCTCTCTCCTCAGCCACCTTTCCTCTTTTTCGTTTGTTCTAGTTTTGAGTGACTGTCTATACGTTCCAGACGTAATTACAGGGAATGATAACCTTTATGGTCGTGTCGCAGTCTTTCGGATTCTTTTTCTGAAGCTTTTGCTTAACATAAACTCGCGTTTATGGGAATGTAATAAATTTCCCCTTCCGTGATTAAAGTAGTTTAATTAAATTGCATTCTCGTAGAAATCACCGCCATCGCGATAAAGTAATAAACAACTGTGATTTCCTACTTTCCCGTCTCCGCCCGGATAAAAATCAGATTTTCCAACTGCTCACAAAGTAAGCATTTTAAGCACACGCCAAAACCTGACGTTGAGTTATGTATGTCCATTACGATTAGGGGACGAGATTTTCTTACAGTTTGAGATTAAATTATGATAATGTTACTCACAACTGTCTTCGGGACTTTTTCGAGATTGCTTTCGAAATATTTCGAATCCGATTTGGATTTTAAAATATCTTACAAAACTGTTTTCAATAATTGTGGGAGGTTTATGGTTGTGAGGTCAGAATAACCTGGCTAACAAAATGGTGGTTGAGAGCTCGAGCCCACTTCCACATTCTCTCATAGCACCCCAGGGTGGAAAGCGGGATTATACTAACTCTTGGGGTTGGAATAAAAAATTCAAATTTTCACACAAAAAAGTTTGAAAACTCAGCCATTTTGTTAATGAATAATCTAGACGGAAGTGGAACAAGCTAAGCGCTGGAAGTTCTTAAGTTTCACTCCATCCAGGCAATTTACTTAATAAAACTTTCGTAATTGTTGACCTCAACCGAGGCAATTTGTAACCGGATATGCAGAAGAGGCCTTGTCAGGTAGCTCGGGGATGATGGTGGGTGGGAAGGGATGGAGTTTGGGGTGGGGAAAGGTGTATGGTTTTTACTTGATTAAAGATTTAAAATAGCGTTGAAAACCTTTCGTTTTTTGATGAGGGTCAAAATATAAGTTTTTGAAAGACATTTTCAAAAACAGACATGTTTCCTGTAAAACCGCAAGATCAATTTATAAGCTTTAACTTTAGTTAGTTCAAAAGTCTCAAAAATAAGACAAACTCACTGAAACTCACTGTAATTGTATTAAATTTGATTACAAACGTTTTCTTTGATGTCTGACGGGATCGCGTAATGAATTTTTCATGAATTCGTGCGTTATATTATACGATGTGAGTTATAACTGAAAGTATCATTCACTTCTGACATGAATTATCACCAAAGGTTGTATACTATATACTGTATCGTTCTAAAAGTGACGAGAGAGGTCTGTGGGGTAGTGGTTTAAGTGCCAGACGTTATAGTCGCAAGTTCAAATCCTCCCCCCGTATCCTGTTATACTCAAAAAAGGATGGGAAATGGGGTTAGGCCATAACTATAACTATACTAACTATAAAAGTGGTCATTACTTGAGAACTCTTAATTTGAACTTTAAGTATACGTTATTTATAAAACAAGAAGTAATTCGCTGTAACTGGATTCATATTTATATAATAACTGACATCAATATGGTCAAACTTTCGTTATAGTTAGTTATTTGCCTAAGGTTAGCAATTGATCTCAAAATTTATGTTAATTATTTATTTATGTATTATCAAATCCCCCATTTTTAAATCTGAAGTAGATCATTTAAAGCCTTGGTACTCAAACTGCGGCCCACCAAGCTCTACAGAGTGGCCCAGTGTAAACCGATTGAGTGAAAATTTGTGGAAGGTCGATTGCTCATTGTTATGTCTGAACTATAGTGCCTGACCAGTACAAAAATGTTCGGGCCTGTGCTCAGAAACTGCTGACATTGTTTGCTTCAAAATATTTTTGTGAGGCAATATATAGAAAATACATACAGAAACAGACTGACAGATTTGCATGCAGATGATACCCTGAGGAAGGACTGTATGTGTCGAAAGACGGACTTGTAGTCTTTTTGGTAAGTCGTGTGGTTCAGTCGCAATGGTCACAATGGAAATTTGGCCCGGGAAGGAAAAGTTTGAGTACCAAGGATGTAAAGCTCTCAAATGGGTTATAGTAGTTGGTAAACTGCTGGTCATAAGTTATCAGTGGTTGTCGTAATAAACTTTATACTGAAAAAGTTTACAGGAACTCAATTTTCCAGAAATCCAAGAAAGAGTTCTTTAGAATGAAATATGTCAAATACGTTCCATCCCCTTTTGTTGGTGTGTTTCCTTTTCCAATTTTCGTGACACCAGCTTTCGTGAGGGTGTCACATGTGACAAAAAATAAGAACTTTGTATAATCTTTTAAAAAAAAAAACTTTCCAGCAAAAAGTGTTTTTCGTGGAAACAGAGAAAACAATTTTCTTTTATTGATACATAAAAGGCGTGTTGCATTAAGGGAAACCGGAATACGGGGAAAAATTTGAGCGATAAAAATTCACTCAGTCGATAAAAATCAGCGAGAATTTCGAATTGACGAGACGGCCGGACCCCGAAACAGATGGGAAATTTCACAAATGGACGAGATGAAAACGCGTTCCGGTGACCTAATTCTGGAAAGTGATTCTGGAACAAGTAATTTATCACTTCGTCCTTTCGGTCCATTAAAAGAAGTTGAAAATACTTTAAAAGGTTTTATTTCCGTTTGGAATTGTTTACTTTGCCGTCTACAGCCTAAACTTGAGTGTGTGAGTTGGATTACTTGAAAGAAATTTTAACCGATGAAAGAGATTTCTGTTTGATTTGGAGGATGGCTTGTTTCCAGGTCTTCGTGAATTTGTGGTAACCACGCCCTTGTTTTTCCCTATTACCATTTGTTCAAAATCCAGGGATGGAGGGGTGACAATGACAAGCAAAACTATTCGTGGAAAGTTTCGCCTGGATTCCTTTTGTTCGGAAGATGCGACTGTAAAAAACTTTCGAAACATACTATACTCTCATGAGATAACCGGTGACGAAAGCATTTCCCACCCTAAAGACCTGGTGACTACCGAACGGGTGAATTTACTTTCCGAACGTGCATTATTTACAAAGAATTCGATACATCAGTTCTAATGTTTGACACCAGATGTCGCGATTTCGCAGTTTTCCTGTTTGAAGCGCTCCCCGCGGTGAAAAGTTCAACTAAGAATAATTTTCATTTTCTGTCTTTTATTTTTAATTGTCTTCCTCATCAATTATCCATGTCAAAAGAGTTTCTTTTTAATAAAATTTTCTTGTTGAAATGTTGAGTACTTAATGAGCAATTGACCTAAATAAAAGAGAGCTTCATCTCGGGAAAGGAAAATCACAAAATTGACAGTAATTTTGGAACACCAACCCTTGATTAAATGTTTTGCTGTTTAGGGCAAAGAGAAAAGTTTGGTTTTGCGACAGGAATTTCATGATTTGTTCAATGCAGCATTGACTGGAAGCCAAAAAACCAACAGAAAGCTCGAATTACTGTTTAGAAAAATGAGCTTTTTATCTGTTATTTTTAGAAGTTAGACTTAAATGAAATTTTCATTCCAAATCGATTGATATGTTATAGGGTTTTGAATGTTTATCACGTGTGGAAGTGCTGACGTAAAATTTAAATTTTTGTTTTCTTTTTTCAGCATCCAAGCATGGGGTCGTTAAAATGAGTTGTGCGAAGCCAAATTTAATTTTAGTTGACCTAGTAATTTCATAACCAAAAACATGATTTGTTTTGTGAAAGATGTTTAAGTTACGTTATGTTTGGACAAGATGGTGAATAATAATCTGATGAGGCTTTTCTTGTAAACGTATCCAAGTTTGAACATCTGGTTAGGTGTGTAACATTAGAATTATGAATGTTGTCATCACGCCACGTTTCATTTGACTGAGTCGTATTGACGTATATCACAAAATTCAAAGGGTTTGAATTCCATTAAATAAAATCTGTCATTCAAACACGCATTTTTAATGAAGTGAGTCGATTTGACTCAACTTAATATTGGTGTCCTTTACCAATAAATTCACTTCCTCATAATCATTATTCCTGAGATATGTTTAGTCTTAATTATTCATAGAGTGAGTATTAATTAACAAATAATTTCATTGCGAAAGTGTGCATTATTTTTGAAATAAACCCTTCATGCAAGTTTGCATTAGAATTCTACGAAATTTTTAAAGTATTGCGCACCGTTTATGAAATGAAACCTATATCATAGAGTCCATTTTTTGTTTATTAACCGCATTTATACCGAAATGAGTCAATTAGACTCATACAACAATATCAAAGCTTTTAAAACCTTTTTAAAAATTATTAACACAGGATTATAATTTACATATACTCGATTCCGTACCTAAAAGATGACTTTTTTATTTAAAAATATATTTAAAATATTTAATGAGTCAAACTGGCTCAGTGTCATATTTTTAAGTTCTTTTTAAGTATGATCAAGAGATATAGACGCAATATGATGTTAGTGTACCGGCGAAAAAAGGTGATCGTTGGGAAAAAAATTATTAATTTAAGTGGTTACGATGGAATAAGAGAACGGACGCCATTTTGTTTTTCTATTAATTATATAAAGCAAATATTTGAAAGTGGTTATAAAAAAAAATAAAGAAAAAGAGAAAGGAGATAGAAATCTCGTAGGCATTGCACGGGAACGTGACACAAAATTGCGAATAACGTTCCCCTACCCCTTCCCACTTCATCCCTGGGTGCCCCACTTTTCCAGCCTTTTCCTCCCTCAATTTCACGGCACCGTATTACTCCAGCTACCCCTTTCCGTTAATGTTTCGCCACCAAAACCTCTCCCGCTAGTATTCTCGTCGATACTTTCCCTACACTCGGGTCTACCAAATTTATTTCTCCCGTTTTCGTGCTCTATCGTGTCTGTCTCGTTACACGTAGAAAAATAAGAAAAATTTTTCCTTCTCTACTTCTTCTTCTTCATCTTTTACGAAAACGTGTCCGTCCATGTGAGTGCTTGTGTTTGAGAGTAAAATTTAAATTTCAAAAATTCTTTTAATAAGACGAAGAGAAAATTATAACGATAATTTTGAACTGTTTACTGCGACCGTTTTAAATGCGCCACTTTAAGAAAGTTTCGGTTTAGTGTCGAAGAGTTCTGGCATGACATCAGGAAAGTTTTTTCTTATTTAAAAAAGAAATTTTTCCTTTTCTATTTCTTCTACGATAAAGTATAATGAAAGTTGACTTCTAAGAGCTCGTTAAAACTTTTTGGACTTTTCCGCGAACAACCAAAAAAAACAATAATTAATAAACGACATGATTATCTTTTTGATTTATATTTTTTAATTAACTCGAAAAACTTTTCGCCTTTAAAAATGTCGCAAGTTATTTTGTGCAGTCGAAATTGTGGTAATGACACTAACAACAACAATGAGGAAGAGGAACCTGGATACCCCATACCGACCATCTACCGGTGAGTATGTGATCCTACATACTCTGATAGTATAACATTGCTTTTGTTTTATCTTTAAGATTATTGTTTTGAAGTTAATCCTTCCGGTTTTTGTAGTGATAACCTTTTCTTGAGTTCAAAAATAACTGCTAAGTAAGTGTAAGTCATTTCCGGTCGTAGAAACGAATTAACGATCATAAAGCAAATTGTATGAGAGTATTTTTGCTGGACGGTTTTTCAGCTAAAAAGGTATTAGATCAGAATCATGAGAGAGAAGATCAAAACTTGAAAGGGCTTTTGACCAAATTGAAAGCCCAAAGCTCTCCATTTAGGTAAAAAAAAATTCACTGAACTGGAACTTGTGAATTCGGTTCAAATTCGTTGTATTGATTTTATTGAGATGAAAAGAGCTTTCTGTCTCTCCAATAATCTGATAATTTAATTATAGAAAGGTTAGGTGTTTTGATGAATCATCCCCATTCACCAAAATCCATTTTTTTGAATTTTTCTCTTTCGTTTCATATTTCGGGAGGGAATTCGAAAACGGAGAAATCAAAATTTCAATTCGCGTTTTGAGATTTCTTCTTTCCAGAGATATAAATTCGAGAATTATGAAAGGATAAAAAATCGTTTTGGGATTTTCAAGGAGATAATGGTGACTACGGGGTGGGTAGAGGCGGGGGTGGGTGGTGGAGAGGAGGAGGAGGGAAATCATTTTTCATTCAAATCCGAATCCCAATGAGAAAAACTGTGAACCCTGCCGCTTATTCTCCTGTGAATGGAGATTCGACTGCAATGCGCTTTTCCCCGTTCTCTCTCTCGACTTTTGAATTGATGCCAATGAAATCTTTCCTCTCCGAAAGCTAACAATAAACGGAAAATTTATTCAAATTATAAATATTCTTTGTGAACTAGCTTTCGAAACGCGAACGAAAAGGCGTTTTCAATATTTTTTTTTTATTATTTTTATGAAGAGTTATTAAATCAAATCAAAGTCTGAGATGATCCTTCTTATTCTTCTCCAGATGTTTCATAAAAAAAAAAATTTAAGGTTTTTGTCAATCTCTTCCTCCCAGAACTAATATCCTCCGACTGTGGTGTGGAGTGAGATAGTGCTTTCGTAAATATTTTACTATGTTCATCAATTCAATCCCCCGTGATAATTTGATAAGAGTTACCCCGTTTCTGGTTGAGGGCTCCCAACCTCAAGTACTATATTAACTAAGAGCCTTTCAAAATGTCAGAACATTCTAGAATCCCTCTGACAGAAGCAGGTGTTTCCGAGAAGCCGGTTATAAATTTTTTTGCCTCTCCCTCATGTTCTTTCGTGTTCATGACGTTTAATTATTATAATTATCGGGAGCCAGCCAGCATCGTCCAGGGTTTATTAATTTTAATTTAAAAAAATTTTTATTAAAGTAACGTATATATACTAAAAAAGTATGTTTGTAGATGTGAACAAAAACTCATCAACGGATGAGTCGATTTCCATCAAACATTGCACACATTATCTGCAATTAGATTGGAAACATGTATCACTAGTTCCAGCTCTGAAGTTCTCAAATCAAATATTTTTTCGTTATTTGCCTTTTCACTACACAATCCTTAGATTGACACATCGATATTGGGTTACTATTCGTTTTATAAATATTGGCGCTTTTATGAAAAATATATTTCGTAATCAATCCATAATTTTATTAGGTATTCATCTTATATAACTAATAATACGACCCAGCTTTATTTCTATGGAAAAATTTATTCTATAAATATCTCAAATCAATTTCATAATTATTATATACTTTAAAGTGGTTGTATCATTTGATAAATGATACATATATTATCTATTTATTTTCAAAAACCAAGTTCCTGGCCTTTCAATCTACTTTATAAGTTTAACCATGTTGATTCTTGCCCAAATATCAACCTTACACAAGTCCCTATGGAAAAAAATATATTAAGGCCTTGGTACTTAAACTGCAGCCCACCAAGCTCTACAGAGTGGTCCAGTGGAAACCGATTGAGTGAAAATATGTAAAAGGTCGATTGCTCATTGTTAAGTCTGAACTATAGTACCTGACCAGTACAAAAATGTTCGGGCCTGTGCTCAGAAACTGCTGACATTGTTTGCTTCAACATATCTTTATGAGACAATATACAGAAACAGACTGACAGATGTACATACAAATGATGCCCTGAGGGTGGACTGTATGTGGACTTTTGGTAAGACGTGTGGCTTAGTCGCAATGGTCACAATGGAAATTTGACACGGGAAGGGAAAAACTTGAGTACCAAGGTATTAAGGCCTCGTTTTACGCGATAGGTGGAGAACATTAAAACTGGTCTAAAACTCAAATCTGTTCTTTCAAAAAGCTTCTTAAATTGTAAAGTGAATTTTAACGTAATTATAATAAAATCGCATAAGTTGCGCAATTTTTTTCTTGACAAACAAAAGATCGTTTCCATAAATACTGAACACTTTAATGGGGGATTCATTTAATCGTACATATGACTACAAATTGATATTTATTTTGATAGATTCACCGGTCGTTTCTGTTTCATTTATTTCTGGATTGAATTCAGTTTTATTCCTTAACTTGGTCCTGCTCCTCAAATCTTTATAATAACACAGTCTTTGAGAAATGCAAAAGGTCGACACCATTTTACTTCATTAAATTTATTTATATTCAATGACAAAATAACTAAGAGACACTCCAGACCTGAGCACTGTCGTTCACCCTAAGTGTGACGCAAAATTTGGCCGAAATTGGTTCATGCGTTCTGAAGATAATCTACCTCATACGCACAAACAAACCCACACACACATCCTTTGAATGTATATATAAATAAATTTAAATCGCATTTTCTGAAATTCATTAATTTTCATTTTAGAAAACGAAAAAAAATGTCCACATGAAACAACATAAAACATAAGAAGTGGAGGTCTGACCCCCCAAAAAAATTTTTCTTTTTGGGGAAACCAACTGTCGCGATTTTTCAAACGACCTTGAATATGAATTTTTTTTTGGCTTTTGATATAAATTCAGATTTCATTTGCTCGTCAAACAAAAATAGGTTAGGATTTAAAATGCGACACGTGAGAGAAACGTGACGTATTTAATTTAATTTTCTTCTTTTTCGTTTTTGCTTTGCACAAGCTGCTCGAATTGGGGAAAAAAAAGAGAGGAAACTTTGGCTTTTATAAGGTGTTCTGACATTTTCTTTTCCGGAAAAACCCGGGGAGTTGTTTCGCCTTGACGGGAGTGCGGATTTAAAAAGAGAAAGAGAGAGAGAGAGGAAAAAGTGGTTTTTATATTTATCGGCATCGAAAAATTGTCGCTTGGCGACGTCTGCCGCTAGGGAATAACATCACGTAAACGTCAAAATTTAATTTTTTTTTATCAACCGGATGTGCTTTTGATTCCGCTAAAAAAAACCAAAAAATGATTGCGTCGTGGTTTGTTAACTTAAAGTTTACTTTTATTTCTCTTTTAAATTTAGCTGTCGAGCTCCTATAGCCAGTTTGGATTGTATGGAAGAATTCACGGGAACGAATGAACATCTTTCAATGCATGCAGCACCGACAAAGGAAGCCCTGCTTTCCGGTTATCATAATCAAGTTCCCCTGGGTTCCGGTACGAATCCCGTCAGTCGACAGGGATCGCTGACTCCAGGGCTTAGATACAAAAATTTGGGGAAAAGCGGTTTGAGAGTTTCAAACGTAGGATTAGGTGAGTTATGTTTGTTTTGTTTTAATTTTGTTGATTCTCTTCACGTGAAAGCGTTCCATGAGTTCCCTAGGGAGTGAAACGTAGTTTGGGTCTCGTTTTGCGCGATGGGTGGAGAACGTTAAAATTGGTCTAAAACTAAAATTTCCTTTTTCGAAAATCTTTACTTTCCACATCTTCTTTTGCACGACAATTAGAGGGCACGCCATTTTGTTTAAAAGGAAACTAATTGCAGTATATATTTTAAAGCGAAAGCGATGTGTTGCGTAATTCTAGGATTTAATTTATTTATAAATTGAGCATCAACAGTGCAATTAGTGTAAATTAGTTCTGAAAGAAAGCGAAGGATTTATTTGGATGTGGAAGAAGTGAAATGAGCTTTAAATGAACCTATTGCAGTCCAAAAGAAGGATGTATAGAAAGCAAGCTTATAAAAGGACCTTCACTGTTCCAAACATTTTTGCAAGGAAATTGCGTGTCTTCTTAAGTTTCATTAAATGCATTGAAGGAAATTTTATTTGAGAATTTTTTCCCTAACAAGATTATATACATAAACGTATTAACGCCACGAAATACCTCTTCTTAGAATCCACTAAATAAATTTGTTAAAATAGGAATAGCGTGACTTTAAATACTATCAAAGCGAGACCTGACTGTAATTAATGTGACCTTGTCAAGGGAAGTCTTTAAAGGTATACGCGACTATAGTATACGTATAATATATACGCTTTCATTATTTGAATAAAATTCTCGTTTGACAATGTGTTCTTGCAAACAGCCAAAACTTTTCCATTTTCACTAACTTTACAAGTTCCTGATTTTCTTTTAATTAGTGTTGGTGATGCGATAGAAGACAAAGAATCTGAATCTCCTTTTAGGGACTTGGGTTATATTTGGAAGTTCTCTAACAGAGGAACAAGCAGAGGATGTGGTTGCTCTTGCCTACGAAAGCGGCATCAATTTTTTCGACTTAAGCGAAGCATATTCGGGTCCAAGAGCGGAAATCGAGTTAGGAAAGATACTGGCTCGAAGGGGATGGAAACGGAGCTCTTACATAATCACAACCAAAATTTATTGGAATGCAAAGTCGGACGAGCGAGGATTATCCAGGAAACATATTTTGGAGTGTGTCAAAGCTTCGCTTAAACGCCTGAATTTAGATTACATCGATATTATAGTTATTCACAAAGCAGATCCAATGTGTCCGATGGAGGGTAAGCAATTCCATACAGGGTCTCAATTTAGGATTGTTTAAATTATCTTCAAATTTTGAAATTTATGTTTCCCTAGAAATTGTTAGAACCATGAACCACATAATATCACAAGGATGGGCTTTATACTGGGGAACTGCGAGGTGGTCCATGGTCGAGATTATGGAAGCCTATACGAACTGCCGTACGTTTAATTGTGTGACACCAATTTGTGAACAATCTGAATATCACATGTTCTGCAGGTATGTAACGCCCATAATTTAGCGACAGATGTGATTATTATAAAACTAACTGATTAATAATATTTTTATAGAGAGAAAACCGAGTTATACATGCCTGAATTATATAACAAGATCGGCGTGGGTCTCATAGCTTGGGCTCCGTTAACCATGGGATTGATTAGCGGTAAAATTGAAGACGCTGCCATTCCACTTGTGTCCAGAGGTTCCGTAAAAAATAAATATTCCACTTTTAGCTGGATGGAAGATGAAACGACAAATAAAGAGGTAGAGATCGAAGGATGAAATCTGTCCTTTTAGGCAATAGCTCAGAGCTCAAGATTTTCATCAGAATTTTCTTTATAGTGTACCACGTGGCTACGCGAACGGCTTCAACCAGACGAAATAAAAAGGCAACAGGAAAAAATAAGAGACATTTCCTTAGTGGCTGAAAGATTAGGATGTACTCTAACTCAATTGTCAATAGCATGGTGTCTAAAAAACGAAAGTGTTCAGTGTTTATTACTTGGTGCTACCACAGTTGACCAGCTCTACGAAAGCATACAGAGCCTACAGGTCGGTTATTTATACAGTCAAAATTGGGTGCCAGAACTTATTTTTTTATAAACAGATAAAGCAATAAATTGATGTTGTTTTCAGCTGTTACCAAAGTTAAATCCCAGCCTTATGACGGAGCTCGAAAGGATCCTGGAAAACAAACCCACTAGGCCACCCATTGTGTCTACCCTGGCGCTTAGATGACAATCAATCTGCCCCCCTACAAGGGGGGGCTCCATTGCTGAAGAACCGAGCCCGAAGGACGAAGACGGTGAGGAAAAGAATAAAATTAATTTCTGCTCAATCCAGTGACATTACGAGACCTACGGCTCCGGCAAAAAAAAGCCGCCGAGCCCTGGTGAGTCCAATGAAGACCCTTTTTGGAAATGTAAAAAACATCCTGTGTCGCTGGTTTTAATTTGCTTCAATTTTTTCGAATTAATTTGCTTGATGATGTTTTATTCAAAGGTGCTTTTTTGGGGCTTCGGCTTAATGTCCTACAAAATTGTAAGGTGAAATCTATGGGAACCTAATGCACACCTAATTTCTAATTTCTAATTTTTAATTCCCTTTCTCAAGTCACATTCTTAATTTTATAAATTTTAAAACGATAGGTGATGTTAAGTCTGAAAAAACTAAATATACAACAGCCAATTATAAGCAGTTGGAGCAACAAGCGAGGGACAAGAAAGAGAAAGCTGCTCAAAGTTCGGGAACGGAGAAACAGAAGTACACGACGGGCAATTATAAACAGTTGGAGGCGACGGCTAAACAAGAAGAAGTGAAAGAAAAACCGAAGAAACCGGCTGCCCCGGAAAAGGTGAAATACACGACGGCTAACTATAAGCAATTGGATGCACTTGCTAAGGAAAAGAAATTGCAACACAGCGCCATCGTCGAAACCAATGAGAAGATAATAAAGAATCTAGAGAAGACGGGAACATCCCTGATGAAAAGCATCGAGAAAACTAGTAGCATGTTGCTAATGAGAAAATCAAGAAGCTCGTCGGCCTTCGGCAGCACCGCTGATATAAAAGAAGACGAACAGAATCTGCCCACTTTGGTATAAATAATTATTTACTCATATCAAGTTGGTAGTTGAAAATTTTTTTCTTCCAATTAAATTGAAATGAATCTAAAGCTGGGCTTTTAATTAATGTTTACTTTGAGGTTTCTTCTTGTCACAATATTTAAGGGCTCTTATACTAAAATTAAATTGTGGACTTGACTTGAATTAATTGGAAATTCAAATTTCCATGGAACATACCTAATATTTCTTGTTGCCAACTTAACAGCTAAATTTTTTAAATTCAACAGCTATGGCTTTTTAATTGGTACTATAAGCTTATTGCTTACTCTTCTTCATAAAATAAGTCTCAATAATAATTGTATGAGAGAAGCAATATTAATACATATAGAAAACAGCAATACCATTGAGGAAGGTTCTTTGATTATATTTAATTCATAATAAAGCCAAAGATTGGGATACAATTTAATATATTAAATTCAAATTTGGTAGTTCCTACTTGAGGTTTTCAATCCACATAAGTAATACATATTGTAAGTTATTAAAACAATCAGAGAGCATTACAATAAATCATTAAGAGCCTTTAAAATTTCTCATTTTGTTAAATATCTTAGTATGAGTTTCATGTTTAAAATGAAATTTCAAATAATCATCTGATATATAAGATCATTAACAAGTCAACAAAAATATGAAAACACTTGAAATTATTTTAACCTTGATTGAAGTGACCGTTATTGTTACCCCAGCTTTAGATTTTGAAACACAGTAGAAGATTTAAATTGCATTTTCTGAAACCATTCAAAGTGATTATTATCTATTGAATGTTTCAATACAATTATTAAATTTATAAGCAATTGTTAAAGTTCGTTCTGTTTAAATTAAGTATTTCCTCTTTCCTTTGGTAAGAACTGGAAATCTTTTCTAGTGATACTGACAATATTGAATTTATCTAATGTTAAAAACTTATATATATCTCATGCTAAAAAAGATTTTTATCTGCTTCGGATTTACTTCAGTCCAACCTGCTTTCCCACTCCGTAGAATAGTGATTAAATAAGTGATTTATAGTTATTAATTACTACAAAGTGGAAAGCACTTATTTAAAAAAGAAAACGGTTTAAAAAGTCTTACCTTAACATAAATTTATGTGTGGCTCGAAATACGTGAACTTATTAACCGTCAAAAATGGAGGAAGAACACTTTTTAGACAATCGCTCTAAATATTCCGATTATAGTTTAGTTTTATTTTTGGTAAAGGCACGTTCCAAAAATTTTTCAAACGCGAGAAAAATTTAACGGTCACTAGATGACGCGGTTTGATTTTTGCACTGATACAGGCGGCTTTGTTCGAGTCTCGAAAAATCTCGATTCCACTTTCGATATTTTAAATTCTAACGGATTCCGGAGTGAGTCACACGAGACCAAAAATTTTAACCAAAAAAGTGTATAAAAAAAATTAGTTTTCAGTTAATCGTTTTATATATATCATATATAAATATTCAGTTTGTACTTTTGTTCTCAATAAAGGAATTCATCAGTTGTAGTATAAATGATTCGCTTCGTTTTTTCGTAGTTCACAAAAACGGCCTTTTCTAATTTGTAAGTATTTGTTTATTTTCGTGGTTCCTTTCTAGGTATTCTTTATTAAATTAGTAGAAGTCAGTTAATTTGTTTTAATTTAATCATACTTAAACTGAAGAGTTCAATTAATTTTTATGTAAGACATCGCAGGAGTTCTTTTCAGATTGTTTGTTTTAAACTGAAAGAAAAGCTGCTGGTCGGTGATAAATTGTGATTTTCTAGTAGTTTCTGAATATTCTATTAGCTGGGCCTAATCTATTTTTCTTAATTGTTTGTATTTATTAATAGAAATTTCTCCTTTCTTTGGTTTTAAAATTTAAATGATAATTATTTTTTAGAAACTATAGGATGGGTTAAAAAAATTGTTTGATGATTCAAAATAACCAATGATTAGTAATCAATAACAAATCTTGGATGAAAAATATATAAATTAGTCGTTGAATAATTTCAAAGTATGAGTTTTCACATCAAATTGTGACAACCATTAAAAATGTTTATAAGTGAAATCTTTTTAATTGTTTTATGATGTATAAATTTCTTTAAAAATAGTAGCTGCTTAATTGTATGAATGTTTATTTTAAAAAAATATTTATGATGGTAATTTGAAATTATGAAAAAAGTTTCTCTCAGAAATGTTTACTTCAAACTGCCACTTTGAAATTTATGTATTTATTTGTTTCTGTATGTTTTCCATCCTCATTCTATATTTCTAAGACCAGTGTGCTTTAAATTTATGAATGTCAGGTTGAGGAGTTTGTTGAATTTTAAGTTTGGTAAAATTTAGTCATTCATACTGTAAGAATTTCAAACAAAGGGGTAGGAAGAAGACAACAGATGAGAGTATGTGGAAAGGTAAAAAAGTGATATCTAACAAAGTGAACTTTGATGAGTGAAAATTTGTTCATTTGTCTTGAAAATGTGTATAAAATTCATGAAAATGGACTCCCATTTTGATTTTAGTTAATAAGTCTTTAGTCTTCAGGTTTGGTTAATCAAAGAGGTAAGCATGTTCTGATATTTTAAAAGCTTAGTTCCTGTAGCTCTTAATATTAAAATTAACAAAAAAAGCCGCCTTATAATTATTTTCATTTCTTGTAAGACTGTTTGATTAATGCGGTATTATAGACCTACGTTATGGTGCGGTGTTTCTCGATTATTACTTCTAAACTTTGAGGATAGTCTTAGTTTCTTTAAAAGCTTAAAAATTGTGCCGAATCAAGGATTTGTTTTTTCTTTGTTATTCACTACATTGCGTTACCTCAAATTAATAATAATAAAAAAACTCAATGGTTGTGCTGAAAATTTCCTGTTCAATTGTAATTATTTAATATATATAGTTATAATCTCTTCTTCATTTCCTTTTGTACAACTTTTATCCTCACCTGTTGGTATTTAAGTTTTAGCTTCTTAATTAATGCTTGAAATGGTTGAAATGAGAATCGGTTAATACATGGTCTGAAAATGGCCTGATTGAAAATAAAAAAGATTAATAACTTTCCTTATTATGCCAACGAATCTCTAGAATTTAAAACGATATATTATAATGCATTCAGTGACACAAACCAATGAAAACACAAATAAAAATTTTTAAATAAATTAATATCTAATACATTTAAAGATATCTTCACTAGTACAAAATCTATAAACATATACATAAAAACTCAAATAATTAAAAATAGAACTAAATAACAGTAAAAAATCTTTATACAAAAGATTAGTTTGTTTTTTTGTTCGTTTTAAATCAATCTTTCACCAAAACTCTAAATGTTAGTTAATTTTACTCATAATGAAAATAGATCTTATTTACAAACGAACAGCTCTATAATAAAATAAAACACAACTTTCATTTTTTTTGGTCTCGACAAAGTTTTCTTTTGAAAAACTTTTGAAGGAGTATGAATAAAAATATTTTCAAAGAGAAAATAAATTCTTTTTAGAGTATTTGAATGTTCTCATCAGTGAAAAATGAAATGAAATTAACATTGGATTCATCGGCTCAGACAATTTGACCCATTAGAAAATTTTTGTTGTTGTGTATAAAACAATTGTAACCAAAACAATGAAGAAAGTTATAATTATTCTATAGTAGTAATTCTGAAGTCTATTCTAAGTAGTAATAATTCTATTGACTTGATTTACCTCACTTCAAAAAGTCGATAAGCCAAATTTTGTAAATTTGCGTTAATTAAAGGTCACGTGGTTTTGGAAATTTTGCTGACTCTTGTCAGGTTAGCTTTAACTCGCATTTTCTTATCTGATGAACCAAATTTTCTTAACAGGGTGCATTACATAAGAAATTACATTGGCTCAAAGTGTGGAATAGGAACGAAATTTCGCTAAAATTGTACTATGTATATGGAATGAGGTGTTAAGACAGCATTGAAAAATCCCCCAAATCGATTTCACTGATTGAAATCACTTCACCCCTCACAATTTACCCCAAGAAGGTAATAATAATATTATTATAATAGAGAGCAACATATAATACCAATTTTATTAAAAAATTATTTCTTTAGAAGCTTACTATACAAGCTTTTAAAATTGTGTTCTATGAGTCAAACTGGCTCACTCCCAATAAAACCTACAATCAACAGACTTAAATCCAATGTTACTTTACGCAATCATTTTTATCAAAAATATCTTACTTTAAGCATTCTTTGGAGGACGGCTGATAGTCAATTAAAACACCCCAAGAAATTTATTTACCTTAAGAAAAAGGAATTGTGACTAAAGGAGTTGACTCCAAAAATCACTCTCTCAACTCACCCCCTCCCCTCACCTACAACTTTCTACTTTTTAAATGGAATATAAAAAATCTTGTGACAAAAAGAAAAAAATCAGTCTTCCTTAAAAAGGCGCAATGTTTGATCAAAAGGACACTTTTTGTGTGCACAGAGACAATTTTTTGGTTTTAAACGAGACAACAGACATACCAAAACATAGTATTTCTAAAAACAGACGAGAGATTGTCTTCTTATTGGAAAATTTTTAAACCAATCACTAAAAAATAGTTCTTCAAGGCAAAAGCAAAGTCTTTACAATAAAATAATTAAATACAAAAATAGTCCTCTGAACAAGATTAAGTAAAAAGTTCAGTAAGTATTTTTTAATTAAAATCTTATTCTTTAGATTTTGGTTTCTTTCTCATCGTATTATACACGTGCATCACACACGTGTGGGATTACATATATTTTGTATATATAAAAGATTCTAATACATAACAGAAGTACTAAAGGCAGTCGAATTCTTGTTAATCCAGAAATCCTAGGACGGATTTATTAAAGCACGAGTCAGCTCATACCTACTTTTACTGTTGCTTGCAACCATCTTTTTGCTTAGATTTCTTTTCCGGCAACCTCCTTTGTCCTTGTATTGGCATGTAGGGCGGTGCGTTTTCATCTTCCGCAAGCTCTGCAAATAAAATTGTAGTTTGAGTAAATTCGGCCAGAAATGTGTGTTTGTAAAAGAATAAAATCAGCGATCGGTTGTCTTCATGCTCACCTTCGCTAGAAAGTCCTGCCAAAGTTCTTTGACTCTCCTCGAAACTTCTACCGCTTTTCACCGGTTTTTATGCCTTGGATTCCTTTCTAAACTTTCTCTAGTATAAGTAGGATCTATTGTCATTGCGATGTTTGCCGGCGGCGAAGAACTTCTTTCGGAGGATATTTCGACTATTTCCTCCGGATCGGGATATCTGAAATACCAAAATTCCTTTAATACCTGTTAACACCTCTTTTAAGAAAATAAAAGAACTCTTCAATCGTACCTAGGTTTAGGTTTTATGTTTCTAGTAATTAAATCAGGTTGAGGTATTGGTGGAGACTCCTTTCGATGAATTAATTCATCCTGAACCTTTCTGTGAGTGTTCATTTGTACGGTTTCTGCTGTTTTTATCGCGACGGCTTCCTTTTCCGTGGCGACGACTTCTACGGCACCTTCCTCTTGCATTCTTTTCATTGCGGCTTTTTGCTTCGCTCTCTCACGTGCTCTCCTCGCTTTTGCTCTTTCTTTTTCCTGCAGTAACCTCGCTAATTCTTTATCTTGAGTTTCTATAGCAAGTAACCGGTCTCTATTCACGGTGTCCATATTTTCAAGGCTTTCTTTCTCTTGCAGGTACCTAGCATACTCCTTAACAATCACCACAAAAAAATATTTTAGTAATAGTTCAAATCAAAAGGAAAACAGAACAGTGTTCTCTGAGTATAAGAATTTAATTTAATATATATCATGAACATAACCTCGAAATAATATAGAATAAAATACATACTTCATATTATGTTTTAAAACATTTTTTACTCTGAAGAAATTTCTAATATAAATCTCCAAACCTTGGTTACATGCTTAAATTGATTGAAGAGTGTCGTTCTAGTCATGATATTAAATTAACATGGATTAGGACTTCACTCTTCCTTCAACAAAAGCAGATGAAGATGGCTGACATTCAACACTTCAAACCTGAAAACAAAAAAAAATTCTACAGCATGAGCAAACTCACCTCATCTTTTTCCTCTTGAATCCTCCTAGCTTCATCCTCTGACATAGGTGGTGGAGATATATCATTACTGTTCCTATAACTTGAATAACTACTGATGCTGCAGCTTCTACAATCAAATAGTTCAATTAAAGAATTTAATTAACATAATCAACACAATTTCAAAAGTCTAAATCGAAACAACTAGACAACCTGAAGGGTTGAACGATTTCATCCTGAAGTGGTAGGCCAACATTATTGATGTCACTCAGATTGTCATTGTAATATGAATTCCTGTGAGAAGTTGATTGACTTTCACAATAGTCAGCTCCAGCTCCCTGGTGAATTAGGCTATCTTTTACCTGTAGTTAAAAGAATTTTTATTTAAAACAGTAATAAATAAATAAATTTGTCAATTTTTAATAAATAAAGTAGAAACTTACATAGGTTGCTCCATCTAATAAATGACTTCTCTTATCATCTGCATAGAAATATTTGTCTTTTCTGGGTGTATGAGTTTCTAGTTCTCGACAATCTCTTTCTCTCCTTGACATAACTTCCTGTTCTCTTTCCTGTAATATATTAAAAACCATTTTATTAATACTTGACAGATATTGATTATAACTTAAATTTGACTTAAACAAAAAATGACTTTGTTCCTCTACAAAATATTCAAAATGATGTTTCATTGAAGATGCTTTAATGCTGAAGCTTACAATTGGTTAACATGCCTAATATGTAACACTGACTGACATGATTAATCTTTACAAAATGTTGGTTATGAATGATATGAATAAAACATATTACAGCAAATCCATTTTCTTTATAAATAATGTGAAATTAGAAATTTACATAGCTTTTATAAGATGGTTGGTAAAAAATTAAAAGCAATACCTGAAGTAGTCGAGCCAACTCCTTATCTTCTTCCTCTAAGATTCTCTTTCTTTCTTCTTCTTCCTTTTCAATATAATCGCCTAGCTGAGCTGCAATTTTAGCATCTTGTTGTTCTCTAATATAAAATAAAAATATTTTTTATAATGTATAAAAATATCATACAGCACTGAAAAGATCATTGAAACATTTTAAATACAAAATAACTCTCAGAGATAAATGTCTAATGCTAGATAACAAGTATGAGTAATCCAAAAACAAAAGTGATTAAGACTTTTTGTTTCTTTAATTTCAATGAAATTGCAAAATATAAATTATATATACATACTGTTGCAATAGTAATTGTTGGTGCAATCTTGCAGCCTCTTCTGCTTCTTTCTTTTGTTCATCTTTTGCTTTGGGAATATCTTCTCGTAACTGAATATTTCTAGATTTATTACCAATTAAATGTTGTTTAACTAAAAACCAAAAATTAAATAAAATAATTATAAAATAAAAAAGAAAATCAAATCATAAACGTGACGTCACAAGTAGAAAAAATTTAAATTAATTTAATTGACATCATTACATTTAATTGATGGTTGAAAAAGGCCTAAAAAACGAAATTAAAGAATTTCATGGCAATTAGTCATTACAAGGAAAAAAAAAAGAAACCAAACTTACTTTCCTCATTCTGCAAACGATAAGCCAACGCCCCATCTTCGTGAACAAGCCATTCTCGCCTAACTGGAATAAAAAAGCAATGATCTATACCCCTCGATATCGAAATATTTATTGTACAAAAAATTTAGGCTTCATAAAATGGAAACATCAGCTCGTGAATTCGAATCCTACTAACCTTCATTCACACGTCCTCTCGGTGGAAGAGTATCGACAGGATTTCTGTGGTTTTCATTCATTGACTCTATTTTGCAATTCATTCCTGACATAATACAGAATTTATTGTTCCCTAAACTAAACTATGAGCTATGTACAAAAGAGTAGGAATGATGTACAATCACCTAAACCTAATTCACTTTGCTCCCATTCTTTGTTGTCTAAAATCTTCAATTATCAGTGGTGCCAACTGATTTTTTTTAATATTTCCGAATTCTTTATCTGTTCTTAGAAGGCGTTGTATCAGAATCTCTCAGAGTGTAAAAACGTTTCACCGCAAAAATTTAGTTTAGGGATTATTAAAAACTTATTTGTAAAAACTGATCAATACCTAACCGTGCCAATAAATTTAAATTTTCGTAAATACTCAAATACACTTTAATAAGGCTCAGGAAACTACACCGAAATCATAAAAACTTCATATAATTCGTAAATACAAATCATCTTAACGGCTCAACCTTGAATTTTCCTCTTTTAGTATCATCACAAAATCAGTTAAAACTATTGGAATTTCTTTTCAGATTGAAATATACTTCATCTTAGTATCCCATGAGAAGTAAGCTTTGGCTTTGGTGTGATATTCATATTATATTAAAGTTGGGAAATCTGCAGCTGATGAAAATAATTGTTGAGAGCGCATGACCAGCTTAGGGGTGGTGCTTGTCTTTGGATACACCCTCTGAATCTGCGAAGCGAAAAACAGTTAACTGTGATATTTCGAATCATTCTAGTCGTTTATCGAGTGTGATACTTTTAATTTGTTTCATTTCCGTATTTATAAAGAAATTTAAAAGAAAAAAACTCTTGTACATGATTTTGATTTTTTGAAATTTAAAATTTGGTGTAAAATATTTTTTTTTTGCTTTACACTTTGTTCACAGATATATACACACTTAAAACTCATGAATAACTGTTTATCTATATGTTTTTTATTTATTAGATAATTTGTTAGGTATTTGAAAAATTTTTGAGGTCTTTTGGGGTAATGGCAATTACTCTGAAGCAAAGCACTTGGGACTTTGTTATATGATTGATGGAAAAGGTGAAATTCATCTTCATTGGGAATTGGTAAGTTGTTACAAATTTTCAAATTTAGAATTTAGGGTAAGGATTTTTGGTTTGTTTTTCGCCTTAGATGTTTGGTTAAATCCTGAGAAGTAGCTCAAGATCTAAAGCAAAAAAGTTTTTAAATTGTTTTTGATTCTAAATAATTTTTAGAAGAATTAGACATAAAAACTTTTCAAATTTTACTTTTCTCTACCCCCTATAATTAAAAGTAATCAAAATGTCAAAAGTATGGAATAAAAAATTCATTTTTGAAATTCCAATAATAAAATCGTTATCTCCTTTCGACGACGGTCTATGATTATCTTTTCATTGTTTGCACACGTGTAAGGCACGTGTCACGGTTTAGACATGATAATCTATGTCATAAGCACTTGAATCATGTCTGGAATAAAATCAACTTCCACGGGCAATTAATAACTTTGTTTTCTGCCATAGAAAATGGAAGTGGGATGTCGTCTCTCTCACCCCGGGCGTCTCATCGGGTTGATTTTTGAGCGGAAAAATTCGCAGAGTGAATTCTTGCCGAAAGAAATCAAATTTTAAAAATTAAAAAGAAAGAAAAATAAAACTGAAATCTGCATTTAACTGAAATCTCGGGAAAATGTTTAATATGGAAAACTTGGACTTGGAAGCTGTGAATCGGCAGTTTCTGTTGGAATCTCAAGGTTTCCTTGGACCCATCGCCTCCGGTGGAACTGGGTCTTGCACATCCAGTTCCTCTGCTCATAGCGATTTACTTTTCTACGATGATAGCTCTAATTCGGAAATGTCCACCTATTCCTATGGAACGGATGATGAAAACAGTCGAGAAAGCGCAGGTTGGTTTCACTTTAACCATGCAAATTCTGTCATATTCATGGTATCATTGATAGTATAGATGAAAACCTGATTTTTAGGAGGCCCAAACAGACGAGTGAGACATCGAAGAAGAAGTAAATGCCTACAGCAACAAGTACAACAAAGACAAGCAGCAAACCTGAGAGAAAGAAAGAGAATGCAAAGCATTAACGACGCTTTTGAAGGTTGCTCAGTTAAATGTTAGTGGACAGATTTTAGCCTAAAAAAAATGTTTTTTAGTAATTCTGTTCTCCCTGACTAATTTTAGGTCTGCGAGCTCACATTCCAACCTTACCATACGAGAAAAGGCTGTCCAAAGTGGACACACTCAAATTGGCAATAGGCTACATAAATTTTCTCAGTGAGTTAGTTCGAAATGACAAAGGTGGAGAAAATGGTCTGAGCTTAAAAACGGGTAACAACAATCACAGAGAGGAACCGAAGAAAGTGGTCGTACGAGGTAATTCATGAGAGAGCATGATTTGAAATTTTTGGGGTGTCTGACAAAAGTTCTTCATTAGACATCTACATGGTGTTTGATGACTACAAGCCGTGTCTGTCTGGGATTTTCCCCGCATTCGTGCTAACACGAAACAATGAATTTTGAAAATTATCTACGGTTTGGTTCCATTTCATGGAGGTCACGGTTTGTTTTCAAATTTTCACCATGTCCCTTCCCGTGCCACGTACGCAGATGTTACCCACTATATCCGGTCTCATCCCTATTCCCTTATCTTTTAATTACATTTATAATAGTTTATAATGGAAATGTTTCCTTCATCTAACAGTGACAAGTGTTTCCGTTTCATTTTTCTTCTCATCACTCTTTATGTTACCACAAAATTTGCAGTACATGTTTTTACCTATTTATTAATACATAAGTTAGTGACCTAACATTCTCAATATTTTCAAAATATTTTTGTTGTTATTTCTATCAGATATCAATTCCTTCAAATTGATACTCTCTATTACCAGTAGTTCTATCGAATCTAACTAATTTGACTCACCACAAATTTTATGTTGCTATGCTTGTTTTCCTTTTCCAAAAATCAATTTCCTCATATATGAGTCAAGTTGACTCACTTCAGGAGTAATGGATGAACGATGAGCTAGTAACACATATTTTCACGAAAAACTTTTTTCATAAATATTGCACACTTAGAGGGAAGTTATTTCATAAATATTGCACACTACCATGAATAGTTCATTTCACAAATACTGTCTCACTCAGTTTTAGTTCCTGTAAAAATTACTTTGAGTAAAAATGAAACAGAACAAAAATAGTAAACGTGTTTTAAATGAGGTTCTGACCCTCCATCAACATTAATACTTAATAAACCTTTCCACTTTTAAGTTGTAAGTGTCGTGTTAAATTCTGCAGAGGGAAAACACAATTCACATTATTTTTAGGTTATTATGGCGGAACACACAGTCTGTCGTGGTCTAGTAACAAAGAAAATGGTTGTAATGGAATTATGCACGCCAAGGTGTGGACACCAGAAGATCCCAGAGCAAACAAATCTTCGACACCTGGAAGCTTTCCATATTCTACCTGAATGTCACGCCTTTAAAATGGACAGTTGCCTCTCTCTCTGACTTATGATTCATCGCTTAATCGACTTATTACAAGTTTATAAATAAACACGAGAAGATTCTAGGAAGATTCAAATGAACTTTGGTCAACAGAATCAGAAGAGGAGTGTAACTGTTAGAACTGTAATTTTACAGCGCTTGATAAATTTCCTAGTCGGTATAACGAATATACTTCTTTTTATACATAAAACTAGTCTTTGTTCTAGTCAGTATATTTAAAAATTTATGTATTTAGTTCAAATATTAAAAAAAAATAAAATTCTATTTTACAATTTGTTTTATTTATTTATTTATTATGTATACAATTATTATAACATGAGTATCACATTAGGAAAATCCTTTAACTACTTTCCTAAACACTCATTCTCCCAAATTGGACAACAATTTGAATTGGAGTTATGTTACCTCTTAAGTTCAGACATCAGTTAATTTACAGAATAACTATTTTGATCCATCAAAGAGCCAAATTCTTCCTCAAATTGCCTGGTAAGCTATTTACTGAAACAAAAGCTCTGCTTCTGCAAGCTTGAAAGGCTCACAAATTTTAAAATTGCAAGAAGTTTGAGGTGAGCTTAAGTAGTAATTCATTTGTTTCAAAGTTTTTTTCACGAACCCACTGCCTTCTTTAAAAAAACATTAAAACGGTATGTAAATGATGCAGGCCGTTTGGAGAGACAAATAATTATTTGAAAAACTTAAAAATGCTTTTATTGTGTATAGTTTTAACGAAAAAAATAATTCTGTGATAATTAAAAGGATGTTTTAGCCTTTTTATAGTTTTTTTGATGGTTTTTATGTTTTGACCGTTAGGTTTTGCAACTCGAATAAAATGGAGGAAAGCATCCTGTCTTTTCAAGGTAAGGTAAATTTTTGTTGCCTCATTCTTAGGATTTGAAAAGTTCAGTTTGCTCTTTAAATGTTCAAAAGTGTCTGAATTGTTGATAAAACAATCCAATTACACACAAATTATACAAAATTGCTCTTTTCCAATGTTTAACACCTGAGATGTATTTTTAAAATATGGTTGAAGGAAGAGGATTTTCACCAGAATCATTAAGAACGGCAAAAGCAATAAATAAACAACAAAAAGTTTTTCTGTAAGGAATAGCGTGAAATGAGATGGGTTTATAATCGCAGACACTTGAAAACAGTTCATCAATTTTACATCAGAAAAGAAACATCTTGGGAAAGGAAGCATATGTCGAATGGGAACGAAAGCAGAGGGAAAAGAAGAGGGAGGAAAGGCGACCAAGCAAAAACTCGGGTAGAGTGGGGTGTGCGAAGCTCAGTATAAACCCAAAGCTCGCCCAATCACTGCTTTCAGGCGGAGCTTTCGACTTTTCAAAAATGGCTTGAATTCTAGAATTCCTTTAGGCAAAAGGAGCTTTTCGCTTCTTTATTTTTTATTTTAGGCGATTACTCGAATTCAATTCTTCAATTCGAATTTTAATATCCGTGCACACAAATCAAAGACCGTTCCTTCCCTTTTGTCGAATTGAAATTGTCATTTTATGTCGCCCTTCATCCCCAATTCGTAATCCTAAGCTGGCCTCACTTGAGTGAAAGAATAAAAAAAAGTCTCTCGCCCCTACGTTTTAAACCCTTATCCGGGATATATCTCACTTCGATATAAAATCCTGTTTTAATCCTTAGTACAATCAGATTTTAATTCAAAGAAAATTGGAACAGGATCAGTAAATTTATAAAAATTGTAAAGTGCCCCAGCAAGAGCCAGGTGTCATTGGTAACCCTCTTATCTCTATTGTGGTCAATCAATTGTCATTACCCTCCATACTCACCCATTCACCTCTCTGTACCTCTCTTTCCTCCATTTTCTATTGATTTGTCATCAATTATACTTGAATTAATACCCAATTCAAAATTCTTTTTTATATTTAATAATATCCATCCAGAGAATTTTGAATAACTTGATTGGATTTCAGTGTTAGAGGAAAACCACTTGAAAAGATAGCAAAAAGGAAAATTTGGAGTGAGGGGAGAAAAGGATTCATTTTGGAAAATAACATTTAAAGCTCTTCAAAAATTATGTCATTCAAACTGAAACTGTTCTATTATGTTTGTCATTAGTTATCATCTAAACTATAAAGGTATATCCACTAATATTGGACCAGTACCTGTTGTGTTATGATATGAAAGAAAAATATTTTTGGTTTTAAGAGCCAGGATCTGAGGTTGAGGTGTCAGTATTTGAATATTTTGCACAAAAAATAGGTAACAAAGCTTTTGACTTTGGTAAATTTACTTAATGTTCCATTTTTTGATTAGTGTTTTAAGGTTAACTGTACCAAATCAACCAGCAATTGGCACCCTATCTGTGATAGCTTACTAAAACTTAAATTAAAACTTTTGCTATCTCACATGGTGTGATACAACAGTCATTAGATTGGCCACCGGAAATACTTTTCCCATCACTTCCTCTTTTCATTCTCCTAATTTTCCTCTGAAAGATGATGATGAAAATGGATAAGAATTAGTTTTAGTTTAGTTTTGTTTAGTGTGAGTTTTAATTCTGTTTTGGGATATAACAGGATGTTGGAAAGGATTTGAGCTCACAACCATAATTTCTTGTCAGGTGATTTGAACACTACACCACATATCTCCTTAGACTGGTTTAATATTTAACTGACTTGTGGTGTCTGAGGTTTGCTTTCATCAAAAGTATACAACTTGTATGATCTTATTTGGCACCATGTCAACTACCGACACTATCAATAGATAGTTCTTGATTTTCTCAGCAAGAGAACTACCATGCCAACTAATGTCTTGTAAGGTCAAGAAGTTTAGTAACCTTCCAACTTTCTCTAGATGGTCCACTATTTCTATTTCAATTAGAGAATTGATCAAATCAAGTTGAAAGGGCCAACAGTTGACATCATAACAATTATAAATGGACATTTGAAAGAAGTAGTCAAGTGTTCAATAATTTCCTTCAAATTCATGCTTAAACTTTGTTTTAGTGATTTTGGTTACATGGAGTATAAGTCTAAAGAAATTTCTCTCCATTTTGGAAAAGATGGGATGGGGGTGAAATGGAGGGGTTGTCAGCAAAAAATAAGTAAAAGAAAGAAAACAATTACTAGATGAATTGGGGGTTCTATGGGGATTGTTTGAAACAACAAAAGCAGATGATTCGTAGCGTAACTAATTCTTGAATTTAGCCCTTAACCCAAAACCCGACCTCCTCCACCCCCGGAACCGTCCAACCGGAAACTCTAGGCTATTCACTGAATTCTCCTTTCATTTTCCCATTCTCGAATGGTATGAACATAATCATTCAATTCTAATTTTCCGGAGTGAGTCTAGAAAACATTTTCCTGGGTTTTGGGTATTAGAGAAGATTTCTCAGAACAAGATGATGGAGTTGTAGTTTTGGGGGAGGGGAGGGTGGAAAATGTTAGCAAAATGATTTAGGAAGTGAATCATACAAATGGCAATTGGGTTGGTCAGCTGATGTCTCTTTGAGTTGTCGGTGAGAACCTTGAAGGAAGACTTGTCAGTGGTTGGTGGAATGGTTCAAGAATGAAGGAAAGGAAATAGTTTTAAATGAGAATCAGAGCTTAACAAATGCCGGATATTGATCATAGAAAGCGAACTTGCGCAAAGACTCGACAGGGAAGGAGGTTTTAAAGTCAGGTGCGATTTTTCCCAGCCATCAGAATCACAAGTTAAAGAATTTTACTTTGTCTACTTCTTCAAAATCGATTCTTTTTAATAACTTAACTCCAAACATCAGAACGAATTCTTACTTTCTGTCTGTCTTCTTAGAGAAATTTCAAAATCTTTGATCCCAAATAGTTATAGTTGAGTTTTAATCCCGGTTTTCAGCCTTTTTTGGGTATAACAGGATACGGGAAGAGGATTTGAACTCACGACTATAACTTCTTAGTCTGGCACTTAACCGCCACACCACATACCTCCTAATCCCAAATGATTATAATGATGATGATGATGATTATGTATCGGTTAACACCATGATCGGCCATTTTAGATTTTTGTTCTGTTCAAAATTTTTAACATACTGTTTTACTGAATAATCATAAGTTAGCTACAAATCATACCTAGCTTCCTGTTTGGGAGGTGGTAGGAAGTAGGATACAGAGAGAGGAGATGCTGAATGATTTTAGGTTGGTCAATTAGTACTGTTTGCTTTTGCGTAGAACACTCAACATATTCTAAAATGATTCATGATTATCGTTGTATTTATTTATTATTTCATTGCAAAATTTTCAAATTAAGTGATAATCTAAAAGAAAGATTTGTCCAGATTTGAAGATGAGTATAAACTTGAGGAACAAAACAGAACCTAATTCTATAAGAGCGTATATCCAAAGTAGCTGCTTTTAAGATCATGAAGCTCGATGAAGTCAGACAGACTGTCGAACCATATTTATGGAGTGCTTTCGGGATAAGAAAATTCCGCACAAATTGTGGGAGGAGTAGTGTAGTGGTTAAAGTTCCTGACTTGGACGCAAATGGTCGTGGGTTCGAATCCTCCTCCCGCATCCTGTTATACCCAAAAATGCTGAAAAGCGGGATCAAAACCACTACTACCAAAAAATTCCGCACAAATTATGGCAAGTGTGTATTTACACTCTGTAAATGTGCATTACTTTTGAAATGAAACCCACAAAGAAGTGTGAAAAGGTTTAAATTCGTTTTTAAATCCCAAAAAGGACGGTTATACAAGAAAGAAGAATGGAAAGCCAAGCTCTCTGGGAAGCTCAAACTGAAAAAGCGTGGATAATAGACGATAGGAAGAAGAAGGGAGGAATCGAGGGAAGAAGGGGATGAAGAAAAATAGGACGGAAAAGTAAGATTAAAAATTAAAAATGGGAAAAGAACCTGATTGTGAGATGGCCGAAAATGTAGATCAGGTATCGGTGAAGAGGACCTTATACATACGCACTGAATAAACGCATCCAAAGACAGGTGTTTTTGTAGTGGTTAATTCTCGACAAGTTACCCATCCCAGGGGGAGTATTAACCACCCCTTGTGCCGACAAGCATCCAGCTGCGTGTGTTTATATTAAGGGTTGATATTCGCAAATGCATTATCATATCTCGACGACTCTTCCCAATGTCTATTGAAAAGCAATTAAGAAGAGCGATTCGTGATTATGAACTGGATGCAGATATTAAACACACACACATAAAAATGTAAACCGCTTCTTCTTTCCCCCTGTAGTGATGAAAAGGGATCGGAAAACGTTGGAAAGCTGCAGTTCAGCTAAATGTGGACTTCGTTTCTTGGATGGGTTACATGAATGATGCGCTGACAAAAAAGGAGGAGGGATGGGGTGAAGCTATCTTTAGTGAAATTAGTCTGATTGATTGTCTTAGAAGCGAAATTTTTAAGTTGGTTAAGCTATTTGGCTGTAGTGATGAGGAAAATCTCTGGCACACGGGTGTAATTTGTCAAAAGCCCATTTTCAAACCCCTCAATTCAAATATTCTCTTTTCACGATTTGCACAAAGATCGTCTTACGTCTAGACAGAAATGTAACTCGATATTTTCACCCGCATCAAACACTATTTAAAGTAAACAAACGAGTAGGATTCGTTGGCATTTTTTGTGAGGAATCATACTCCATGCTCCGGTCGATGTCATATCAAAATACGACCGTTTTGCCAACGAGAAAACTAGAAAAAGGAGAAAGAATTAAAGCAGCGCCAACAGCATTCAGTAAGGTTTAGCTTTACACGTCTTGTTCTTCGCATTTATCTATACAGTTCACCTTATACTGACTCATTTAGAAAGCTCACGTAAGAGTATGGTCTTTCAATTTTGACTTATTTTGTTCCACCGACACTGAGTCATTTATTCACAAACCCTTTGCACTGCGTTTACAACCAGACTCATTTCAAATTCTACGCTGTTGTGTTTATTTTATAATAATACAATACAAAGTCAGCAATAAAGTGTTTTTAAATGTCTTTAGTAATCCATCTTTCAATTAAACACGTTCTAAATTTTTAAGGAAAACGTTCAATTTTGCTATTTGAGTCAAATTGGCTCGTACCAATTTAATGGGTATGTGATTAACATCAGGCAAATTTAATGTTAAAAGAGATTACTAGACTATTGAAGATTTGTAGACGTTTGTTTTTCGTGATTTTAGTCTAAAATTTTCTTGTGAATAGAGGTGTAGATCAGGGGTGAGCAAACTTTTAAATCAACACGCCAATTTAAATTTCAGAATTATTTGGCGGGCCGCACAAATTTGTGGAAACACTTAATTTTGAATAACAAAAAGCCCTTTTGACAATAATATTGCGCTCACGCCTTTCAAGAGACACAAGAATTGCTAAAATTGCTAGTTAACACCTTACCAGTCTCTGATTGTGTGATAGAAGGCAACACAAACAAGCACATACGCGGCGCGTTCTTATTGCATGTTTGAACAACTCGCCGACAAGAGAGTAACCCGTCACAAAAAAATTTTTTTGGTTTAGTATATACCATCATTTTATTAAAATTGATTTTATAACAATATATTGATGGGAGAAAGTCGATAAAATAAATTTAATTTTACAAATGCTTGGCGGGCCGCGTGTTGCTCATTTCTAGTGTAGATTATATATAAAATGAAGCGTCGATAAGTGTGCATTACTTTTGAAATAAACTCTTCATGAAAGTGTGCAACGAAATGAGTTCTCTATAATTACCATTATATAGTACGATTCATAATGTTAAAACTGCAAAATCGATTCATATCCAAACAAAACTTTCGATTTGTCGTATGAGTCCAACGAACTCATTTCAAATGTTATGAATGCGATCTGAGTAAGCAGTTTTGGAAAACCTATTTCCACTCTCTGAAGCTCTGGTCACTCTTAGTTTAAAAATTAACCGAGTGTTCAAAACTAAAGACATACCCATTTAAACACTACAACGACAAGTTTATTCAAAGCTTCAAATTTCAATCAAAAGCTCAGTTAAGGTCAGAAACAAAACCTACAAGAGTACGTTTGTTGGTTGAATGGTTAAACTGTCTACCAAAGCAATTGTTGAGAGTTTGAACTTCCTACTATTTACTACAGTGAAAAACGGGATTCAAACTTACAAAGCATAACAGTTTTCGGTTGGTTAAAAATTATTAAAACCAGATATGTATAATGATTGTTACATATTTATTACCAAAACTGTCCTTCTCTATACAGTCCCCATAAACAGTATCCAATACAAATATTACATAATGTCAAAATACTGTTAAACATTTTTATTTATTTATTCTATATAAAAAAATTTTTTTGTACTTCCGGTAAAGAGAAAAAGAAAGAAAAGGCCAAATTTTACATACAGAAAAAGAAAATCAATCACCGAATATTAATAATACGAGACAAACACAAAAACGTACAATTCTCATCTAAAAAATCCAAGTCACAAAATAATAGTCGTATAAGGTTCACTTTAATTTATTTAAATCCAAGTTACCCCCCCAAATAAAAAAATTTCAAAATGACGACTTCCAAAACCCGAATTTTCAAAAAACAAATCAAATCCAAGCCATCTAAACGCGATTACATACAAAACCGATTCTAAGCCATTCGATTACTTAAAAGCTAAGTTTATAAATAATTCTAAATTTCAAATTCTTTAGAATTGACCGCTAAAAAAAAATTTCTCAAATTCCAATTGATTTTCAAATCTTAAAAATTTTATCTTATCCATAAAAAATTTATTTTTTAATTTATTAACCTTAAGAGCTTATGTAGTGTTGTAAACATATTCCACTGGCATCCATCATCGTACGTAAATCTAAATATAATAAATATAGTAGACCCTCGCATAACGCGGATAAAATATATTTTCACGTGCTCCCCGTTTTCCCTTCGTTTGTAATTCATTACAATTGGGAGACGTGATTGCTTTGATGATTTATATTCACATTTAGTACGTTTTACAAATTTCGGAGGTCATTTCGCGCGCTATGCGAGAGTCCAGCTTAGAGTGTTTTGGATTAAATTAAAATATATCGAGTTACATCGGGACAAAATCGAGATATCGATTCAGTTTGGTTTATATATATATAAAAAAAAAAATTATTTCAGTCAGACTTTAGAATTATAGGTTGTAGCATCCCCCTTTTGCTCTTTATCTATTCATTCATTAAAGTTTAATCCCCAATAACCCCACCCTACCACCCGCAACAGTAATTTAATAAAACACGAATTGACTAATGCCACGTTTTTCAATATTTCCCGGGTGTTCGTTGACCTGTAAAACTTTCAGAGAAAAATTCGGCCTCTGGCTTGTAAGAATACGAATCCCTTTCACAGACTCGAAATCGTTCCTTTAAATAAACATCGCTGATCTCGAAAATAGTAGTCTTATCTTAATATAATAATAATATTAATAATAATAATCGAAATCCGTCTTTCGAGAGAGTAATTGCCCTAATCCTTAAACTAGAGTCTGTTTATATATATGTACACTTATCTACGAGTTTGTATATGTACAAAATGTGGGCTTCCAGAGTTTCAAGTAAAAAAAAACCCCTTTTCTCAAGAATATCTAGAGTTGTCTACCTTTATTAATTCTATATTATTAATTATCTACCGATCGTTTTGTTGGTTATTAATTTTATTTATTTATTTTATTCGCCTTCTTTAAAGTCGAGCTGAGCTGAGGTTTTCTGTCTCTTTTTTCAGACTTATTTATACAGCCTTTAGAAGATATATAGGGTCTCTTGTTGCGCGAAACTTGTTAAACTTGAACTCATATCGGATTGTCTTCCACAAGTCCGTCAAGAGCTCCTTCAACTAAATGCTACATTTGCTGATGAGTTTCGTCCCGACGAACAACCATCTAAAAAGAAATTATTTATTTAATTATCTATTTATCTACAGGAATTATTTATATATTTATCAGTTAGATAATACCGAGGGTGAAGTGACGATGGGAGCTGAAGTTTGGTAAGGCTGATATGAAGACGGGTTGCTTCTTCTGTTCGTATCCATTGTCACCGAGTTTCGGTCGTTATTGCGAATGTTTCCTCCTTGGTTGCTGTAGATAGTAGCCGAAGGATTGTGCCTGTATTATCGATTATGAAAGTCGATTAATTTTTGAAGCAAATAACAAAATTCGTGAATGAAAAAAATATATTTTAGTTTATACCTCATTGTAGGGCTGGATTGATTCTGGCCTCTACCATGTCCGCCATAATTTTGCGAAGATTCAGGAGGTAGTCCGTTTTCCATTGCCATAAACTGTCGGTTTATCCTATCGTTTTGCTGCACCGAGTTGTTATTTTGAGGTGTGCTCGACGTTTGACTCGCTGAAAACAATCACGAATTCTCTTTGATATATGATTCATTCGTCTCTGTCTAGTTTCAAGGCATAAACCAATCGTTTACCTGGTGTCGGTTGAGTATTGAGAGGTACCGCAAGTCGAGCATTGACTGCCAACAAATGATCTCTCCTCTGTAGTAAACTATTCACGTGTTCTTCCAGTTTCAAATTCTCAGCCTTTAACTGATGAAGACACGAGAGTAGAGAAGCGACTGAAACAAATGATCCACGTTACCATTTTGAACAGCAAACACTCATCGTCCCGATCATTATATTTAACCGAAGGGATTGAATGAATCTTAATATCTACACGTACTGTCGAAATGTTGCGCTTGTTCCATCAAGAACTGACTTCCTTGCTCCCATTGTCTTTCCAACAACTGTTCCAAACTCTGAGCTTGAGTTGGTCCTTGAGAAGAGGAAGCACTGTTGGAATTAGAACTAGAGGAACTCGACGAATTTCCTAAACTCAGTAAGCTGTTGGCTGCTGACAAAGAAGCCGAAGTCGCATTTCTTTCGGCATTCGAAGCCCGAGCCTGTTAACAGTATTAGAATTGCCGATGTCGATTTGAATGTCTTTCAACATCAAAATACAGGACAAAATTTTTCCGACTACAGACACAACTCACCGAAGCTATAACTTTACTGTGGAGCTGTGGCCCAATCAGATTGGAATTCGTGTCGGAAGTGTATATACTGTGAGCTTCCACCTCTTGGTTCAAACTGTCGTGCATCTTCTGAGCCATCGAAGAATTCGGATTTAATTGATTACCTAACATGTGTGGCACACTCATTGCACTTTGAAACCTGGAATTGAAATCAACAGCTTGTGATCCTTCCAATTTTTTTCCTTCATATATCTCATGTAAAAATCACTCACGGTTTGACATCTTTCTCCTCTGATTTTATGGTTGCCTTCTTTTTCACAACTTTTCGAGTTTCTTCAGGACTTCCTGGAGGCGAATCCTTGATTTCTTTTATTGCAACTGTTTCACCACTTCCTGAAGAGGCTCGACCTCGACCTTTCGGTCCCTGAGAATTTCTCTTGTTCTTTTTAGTTTTGTCTGAGGAAGACGACCTAAGGAAAATTCCAGAGCCGCGTTAGTAAATGAGACAAATTAAACAAAGACTGTGCATTATTTATGAAATAAACGGAAAGGTGTTAAAAACTTTAATTTTAACTTGTTACAAACTGTTTAAATTACCTTGCCCTTTTCGCAGGCTGAAAATCGGGTACAGAGGGTTTCACATCTACATGGTTTCCATTAATGGATGACCTACTATTCGAGTCTTGAGGTTCAGTCAATGACAATTTCTCTAAGGAATTCGGTCCTGCAGGATTCCCAGACACCGCTGTCAAATTTCCAGAATTGTTTACATTACCTGAAACCATTAAATAAACTCAATAAATCAAACCATCTTCGAAACAGCCACACACTAATAATAATAATTTCCAAATAAATAAATAACACTAATTTGAGTGAGAATTTATTGACGTGACTCCTTAAAACCGTTTCAATCATGCGACGCCTGCCTTGACTCCTCGACGCGGATATAATATAAAATTATTAACTCTATTATCATAGAACACCGTCAATTACCCGTCTGCAAGACCAGTGAAGAATCAGTCTTGGCTCTGTTAGAATTATCGTTTTTAGTGTCGACATCTCTTTGAGCAGATATTGTGATTTTAGTACCCGTCCCGGTAACCGTTAAATTAGTTTTAGTAGTTGCTGACAATCCTGATGACTTATTTAGACCTAGAGATTTTAAGATTTAAAACCTTTTTTAAAGTATCTAATTACAACTAACGTCTAAAGATATTAATAAATTTTTCCTTAAATTCACCAAGCGAATGAATTTTCACCAAAGCGAAATTTTTTTATTTTTTTACTTCGTATACTCGAACACACCTGACATACTAATTGTGCTTTTTGGTGCTGATGTCAAAATATTCGATTTTAAGTTGGTAATACTGACGGTTGGATTTTTTTAACGTCGCGGCAATGCTGGCAGCACTACTGGACAAGTTGGTTATAGGATTTATTGAACTACTGCTTGAAGATTCGGAAGAAACAATTTCTGCGTGAAAGAAAAGGTTGATTTTGAATTTTTTCCGAAGCTTCAATCAAATCAACTACTTCGAGTAAAACACTATTCAAACTTTAAAACGATATATATAAAAAAAAGTAGTTGGCCAACCTGTTTTTGCGGGGGAGGTTACATTTCCGATACTCGATTTCCGTTTCTTAACGTTTTTCGTCGGTTCAGATGGCGCTTCGGTCGTTTTCAACGTATCCGAACCGAACACGGGTTCGCTTTCGGTCACTACAGTTTCTGTGAAATTGCTGGTTGTGAATTTTTTCTTTAAATCAGTCCCGTCTTGTGAGTTTTCTTTCATAGTTCCACTCACGTGAGAAGTCGTCGTACCGATTTTCAACGTGACTCCATCTCCGTTCGTTGCCTTCTCCTTATCGGACTCACCGCTTGTGTTCAAATTGAAGGCAAGATCTGGTACCGGGGATGGATTTGGACTGTGTCTGAAAAAGACAAAAGAGCAAACGCTGGAAATAATACAAAATATTTTCTCTCCAGTGATCAATGTGATGAAATTATTTTAAACTTAATTAAGGAGACTTACGATTTGGATTTTGTTCCAGATGTCCCTGCTTTCATTGACAGATAACTCTTTTTCTTTCCACTTGATGGCCTCCCCAATGCTTCACTTTCTTTCTCAGGCGAAGAATCTGAGGAACCATTATCTGCCGATGTTATTGGCTTATAAGGAGGGATTGTTTTTACATTTCCACCCTTTTTCTGTAAGTTCCCAAAAATCAAATTGTAAATAATATCCGCCATTTTTACAAATGATTTAATGACAACCATTGGCTTTAGTTGAAAAATTTAAGCCAAAGTTTGAAAATTACTGTAATAACCCTAGACTAACAGAATAAACCTCCAAAACAACTAAATAACTCTAGAAGTAGAATATCCCTCGATTAATAGACAGTCAAACTGATATTATAAAAGTTAATTACTAAATATACATAAAATACTTCAACATTTTGTATTAAATAATTGAACTTCAGCTATGTGATGAAGTAGAGATACACAGTAAATTTATTTTATGGTAAATTCAAACCTTTGGTCATTTGAAACTTGTTAACTTGTATTGTTGTTGTTTCAGTTAAAGTGGCTCATGTGGTTTTAAATAATTTTAAATCAACGCCATAAATCCAGTGGTATGTAGATCTTTCATGACTGATATTTACTTACCAATTTTGAATAATGGTGCTGGCAATATCCACAATACTTAACATTATCTAAATAATTACCAGCTTCTTCACAAAGAAGGCCCAAAGCTTGAGCACATGTTACATGAAATTGTTGCTTACAACCAGTTTTATTGCACTGCATACAGGCACCAACTGTACTTTTGGTACCCTTCCCCTGTTCGTGGCATATGTAACACACCTAAAACATTTAAACAATGATTACACCACCTCACATTTAGTATTTTGTTTAATATTTAGCTGGTTTTGACAACAAAAATTTCATTTTTAAGCAGTACAAATCATAGAAAACAGTTTCAAGTGTATAAAATTGTTTTGACAATACTTTTGCTTATTGAACTGTCAAACTATCAAATTTCGAATGATAAAAGGAATTACAAAAATTTATATTGCTTTAATATGAAATGAAGATATAAAAATGTCTACCTTATTATATCTCTCTGATGGTATAAGTTGTAAAATGATAGGCTCCATGGTGGTTACATTTCCAAAGCGAACTTCAGGGATGTATAAGGCACAAACAACATGTGCCCACCCACTATTATCAGTACGTTTTAAGGCGCCATCTTTTGATGGGCATAGTTCACATCTAACTCGAGCTGCCCTTTCCTGACTTTCACATTTTCTACAGAACCATGGCCCAGTTGGCACAGTAACAATTCCGTAGCAAGCTACAAATACCAGTACAATCATTCATTAATTCAAATAACAGCCATTTCAACCAAATTAGTTACACCATAAACATGTATAGATGCTAGTAATTACTGTAATTTCTCCCTTACAAGCTTTATTTTTGATTTCTGTTATACAAGTCAATAATTATCAAATTTTCAAGCCATAAAAATAAATATTTTTGGTCTTTGTAATGACAAATAGCTTCAAAAAAATTAAAAATCTTATCTTTTTATCATTTTAGACATTGGTTTAATGACCCTATAATTACAAACCGGCCATTTCTTTGTTCTATAAATAACCGATTCTTCGTCCACTGATTTTAAATTGAGCACAAAAGATGGGCGATCGACATTCTGATGGATTTCACGGTATTAAATTTAAAAAGGATAATAAATTATCGTTTCCCGCTTTAATCATTTGTCGTACTTAAAGGAATGCGAAAATTAATTTTCACGGGCTGTTAATTAAATGTTTGCCATTACCTTGGTGTACTGCGACTGTGCACCCTTGACCATCACAGTAAACCAAAGGATTTTCCGTCCATCCTCTCTCATCTGAACAAACACAACAACCACCCAACATTTCTTTCGACATTTTCTTCGGAACTAGAATATCAGTAAGTACTCTGCTTCGTCACGAAAAATTACGTATAGGTGTTTAACCACATCCATTGTTAGCAGTAACATTATTACTTTATCTAAAATCACATCAAGTCATTCAGGCGATAATAAAAACACAGTAAGCATCTCCGAGTTTAATTTTCATTGAATTATTTTAAAACTATTATTTATATTTTGGCAAAGCTATGAAAACAACGCCATTAATATTTGCGTAAAGCGCATGTACGAGTTTCTTTGTGTTGCCAACTTGACTTCTACATAAAATTTAAACTTTCGAGCGCTTTTTCTTACTCTATGGCGACCGTTGCAAGAGACGTTGGATTCTTTTTCTTTTGTCGTTCTTATCGGTAAAACGGCTTTTTGAACATTAAGCTTTTTATGGCCATTCTAAAAGGTTGTGAGGGTTTCAGACAAGCTTTTTTCGTTCAGGATATTTATTCTGTCGTGTTGATTTAGTATTAATTTATTACACGGAAGTAAACATGTCGCAAACGTACGCTCACTTCTCAATTTAAGGCGTTTACTTTAACATCTTTTCTTGTACTAAGTCAGAAACTAACAAGTTTTAGTTCAGTTGTGATGAAATCGAAGAATTCACACAAACTCAGATTAGCTCTTCAAAAGCCGTCACATTTTAATACTTTTACAGGTCTTTTATAAAAGGCAATGCTCATAAAAGTATTGATTCTTTACTAGCTGTCATGAAATGGTTTTATATTGTTCATTATAGCTAAGGAAGGTCAAATTTGTTTAAAAACTGGTATAACAAATAATAGCTCCTTTGTTGCAGAATTTATTTCAAAAATATTGCACACTTTGGTGAATAACTCCATTTAATCAGTACTGCTATCTCAAAATTGGTCTTGTTTGTATTTTTTTTCTGTCACACAGTTTTCTTCTTCTTCTATGTGACCATGACACTGGTCTGTAACTCAAGTGAAACCCCCTTTGATTAGACAAAAATATCTCAGAGGCTACAAGTGGCCTCAAGGGATGACAAACCTTATGTAACATGTCATTCTACCTCTTTTTTATAAATTAAATATTCACAAGTTTGGTTTTAAGTATGGAACAGCATTTCAATTAATTATTAAAAGAAGAAGAAGGAAATTGGTGGAACGTTTGTTGATTTAAAACTTTTCCAAACTTTTAAACTTTCAATAAGGAATAAGTGGATAATGGACACTAAAGAGACTTTGCGTGCTCAAATCACTATTTGATTACTTTTATTGGAATTATCTTGTCTTTATCTGTTTAGAGAGAGAGGGGGGGGTAGAAAACCCCCATAGGCAAGGTAAGTATGAAAATATTTTCCATTAATTAGGTCCTATTACTGCCAAAAATTTTTCTCCTTCAAAAGAAGGATTCAGTTGCTATTTTGAATTGTGTCTGTCTTTGTGTTGGTGTTCTCTATAAGCGTTTTAAAACATGATTCACTTTATAAATAAATATAAAAATAAACAAATTTGAGGTATGAGTGGGAGATATTGCTTTTTACGGTTCGGATTTTCTTTTTAATCCGGAAGTGGGTAATGAACATAATCAGCTTCAAGACTTTGTTCCTTATCCCATCATGAACCTATCATTGGCTTGAGAGATTGATGAACTCGGATCGAAAATCCATAAAAATCAAAAGTGAAGTGAAATGTTTTATATTCTTTACAAATATTCTGTGAAGTGTTCAATAACCCAACAGCCTACTAGTGTTAAAAATAAAAAGCAGATTGCTATGCGAACTCAAGACAAGACAGAACTTTTGGACTCACGAACCACAAAAATCGAAAGAGTCCACACGCAAGATATTGTTTATATAAGAACGGATGAACTGTTGGATGACAGTATCTTCAAGTCTGGTGCCTTGTTACCAAAACCGAAACAGAAGACAAAATGGCAGGAAGTTTTAAAGTCGTTCGTCTTTTAACGGAACACATACCTGGAACCCTTGATGTTCTTCGTCAGTCTTTCTTCACCGACGAGAAACTTTCCAACTGCGTACGGGTGTTGCAGGACTCTGAAGAAATTCATACCGATTCCAAGTAACTTAACAATTATTTATTTATTTATTGAGAAATGAGTTGTAATTTTTATTATTTTAATTAATTTAGAGAGAGGTATTGATTTCATAGGCTGTTGTTTGGTTTATTGTTCTCATTTATTTCATAAATAATGCACACTTGTATGAAGACTTCGTATGTAATTAATTTCGTTAGTGATACACCCTTGATTGTTGCTGATTATAGCCACAAATTGCTCAAATTCCTAATAAATATTATTCTGGACAAATTTTCATGGGAAACGGGATCAAAACTCAAACTAAACTAAACCAAACTAATTAATTCAAATTTTCTCAATTTAGTGTTCGGCCTTAAACTTGAATTAACTTGTCCCGCTCTGCATTTGATTCGCAAATTTCTGTTGACCGGCTCGTCTTCAACACTAACATGATTTTTGTATGCCGCACTAAAATTTTTCGAGAGCCAATTTGACTCATTTTAGCTTTCCTTTGAATTGACTAAAAAAATTTTTTAAAGAACACTTGTGTCAAATTGACTCAATCCAGTCAAAAATAAACATCAACATTTGTTAGTCTAGTGTTGATGAGTCTTCAGGGCGATAATGATGGGTCATGGGTCAAAATCGAAACTATGACCTTTGCTTTTGATGCTACGATTAGTGTAGTTCCTGTTAGGCGAAGACTACGGCCCACCAAAATTTATTTTGTTTTCCCTCCCAGCTCTCTACATATTACGGTCATCTATCTTTCCTATTGTATGCTGAAGGATAAATCATTTCATAAGAAATGCACACTTTTGTCAATACCTCATTTCATAAATTATGCACGTTTATTTACTATAACATAAGGTAGACCAGAAAATAATGTCGGTTCCATGCGTTACAGCTAATATATGTTACGGTAAAAGTGATAAACCCGGCGAATATATATGTAATTTTCGGCGATTATTCATAATCACCAAGTAAGCTTGATTAATGTGACGAATTACTGAATATTTATCATATTTACCGGCTAGTTTATAAAATCTCTAACTTGCAATGGGAAAATGAGTGAAAGTTTGCTCAAATAGTCGGTTTTTGTTACTTTTGGTTGTGATAAAAGTGATAAATGTGGCGAATATATATACAACAATTCCCGGCGATTATTCATAATCACCAACTAAGCTTGGAAAATGTGACAAACAATTGAGTATTTATCACATTTACCGGTTAGTTTATAAAGTATCCAACTCGAAATGCGGAATTTGATAAAAGTCTTCTCAGAGTACGAGTTGGATATTTTATAAATTAGCCGGTGAATGTGATAAATATTCAGTAATTTGTCACACTTACTCGGTGGTTTCAAATAATCACTGGGAATTGTTATTCGCCTGATTTATCACTTTTGTCGTACAATACTTTCGGGTCCACATCCATTAAGATGACAAGACCAGAGTTTTTCATATAAGTGTGCATTATTTATGAAATTGAGTAGATTGAGTTGGAACCTAACATCTATCCGGGATACTTGCAACTGAGAAAGTACGCGAAAGCTCTGAAAGAGTCGGTAAGAAGTAAAAAAAATTTTTCCTCCCAAATCTTACATGAGAACATGATCATACTAACATTGAATAACTTCTCAGACAAATAGTTACAGTTGAGAATCAAGTTCACTAGTGAAAGTTATCAGGAGGAACTTCAAAAGCTCACCAGTTAGTGTTAATAAAATTTGACCTCACGCCTTTGAGTTTTGTTCCCTACGGCTTTATTGCGGTCCTGATTCATAATCACCGACTAAGCTTGGAAAATGTGATAAATTATTGAGTATTTATCACATTCACCGGCTAGTTTATGGAGAATTTGAGGATTCTTTCTGCTGGGAAATATTTTATCTATGAAAGTAGTAGATATACCGCTTCTCTTCCACATATTTGCATCTTGGTATGGGATGATTTATGCAATTGTTGTGAGCAACCGATCCGTTCAAATCTTCGAATATATCCGAACGTCTTAGTGCGATAGCTGCGTTTATCTATAGTTATCTGTAACTGTTAAAAAGAGTCATCTGAACTGACAAATGTAAATTTTTAAAAATTTAAACTCCCGGAAAGTAATAATTAGTACTTCTCCCAGTTCTCGCGTGGCATTTTTAATTATGTTTAATCATGATTGCTATCTAAGCTGTAAACAATTTTGCCGTAGAAAAGACGAGTCCAAAAAGCGTTTCCTGTTCTATTTATAAACAGCTCATCACTACACTTGTAGTTTGTAATTAAAATCATTTTGATAATTACAGGGAAGGATTTTACTCTTCGATTTTTTGCCGCCATTTTGAAATCTATTCTACACACTGTACCCCACTCACATCCGTTATACAACTCCTCGGGTTAGGATTCTAGTTTGTTCCAGTTGCTCCTTCAAAATCAGACTAACTACTATAAATTGCTGTTGTTCTATAAAAGACGTGATTATCACAGTTTCTAGTAGTCGATATGCATATTATCTAAGTCATTTTGGAAATGAAACGATTTTCTGCATTTTAACGGACCACCCCAGTTCATTTATCTAGGTCACAGATTTGTGTACTGTAGACGTAAGACGTGTATATCTATCAGAGCAGGGGATTAGGTACGCAGTCTTGTTCTGATGCTGATCGCAGGCGTCGAGAACGTGTTTCAGGCACACGCGTCTAATTATCTGCCACAGACATGTCACGCGAAAATTTTTTTGTTTTCTTGAGGAATCAAGGTTATCAAATTTTTTTCTTAATTTAGGTACAAGGTTACAAAGGCAACGAAAGAACTTGAAGATTTGGCTCTTGATTGTATCAAAGATGGAATCTCGTTATGCGCAGTTGATGTGAGAACAAATGAAGTTTTGGGAGTGGCCATCAACAAAATACAAGTAAGGATAGTAAACCGTTCGGGGAACCGTATTATGTGAAGCATTGCTTGACGAACTGCTAAAGTTCTTACTAATCGTTTCATAAATAATGCACACTTTGTTTCAGTACAAGGATTAATTTTCATTCTCTTCCAAACAATTTTAGGTGAAGCCTGAACCAGGGAAGTTGAGTTATTTCGAAAAGTTTGCACAGGAGCGGATTAAGGACCCGTCAGCGTTATGTTTCGTCGACTTCATGGTCAATGTGGATTCTCGTTACGATTTATTCAAAGATGGTCGCGATTGTTACTTCGAAATAATGTACCTCGCAGTCAAGTCTACGGCCAATGGGAAAGGTATTGGCACAGCACTGGTCACGAATTCGGCCAAACTCGGTCAGGACATGAAATGGAAGAACGAAAATAAGGATCCGTCGATCGATGTGACGACGGATGCGAAAGAGTTCAAGGATTCGGATGCATTAAAAGCGAAACCGGGGTGCGTGAGCGCCATATTCACATCGAGGTTCTCTCAAAAATGCGGACAGAGAAGCGGTTACACCGAGATACTCAAAGTCCCGTACACGGAATTCGATTACAAGGGCACAAAGTTTTCGGACACGATCGGACCTGATCATCCGTATTGCACCTTGTCCGTTAAATTTTTGGACTAACCGTCTCTGACACGCACAGTAAGTTTTTGACAAACATGTTTTGAGATGACCAGAAAATGGGATTTTGTCCCACTTTGTTATTCTTTCAAATTTTTTGAATGCCAGAAAATATTCCGGCCGTTGTCTCGTGTTTGTTTAATTAGTAAATATAGTTAGTGTAACCTAATCGGTGGAGTTTAGAGAGGATAGTTGATTGTTGGTATATAGGGGAAACACTAAGGTGCGAACCGATTTCAACCAAACTTCCCGACACACATGACTATCCAACTTAGGTTACAAACAGATTGCCATTCTAAATATGTACGACTGACTTTCCGCTACTGCCCTTCCCCTTCTTTCAAAAATACTGCACACTACTACAGAGCTCATTTCAAAAATACTGCACACTGCTACTGAGCTCATTTCAAAAATATTGCACACTATACAGAGCTCATTTCAAAAATATTGCACACTACTACAGAGCCCATTTCAAAAATATCGCACACTACTACAGAGCTCATTTCAAAAATACTGCACACTACTACAGAGCCCATTTCAAAAATACTGCACACTACTACAGAGCCCATTTCAAAAATACTGCACACTACTACAGAGCCCATTTCAAAAATACTGCACACTACTACATAGTTCATTTCAAAAATACTGCACACTTATGTAAAATCCATTCTGTGACTAATTACCACTTTTATGTGTACTTCATTAAGTAATGAAGTCCTTTTATAAATAATTCATTTTATAGGGGATACATACTCTCAAAAAGGATTCATTTCATAAATACTGCACACTTTTATTTTCATTTTATATCTATTTACATACCGTTTCACTTTTCAGAGGTTGGCCTTTTATTCATTTAATTAAAATTGTCGCTGTTCTCCCAAAACAAAAATTCAAAATGACATCTTCAGGGGGGATTGTGGTGTGGTGGTCAAATCGCTCGAGTAAAATTTATGATCCTGAGTTCGCATCCTAACCCAAATCCTGTGATGTGATGTAACTATACGACTATAAAAATGCGACTTGCCTTAATAATACTTTAATAAGTCACGTCACTTCCTTGCAGTAACACTGATTCGCTTAAAATAATTTTTTTTATACTTATATTAGAAAACTATTATAGAGCAGAGGATGTAAACAGTTCTCGTCTTCTAATTATACATCAGACGTGTGGCAAGTTAGGTTGAAATCGGTTCTTTGTATTCTTCAGTTAGGTAGTCACATACAAAACATATTTTCTTAAACTAACATTCCTGTATTTATAAAAACTAAATCCAAATGAGGTAAGACACCAGTCTTATTATCTTTAAATGTTGGCACAAATCAAAGATCTGTGTAAACAAATAGCAAAAACATACAATAATGTGATTCATAACAAATTAAATGGAATGATTGTGTTCAAATTTTAATTTCGCAAACAAGTAACACCAGACTTATGTATCTAGTATGTATAATCCTTAACATCAACAATTCACATAGAAAAATGACAACTCCTAACAAATACCAGCAAATGAAAACAAAATCACAAACAAGTCTCGCGAAGAGAACAAAACAGCTAAGGCCCACAAAATCAACATAAACATTACGCACACAACAAAAAATTTTTGACAAAATTTTAAACAACTAAAAATACACACAAAAAACGATTCTACCTCACTTTCCTATACTTTCTAAATGAAAAATATTTTCGTAAGCAAATAATACTCGCCACATAATATAATAATAATGATGATAGTTTAAAGTCAAAAAATTCTGTAAAAAAACATAAAACAGTTTGATGATTTGAACAGAAACAATCCAAATTCTTTATATCTTGTAATTGAATTTAAGTCGGAGTAGATACTGAATTTTGATTTGAGCCACATCATAAACAATGTATCTGTGATTGTGTTAAGGAAAAGAAACAGTTTCACGATTTGAATTTTGGCGGGAAATCTGAAAAATAAAAAATCAATAAAACCGTTACGTAGTCTATATTCAGGTGTTTGTAGTGTTAAGTCTTAAATTATGGTATCTAAGCTAGAAACTAAATCTGTAGAGCGACGATTCTATTGAGAGAGTATAAGTATCAACATGGGCGTTATGTTTTCTAATTGTTGGGATTTTCCAAGGATTCTAAAGGTATGTGAAACATTTTAACAATCCAAGGAAGACTTGTTGGAATTATTACCGCCATTAACAAGATTTAAGCGGTTCGATAATAGGATACGTAGGACTAAGGTAGGTGGTGTCGTTTAAATTCATGGTAAGTCCAAGAATTTTAATTAGACACAGAATAATCGAAACAGAGACCGTCCTCTTTGTAAGTGTGTGTGTGTTGTGAAAATTCTAAGATATCTCTTCTAGAGACGTCATTTAAGTTTCTGGAAACTTTTAGAAATGATTTAGAACATCCCATACCCCAATAAAAAGATGCTTTTCTCATGTTGCTACTCCCACTACAGTCGTCAACTTAGGTTACCGTAACAACAGGGCCAATGATGTATGGGTTGTACTATAGTCTACTCCACATTCTATTTACCCCACGAGTTAGTACGGTGGTGGTTAAGACTATAAGACCTCAACTCTGTTCTTTGGCCTTCGAATCTTTGAAATCTCAACACCAAACAAATCTGAATATAAGCAAAACAGCAAAACCAAAGTTCAATAAAAAAAATATTTAATCTGATTGGCATAAAAGGATACTCGTTATAAAGCAGTGATGAGTCTTTAATATTGGCATCTACTCCTTTGCCGACAGGAACTTCAGCTCCTGATGGAGAAATAACGATTTCCGAGGGATCAGGATGAGTCTTCCCGACGCCTTTAACACTGTTCTTGCCTTTCGGAAGTTTTTCAATGTAATCAGCGTTTGTTAGCTCAAGCCTAAAATTAAAATTTTCGTTTAGATAATATTTCACTTCCTCATAAGGAAACTAAATTTCATTTCCGAGACACTTACATCTCTCCCAAAGCAACTTCGCAGAGCAATAACAATCCTGTTGGACTTTTCTTCGACGTGTTGCAATAATTGGCAGATTTCGAGACCATGTCGGCAAAGTACACGCCCTTACCAAACATGTATCCGGTGGTAGGAGCTTCCGGTGGAGCAATTCTCAATCCCTACAAGAATATAAATCACATCATCAATAATCTCTTTCACAACCTCAAAGTGTCCCAAAATTAATGTATGATGCATTTGCTGGCTTCTTTCCCGTATTTTGTTGGCAACCCTGACAAAAGGGGGACAATTTGACAGTTGAGATTGTGGGGTCAGTAAAAATGGAGCGTTGTACGATACAACGTGTTTTCATTACTGAAAATGAATTTCACAAACAATGGAAGTTTGATGGCGACAAAAATTTGGACAAAAGAGTGGGTATGCAGCCCTAATCTATATACATTTATGCTTCACTAAGAAATTAACTTAATCCAAAGACTAAAAACTTAGTTTTCTATTTAATTCAAACCTTGCGTCCATTTTCACTAACTCTCAACCGTCAAATTGTCCCTCCTTCAGAGCTGCCAATAATTCACGGCAAAATGGCAGCAAATTTGAATCTCGCATTAATTTTGAGACACTATATTTTTATGAGGGAATCTAATACCCGTACCTGAGATAATATTCCTGCAAAGTTGGTGATTCTCGAACCGTGCCACAGCAATTTCCTGTTGCTCAATTTGCTGAATTTCTTAAACCTTTTAGCTTCTCCATTACGTTCGACTTTGAATACCTGAAAAAAAAAGAAATTCTCCATGTTGTCATTCGGGAGAGTAAATATCGAGATTTCATTTCCAAAAACCAAAACAAACTCACAGTTTCTATTTCCAGTGTGTAATTCATGTGTGTTTTGGCGTGGGTGTTCTTCACGTAAGTTTCGATTATCTTGAATTCTTCCGAATTTGTATCCAACTCGACTATATTCGCGTTCAATTTCTTGTAATAATCATCGAAGGAGTTTTCATTGCTTTCGCAGTCTTGTAACATTTTATAAGCGATTTCGATTTCCATCAAGCTGTTGAGCATGTCGATCTTTTGCTTTATTATTTCCTCGTTGTCTAATATCGGAGGAACATTAATACCGCAATCGTGCGGAACGAGAGTATAAAACATGTTCGTTTTATCAATGATCATGTGTCTTTCAGCGACTGCACTTATTAAGTTCTGAAGTTCGGAAAGGATTCCAAAAGCGCTTTGTATCTGTTTTTGACTTATTTTGCCTAAAGGCATTTTGTTCAGATCCAGCTATAAACCAAAAAAAAATTCAAATGAAAAACATATGAGGCAGGACAGTCCTACATTTTGAAGCTCTATATACAGTAAACTGGTTGGAGCTCAAAGGAAAGGAATTTGCAAAGAAATTCACAGAAGGTCCAACAAGACAAAACTACAGGATAGGACAACAAAAAACAGGAGAATTGTCTTCTATGAACATTTGACTCCAATAGAATTGGCAGACTGTCGAACAAAATATTAAAATCTATTGGCAATAGAAAACTAAAGGAAACCCATGTGCATTGACGAAGATCTAGCTCAACCATCCCACGCATCCCCAATATCAAAGGACTTTCAACACAACAAAAAACTAAGAAGACTAGTTAAAAGGAGTGGAAAAAGACACCAAACCATTCATCAAGATTTCAATCAAGAAAAACAAAAACTGTAAAAGAGGAAGGTGAACTCAAAAGAAGGAACAGAACAAGCAGATGAAGAAATACTGAGCCCGAGGGAGGGAATAATAAAAGAAATTCAAAATGGCGAATAATAAAGACAACAAGGTCCTAATGTGACCAAAAATAAGCAAAAGCAAGAAATTGTCACACAAAAGAATTTAAAACAGACCTCGAATTCTAACATTGTCTTCTTCATAGCTTCCACATCAAAAATGAGAGTAATCAAGTCTTGAACAGCTTTCGAGAGAATTTTAGAAGCCACTCTTTCTTTGCTTACTGCTGATTCAATTTCTTTAGTCTGGAAAAAAGAAAGCAAATTATATCATAATGACTGTTATACTTATAAGTTCATACACAGGTTATATATAATACAGCTACAGTCTCATTATTGTAATAATCTGCAGATTGACTGGGTTAAAGTTCTGGAAAATGCTTTATTCCTCAAATTACCTTTGTGTTTAATTATTAGAAATCAGTTAATCTGCAGATTAGCTAGGCAAAGTGCACAGTGATTGATTATTACACAAAAACTTACTTCATCCTTATACTGAACGTCTAACATCATCATTTTGCCAGCAACTTTCTTGAAGTTCTTTCTCGCTTTCCACGCATTTCCCGTTTTCTCTTCGAAAAGTTCTTTAAATAGTTGGATGCAGTCGTCAAGCGTCTCATACTGTTCGCATTTGTTTCCTCCGATAGTAGTACCAATGCGACCCCAGGCTCTGAACAACCAGTACCTGAAATAAAAAATTCCCTTAAAAGAATTCGATTCTACTAATTAAGAAAACCAGGAGTGGGTCATCTAATAAATTAATTACTTATTTTTCTTGTCGCTTTCAATGACTTGTAGTTTGTAGTAACTATTCCTGCCGGTTTGAACGTCTGCTAAGCTCAGGACAACGCTATAAACGTCATCTCCTTTGCGATATACGTGGGCCACTTTATCGAGTTCTGATTCAGGGTCTACAACGAGTCCGTCCTTCAAAGTGATTTTTTTGACTGTTTCGCCTGATTTGAATCTCTCCGACTTGTTTGGGTAAACAGATTTATTGTTAGCCGATTTTTTGGACTCACTAACTTCTTTTATTTTTTTACTCAGCTGGAAAAGCAAATCAAATTTTTTCAAACCAATGCCATGTTCAATAGACACGATTTCTAATACTCACGTCACAGCCCCAGGATGAAATTTTTTTCCCGTTTAACTGAGAGATTAATTCCTCTCTTGAGATTGTTGATTTGATGTCGTCGAAGAAGTTTTCAGGTAAAACGTGAATTTCTGAGTCTTTTGCCTCCTTTAAACATTTTGCTAACTTTGATTTTTTCAGCTCGTCTGAAATTAATGGAAAGCAAAGAAAATGATTTGAACATCATGAATGTAAATCAAACTTTTGTACGACTAAAATGAACACATACTCTCAGTTGAAATGACAGCGATTACTTTTTCATCCATTTTCTTAACAACAGATCCTCCAAGGTTTTCCACCTGTTTTCGAATGTCATCAGCAGTTTTGCTTTCAGTTTTATGTATGATGAATTTTAATGTACTCAATATTGGTACATTTTTCTCACTTGATGATTTTGTCGATGTGGATGATGATGAGGGTGGTGGTGAGGATAATGAGGGTGATTTAGTAAATAATCTCTCACCAACTTTAGATTTGTACTTATTTCTAAAACCATAAAAAAAGGAATTAGTGAAGAATATTTTAGTTTAGTTTAAACAGTTAGAGTAACAGTAAAAATAAATTTACTTACAAGAAAGAATATTCTTCTTTCAAATCATCAGGAACTTTGAATGGAACTCTGGATGGCTTTACTGATATAGCCTGACATTTAGACCACTCTGAAATATCACCCAAGCATTGATAGCCCACTCCAGACCGAAAAGTAAGTTGTCCTTTACACTTATCACATCTACTAAGAGCACCAAAAGCCATTGCATCACTAAGCCTATCTAACATCTGGATAACAAAGAATTATTACATAAATTAAAGGCTGAAAAGTTATTTTCATAAACATTGCAGTTATCAAACAAATTTTACTGACTCTTGATACTCCCTCTGGAATGTCTTGATTATTGTGTTTAAGAAGGGAGATGAGCTCAGGCTTGGTGAGAACTTCCAGCTGATCTCTATATTTAAAGATCAAGTCATTCTGCTTCTTCATTTTCACTTTGTCTTCATCAACTTCTTTCGATTTCTTTGGTGGTGAAGGACCATCAGTGGCATCAACCCTAACATCAAATTCATTACTTAGCAACATATCATATTAAAATATAAATGAATATTATAAGTTTATAATATTTCTTACTTTTGAATTTCAGGAATTTTTGATTTTAACATTTTTTGATCATCTGGAGAAAGTGCTTTGAAACCAGGTAGGACACTGGCTGGTCCAAAGAATCCTAATTCCTCCCTCGCTTTTAAGAAACAATCAACATGATGCCATCTCTCTGTGGGACCATAAGAGAGGGCAACCTCACTTTCATAATCCTTTTTCGATATTCTAATTGCATCCTATAAAAAACAATTTTCATTGCCTGAATGAAGTGACTGCTCATCAAATACATTCCTGAGACAATTATCTAATGTATTTTCTCTTACTTTATCTATGAATTCTTCACAAACTTTACATTTCGATCTCTTTGATTTGGCATATTCAACTGTGTAATCACCTATATCTGGAATTCCATTTGCTTGGTGAGTGCTTCTTTTCTTAGATTTGCCATTTTTACTTTTCTCAGTGGTTTCAACAGGTGTAGCTTTTCCAGTAAGTATACCCTCTGGAATTTATTAAAAAAGTTAGACTGAAATGTTTATAGGTTAGTATTAAACAAATGTTTCTCTTCCTTTTGAACTTGCCTATTTTGTTTTTGATGGATTCTTGATCATTCCACCTAAGAGATTCAAAATGAGCAATATCAGCTGTAGTTTTCGGTCTGTACTTGCCGAAAAAGCATGAAAAATGGTGCCATTTAGGTTGTTTCCCATCAAAAAATGGTGACTGAAATCAATTGATCATGATTTAAATGAAAACAAACCACACATCAATGCTGATATGGGCCCATTTAGAACATGGAATAAGGTAACTTCATTGTAACTATGCTATAATAAATATATCAAGTCTAATGTCAGACTAGATATAAGAAATAAATTCGTATTCGTGTTTCATGAATTGAAGGAAGGTTATAATTGCGTCGGGGCTTACCTGAACCATGACAGCTAAACGAAGGCTATCCTTAGCTATGGGTGCTTGACATCCCTTACAACCTGCCCGTCCGCTTTTTGCATATTCAGCACGGTATGGAAGCTCTAAATCTCCCATTTTAAAATTTATTATTTATGGCGAACACCAGACAGAAGCTTGAAAAAACCGCGTATGGTCAAATGCATAGAGATAAATCATAGAGGAAGAAATATTTTGAGCGCCATGATGTACTTGCGCTGTAAATGACAACAAATTGAAAATTTATTTATGTAATCAAATTTTTAAAATCTAATTCAGAAATATCTAATCTGTGGATTTCAGGATTTAAGTTTAGATATTTGTTAGGGAATTTATTGGATTTCATAAATTAGGTATTTATTAACGTTAATTTTTAAATAACATTTTATTGGTCAATTCCCATATTTACATTGTACACATAATAGTAATGCTTATTTTGTAGTGTTGTCAATAAGAATATAACAATACATTTGAGATAAAAATACTAACATACAAGGTATAATACATTATGCAGTTCGCACTCTAAGAGAAAGCATAATTTGTTAAGAGTCAATTGTCTATTTGTCCATCTTAATTTTAGCCCAAATTGGAATTTTGTTGAACATTTTAGACAGTTAAAAAATGTCATTGCTTTCTAGATGTAATTTAAACTCAATTTACATTACCACCTCATGTATTCTTTTTAGTGTTTTTAAGATGTCGAGTTCAATGGCGGTTAACATTCTTCAACAGTCAATTGATCTAGTTGAAAGATATGCCAACTGCATTTCGAAAGACTTGAGAGGAAACATCAACACTCAGCTGCTAGATGATCTCGCCTCTTATATCCTATATTTCAGCAAAACTGTCAGTACTATGAAGCTAGTGATAAAATTTATCAAGATATTGTTAGTGAAATTGATTCAGCATCAGATGAACTGGATTGTAATGATATTTTAGTGCAATTTAATGAGAGAATTAAAAATGTTGAAGAGGAGCTAATGGTTGGGGAAGGAACAGAAAGATACCTCAATTTCTTAAAATTTTTTCCAAGACAGGATTCAAGAATTGATGACGAGATCACAGCTGTTAGCCAGAATCTGAACACAATTGATCCAGTTTCAAAGTTACCCATTACTGATCCAGTTAGAAATAAACAGTGTGGTCATGTGTATGAGAAAAGTACAATATTTGAATTAATAGATCTCAATCCAAAGACTAAGTGTCCCATTGCAGGATGTAGTGCTTCTGAATTTCTTAAGAAAAGTGATTTAATGCCTGATACAGCAATGAAAAGAACAATAATTCAGTATGCTGGGAGTGATCAAAAGAGAGTGAAACTCAGTGAGTGATGGAACTGTTGAATTTTTTTTGTTCACTTCTACATAACAATAATAATAAGCATTTAATTTACAAAATTCTGATAAAATTACTTTTAATAATGTGACTACTAGTGTTTGATATGAATGATGAGTATTTAGGGTTTCAATCTTTAATGATGTAAAATAATAAAACTGGTTGCAATTAATTAATGTAGAATTTTTTATTAATTAGATTCAATATCATTTACATAAAAGTCGTTTTGGAACTTGGTTAAAGTAACTGGAGAGAATACAAGCAACATTTTTTAAAAACTAAATCAGATATGTTGATCGAGAAACTTATAAATTTATCTAAAGAAAGACCAAGAGAACCAGATCAATATTCAGGTCCATTACAAATCAAATGCAGAAAACTTTTTTACTTGGGATTATAATTAATTAAAAAATATTTGGTTTATTAGCTTAAAATGATTTTTAAGAAAAATTTTTCCAGCATCCAACCGTTTGAAATATTTGTTTTAAAGTTTGGGCATAGAGTAAATAAACTGAACGACGATGGTGAGTATCATCGACTTGTTGTAGGACAGTTATGTTTACAATAATCTTGTTCGTGAAATGTAATAGAATTCGTAGTATTTATTTAGATTATTGAATTAAAGTGATGTCCAATGTCAAAAGATATTATTCTTTTTTACTTGGTATTATTGCTGCGTCTGTGACCTGGTCCATAGTATTATATTTATATATTAAGTTAGGAAATGATTTGCCAACGAACTTCAAAACAAGTGATGCTTCGGCTAATTACAGTATTCAAAATTCGAAAGAGAAACAAATTTATAATATCGAAAAGGATGTCGTTTTACCCTACGAAAGTAATTTGAGGAGTCTCTATTATCAAAAGAAAAAGTATTATAAAAATAGTGAGAAGCTAATTAAGCAATTACAGCCAATTATACCTACGAGCCCTACTAAGGATTTAGGTAGGTGTAAGTGAATAGAAAAAATTTTTTTTAAATAGCTTTGTGCTGATGTAAGAATTAATCCCTTAAAAAAATTTTTCTGGTAAGTGACGAAGTTGATTGTGATATTAAGACGTAAATACCTTTTTAGAAAATGAACTGGGGCTTGTTAAAACAGTACAAGATCAAAAGAAGAGAGATGAAGGATATAAAAATTATGCCTTTAACATTTTGGTTAGTGATGGAATTGGTTTTCATAGGGAATTACCTGACACAAGGCATCAACTGTAAGTTATATTAATTTATATTCTTGAGTAATTCACCAAATTTTTAACTGATGAATTGATTTCAAGTATCGTTTATTTGAAAGAAGATTCGATTGAAGTAGGATTTTGTTCGGAAATCTATCCCTCTGCCTGCTTTTGAAGTTACCTTTATAAGCCCTTGTTTTAAGAATCTTGTTTCTTTCTGTGAAACTTTTGACCTATAACTTAATCAATTCATAATCAGTTTGTGATAAATATTATTAGTAAGTATATATCAGAGATGTTAATAATTGCATGAAATCATGAATGATTGACTGTTTGGTGTACGCTACTAACTAATATTAAGAAAAATATTTTTTTAGGTGTAAGAAAAAAAAGTATAATACTCATTTACCATCTGCAAGTATCGTTATTTGTTTTTATAATGAACATTACACTACTCTTCTTAGAAGTGTTCACAGCATATTAGATAGAACTCCAACGTATTTACTAAAGGAAATTATTTTAGTAAATGATTTTAGTGATTTAGGTGAGGTGATACTAAATATTATGATTATTTGAGTTAAAAAAAGAATTGACTTTGTATAATAGATGGATATTGAATAAAAATTTTTTTGCTTTTAGCTGGTCTTCATCATAATTTGAGTGATTATGTCAATTCAAATCTTACTGATAAAGTCAAATTGTATAAAACTAAAAAGAGGTTGGGTCTTATTAGAGCTAGGATTTTTGGTTCAAGAAAAGCCAGTGGAGAGGTAGGAAAATCGTGTAAAAAAAATTTTATTTGTGTATTCTGTTGGGTTGTTCTTAGGAAAACTTTTTTTTACAGGTTTTAATATTTTTGGACAGTCACATTGAGGTCAATGTTGATTGGATACAGCCTTTGCTTAGTAGAATTGCTGACTCGAGAAAAAATGTCGTTGTTCCAATCATAGATATAATTAATGCTGATACATTTAAATACACACCTTCTCCTCTAGTGAGAGGTGGCTTTAACTGGGGTGAGTAAATAGTTTGTTTCAATCTGTATATAATTATTAAATTAGTTTCCTTCTTGTATGGCATATAATTTTTCAGGATTACATTTTAAATGGGAAAACCTTCCGAAAAGTACTCTGAAAAATGATGAAGACTTTGTAAAACCTATCTTAAGTCCTACCATGGCTGGAGGCTTGTTTGCAATCAATCGAGCATACTTTAAGGAACTTGGAGAATATGACAGTGGAATGAATATCTGGGGTGGAGAAAATTTAGAAATTTCTTTTAGAGTAAGTTAATTAAAGTCACAGGGGGGTTTATAGATTTTGAACAGAAACTTTCATGGATTTGTTAAAATTTATTTTGTTAGATCTGGATGTGTGGTGGAAGCCTAGAATTAATTCCCTGCTCTCGAGTCGGTCATGTTTTTCGAAAAAGAAGACCGTATGGCTCACCTAATGGCGAAGACACGATGACGAGAAATTCATTAAGAGTTGCTAATGTGTGGATGGATAATTACAAGGTAAATCATTTTAAGACATGAACAATCTGATTTCAGGGGGGATAATTTAGGGAATACATACTTCTGGTTGCAAACTCAATGTTAGTTTAAGTATGAGACCAAATCAGAGATAACCTTGTGAGATGTTAATTTGCTCACATGCCTAAACAAAGATTTTCTTTTCTAAGTGATTAAACTTTAACAGGAATTTCATTATAAAAACACACTTTTATGAGTTCCTCAGAAAAGAGTGCCTAACAATACGCATCATGAAGGAATTTTATTTACACGTGTGGGTTATTTATCAAATAAAGCTCTTAATAAAAGTTTTACAGTATTTATGGAAGGAATTTTATCATTTTAAGAGCAATTAAGAAAGTCAGTGTCTGATTAAAAAGCAAAATTTGTTTATGATTGTCGGAATAAGTAATTTTAGTGATTTGAAAGAAAGATGGCTGCCAGTTATTTTCTTTTAGTTTATTATTGACTCAAAATAAATTAAATAAGCAGACATTGTAATATAATCACACCGTTCAAATTCATTTAGTTAGTAACTATTTTGAACCATTCATTCACCTTTTATTATGAATAAAGGAACAAATAAAAGTTTTCAATTATCATTAATAAATCACAGATGGAAGCAGATGACCTCCGTTCACACAGAATTTTTCGTCACTGATATTATTAATCTCAAGTCGAGACAGCACGAAGTTGTTATGCGCTCAAAAGCCTCAGAACAATATCAAGTCTATTTTTAAAACTTGTTGATGGCTTTTTTATCTCTTGAAGTCGGTTCGTTTTATGTTCATAAGTGTCTTTTGGTCTTGTACAGGATTACTTCTACAAACAACATCCCGATGCGACAAACATGCCATTTGGAGATATATCCGAACGGTTGAGATTGCGTAAAAATCTTCACTGTCACAGCTTCGAGTGGTATTTACAAAATGTTTATCCCGAACTCATCTTGCCGAGCGATAGCGAGCAAAAATCGAAAAAGAAGTGGAATGCTTTAGAGCAACAGAAATTCCAACCGTGGCACTCCCGGAAAAGGAATTACGTCGCACAGTTTCAGGTAATCCTCCTCCTCCTTCTATAAAAATTCTAACTGATTGAGAACTGTATAGATAACCACCCACAAAATGAGCAGGACTATGACCAGGTATAAGAAAAGGTTTTTCAGTGGCGAAAAAGGACTTCCTCCCGCTTCGGAATCAGTCTTGACACGATGGAATTTCATGCACTCTTCGTAACGACAGCTGTGAATGTTGGTCAGTGGTTGTACATCAGAGTTATCAGTGTATGATCGCGATCCGAGTGAGAGAACACTTCCTTGCAGATGATTCGAATCTTGAATTTTAGATTGAGTGTTGGAGATGTCATTTGCCTGATAATATCAAATCAAAACGAAGATACTCGTTTAACTTGTCAGCACTGTTTCGGATTCTCATTTTAGATAAAAATTTGATTCTACCTGAATAACTCCACGTGATGTAGGACATAGATCCTTGGCGGTGGTGATGGTGGTGGTATTGCGACATGTATCAGCCATTTCTATCGTCGAGAAATTGTTAAGTTTTTTCGTGTTCCCGAAATTTCTGTGAAAACCTTTCGCCATTTCTGCTGTAAAAAAGTCACATGTTTTGATGTCCATAGATGTTTTAGTCAATTAATAAACATACCGTGGTTTCAAATCCCAGACACTTTTTTACAAAACAAATCTCCGTCGTCGACTAATTAGTTCTTTCACGTTTTGGTAGTCGTTAGTTCGTTTGGTTTGTGTCTCCAATGAAAATTAGATTCAATCTGGATTATGCAAATGAGGATATCATGTTTTAAACTGATGACACATTTTAGAGAAATTGAAAACACTGGTAATTACTCCTGTTTGAGGTTGAACTTGGACATGTTTTCAAAATCTACCTGTGTCTTCTTAATATTTGGTAGGGAAACGTTTTTGTTCTTCCTGTCGACTAGTTTTTGGGAGCATGAGTTTTTTTTAAAAGCGCCATGAAAGATTTTATAAACGAAACTTACAGTCAATCTGTATAAAATGGTTTCATAAAAATTTTGAGAAAGGGAGGAGAATTGTCCCTGCATTCCCTTCAAGGAAAGAACAGTTAGCAAAAGAAAAATGTTGACCCGATTAGGCCAATGACTTACCTTTCTGATCGTGCAGACGGAATTATTTTCAATTGTCCTTGACTGTCAATTTTGAAACTTGACACAGTTAAACAGATTAAAGCGCGATAAGGAATCATTTCACTTTAGAAAGACCTCTAAAATGATCTAATCCCTCAAATCCTGTAAATTTGTTTAGCGACATGTTTTGTTTGGATACTTAAAAAATTTAATTTTCTTGTCTTTATTTCTGTTGTAGCTGAGATTGGCCAATACATCTCTGTGCGCGGCCAGTGAAAAGGATATTAAGTATAAGGGATCTCTTTTGGTGTTGCGTCCTTGCTTAAGAGCAAAAACTCAGATCTGGTATGAGACTGATAAGAAAGAACTCGTTTTGGGTGGGTTGTTATGCCTCGAAGCAGCTGATGTTTATCCGAAATTGTCAAAATGTCACGAAATGGGTGAAGCTCAAGAGTGGCTATTAAAAACAAAGGTGATTGGTGTTTATTTTATTTTTTGTTATAAATTGAAATCATCTCTTTTATAACTTTCTCAATCTGGTTGCGCGAATCGGTATCAAAGGATAGTTTGTCTGTACCAGGTTTTGTCCTCCTTAAAAATTGAAACTTGGGAGTGTATTCCCAGAACTAGCACAGTTGGTTTCTGTAACTAATGCTTGAATGTTTGTCAAAATGTTTGAGTAGGATATGTTTCTCCAATGTTTTGTAATAATTAATCTTTCTGAAGACTTTTAAAAAATCACAGTCCATAATTTATTACTTACTCCTACAGCAAAGTGCACATTTAGATTTAGTACTAGAGTTAGAAGTTCTAACACCTCAACCATGATTTAAAATTTTAATGTTATTTTGACGTGGAAACTAAAATGGGCGAATGGTAACAGTTATACTGCTCTGTATGACGCTTGTCTGTTTTTTAAAACAATACTGCCCTAAGTACTTTCTGGTCATTCTCATTTTCTAAAGCTAGAAGCTAAATTTCTATCACTAATATGTAGACTTCGTTATTATCAGTATGTGAACATCCACTTGCCTGCTAAACGTGGATTCCCCTGTAAAGTGTGCATTGTTTATGAAATGAATTCTTCCTTAAAGTTTGTGCTTTACTGATTGGATGAATTCTTCATGGAAGTGTGCAGTATTTTTGAAATAAATTCTCTGAGAAAGTGTGCAAAACTTATGAAATGACTTCACCATGAAATTGTTCAAATTTTATGAAAAGAATTCCTCTCTAAAGTGTGCATTATTTACGAAATGAATTTCCCATTGACATGTGCATTATTTTGAAATGAAAGTGTGCAAAACTTATGAAATGAATTCACCATGAAATTGTTCAAATTTTATGAAAAGCATTCCCCTCTCGAATGTGCATTATTTATGAAATAAATTCCACATGAAAGTGTGCAAAACTTATGAAATGAATATCTCATGAAAGTGTGCATTATTTATGAAATGAATTCTTTATAAAGATGTGCAAAATTTTTGAAATGAAGTTCCAATTTGTATTGAAAAATAATAAACTGAGCATTGTTAATATGATAAATTGTTCATGAAAGAACACAAAATTAATGATGAGATCTCCCATGAAAGTGTATATTATATATAAAATGAATTCTCCTCTAATGTGTGCAAAATTTTGAAATGAATTCTCTTCTCTTGTGTGCATTATTAATGAAATGAATTTTTTATGAAAGTGTATGTTAAACCATCTCTCTGAGGTTAGTCAGTATGTTATCATCTACTCCCAAACAAAATCATCTATTTCTAAGAAATTCTTATTAGATTGTGTAGTAGTTGTTGGAAGTACTATTTACAAAATGCTTCTTTGAGACCCCTAACACTAAACAAAACTGTTAATGTGGCTTCTTTTTATTGAAAAGTATATTGTCAACTTGTCAACAACTCAAATGAACTTTGATCATTGACTGAATAGTATTTGTTTCTCAGAGGTACAGACATTTCAACTTCTTGTTTGGCTCGAACTCAATTTTAGTTTCTTTAAAAGGTAAAAGAGAAACTAATATGAGAGGTTCATAAATGGTTTTCTGTTCGAGTCGCTTGGGAAAGTGTTACTTCTTAAGATAAGGTGTGAAGAAATTCAATTCCATATTTTTAGTTTCTTGAAGTGTCATTAAATTTTCACAGACAAGCAAAAAAGTATTTAAAATAGATACCCCCTTAAGAAAAGTGGTGTTAGGTGGAAGCATAATATTTATGTGTGGTGTTGTTTTGTCTTTATCTCCCTATCTGGGTAGATTTTGTAATCACTAATCGCATTATGTCTTTCAGAAGGAAACTCTACTGTATAACGTAGCTGTGGGTACTTGCCTTGGAGTTCGAACTCCCACGTATCAGACGTTAATAACCATGGAGCTGTGTTCGAAGGAAGAGGGAACGAAGTGGGACGTGATATATACGTCATGAACAAGAAGACATTCTCGTAAAAGACTTCTGCGATCAAAAGACAAATCATAACAGTATTGAAATCGAACTGAATCAGAAATTTTAATTTGGATTTAAGGAAATCATTTTCTTTTTTTTCAAATCTAGTCGATTGTTATTCATTTCTTTTTTTTTACCCGTCAGTGAGAAACAAAATTTGCATTTCTGGTTGTGGTCTTTTAAGAATTTAGGCATTTATTACAATTAAGGAGTTTGTATGAGATTAGTTTTTGGAAGACTGGAATATTATTATTATTATTAAACTTTTTTGTGATTTTTGAATCGCTGTAGTTTTTAGGCCTTGAATATTTCTCAAGTTGATTGGTATCCTGTTGGTCTCATCCAGAGTGTAAACATTTAGAAGAGAGGCCAAGCAAATGGGAAAATGGGGTATTTGGTGTAAAGTTCTGTCCGTTGGTGTTATATTAACCTTAGACACGTTTGTGTATATTTATTCGACGCCTTTTTTTGGTTTTATCCCTAAGTTTATACAATGTATATACATATACAGTGGAACCTCTCATAACGAGTACCTCTCACAGCGAGAAATTCGCATAACGAGCGATTTTGGCGACATTTACATGGGGAATCCCTCGACAGGTAGAGAAAAACTCCGAATTTGGGGCAGATTCAAAGTTAAATCTTTCTGTATCTGTCTTATTTTCTTCACTACCACCCAAAATTCTTTCATTTTCACATTCTTAATCTTCTTAGCTACTTTTCTTTTGCTAAATACTAAAAATAATTTTTTTTTGGCCTGAACGCATTATTCTATTTTAAATTGTTTTATATGGAAAAAAATTGTTTCGCATTACGAGTAAAACTCCGGAACGAATTAAACTCGTTATTAGAGGTTCCACTGTACTATATAAATCCTGAGCTCGAAAATGATATAAAACCAAGTAGATTCATGTTAGTATGAAGTGACAAAGTAGTGTTGCTCGACAATAAAGTTCATCTGGGCCACTGTATTTTGTATCAATTTTAGTGAGATAGAAATGATACAGAAGTTGAAAATGTTGGGTGAAGGTTTCTAGTAGAATTTGCAGCAGATGATTCAAACAATTTGAAGTAGGTGATTTTGATGTTTGTGACAAGAGCGAGTGTCTTTGATCGATGGCGATACTGTCAAGATCATGTTCTGTCATGATCAATGATCAACGGACACAACTTTCCACTACACCTAATATAAATAAGAAAGTAATAATTGACTGTGTGTGGGGGTAACTACTAACTATAAAAATTACTCTGCTAGGATATGTATATTTGTGTTGGAAGGTGTTTTGTTCAAACAACATTTGAGATACAGAATGAATGAGGTAGAGATATGAAGATCACTCCTTTGAAAGAAAGACAGTTGGTAGTTGAATGATATTTAGACAAATTTATCTTTCCCTTCATTGGAAAGTTATAGTTGTATGAACCATTACACTGTTTCTTAATAAAAACGTCGCACAATTTTTATTACTCTGCACTTTGCATTCCTTCTGCTGAGTGCTCCTTCATACCTTTGACCTGTGTCCCATGAATTTGGTGTATAAGTGTAGAGCTTGTTTGCATTCATCAAAAATGAGTTGTTGTGAGAGTATTTCATAACCCATGGTATGTGTTCATCAAGTTCTTTAACGAATCTAATAGTTCATCATTTTTCATGATCAAAGTCTAGTAATATCGCTGAGACAGAAAGTATTTCATTAAAAAAATCAGTTTTTGTAATTCTTAAAAGGGAGAAGTGGTTTTTAAAGCAAAACAAAAACAAATTCTTCCATCTTCTTGATTCATATTTCAAGTTGTAGACATAATTAATCATTAACGTCCTAACTCATCCTTCTGGTTTTTGTTATTAACATTTACCCAGCCAAGCACAATCTTGGTAAACCTGAGAACGGTGGGTTAGCGTTCACCATTCCTGGGTTTGGCTTCCCCCGATTCATTCCTTCTTGAGTCACCACCATGATATCGCCTAAAGTATTAAATGTTCGTCTGAATAATCGTTTTGTCCGTGTTATAGAATTTCTATTTCAGTTTCTCAGAGACGGCAAGAGTCGAAACGGAACAGCGATTAGTTTAGGATTTCGCTGATTCAGTGACTTTTATTTAAGTAAAATTCTTTGAATTGTTCTCTCGTCAAGGTTGAGGACTGGATTTCGTCAACTTTGACTTCAAGACATTCCTGAAGGTCTAAACAGTTTGATTCGAAGAGGAGTAGAAAATGTAAATCATGTCGTAAACAATTAAGGTTGTTGGGTTATTACAAACCGCGTAAAAAAAGTCCACACGTTCACTCATTAATGGTTCTGGGTTTCTTTTACGCGGTTGTAATAGACCCAAGAAATATTGTTTACTATACATAATTTTGCTTCTGTTATTTTATAATTTGAAAACTTAAACCAAGAAGTATTTTCAGAACTAATGCACACTTGATAAAAGTATTCATTTTATAAATTCAACTCTAAGAAGTATTGGTTTCATTAAAAATAAAATGGCAACAACCTTATTTGTTTACAGATAATTTGATTGCTTCCTTATTGAATTTCATTAATGGATTCCTTAATGTGCTTCAATTGAATTAAAATGTTAAGAGTCATCCTCAGTTTATTGGAATAAAAAAAATTGTCTACTCAAATCTTGTAGTTAATTTCATCACGAGGCCAAGATTTATGAGATGAATTCTCCTTTAGTGTGCATTATTTATGAAATGTACTCCCCATTAAAGTGAGCATGTTAATGAGATAAATTATCCATTAAAGCGTGCTTTAATTATGGAATGAATTCAAGCTGAAATTGCTCAAATTTTATGAAAAGAATTCCCCTCTAGAGTGTGCATCATTTATGAAATCCATTCCCTATTGACGTGTGTATTATTTATGAAATAAATTGAACGTGTGCAAAACTTTTGAAATGAATTCACCATGAAATTGTTCAAATTTTATGATAGGAATTTTCTATTAAAGTGTGCAGTATTTATGAAATGAATTCTTCCTTACAGTTCAGCTTTACTGATTGGATGAATTCTTCATGGAAGTGTGCAATATTTTTGAAATAGATTCCTTGGGAAAGTGTGCAAAACTTATGAAATGAATTCGCCACTAAATTGTTTAAATTTCATGAAAAGAATTCCTCTCTCAAGTGTGCATTATTTATGAAATGAATTCCCATTGATATGTGCATTATTTTTTAAATAAATTCCACATGAAAGTGTGCAAAACTTATGAAATGATTTTACCATGAAATTGTTCAAATTTTATGAAAAACATTCCCCTCTTAAATGTGCATTATTTATGAAATGAATTCCCCCATTGAAGTGCGCATCATTTATGAAATAAATTCCACATGAAAGTGTGCATTATTTATGAAATGAATTCTTTAAAGATGTGCAAAATTTTTGAAATGAAGTTCCAATTTGTATTGAAAAATAATAAACTGAGCATTGTTAATGTGATAAATTGTTCATGAAAGAACACAAAATTAATGATGAGATCTCTCCATGAAAGTGTATATTATATATAAAATGAATTCTCCTCTAATGTGTGCAAAATTTTTGAAATGAATTCTCTTCTTTTGTGTGCATTATTAATGAAATGAATTTTTTATGAAAGTGTATGTTAAACCATCTCTCTGAGGTTAGTCAGTATGTTATTATCTACTCCAAACAAAATCATCTATTTCTAAGAAATTCTTATTAGATTGTGTACCATTTGTTGGAAGTACTATTTACAGAGTGGTTCTTTGAGACCCCCTAACACTAAACAAAACTGTTAATGTGGCTTCTTTTTATTGAAAAGTATATTGTCAACTTGTCAACAACTCAAATGAACTTTGATCATTGACTGAATAGTATTTGTTTCTCAGAGATACAGACATTTCAACTTCTTGTTTGGCTCTCGAACTCAATTTTAGTTTCTTTAAAAGGTAAAAGAGAAACTAATATGAGAGGTTCATAAATGGTTTTCTGTTCGAGTCGCTTGGGAAAGTGTTACTTCTTAAGATAAGGAGTAAAGAAATTCAATTCCATATTTTTAGTTTCATAAAGTCGTCATTAAATTACCATAGACAAGCAAAATAAATTTCTTTTTTCCTGAACTAAAAAGTCCGTAGAAGAATGAAGGTGTAAGTCAAATACGTTGGACATGATGAACTCGGTCTTTTTAGCATATTCTTTAAGTAGAAATTTTTGTGTAAGCAATATAATCAGCACTTTTATAATTAATTTCAACGAGTGAATACTTCGCGACTGTTTCCAAAAGACTGGTTAAATCTATTGTGTTTTGAAAGCAGTATTGAAAGCAGTATTTTTGGGGTGAGCCACAAATAAAAAAAAATTTTTTCTTCAAATCCGGTCTCAAGTTTCTTTTTAGTCTGACTTTATTAAAATTTATTTTTCAATAAGAATTAGTTTTGTGAAAAATTGGGAAGTGTGAAGGTTTGTTTTTCCAAGGCTTAGTTGGGTTTTCGCCACGCTACAGCCAAAAGATATGGTTTTATTATTGTTTATTTATTTATTTATTGTGAAAACAATAATTGAACGTAATTAGTATGTAAATAGTATATCGAATCAAAAAAATTTATTTATTTAGAGTTTTGATCCCGTTTTTCATGCTTTGGTATAACAGTGTACGGGGGAGGACTCGAACTCCATGGCCATGACGTCTATGGTCAAGCGCCTAAATCACTATACCACAGGCGTCCCGCCAAAAGAACAAAATAATAGTAATAATGCTCAATTTCTTAATGAACTTATCTCAGAAATATGAAACACCAATCACATGAAAGAATTCATTTCATAAATAATGCACACTTGGAGCACGAATTTAGTTTATAAATAATTGAGACTTGTAGCACGCAAATTTGTGCTACAACACAAGTTTGGACGTGTCCTTCAATTCATTTGGTTGAAAGTTCCAAAAAGAGATTTTTCTCTTATTTTAGATCGAGACTACAAAATCACGTAACCTCAAATTACCAAACAACTGTGCATTATTTTTGAAATGAAGTCTTAATCGAGTGTTCTTCACTTTTGAAACAGTTCTATCAAACCCACTGTTAGGACTTAGTATAGTGGCAGTTGGTAATTAGGTGATCTGTATTTAATTAATTAATTTAGAAAAGGAATAAAAAGCTGGGAGAGGAATTTTAGGTAGATTTCTCCTCCTAGAGATTCTAACTATAAAAAATATTAGTCAGGCTCCAGCTAGCAAAGCTTAGTCAGATATTGTAGCTAAAATTTTTGTGCATGGACACTTCAGCTTAGGCAAAAGATTAACTTAAAGTGTTAGTACTCTAGCTTAAGCTTTTTTTTTTATAGGTTTTGTGTTAAATGGATCTCATTCAATCTTAACTTGATTGCTAACATGTGTGGGAAACTGTGTCTTTCTCTATTATTCATTTTCATCAGAAGTAAGTTTGTTTTTAGAACTAATTTTTAGCATCATGTTAAAATATGTTTTTTACAACTATCAGTCTCTGAATAATCACAAAATCATATTTTACAATTACATTAATATAATACAACATCAAAAGCTTATTATAAAAAGAAACTCTTGCAGCACCTCATTCTGATCTTTCTATTTTTCAATTTTAGTAAGTGATGTCCAATCTTTTTGGCCTTGGGATAGTTTGGAGATTTCACCAACTACTCAAGTGGTGAAAGAGAGTAAGTATTTAAACATTTAAAAAATGGTGATAAGTTTTGTAAATAGTGTGGAAGATCTTTAAATAGCAGAGAGAAGCAGTTAATACTTGTTTCTGTAAATAATATTAACCACATGCATTTTAATTGAAAAAATGAATAAGCTCTACAATTCTAAGTTTTCACTTTAAAGGCTACTTTTTACCAAAATAGTTATGGCTTTTGACAGTTTTTTGTCTTGTTACCGTGAGTGTCGTAATGAATTTCAACTATTTCAGTTGTGTAATAATTCTTTATTGAATTGAAACAAAACGATAAATTACATTAACTCACGACTGAAAAACGAACGTTGATCTAAAGCTTACTTTAGGCTTATTTCTAAACCGAGAATAACCTGAATTCTGTCTGAATCTCTACAACTCTGACTTCTGGTTCCTCGGTGGTACTATTTATATCAGAGGCGTACGTGACAAAACAGAAATTTAATTGGTTCAGCAGTAAATCAAAAGGAACCACTTGTTTGGGGCTGAACAAGACCAGGCATTCATAGTTCCAATGACCAAACCATTATTTATTGGATGAATTTGACCATAAACAGGGAATTAAATAAATAAACCTTTGGGCCTGGAATTAAGGTTGTCACATAAGTCATGTGATAAATTAGGGCTGAAGCACTTGTGGGGATCGAAACGGTTGAATTCTTGAAAGAAAATTAAATCACATTGCATATTAGGCTTGAAATTAAGCTGTCACATAACATTTTGGCTTGTTATGATTTTTAAAAATGTGTTTGTCATGTCAGTTTGTCAACCTAAACGGGTCCGAATGGGTACATGACCGGTCTTCCTGATTGGGTTTAGTTTAGTTTCTCATTTAGTTCTTATACCGGTTGTCATTGGTAAATATAACACACCACAGTAGTTTGCACAATGTACTTTTCATACATGTTTATCAATTTTATTATTCACAACCCATCAACGCTACAGGACTTAACTACAACCCTACACTACCCATCGGGGTAGAAGCTTCTTCATTTTCCTCTTATATCCATTCTTTGTTTTTGTCATTCTTGAATAGCCAGCCAAAAGGATTCATCTGCTGTATGTTTGGCTATTAAACAGTTTGCAACTAAAATGCTCTTTATTTTAGTTGTTATCTCCTCAAAAACTGATTTATAAGCATGAAAGTTTTTAAAAAGTTTGCACAGTATCTGTGCATGAATAGTTTTGAAAGTGGTGTAAGTTAGTTTTTGTTGCTGTCTTGAGAAAATTAAACATTTACAGATGAGTTAACTGAAAATGTAAATTATGATGTAAGGTTGAGCAATGTTTTTATCAATTTACAAAAAGTATAGGTACTGTACGTACTACTGTATGTATATATATTAAGCTTGTATTATTTATAATTAGTATTTAATAATGCAAATAACTTCTAAAATAATTTAACTAAACCAATATACATTTTTTGAACCCAAACTGAACTAACATCCTTTTCATAGTTAGTCAGCTGATTATATCTTTTGATTTTAATTATGAAAAATTAAAAATCTCTAACTCAAAAACTCTGCCCTAGTTAACAATGCCTTTTCTCTACCTACCTGTAGCTCTCTCTGTCTGACTTTATTCCAATTCCATGGGATATACCTTTCAATGTGCTCGCTCTGTATAATCCATTTCCTTCTTTAATTTTATTTTTTATTTTATTCTTCTTGTAATGTTTATATATTGTAAATATTTTGTAAATGAATTTCCTCAGATGAAGATGCAGTTATTGACTGCAGAGAAAGATTTAATGGTAAGGTTGAGTGGATGCGAGAAGATGGCAAACCGTTGCCTCAAGGAAGCGAGCAAATAATGGGAAGGCTCAGAATGTTTCGTCTGAGACTCGAGGATGCTGGAACATTTATTTGTTATTCTCAAAATAAAAATACAGGAGAAAAAAACTTCGCAAAATCGTATTTAACAGTAATAAGTGGTAAGTAAAAATCCTCACCCGAAAATTTCGTTTTTGCATTTGTTAGGTTCAAAGCCCAAAATCGACATACTGGAAGATGGTCCCCGTTTGAAAAACAGATTTGGATGTTATACATAGGGAACCCGGTTCAAACACTTTCATTACTTGCTTGCACAATTTTTTGTACATATTTGCTTATGTTGAACCTCATCAAAATCCCTCCCTTTGAGTTGTAAATATTTAACTTAACTAAGTGTATCTTCGTGCATGAGTTATTGGTTTAAAGGACAATTTTTTTTGTCTAAGAAAAGACTAAAAGCAAACTATTTTTTGTTAGCAGCTCATGATAATTTTTCTTACAGCGACTACAACCACCTTGTCACCTTTTGGAACGACCAAGGCCATTCATTTTACCGAATCAGGACTGGTAGGGAAGTCTTCGGCTTTTTTTACTTCTCCCGCGCCCATATTCTCAACTTCAAAATACACTACAAGTGGACTTTTAGTAAGCAGTGCTTGTACAGAGTGCAACAAAACAAATTCAGTCCTTTGCCTAAATTGTAGTGAGTTGTTCAAAAAATTATTTATTCAATACCCGTTTTAGTTTCATGTTTAATTACTTTTTTAATTGAAAATTTAATTTTCTTTTAGAAAACGATACCACGATTGCTGAAAGTTTATTCGATTGTGCTGATGGACAAAAAAATAAACAAATCTCTGGTTTGTAATCGTGTAAATGACTGTCCAGATGGATCTGATGAATCCAACTGCGGTAAGCGATATATGTTATTTTTCACCATTAGAAGACAGAATTGCATTTATTTACTAAAAAAAAATTTCGTTTGATATTTCAGCCAGCTGGCCACCTAAGATCACTGTTTTACCAAAAGCGAAGGTTGAAGTGTATTGCGATGATAGAATCAGCAGTAGAGTTCATGATTTAGTTTTGGAATGTCAGTTTGTTGGGAATCCAATTCCACTGATTAAATGGAAAAAGTATGAGGGCCATGTACCAACTAAATGTCAGCAAATATCTATCAATGGACGAGGTGTTCTTACCTGTCCAAATTTTCAGGTAAATTTTTATTTTTTGTAAAGCAGTGGCGAACCATGATGCAAGAACTTAAATCTAATATTCTGGAAGAAAATTAATAATTAAGTGTGGCTTATTAAAGAGGTTTACATAAAACATTATTTAGTTTTTGAATCTAATTGTAAAATTAGCCGTGTTGATCATCTTGACGTGTAACAGAATCAGTGGAGAAGCGCTTGTTTATACTTTGGTCTGCAGCATTCACGTGGGAGGTTGCTACTTCGGCTATATGATACTACAGGAAGGAAATTATATTATGTTTCAGCAATCGGATCAAGGATCTTATTCGTGCATCGCTGAGAATTCAGCTGGTTCGTCAGAATCACAGCCGAAATCTGTGGCCAAGTGTAGCAACTCATTAATTTGCAATGGATTCAGAGTGACCACACAAGAACAGATTGAACACTGTTTAGAGTGTTTCTGCTCCGGTAAAACAAAACGTGTCAAAATATAAAGTCAAATATCACGGTGACCAAGATCCCATTTCCAGAAACGAAAACGGAGCTCTTCGCCAACGATGAAGGACAAATTCAGTTCATACCATCCGAAGACAAATTGACTCCAGATTACGAGGTTGGCGGTGACCGAAAATGGCCTCTTTTTGTTCCCGACAGAAAATTCCAAACGATAACGTAAAAATAATTTTATTGGCAGGTCCGGAAGTCTTCTAAGGAGGTTACATATTGCTCACTATCCGCAAAAGAACTGAAAGATTTTTCATTTTTGAAGTCGTTTGGTCGAAACATAAACATTCCAAGGTACCTGGGAAAAATTGATTTCCTACCAAATGCTCCCGACATGATAATTCAGGTAAATAGAATCATCATCGTAAAATAATTTTTTCTGAGTAATATACATTTTACTACAAAAGCTCATAAATCAGTTAATCTGCAAATTAACTAGTGTAATACACTAATGCGCCAAAAATTATTTCACTCCTCAAATCACCTAGGTAACTACCACGTGACCTGTTGGGATAGGTGATGGCGAACACGAGCTCATTTTTGGTGACATCTTCAAAGATATAAAATTACCTGACACTTATACCAACTTGAAATAGCTGGTAACGGTTTTGCTAGCAATTTGTTCTCAGCATTAAACAGTATTAAGACAAACAACTGACTTGGTTAACAGATTAAGTCAGTGGCGTTTGCTTTGTCTTGAATTGTAAAGTATAAATTCCAAATAGAAGTTTTAGCAGACAAATTTTAGCGCCAAATAGTCACTAATATTTCATACATATTTATTTTCTAAAATCGTAAATTGTATAAATGTATATTGTTTTTCTGTCTCTATCTTGTAAATTTAAATAAAAATTGTAAACTAAATGTGAAAATAAGTGATAAATAAATTTTCAATTGGAGAAATTAATTTACAATCAATTTATAGATTTTAAAATTCTGTTTTTGTGAATTGATTGTTGTTGATTTGAACAAAAACAGAAAAACAATATAAATTTATACAGTTAAAGAATATATATAGGTATACATAATTATTTGTTTAATCCAATTTAAATTAAAAACAAAATTGTGAAAACCAATAATTTACTTTTAAAGACTTGTTTTACATAATTCATTTACACTTAACTTAGAAAAATCAAATTATATATATAATATATATTGTATATAAATGTATATAACTTGATTTTGTTTGTTAAGTGAAGTGAACTATGTAATGAATGTGAATTTGTTTGTGAACCTATGTGAATGTGAATGGTGAATTATGTAAAACAAGTCTCTAAATGTAAATTATTGGTTTCATAATTTTGGTTTTCCGATTTTAAATGACATTGAACCAAAATATAAATATTTCTACCTCTTTTAGTCTTTAATTTTGTGATGTGTGACACGCCATAAAAATTTATATTTTTTCAAAATTTTGACACACCGAGCTCAAAAGGTTCGCCATCACGTCATCTAGGACAGAATAAGACTGGAACAACAGCAATATTTCAACTAGCATGATGTTGTTAATTTATTTTTAAATACCTAAAGCTTCCAATTAACACTATGACGTCTGCTGGCCCCACTGTGGGGTCATAAAAAACCGGATCCGTTGACCGCCGGCGAACCCACCGTGGTGCCATGCAATTTTTCACAAACACTATTGGCTGAGTGCCGGTGACGTCACATTTGGAAATTGCTGCGCATGCGTCGCTGACGATCGTATACTTATTTACATATGTGGACGATTACCATTAAAGTTCATATGTTGTGAATTTAAAATATTGGTGCTCAGGCAGCACGAGTCAGTTTCACCGGCACTGAAACGAAAAAAATTTACATCAGATCTCCAGACGTCATAGTTTTAAAACAAGACATAAATGAGAGAACATAGATTTGTTAAACTTAAACAGTGTGGAGTTAATCAGTTGGTCTGCAGCTTAGCTGATTATTTACTCATTAACGAGCTTTATCCATATGTCGATAAAACACTTTCAGGGAAATAATATCTCATTGATGTACGCTTTCAATATGATTTCGCATTATGCCAGAGCAGTAGATGTTAGATTCTGGCCAGGTAACTGGCATCATCTTAACAAAACAACAGCTACAAGATATGATTTAATGAAAGTGCTGTCCAATGTCGAAGCTATATATTTCAGGTAATTTTTAATATAAAACAGAACGAATCACTGATAACTAATTAAAATATATTGTAACTTTAATAATTGTATAACATTTTTAGGTGTGAATATCAAGAAGGAAAGACTAATGCCTGGACTTTAGATGCTAAAATATCACTGGAGTCTTCAGTGATCACAGATTTTTCAAAATCTGTTAGCTATGTTGAAAAATGCCATTGTCCAAGGGGTTATGACGGATTGTCTTGCGAGGTAAGTCATTTCATAGTATTGGGTCATTTTGATTCATTTAATACCTTTAATCGCTAAATATCAACGTTAAAGTGCGGAAATGAGTTAGTGTGTGCTGATTGATCGGCAGATGAGGTACCACTATCCGTTAGAGTCACAAAAATTATTTCATTCATCAAATTACTTTGAAAGTGTGCGTATTATATACTGAGAACTTGATAAAGTGCCAATAAGATCTTCGGAATAACAATTACTTTTCTATATACTTATACTAACATAATGTGCAATATTTATGAAACTAAATCTTGCTTAAACTGTGCAATATTTATGAAACGAAATCTCACTTAAATTGTGCAATATTTATGAAATAAAATTTCGCTTAAAGTGTGCAATATTTATGAAATAAAATCTCGCTTAAACTGTGCAATATTTATGAAACGAAATCTCACTTAAATTGTGCAATATTTATGAAATAAAGTCTCACTAAAAATGTGCGTTACTTATGAAAAAAAGTATAAATCCTTTCGAATACAGTGGAACCTCTCGTAATGAGTTTTACTCGTAATTCGAAACACTCGTTATGCGAAATAATTTTTTCCATATAATTCAATGTAAAACAGAAGAACGCGTTCCAAGTCCAAAAAAGTTATTTTTAGTATGTAGCAAAGAAAAGGAGCCTAAGAATGTGAAAATGATAAGAATTTTGGGTGGTAGTGAAGAAAATAAGACAGGTAGACAAAGATTTGACTTTGAATCTGCTCTGAGTCTGAGTTCGCAGTTTTTCCCTAGCTGTCGGGGAATTCCCCACGTACACGTCGCCAAAAATTGCTCGTTATGAGAGGTTCCACTGTATTTTCTTAATTTTCTGAAATGAAATTGCTTCCGAAGTATTGAGATCAACCAGAGGTTCATAAAATTGATTCAGTTGTTAAATCCAGGTATTTAATGAACACCCACAAATCTTGTTTCAGCTTTGTGACAAATTGTCACTACTTTCCTTTCTTCTTGTTTCAGACATGTGCGTCGGGATTCGTGAGAAAAAATCAAGGAAATGATTTCATATGCGAACAAGAAAAACCGTAAGTGATCGAATACATTTAAGTCTTGTTTGACTTCACAATATACTAGTCGCTTTAAGGAAAAAATGGCCGAACTGTATTCTGATGTTAATTCTTATCATTCTTCCCCTTATTTCAAATCAATCAGGATAGTATGCAAACCTGGATGGAGTGGAAAAAATTGTGACACCTGTGACACAGCCAAAGGATATTATTTAAAAGGAACTGAATGTGTTAAGAATTCCTGCAATCCAAAAGGCTCTATCAGTCTAAATCCTGATTCTAAAGGGAAATGCCAGTGTAAAGTAATCATGCTGCCTTACTGAATTCATTTTGTTTTGATTTGTAAAATTTTTCTTCAAGCTGATAAATTATTTGTTTTAGGAAAGCGTAACAGGAGATACGTGTGACAACTGCAAAAGTGGATTTTTCCATTTGGATCAATCGGCTGGGGGATGTTTGAAATGTTGGTGCAACGGTGCCACCAGTGAATGCAAGAGTTCTAGTTTGTACAGAACTACAATTTCTAGTACTTCTCTTGGAGGATACAACTCATCTGATGGGGTAAGACCACTCACTGAGATAAGTATTTGAAGCTTTATTTAAAAATTTTTGTCTCTCATATTTTGTTTTTTCCTTTTAGAGAAATTTTTGGTTGTTACCATCCGTCTTCAGTGGAAATCGACTGACTTCTTATGGAGGTTATCTCAACTATTCAATGAAATACCTGCCGAACATAGCAAAACAAGTAGCAGTTCTCAGCGTGGAATTGATGAGTGTAGGTGCTGTCTAATTGTTGTTTTGGCTAAGGCAGTTGATTGTTTGAAATTGATTTTTTGAAATCTTACTTTAGACAGATGAAATCACCCTTTCGTACATGCACAGTACTATTGACAAAACTACAAACAAGAACGAAAAATCCTGGTCTGTTCGACTGGTAGAAGCAAACTGGAAGAAAATCGACAACAGTGCCGTTAGCAGAGGCGAATTTTTAACTGTTCTCTCCAAACTAAAAGCGATTTACGTAGAATCTCCATACCACCTTTCATCTGGTTTTGTCAACTTAACCTCAGCTTGGATGAGTAGTGCATCAGCTTTGGGAGATGGTAAACAAAACAACCAAAAATTTTTTAGATGAGTTATTGTGACAAATTCCTTACTGTCGTTGGTATTTTTAGGGGGTAAAGAGTTAGCATTAGAGGTAGAGGAATGCAGTTGTCCTGCAGGATATACTGGCATGAGCTGCGAAAAATGCACCGAGGGCTATTACAAATCAAGAAAAGGAAATATCACTTTGTGTTTGAAGTGTAACTGTGAGAATTGCAACCCGGAGAAAGGTTGTCAGGTATTGTGCTCAGTATAATTCAAACGACTTTTACTTTGTTAGAGACACACTATTGATAATCGTAAATTCTGTTGTTAGGACTGTCCACAAGGTACATACAGAACCAACTCGCCTAAAGAGATCAAACCCGTTTGCAAGACTTGTCCATGCAACGGTAATGAGGTAGACTGCGCTAAGGATGATTTTGGAACAATTTTTTGCCGTTGTAAAAAAGGTTTTAGTGGAATGTATTGCCAGCATAAAGCCCCTCCACGTAAGTTTTAAGTATTTAACAATTTTACAGGTTTCGAAACAGCTTCTTTTAAAAGTTTCTCTAAATTCCTTTCTTCTTTCAAATTTTAGACCCTAACAAGAGTCAATTGAAAGTTACAATATCTCCCAGCAGAGTTAAAGGGAAAAAAGTTGGCGCAAAAATCACTTTCAACTGTTCCTACGACAGCAGTGAAGAAATGAAAATGTCGGTGGTTAAGAATTACAATAAAGGACGACAAGAGATTGTAAAAGATATTTATGAAACCGCCGACAAATTTGGAAATCCGTTTGGCAGTATGAAGAATTTTGAAATTGTTCTTGATAATGGCTTGGAGAATGTCGAGTGCTTGGTTCATAACGCGGAGGAAAAGGAAGTTGGTCGCGTCATGGCTGTAATAGAGAATTTAAGTGAGTATCATGAAATAAAAAATAGAAGAACAAAGTTTTCCTTGTTTTTCTTACAATGAGGTCAAAAATCTATTTTCAGTCACCCAAGTGGATCCTGTGAAAATCACCAACTGCTACGAAGAAACGATACACGTCAAAGAAAACGAGAGTAAAGACTTGATTTGTGAAGCAACCGGAAATCCTAAGCCCAGCGTTAGCTGGTATAGAACGAAGGGAGAAGGAATGGCGGAAGAATTAGACACCACCGATGGCGTGCATTCTACCGGACCTCTAACATTGCAAGCAAATGGAACTATTTACAGTTGCATCGCGGAAAACTCGGAAGGAGATAGAAAAATTTGCACGACGGTGTTAATTGTGCGAAGTGAGTAGACAGTCTCGCTGGTATTGTTAATTTTTTTATTATAATTATATAATATTCATTACTTGCTGCAAACTATTAAATAATTGAATTTTTTAATTCTTTCAGAGGCATGCGAAACTGTCAACATTATCCCAAAATCATTGAGGATTAAGGAAGGAGAGACAATTCAATTAAAATGTAAAACAACGGCATCAGGACCGGTCACCTGGTCACGTGTAAATGGTTTTCTACCTTTCTTCAGACATAAAATATCAGATGGATATTTAAACATTACAAATGCAACAGTTGAAGATAGTGGCACATACATCTGTAAGGCCAAAGGAGAACGGGAAGAGATCAACAAAACAGTATCTGTTATTGTAGAAGAAAAGAAGTAAGACAGCGTAGAAATTCATCACAAAAGTTTTTACATTGGGCTTTGTATAAATATTAATTTATCTCCTTTTTATAGGATACCCCCGACTGTTTCCATTTCAAATAACGATGTTAAGTTAAAAGAAGGCGATAACTTTACAGTGGTTTGTATTGCCAATGGCAAACCATTTCCTGTTGTCACGTGGAAAAAGACAGGGGAAATTTTCGGACCGCGTTATAATGTTGTCATTAGGGGCGCAACACTCACAATAAATCGTGCAACTCCTGAAAATGCTGGATTGTACGAATGCGAAGCAAAATCCAATGCTGGAACATCTGTCGCTCACATTCTTATAGAAGTTGACGAAAATAAAGTGGCACCTAAAGTCGAAATACGACCTGTCTGGACTACATCACCAGTTGAAGGTAGCAAGGCCACTTTTAACTGTCACGTCCTCGAAGGCTTACCTGCTCCTACCCTTCAGTGGTGGCGACAAATAAATAATCAGACAATTAAGTACACCAAGGGCAAAGTTTTGGAGTAAGTATCTAATTGTGATTTCTTGTATAAAGTGGGCCTCTCTCACGACGAAAGCCTCCTTCTAATACAAACTATTTCATAAGATTTCAGAACGTTTCTCGCAATGATGCCGGAAGATACGTGTGCATGGCTCAAAATTCAGCGGGATCACACGAAGCGTCTATGAAACTAGAAGTATTAGTTCCTCCAACTATAGAAGTGTCCGAAACGGAAATCGTAGCTCATGTTAACGACGATGTAACAGTTAAATGCTCGGCAACTGGCTACCCTCGCCCCAAAGCCAACTGGATGAAGGGAGTAATTAATAAACGCAAGAGAAATTTAAGGTTCACAATTTCTAAATCATTAATAATAATAATATCATGACTTATTCGGCTAGAATTGACAAGTCCAGGACAAAAGATAAAAGTATCTGTTGTTCATTCGGAATATCTTATGTCTCTAATTTTTCAGGGAAAACGAATATCTGACGACTTTGGAATCAGCAGAAATAACAGTAACCATAAAAGCATCTTACGATTTGAAGGAACTAATATGTGTAGCTGAAAACGAAGCTGGAAAGGTTAACAAATCTGTGACGATAAACGTTTTATATTCAGGCGTAAGATTTAAATTTCTCTCAGTTTCAATACTCAATTTATTTATATATTGTTTTAAAAATTAATCCATAAATTAATTTTTATTTCAGGGTTCAAGTCAATCAGGTAAATAAACCCCCATTAGGACGAGCAATTAAAAAAAAAATTTTTTTCTTACTTAATTATGATGAAGACAATTTATCTGTTCATATAAGTTTAAATTTTTTAAATTGGCGGGTTTTTGAGGAAAGTCTTTTTTAATTCCGACTTTCTCCGACAGAGTTATCGGTTTCCTCAATCGCAGGGAAATTTGTTTTTCAAAAGTTAATGACACGTTTTTAACGTCTTTTGTCGAAGAAGTGTTTGGTGTGTTGGAATTTCCCTCTCCCTTTTCTCCCATTCTCACGAATATTTTAGATATGCCGGCGTGAAAAAAAGAAAAATGGAAAATCAATCCCTTGTACGAACGTTCGTACCCCGTTTGTTCATGGGAATAAATAGTATTTTAGGTCTTCGTTTGTCGCAGATACTTTGGAACTCGTACAATTAGGATCTCATTTTGAATTGATGTGCGAATTCCCTTCGACAAATGGGAAATTGATTTGGGAGAAAGTCAATGGACGCCTTCAAGGCGACGAATGTCATATTCCAGTAAGTGAACTTCATGTTTGATGGAATATTTAATTGAAAACAACAACAAAAAACGAAATATTTCAATTAATGTGTGGTTTTTCCTAGAACGGACTCATGATTCCCTCTGTCCAGATACAACATAATGGAACCTACGTGTGTAGGCCAGAGAATAAAACAACGGAAAAGAAAACAATAATTCTCATTGTTGTGGGTTTCGTACCAAAATTTACTCAAAACCCGAAAAGTTATTTGATTCTTCCAACCTCATTGAATTCCTTTAAAGAGCTTCGAACGGAAATCTCATTCAAAACGAATGCGGAAGATGGTGAGTGTTTTTTTGTTTTGTTGTTATGTTTCAGTTTTTTTTAAGTGATTGACGCTTAAATGCCATTGATATTATTAGAAAATATGTAATATAATTAGCTATTTTTGGAGAGGAAGGGACATATTTTTGAAATATTAGACTCAAAAATACAGTACATTCACCGACTACTCGAAAATTGATGAACACTTGGAGGCCATTGAGACCGTTACAGCTGAGAAACGGAAATGGAATCTCGAGTACGTTCAGAAACGATCTTTCAAATTTCATTTCCGGTTTTTGTGGGTTAATTAAGGCTGGTGTGCGTGAACATACTTTAAACCGAAAATTTAACAAACAAAAGGAGGAGACTTTTAAGAATTTGTTGGAATTACCGTTTCTGAATATTTTGAAATCATAATATCACGAGATTTAAAACTTTTCCTCTGTGACTAGGTTGTTTTTTGATTATGGCGGTGCGATAGAACGTTGAAACGATAAACAACAATGTGGTGAACACATCTGATAAGGGTTTAGCCTTGTCTTAACGCTCCAATTTCTTATGATCCAGTCATTGCCCTGGGAAATAATTCCGTTGACATAATTTACTCGTTCTTAATAATACAATGAGAGCTATCTCGATAAAATAATATACGTCTGCATATTATTATTTTATTATTAATATATATCACCTTTACATAGCTCTTGGGCCTTAAAGGGAAGTCAGTACATGTAACTAGTTACAAATTAACTAATCACAAATTATACACTACAATCATCAACAACAACTAATAATATACAGATAATCTCACACGTAAGATATATAGTCCAAAATACAAACCCAATACCGCAGCCCATCATCAAGAACCCTACGATACTGTATTGTAGTAGGCTTCACTCGAACAACAGAAAACTTTCGATTTTCAAGCTGCTCACTACCAAGTGGTAGACAGCCAGTATTTTATCTCTGCTTGGGTGTCTGATATAATTATATATATACATAAAAAAACAAAATCCACTGAAAATTACGTTTATCTTTTTAGGTTTACTCATTGTAAAATCACATAACACTTTATTTAGCCTATTCCTCAAAAATGGGAAAATCAACTTACGTCTTCATTCCGATAATGAAAAATCTCTCGATATAAAATCGAAAATTCATCTCAAACTTGGCGAATGGTATTCTCTGGTTGCTGCCGTTTCTGAATCCCTCAGTAAGTTTTTGTCAAGAACGGAGGTATTAAAACGATAATAAAAACTAAACGCTCGATTTGTTATTGGTATTAATTTTTTTTTCTGTCTTTCAGTCGATATGACCGTTTATGATAATGTTTCGGTCATACTGGAGAGAAAGACGGAGCACCTGAAGGATTTCAAACTTGATTTCGGTCCCAGTCTCCGCACAAATTTGTACCTGGGTGGTGCTCCTTCCAATGATGTAACACTCAGACATCGATCTCTCTTTAAGCGTAAGTTTTATGTTTTAAAATGCAAAATCACTCTAATATGAGGGAAGATATCTCGAATGGAAAGTCTCTGATGTGTTCAATAGAATAAATTCAAATTTATTATAAATTTGTTTTAGATGTACCTTCATTGGACGGTTGCATCAGTCGATTAATAATTGATCGCCACGAATTCGATATTGTTAAAGAAAGTTCGTATTCGATGAATGCCAATTTGTGTAAGAGATGTGCTGAGAATCCGATCCTTGTAAGGGAGAAGGAAAGTGTTTCGATGCCCCAACTCAGTATGGATTTTTATGTACTTGTCCCAATGAACATGTGACTAAGGTGATCTGCTCTTATTATAATTTTAAATAAATTACTTTCCTTTTTAAATTATTACACTTTTGACTTCAAAATATGAGTTAATAAAAGTTCTGATTTTGAAAAAGAAATTCGTTCCCAAAATATTGGGTTTCTTCTGGGAGCATATTGACATAGATGACCCTCTCATAACAATGTTAAATTGTGTTATATTGCCTGGGTGTATGCAGAAGGGATTAAGTTTATAAATATTAATTATATAAAATAATACTATAATGGGTACATAATTTTTTATATACAGCTCACTTACCTGTACACTAACAGTTCTAAACTGTAAATTTGCTTCTTTCAGGAATCGAGAAAATGTCCTTTGAGCTGCGTCGGAAGGGGATGCGAAACCCAACTGGACCTATGTAAAATCATAAACCCGTGCAAAAGGAAAGACTTACACCAGTGTTATAACAGGATTTCCAGTTTGGAATGCGAATGCGCTTTCGGTTATTCGGGAACAACGTGCGAGAAAGGTTTGATTCACATCCAACTGTTAGCCTTATTTGTAATTTGTCCACAACCATTCCATTAATTACTTTTTATTTATTTTTATGTTTCCATAGTGGAACAGTACTCATTCTGCGTTAAAGGGGACGGATACGTAACACTTCCTTCTCATTTCCTTCCAAGGGCTATTTTATCAGTACCCGAGGTGATAAAAATGGTTTTCACTCTGTACAAGCCGGATGGTTTACTTCTGTGGCAAGGGAACTCGAAGAATTATCTTTCCATTTCAAGTAAGTTTTTAAAGGAAATAAAACGAATTTAAGAGACCGGGTTTGACTTGGTTGGAGTGTTGCTTCTGCTTTTTCTTTCCAATTATGACTCAAAAATTTTTTTCTCACAAGTTTACCGGAGGCACGTGGAATACGTCTACTCCAATCAAGGCGTCGTGTTAAAAATAACCGGCGATCATCAACTTCCTCTCGACGAAAAAATCTTGATGGTCATTAGAAGAATAAACGAAACAGTTTTTCTGGATGTCGGCACTCATTCGTACAAAGGATCGGCCAAATTCACAACAAACAGGGTGACCGGCGATATTTATTTAGGTACGAAGACCATGACGGATCAATATAAAATTTTCACGCGGATTTTTATTCAACATATTTGCCGAACAAACTCACGTGATAATTATTTTACAGGAAATACACCGAATAGTACGTTGCTCAAAGACAAACCCCATGGATTAAACGGATGCATTCATCACGTGTCTTTTGGAAGCCATTCCAAAGTTAATTTGCACGAATACGCGTTGGAAAAGTTAAACGTTGTTACACCGCCGTAAGTTTTCGTTTTTGATATCTTTCATGGTTTTGATGTTGACGGTAAGAATGAAATGATTCGATTTAATTATTTTCAGACAAAGTGATGTTTCGTATGATAGTGAGGAAAGCATAGAAACGGAAAACAACATCGCGGATTACGACTATTACACTAAAGAAAGAGCAAGGAGGATTAGATAGAATGAGGTAAATGATAATTAAAAGACAGGCATTAATTACCAGTAATATGAAGATAAGAGACACAGTTTAATAAATTGCTTTTTTACGCGTGATTAATTAATAAAACAATATACAACAAATGTAAAATTTTGTATACTTCATTCTTTCAACTGTGTAAAAGAAAACTCTAAGGGTGAGTGATAAGGGTTCTAATATGGATCTGCTGATCTATCAGTATCTTAGTTCTGTACTGAATATATTAAAATAGAGAGGAAGAGGCAGAAAGGAATAGACAATATTTCTAACTCAATTCAATTAACTGAGTGTGTGTTTAATGTGTTGTTGAAACCTGTTCATACTCTCCGGAGTTTTTCACGAAACATCCCCAAAACATATATTTGAAATAAAATTTAAATTCTTCACTTAGGGCAGTGGTCAGGAACTGATCAGAGCCAAGTATAAACTATACTTGAAATATATAAACTATACTATGAAATTTATTCAAAGAGCTATTTTTTAAAGCTCTGTTATAAAGACAAGCTTTGCTGAGACATTTATAACAAAATATTTAGAGGTAAAACTATTTTTTGACAGGCTTCACAGATTTACATCTGAAATTAGATTGGTTTAACCAAAACCTCTCCCCATGGCACCTCCTTTGGGCCGCTTTCTTGAGTCCGTTCCCCTTGTCGTTCTTTCTCAGGTACCGTGGGAGTCCATTTTTTTCGGGTTGTATCAGAGATTTGTATTCTATTGTATTGTTCTTGCCCCAGTATATCTCTATCCCTTCTCCAGCTGTTCTAATAAGCTTTTATCCTCCTCCATTCTTCTTCTCACCTTTTGTGGTGCTATTTCTTTCTTTTCCTCTCCCTCCCCGATTCCTCTTATACATTCTTTTAAAATTTTATTTCCTGTTTTATCTGATTTTAGCTGTTCTCTTTCCGGTTTCTGTACTTATCCTATCTCTTTTCGTTTCTTCTAATATGAGTGGTCAGTGCGGCTGGGTCCACCCCTAAAACCCGTTTCAGGTATCTTTTCTAATTTTCTGTTTTCCTTCCACCCCCACACTTCTGCGGTGATATCCTACTTACATAAAGATAACCAGCACTCTGAAAGAGCCACAGCTAAGGAGTAAAACAGCCGCACTCTGACTCGAGCTATATTCTAGTAATCAATACTACAACCTAATTTCCACACATAGGTCACAACCTCGTTTATACGCCACCTTCAAAGTTTTTAAAAAAAAAATATTAAACAATAAGCATTCTATTTAATAAACCAAAAAAACAATAAATACATAAATTATAATTAAATGCATTAAAAATACTCATAGATCAATGTAGATGCTTAAAAATATATTATGCGTTTCTTGAATAAATAAATATGTTTATGTCACACAGAAATCTTAAACGATATATATACAATAGGATTTAAACCAATTCCTTAAAGATTTGTTTTGGTATAAAATTTTACTATTTTATGACATACAATATGTAAAAAAAAATTTTTGGAAATGGTTTAATTTATGCTTTAATGTATAGAATAATAAGTAAAGTCTTTTGTTTTCTTGACTTAGAATTACTTATACAAGTAATTGAATGTTTGTTGCCTATGTAAATCAAATTATTTGAATAAGTTCGTCTAAGCTTACGGTATCTTTCCCTTGACTCAGGGAATACGTGTATATATAATTTTATATAAATTCTTTCGTTTGTGTATCGACTAAACAAACAATTCAAAACCTGTTTTGCTGAGTTGATCAATTGTACTCAACAATATTTTTCGATTCTCTAAACGAAAAATGACAATTTAACTGTTTGCCTTCTTGTTAACGATAACTGAACGTTAATTTACTGTTATTGGAGTTAAAGAAAAATCGGTTTCTAACTCCCAAGCTCATTCTGAATTTCCTCTTGTGTTTTCCCTTTGGTTTCTTTAACACAGAATACAACAAAAACGATACCGCACGCCAAAACGGACATGAACATGAAGAAAGTAACTCCGGTCCCTTCTTTCTCGCTCACTGGACCGTATAGCTTAGTCACCAAGAAGGCAAGAGTCCAATTGAAGCAACATGCGATCGAACTGGCTGCGTTCTTGATGGAAGGATGAAACAATTCGCCGAGTATCATCCAGGGAATCGGTCCGAATCCGATGGAAAAGGCGACCATGAAAATACACAGGCTCACGAGAGGAAGCCACGTGATCGAAGACACATCCTTCTCGGTGTCTTTTAAATAGAAGAAAACGCCCAGGAGCATCGTGCAAACGCACATCGCGGATGAAGACACCAAAAGGAGTATCTTACGACCCAAACGGTCCACGACGAGAGTGGAAATGAATGTGGACACTACTTGGACGACTCCGACGATTATCGATGATAAGTTTGGATCAAAGGTCTTATTAGCTGCCTGTAAATATAGAATTCATTGGTCAGGTTGGACTATAACAAACACAAACTCCAAAAGGACAATAAATTTTAAGGAAGATTACCATAAATAAAAGGGTCAAGGAGAATTTAGACTTAATATGTCTTGTAACCTAATTAGTAATCCTTTGTAATCTTATCTATTTATTAATACTAGTTTTAAACCAATAATATATGATTAGGTTGATTTTTATGAGGTCAGATACAACTATATTACCTGGAAAATTTCGCCTGTGTAAAATATAACAGCATTGACTCCACTCAGTTGCTGAATTAACATCAGTCCCAGTGAGATAAGCAATGATTTCTTGGCTGCTTTTGTACTGAAACTACTCATGAATGAAAAATCATCCTTCCTTGTTCTATCCACACGTTCTTGCATTTCACTCAGCTCTTGTTCAATGTTATAATCTTTACCACGGAAAAACTGTAGTGATTTCTTTGCTGCAGCGTACTTATCCTAGATTTGAAAGAAAATTAATAATTTTATGCCTGAATGTTATTTATTAATAGTCTGTCGTATACTAATATCAAAACCTATGCTTACTTTCAGTAACAAATACTCCGGCGTTTCTGGCATGAAAAAGAAAATGGCTCCGAATACTAAAGGTATGACACCACAAATAATCGATAGAACCAATGCGGACACTTCACCACCAATACATAAACAAATAATATTCCTAAAGTGACCATCAATTGAAAGTAACTACCCAGGGCCCCCTGATGTCTGTCTCGGCTATTTCAGCTGTGTATACTGGGGCTGCAACTGCAAAAGCTCCTCCTGCTATTCCTAGGATGAATCTTCCGGCATAAACCATTGCAATCTTGAAAGGAAAAAAATTATTCAAGTGTTAAAAAAGGAAGAAACAATTTTGGTCATGATCGACAAAAAAGTAATTTGATATAGTGACACCTGATATTTTTAGATTTGTTAGAATGAGTTGTAGATAAGTTTTGTGTTTTTATCAGACATTTTTGATTAAGACACTTGTAGGAAGCATCTGTTTCTTGAGTTATGTACACTTTCACCAAAAAATGATTTCATAAATACTGAAATACACCATTCCAATTTCTGATCACACCCTGGTGGATATTTCATAAATCTTGCACACATTTATCTTTTTCGAATTGATTTCTTCATGAAAGTTAGCATGACTCATGATGCTCCTTTCTCAATTACAACTTAATCAGAGCTTGATATAAATAATTCATTTTGAAACTCCCCTTTGTTTGTATCTAATCTTTAACTAGATAATTTGGTTTGATTTTGTGTGTCACTTACACTAGCTGGCTTAATGATCATCGCCCATCCTATTGTGAAAGGAATCACAAGTCCCAACATAGTTGTTTTCCTTCCAAATTTTCCCATGAAGTAGCCGATAACGAGTGCAACCACAGCTGCTCCAACAGGCATCAAGCAACCTATCCATGACCAAACTTCTTTCTTTTCATTCTCATCCATATCTTTCATTAACTCGTTTATGTAATTATCAGGTTGTAATGTTAGTGGCGATGTCCAGGCTAAGCTAGTGCCAAGAGCAAAAGCTCCAAGTGTTGCTGTAAAGGAAAAATGACTTAATCCCACTTTTGACCAATATATAAGAAACATTTTAAACATTCCAACTATTACTTCATTGGTCAAGTGCTTTGACCACTTTAATTATCCTGATGATAATTAAATTTTAACTGAATCCTAACAGAAACTCACCACTTATGGCTGCCGCATATTGAGGTAATTTCTTAGCAGGGATTTTATTAACGAGGGCATCTGTACTGACTCCTCTCTTTGACCCGTCCATTTCACCCAGTAAAGGAGTTCCTTCCCCTGCTTGAGAATTCTATAACAAAAGAATTTTCATTAATAACAAAAAGCTAGAGAGGGGGAAAAGGCCTACATTAAAAAAAAAATTTTATGTAATTATTATTTACAATGTCAAATTACTCAATAATACGATTTAATTTACACAAATGGGTGATTTAATTAAAAAATGAAGATGAGCATCAATTCATTTCACACAAGACTTACAATATATCTTAAATAATTAGACATAGATAGGAAATTCACAAAGACATACCATCTTAGTAAAACAAGACTCAAATTTCATTATTTGTTACCATGTATGTTTAAAAATACATATTCACACTTAGGGAAATAATTTTAAATTAGATATTTTTTCAATGTCATTCCTTTTATGGATTTTCTTATTTGCGATCATTTTCCTTGTATTATAAACATTTAATTCCTATTTTTACAAATCTAAGACAGGAAAGATATTTTTTTTTAGTCCTTACCCTGTCCCCATCCTGAGGAAGTTCTTCAATGGTATACATTTTTACAATTTTTTCACAATTTTACAATTATAATCTTTGATATACAAAGCTCATGAATGTTTTCTGTTTTTCTCCTTAAAACGAAATATGCCGTATCAAACTGTCATTCTGTGATTTATTTACAATTAATAAAAAAATATCAAATTCAAAGTTGATAACACAGTACACTGATTTTAACAGAAAGACATTGATCACGTGGTAGCAGACAAAAATGAGAAAAGTGGAAAGAAGTCGTGCAACGAAACTTTTAGGATTTATTTTTATTTTTTTAAGTTTTTGCTGTCAGAAAATATGATTTTGTCAACGGTCACTTCTTAAAGGTAAGTTATTTTAAACTTAAAATAAGATCCGAATGCTAGGTGAGTTTCCCCTCACCGCCCTCCCAAACAAAGCAAATCACGTTTTCGTTCTTTAAAGTCATTAAAACTTTTGAGTGTAACTATTATTCTTTCAAATTTTTAGAGGATTTGAAATTTATTTATTTATTATTATTAACTCTGATTATTCATTATAAAAAGCATATACGGATTTTGAAATTTAAATTGCTAACGTTCAACCAATTCTGATGAATATCACATAACTTAAAATTATGGATTTTGGTTTTACTAATTAACTTAAAATTAATTTCAATTTATGAAGGATTTTGATAATTAACGATTTGATGTTATAATTGTAAATTGAAATCATTGAAAAAAGTCGTGAATTAATTAAAGTTGACTATCGTGGAAGTGAATTAGGTTTAGGTTTTATATAACAATTCATGAGTCTGATGGATGTTTGATGGGCCTTTCCGAGGCTAAAGTTGATTGTCAACGTATTGTTGCGAAAATAATTATTTCCAGATATATCGAAATTTTTCTTTATAATGAGGAGGATTTCGGTATTTAGGCACTTTCAACCTTGGGGGTGTGTGGGGGTAGAGCAGCCATTGCGGAATTATTTAGGGTCTGTTACTGATCCATATGATTTCAATTCCTTTATGGTTTGACAATGATGGCGAACCTTTTTGAAAAGTAAGTAAAATTGTTTAAATTATATTAGTATGTACCTCAGGGTTATAAGTAACACTTTGAAAAGTGAGGAAGACTGAGGTGAAATTTATTAATCTTGGAGAAAAGTATGAGTTTTCTTCTTATACTACAATTTCTACTTCTAAGCTTAACTTTTTTCCTTTCCCTCTCATTTCACTGATTCCCTTTTATCCTATTCTATTTCTCATTATTTCTACTACTTCTTCTTCTTTTTCCTACTACTACACTACCTTTCATCCCTACTTTTATAGCATCCTTTAGACTGCTCTTCCAGTTGCATCCTTTTATCCCATTCCTGGGGTTGAGACACTGGTCTGCTCCCATGAAGCCCCTTTAAGCCAGACCAACTACAAAATGTCTTGTTCAGACATAGATGGCAAATCTTAACTTTTCAGCATTTTAGAAGTTTGTAACTATGACCCACATCTAACCTATATATAGGTCAGATATAAAGTCCTCTAGAGGCAGTGTCTGACCCATTCACTCATTCCCCAAATCATCATGCCTCTGTATAACAGCAATCTCATACATCTTTTTGACAAAATTTTATTTTTTGACAGGGAAATGCTAACTGTCACACGATGACTTTCGAAGAATCTGACAAAAGCTTAGATCCGGCCATCAAGACGAGAAAGGTAGGATCGTTTTATATATCGCATGTTATATATCTAAGGCAGCGGTTGGGAAACTTTTTTAATCATTACCCCAAAATATTTTTGTGTAAGTTGATATTTAAACATCATTTACTCAGTTTATCAATGTAATACCTAATAATATATAACTGTAATAATAGTAATATAAGTATTTATATATAACAAATTGAAACCCATTGGGGTACAATTGAGGGTTGACAATTTGAGGTACTGTAACATATAACTGTAAATATAAAAATGAGTTGACGAAAGTTTCATTTTTACCCCATTTGGGGTAATTTACCCCGGTTCCCCGACCGCTGATCTAAGGTACAAACACCCCGCCCCCAAAAATAATGCTAATACTATGAAAACAGTATAATTTACCAAAACAAAAGAGAAAAACACAAACCAAACATAGCAAATGCCCTTCACTGTAAACATACTAAATTAATTTTGGGAAGTAACAAGTTACAACGCAAAAGTTCGCGTGTTCAAACATTAATATGATAAGAGGAAAGTAACTGAATGAGAGGGACTCCAAATACATCAAATATTAGTCAAAGATGTGCATCACTTATGAAAGTTCTTAGAAACTCATATTTCTGACTCTACCTAGCATTTTTTGGCTTGTTTTTACTTTACAGCCGACAAACCTAATCTCTAATGCTTATTAAACAATGGTTTAATCCGATGAGCCTAATTATGAAGCGTGTTTACAGAGTTCGTTTGAACGAAACGCAAATGTTTAATCCTTAATTGCGTTTAATCCTGGGTAAATCTAAAAATGGCGATGGATAAAAAAAATTCCATATAGCTGAATTATAGACTACAAAAAACGGGGAATGAATAGCAGGAAATTTTACTATTCGCGGAATAAATCTAACTGATAAAAATCATGGCACTGACGCCTATAGTTCGACGACAGGTTTTTCCTGTTTAAAAACTTCGGAGAAGTCGTACCTGTTGGGATTGTTTGTCTCTAAGAGTATTCCTCACTCCTGCGAAAATTCCAGAACGTCACAAAAACGACAAAAGGAGAATGGCGATAACTCACAACACCACTAACCGATTGAAAATGTTTCCGAGCTTATGTTTATGATGCCGAAACCGTTCGACGACAGACAGAAACTGAAAGGAATCGGAAATTATTTTTGCGACAAATCAATCTTCAAGACTAAATTAAAATGCTGATATAACGTCGATAAGTTCGGTCTTATCTTCCGGCTTATTACGAAATCGCCATTTTATAAGAAATTACGATCAACAAAAGGTGACTAAACCTAAACGCGGACGTCACAAGTTTCGAAAGATGATCAAGAGACAATTGATAAAATTAAATTTTAACTTGAACCTTAAATAACTTCCGCTTCCTCTCAAGTATTTTGTTTTGTTCGGGAAACACACAAAGAAAAGTTCAACTGCACCTGCAACACTGCACCTTTCATAAGTAATGCACACTTTTATAAATAACCTATTTCAAAAGTATTGCACACTGGCATGAAGATTTTATAATTAATACCCACGTGAAAATTAATTCCATAAATAATGCACGTTTTTAGTATTCATCAGTACGTGATTTGATGCATACCTCCCGTTAATTAAATTAAATTAAATTAATTTATTTTTTAATTGATTTACTAAAAAGAGATTTTCAGTTTATTTAAGATGTCATTAGAAATTATGTCGCCTTGAATTTTTTCGTGCATGTGTGCATTTTTTATGAAATGATTCACCTATTAGAAATGTGCTCAAGGTGCTTCATTAGAAGTTATTTATGATTCGATCTGACGATGATAAATTCTAAGGTTCAATCATTCAAATAAACGTAGCATATGTGTGACCCCGTCTTGCGTGTCTTAGTTGAGTCATTTCATGAGTTTTGGAAAAAGTATGTTTCATAAATACTGCACATTTCTATCAAGGTTTCACTTCATAAGCGACGCAAATTTCACGGGAATATTTATTCAATCATTCTTAAATAGTTCAAAAGTTGTTTCGTATAAAATGCGCACTATTAGAAAAAAATTCGTTTCATAAATAATGCACACTAGCAGGGAAATCTCATTTCATAAATACTGCACAGTTCTGGGAGTAATCTCTTTCATAAATATTGCACACTCTGTGGAGAATTAATTTTACAATTAAAACAAACTAGATCCAAAAGTAATTTATACACTTTATTGAGGAATCCGTTTCGAATGTTGTTTCATAAATATTGCACACTTTGGTGAATTAATTTTATAAATAAAGATAACTTTAAACGAGTATTCATTCCGTAAATGAGCGTTTCATGGCTTGGTGTGGAAGTTTTTAGAGCGAAAATGATGAACAGTATCAGATCAATGCTCAGGAGAGGTTAAAGGATTTCGTTGGGAGCAAATAAATTGTATAAACCATAGGTGGGGAACCTGCGGCCCTTTGCCACCTAGTACAAAATGGTAGAGTTCGTTTCAAACAACCATTGTACATCAACGCCATGACAGTTGCGCGAAAAATCCCGCCAAAAACAGTCATACTGTAGTATTATATTTTATTTTTTCTATATAATGCAATAAATTGTTAAATCTATAGAAAAACTAAAATAATTTCACAAAAGTCACTTTCTTAGGTCAATCAGCTTATGTGGCCTCTAATGGTATAAAGGTTCCCCACCTCTGGTATAAACCATTTGTGCGCAAACTTTTCCGACCGCGACCCTTTCGGTAGAGAAAAATTTTGGCTACCCCTTGAAGTAGATATTCACAATCGCGATGTATAGTTCGCGCATTTCATCAAATATGACGCATTTTAATTTTATTTATAATTTTAAGAAAATACTTTTTATACAGCATATAAATCAGTAGAATTGGCCTTTAATGAGATGTATGAGGCTGCAAGTTTGTACTTATCTCATCCATGTTCGGCGATAAATTAGAAAAATCAGCGGCCCCTAATTCGCGTACCTCCGGTATAAACAATAATAGCTTGGGCCAAAGTAAGAAAAAGAAGAACGAAGACAATAATACTAACACGCAACACTAATAAGAATGATTGGTTTAGAGAAGTAGAAAAGGAACGAGAGAAATCTGAAGGAGGATATGAAGAACAAGACAGATTTACAAAAACCGATATCAGATCAAAAGTTCAAAAGAAAAATGGGAGCTAAGTGAACCACAGAGAGGAAAGGAGGACATAGTATATTGGGCTAAAAGAAGGAAAATGGCTGTTGTCCGAAGCTAGACCGAAACGAAAAATAGACAACAGCAGGCTATTAAAAATTTCCCTAAAAATCGATTATTATTGATTAGTAATCGACTAATCGATCATGCATGATTATTTCCAATCGGTAAAACTTCCATATAAAAATTATCTAGGAAACATATTGCGCAGAGTAACGTATTCAATACAGCTAGTTTGGTTTGGATTAGTTTGCAAAAAACTAATAATAAATAAATTCTTACCTTGAAAAGTATAAAAGAAAGAATTTCTCAACAAAAATTCTTAACACAATTTGTCACAATAATTAAACAAAAAATAAATAAATAATTAACAAACGACAATATTCGAGGGAATGTGAAGTGTTCATACCAGTATCACTGAATGGTAACTGCTCTCATTCAGGCTCACTCAAACGAAATTCAATTGTTTTCACGTTCTATTAAACTATTAGTCAAAACATTTGAACCGCTAAAATGTGGCACTTTAGACACTTTAGACTGACAGACAGCCTTTTAACAAAACTTTTCAACCAAGTTGTCACTTGCGAGTAGATGAAAACAAAAAGTTTTATTTATTCAGTTCGTTGTGACATGAATTGTAGAGCTTAGAACGCGTTTCGACCAACCGAATCCAACCAATTTTTATGTTTCTGAATGACAAACATGAGGACTCCGCCCGAAATGACGATGAGATATAAAACCGGGACGAATTAAGGCATCATTTTGAATTTTATAGAATAAAAATAAGTCTGAGTGTGTGATACAATCCGATTCAACCTTTCAACTCTTTCTCAAAGGAAATATTTTCATTGTTGACTTAATTGAGTTCTCTTCCCATGTCACCTTGTCAAGTTAAATATCAGGGAGTCGGGTTTGTGATGATGATGGTCACCTTTCCCGGAAATTTTATTTTTTCCCAGGTCCAAAGGTCGTTTGAGGATGAAAATAAAAATTCATTTTAGAGCAGTGCCGTGTTAAAATTGTGCAATGTTTATGAAATAAATTCATTGGAAGGCTTTTAGTGTAACTGTTCTGAGAAAAACAGAATTAAAACCCCAACAGAAAATATTTTTGAAATTAGTTCAAGCTAAACGCTCACATTAATTCTTCATCCGAGTGTGCAATATTTATGAAATCGAGTTCCTCTTTAAAGGGTGCATTATTTTTGATTTCCGAAAGGCATGAGAGATTAAAGGAGAGTAAAACTCATTAACAAAACTCGTGAAAGTCTTAAGATCTATCACATAACCGATTAGTTTCATTGTCCTCAGTAAGAAGGAAAGATAACTGTAACTTTCATCCAACCATGGCTATAAACTCAAGGACTATTACATTGCGACAGTGATTCATGCTACAGTTGCCCACAACGTGGTCAAACTTCCTCAAATATGCAACACCAACACTACAATCACCCTTCAATGTGACTACAAAATACCTTAACCACTTCAAAAATTAATTTTTAAATGTTCGAGTCACACCCCCTTACAAACCAAGAACATGACCCATCATAGAATGACTGAGGAAGGAGTATCAGACAAAAATCGGTGAGAATTAACTTTGAATTCATTTTAATCCTGTAATTTTTCAATTTCGTCAGCATCTTCAGTGTCCAATAAGTGTATTTTCTTTCGAAAATGATTCTCGATGGATTTTAACACTTCCATATCACTCTGATCTTGTACCAAGTTGATGGCTAATCCAGCTTTGCCAAATCTTCCCGTTCGTCCGATTCTGTGAAGGTACGTCTCGCAATCCGCTCTTCCGTTATTGTCTTTGGGTAAATCAAAGTTAACAACGATTGTCACCTGTTCTATGTCGATACCTATAAATGAATAAAAAATTCATTTTTATTTTTAGAAACCTGAGTAGGCAAAATTAATGACCTTTGCACACTAGACACTTTTTGGTGTTGTTATTTGGTTCGCTATTACGTCACTCGAGTCAAATTCTTAAAAGAACACAAAGGACTTGTCCAAATTCCCGCCCTACTTAGACACCTGCAGAAACCCCTTAGAGGTTGAATGTCGAAATCACTGTACACTTCCTTAAAGAGCGTAGTAATATAGAATGAGAATTAACAGATGGTTGGTTTCATAAATATTGCACACTTTCTTGTTGAGTTTGTCATAAGTGATGTACATGTCTAGAATGGTGCCTGCAGGCGTCAAAGTAAGCCAAACGTCTGGACAAAAATTTAACTAACATAACAGTGACAGTCGTGAAAATCTCACAATTCTGCTTGATTTCTATTTTATCTACTTCAATTATTAACTAATTAAACCAGAATGAAGAGCTGTACCTCTTGATAACACGTTCGTTGTGATCAAAACCTTTTCCTTTCCATCTCGGAATCTATTTAGAACTGCTATCCTCTGTTCGACGGTTAATTCACCCGACAACATGGCAACTGCGTGACCATCTTTTGACATTTGCTCGGACAACCAACTTGCTGTTTTACGGGTCTAAAAATCGGAAACGGAAATCGTTGACCAAATTCACCCAAAGATGCATATATCCTGGCACTCTGTCAATGTTTACAAAACTACTCACGTGACAGAATATCATGGCCTGTCCAATGGTAACAACGCCATAGATATTAATGATAGCTTGGTACTTCTCTCTCTCATTCTTACAAACTACGTAGTATTGCTTGATATTGTCTAAACTTTCTTCTTCCCTTTTCAATCGCAAAACTAAAGGATTTGACAGGATTCCTTCTGCGAATTCCATGACCTCGCGTTCGTACGTAGCAGAAAACAACATCATCTGACATTTTTCACTGAGCATTCTTAAATAAAAATTCTGAATTTTAGACAGAGAAAAGAAAATCATCAGAGTTTCACATTCAATTAATAAAATATCTTACTTTCTTATTCTGAACACTTGATCTTGATGCCCTTGAGTGGAGATCATTAAATCAGCTTCATCCAGAACAAAAACTGTGATCTTCGATATATCAAAAAATCTATATTTAAGACCCCAATCGAGAACTTTTCCTGGAGTTCCTATTATAATGTGTTCTCGGAGTTTTGTTCCCCTGGGAACTAAATCACAACAAAACCTATTAGTACTTTATTTTTAATTATTGTTGTAGTAATACAATGATTACAATGCTCACCTTCTTCCCCACGAACTGCGTATCTCAGTAATATTTCTGGACAAAATGCTCCCATTTTGGCAGCAACTTCACCCGTTTGAATGGCAAGTTCATAGGTTGGACTGAGACAAAGGACTTGTGGGTAAGCTTTGAAGGATCTACCCTGCTAAGCATTGCTAAGGTAAATGCAGCAGTCTTTCCAGTACCACTTTGAGATTGAGCTATTAAATTTATCGGAGGATCTGCCAATAATGTTGGTAAGGTTGTCTCCTAAATAAATTAATTAGACAAATTAATAACAATGTTTTCAAGATACCAGATTTCGATTTGGTGAATTATATAGGTTGAGAATTACATACCTGGATTTTGGAAGGTGTGTTAAATCCCATAGTGTATAACCCCTTTAACAACTCTGGTTTCAAATGTAATTCACTAAATGACTTAACAGAGTACAATGGAGAGTTTGGATCTTTTCTTTGAACTTCAATATCATTCTTGTTTTCCACTAGACCTTTTCGAATGATTTTCTGGAGGAATGATTTTTCAGCAGCTGATATTGTATCTGATGTTTCTTCTTCTGGGAAGGGAACACTTTCATTTTTTTCAGATGAATCCTTCCCTTCTTTCCCTTGTTCTATAGCAACATTTGACATCTAAAACGCAGATATTGAAAAATTTTGTTAGTTAAGATACACCATAAGATGTGGATTTAGTCAGATCAAATCTCAAACTAAAAATCATAATTCAAAAGGGGTTCTGACACTGTCTTGATTATCTCAGCAGAATTTTATATATTCATTCATCTTGCAAAAGGTGATAGGTGTTAATTAATTATTTTACATTATAATTGTAAATCGTCTTCTGTTCAAACTCCCAGCACCAGTTTCATTTCCTATCTGAAGGCTTTTCTATGAGTGATGAAATATGACCTGGGTTTCCAGGTAGATACTAATATGGTTAGTGATTTGGTACTGGATGTAGTAAATTTAAGACAAATTGAGAACATGTTTAAATTGTGCATCTGCATTTATGTGATGAAGCAGTCATGAATCTGAATTTGTATTTATTGTCTCTTTGTTCTTATGCTACCCTCATTACCAATTCATCATTTGATGCAATATTAGACAACACGAAGTTTTTCAACCAGACTTAATTATATTTAATCAAAATTTTTTTATTACTTTTTTGTTTAGGTGTCTACAATTAAAATTAGGGTTTGAAACGTGCTCTATAAAAAAAAACGAGAATCACTAATGAGAGATGTCAATTTTGAGGTTAGGTTTTTTTACATGAAGGAAATCTCATTTTCTCTCAATTTATTCCACTTCCAATTATCAAAACCCATATCGAGGAACAAATTTTTACAATAATCCACGTTTCCTAAGAAATATCGTTATTATATACAATGTTTACGAACCTTATTACTTAAGAGTTTTTCCTGCTCACTGGCGGCCGCAGCCCAATTAACATCAGTCGAATGCATCTTTGTTGATACAATACTGAAACTTGTTCACGTCTAACGAGGAACGAAGTATTATTATAATGTGATCGAGTACCGATATATCAAACTAGCAACTAAACTAAATTAGAATCAACAAAACTTGTAAAACCTCTTGTATAGAGAGGTTTACAAACCCAACGTTGAGTAGGACGTATAAAACGCTCGGATCCTGATTGGCTAATAAAAGCTTCGTTCGTAAAACGTTTATTGTTCGACAAAAGCGTGGTTTCGGGTTTTACGAGGTGATTCAGTTTTATTTTTGTTTCGTTTGAGCGAAATAATAATTTATGATGTTAAATTTTTATTTAAAAACTCTTTATAGATATTGGTTTTTAATTTAAGCCTACTTAGTTTTTGGTTTTCTTCTGACATTTTAAATGGCGTCGATGTCAAAAGTAGAATTCTTTGTTTTTCTTTAAGTTTTCATGACCGGGTTTTAAACTTATGAAAGTTTTTCAAACCGCACATAATACGATATATTATGTTCTATAAATGTATAAGAAGCTGTGACTTGGAATAAAATATGACAACAAATCAGTTCGGTAAAAATTTAAATTTCTGTGGGGTTGGGTTGGGAGCGTAACGAACAAACCCTCCAGACGAAAGATTCGTAGTTTGATTCGCGGACGGTTGAAAAGTTTTCACTTGAGAAATAGTTTTAATAATAACGTGAAGAATAATACATTCATTTGACAGGACTTTTTACAGAACTGCGTAAAAACGTGTAGATAAGGAGTGACATCAAAATTCTGGTCCTTGCAAAAAAGTAAGACAAAATTATTTTTTGCATGTGTCAAAATGGAGGTGAAGGGCTATTGGCAATCATTATTTTTTAAATTAATTAGTTCCATTAGTAATCATGATTGAGTAATCAATAATATATATTTAAATTGTTTTGGATTTTGTTGGAGGAAGGCATGGCGGATTTGGCTGGTCAGATGACCTTGAACATGTCAAGGTTGTTTGGTTTTCTTCATACCAATCAGAATATTTTTAGATTTTCATTTTTTTTTGCTTTGACCATCTTAGGACAACATTGTTTCAAGCACCCCAGTCAGTTTACCTCCTGAGATAGTTTGAATTGATATGTTTATCCTAATGAGGAAGTTGTTAAATGCTCACTGACCAGAAGTGTTGTCTATGTTGTGAACCTTAGGAGGTCATGTGATGGGGTAGGAAAAGGTTTTGGGATTATTGGCAGAAGTTTGGGTTAGGTGAGGATCAGAATTTAAAAATTTTTATCTGAATTTTCCAATTTTGTCATCATAAAAAGTTACATCCAATCAGTAGCTCTAATCACTCTCTTCCTGGATTATTTAGGACACCAAAAATGGGAGTATTCAGAGGTGGGTTAACATATGAGGGTAAGATGGGGTGTAACTTTGTCTAAAATCAAATCAGATCAGATGTAATAAATCCTTACAAAAGGTTTGATCCACTTTTATAAAACCCTTTTCTTGTATAACAACAAAAATGTCCCAAATTTCTTACTAATTTTATTATAAATACAATTTAAAGTGCATTTCCTAATGAAATAGGTTTCAAACACAAATTGGGAGTTTTAGTTGACAGGGACATTTGTTTGATATTAATGAAACTGTATAAAAAGTCTAACTGTTGTTACTGTATTTATTCATTCTGAACTTTCAGGAGTTTAACTTCTGAATTTTTAATTGTTTTCTCTTCAACATTTAAGTATCTATGAATAACTGGAGAAAATAGTTTTGGATCCATCGTTTTGGGGTCATTAGGTCCGGTTAGAAAACTGACAATGAGACCTACTATCACAACTCCTATGGTTCCTATACAAGCGTAATACACGTAGGAAATAGTGTAGAGGGGAAATGGCTCACCTCTGAAAATTAAAAATAAAGTTAATTGCAATTAAATGGATAAGAGGATGTTAGCAAAAGTTCATATATACTCACGGGTCAGTTACACCTAATTTGGTGCTATTAGTGAGCAATTTATTGTAGATGAAAAGCGTTTCATTATCGCAACCTTGAATGGATGTAGGCTTTTCTGGGAATCTGATTTGTTTTTTTGTTATGGCAATTTGAGTTCCCACAGACATCCAACCGACGAAAAGGGCACTCGTGATTCCGCCCACCAGAGCCCCCGTCGAATTTGCTTGGGGGAATAACATGCCGAGTGTGAAGATTCCGAGAAGAGTTCCTGCGGTGATTCCTGCTAAACTTCCCGACGTCTGTAAAATTATTTGAGAATGAAAGCCGTGCTTGAATGAGATAAGACAAAATGTATTTTTAGAATGTGCTCATGAAATTTGTTCAGAGCACACGAGAAATGATAATAATTATTCGAATCGGAAACTATACTGCAATTTAAAGTGTACTTTGACCTGAAATACACGGAAAACAATTAAATAAATTATAATCACAGGGAAAAGTCGCGTTTCTACATTTTGACAGAAGCTCTGTTCTAACCGAAGTCTTTAAACATAAATAAAACTTGATGTGAATATATAAATCATACTTGGATCAATCCTCCCAGCTTATCGACGACAAAAGCCAATGTCAGAAGAATGATTCCTATTATAAACACTATGATTTTCATGTATAAAGCAGCAGACGCTTCTGTGAGTGGTTTCCTATGAAGAGGACGAATGAAATCTTGAAGTATGACACCTGTCATGGAGTTTAAACCAGTGGACATAGTGCTAAATCAAAAAATCGTTTTTATAAATTGTATGGAATCGAATTTGTAAATGTCTGCTTTTGCACATTCTCATTACCTCAGAGCCGCACTAAAAACTCCCGAAACGAATATCCCTGGTAGGGCAGGTATGTGGCTTGTGATTTTCATAACGAAATAGGGAAGCAGCTGATCGGATTTGGATATTATCTTAGCTTTGACTGGATCGCAGGCGTAAAAAGCAGCATATATTACCATACCCGTGTAGCAACATAAACTGACCAGTGAGGCTATGCCGAGGGCGAATATGCCGATGGTTCTAGAAAGAGAGATTGTAAGATAAATTTAAAGCTGTCGCACTGTCGGGAATCATGTTAAATTTGGGATAAATTGAGAAATTAAAACTTACATTCTGGCTTTGGTTAGGGTGGGCATTGCCAAACATCTCTGAACCATGGCTTGGTTAACAGTACACGAAGCCAGATGGTGGAAGAATTTTCCGATACACAAATTCCAAAAGGTGTGACGAATGCGAGGATCCAAACTCATACTGAATGTTGAATACAAAAAATAAAAATTCGTACAGAATGATACCGATGGAATGAAATATCGTGAATACTATCCACATTTGCTCCTTACTTAAAAAAATCTATTCGTCCACTTTCACTATTTCGGTCCCAAACATTTTTAACACCACCAACATCCACTGTTCCCATTATGGCAACGACTAAAACTCCAAAAACCATGAGAATCATTTGAAGAGTGTCACTCCAAACCACCGCTTTAATACCACCCTGTAAATCAAGTTCTGTATAGGACGTCGTTGAAAACTACAGTCATCTTCACTGGTGAGCTTTGGTTTCGAATTCATTTACGAAACGAACACAGGAAAGTGTGTGCAATAATTATGAAATGATGTCCCACCACTGAAGATGATTATAGCTTTCGGTAATAATATATATCAATTGACTTGAACTGCTCACCAGTGTCGTGTAGAAAATGCAAACGATGCTGACAGTGGGTATCAAGATATAGAGACTGATTCCTGTTACTTGTGAAAAAGCCAGCGCTGGGACGTAAATAACTATCGGGATGTAGAGTAACTGGAATAGAAATTAAAATTCGGTATCATAGTTTGATTGAGGCTTTGAAATGAGATTTCTAAGTCTCCTCGTGGTGCTAACACTTATCCTTACCATTTTGATGAGGAACAGTGCGGATCCTAACATTCTCACTGTTTTGTTAAACCTGACCTTAAGATACTCGTACGAAGATACAATTTGAAGAGAGTAAAAAACGGGAATGTAAACTTTCATCATGCAGATGCTAACTAGTAACTCGGGAATGATGAGAACCCAAAACTGAGTTCCGTATACATAGATTTCCGACGGGAGTCCTATCAGGGCAATGCCGGATATGTAACTGAAAGAAAAGTAAATAAATAAATAGCGGTTCGAGCAGGAACACAATCTCATCGATCCAAATTTCACTTGCCTCGCTATCAGCGACATCGATATGGGGAATATTCCCATTTTTTTGCTGCCCATCAGATATTCCGTTGTCGTATTTTGCTTTTGCTTGGCGAAAAATGCAAAATAAACGCCAATTAGGGCCGAGAGCAAAAGCATTAGGCCGAATACGGCATAGTCAATAGCATCAAAGAAAACGTGCGTATTCATCTTTTGATTTCCTTTCGAATAATTGACCTTACGAAATATGAGGGACACCAACGTCAGCAGTAACAACAGCAATTCCCAGCGGTTTTTTCTTCGAGACTGACTTACATCACTTTTACCCGGTCATCTGGATGGAAATCTAGGAATCAAAACTTTTAATAAGTCTCTGTAAAGTTTGTCTTTACGACTTTTATATATACAAGGGTTCTATATATACGAGAACCAAGGCCATATCTATATATACAAGAACAGGGCAAGGCCATAGACCCTCTCCCTTCACGTTCTTCCTCATACAGTTCTCTCTCATTGTAGTGAACCAGAAAATGATGTCGGTTCTCTGCGTTACACCAAATATGCTACGGTAAAAGTGATAAATCCGGAGAATACATTTATATATATAATTACCAACGATTATTCATAACCACTAAATAAGATATTAGTAATAAATTTGATATATTAAAGACTATTTATCACATTTACCGGTTAGTTTATAAAACCTCCAACTTTTAATGGCGAATTTAATTTAAAGTTTGCTCAGATTACAAGTTGGGGATTTGACCTAGACAGTAAATGTGATAAATATTTAGTAATTTATCAAATATACCAAGCTTAGTTGGTGATTATGAATAATCGCCGGGAATTGTATATATTTTTCCCCGATCTATCATTTTCACCGTAACATATTTGCGATATCACTTTCGGTCCACATAATTCTTAGCATTAACAAAACCAAAAACGTTTCAACAGTAGCTAGGCAGTCTATAAAATGCCGGAATTCAAACGGTTAGATAGATAACAAAAATCAAATAAATTACTCAGTTGATTTATATTCGAAGAATTTTTGTGTGATTTCCACATCGGGTGAATGAAACTGTTGGTATGTTCGTTTCTAAGGCAATTTAATGGCTTTCAGATATCCGTGGGGATGTTTAAGATTTTTAAATGTTACAAAGTATGTATATTAATATATAAATATACAGAATATATTAATGGTTAATAACAAGTTGAGTGTTAAATTGAATTCACTTGGATCTAGCTGTAAATAATTCTGTGAGAATTTATTTATGGAATGAATGTTCAGTGAAAATGTGCAGTACTCATGAAATGAAACCTCCATGAATGTATGAAAGTGTGCAATATTTATGAAATGGAAGTTATATGTAAGTGTGCAATACTTATGAAATAAATCCTACAAAAAGTGTACAATAATAATGAAATGAACACTCCACAAGAATGAGCATTACTTGCAAAATGAATTACTCAAGAAAGTGTGCAATATTTACGAAATGGAAATTCTATGAAAGTGTGCAACACTTATGAAATAAATCCTCTAAAAAGGAGTGTAATTTTTATGAAATGAGCTCTCCAAAAAAGTGTGCAATATTTATGAAATGAACACTCCACAAGAATGAGCGTTACTTGCAAAATGAATTACTCAAGAAAATGTGCAATATTTATGAAATGGAAGTTATATGTAAGTGTGCAATACTTATGAAATAAATTTTCCAAAAGTGTGCAATATTTACGAAATGGAAATTCTATGAAAGTGTGCAACACTTATGAAATAAATTCTCTAAAAAGGAGTGTAATTTTTATGAAATGAGCTCTCCAAAAAAGTGTGCAATATTTATGAAATGAAAGTTATATGTAAAAGTGCAATACCTATGAAATAAATTTTTCAAAAAGTGTGCAATATTTATGAAATGAAGTGGGAGGACCTCCTCCCGTATCCTGTTATACCCTGTAAAAAAGGGTGAAAAACGGGATTAAAGCCACTATTATATTTATGAAATGAAAATTCTATGAAAATGTGCAATATTTATGAAATGAGCCCTCCAAAAAAAGTGTGCAGTATTAATGAAATGAACGCTCCACAAGAATGTGCATTACTTACAAAATGAATTACTCAAGAAAGTGTGCAATACTTTTAAGCCTCCAAATCTGTGCAATATTTATGAAATGGATGTTCTATGAACGTGTGCAGTAATTATGAAATGGAAATTCTATGAAAGTGTGCAATACTTATGAAATGAACCCTCCGAAAAATTGTAATTTAAAAAAAATGTAAACTCAAATCCAAGGAGTCTTTAACTTTCACGATGGTTCGTGTTCATTATCTACTAAAGACTGTGTAGTGGTTAGTCGAGTGCAGGTGAAACATTACCGCAGAACATGTTTGTAGTTTTCAACATGGATGAAAGGTCTGAACGATGCAAATTTGTCTTGAGCGTCTTAATAGCCCCCACAATGTCATTTCTAACAGTAATAGTGACAGCCCCGAAAATCTCTAAGTTCTGCAAAAGGTGTCTGTAGGCGAGTTTAAACAAGAAAAATTTCTAATAGCCTATTGTATAACTTACCCAAACTCTCAAAATGTTAGTATGACTATAAAAGGGACAGTTATGATGAACAAAAACTTTAGAGAAAATCCTTTAAAACTTTACTACAAATATGTGAAACTACACTCATTGATCATTCCTGATGACATGGTGACAAAGTATAAAACCAAAAACCAAAAACTTAGAACATTCACACTACAGCACTACCAAAATAAAATTTTGTTTGCGATCTTCCGTCAGCGAAAGGCTGTGGGAGACTGACCTTATGATGCGTCTGAAAATGATGAAGATGAAAAAGGTGAAGAAGAAGAAACGTTCGGTGTCCTCCAGTTACGTTCAACGATAAGTATCACAGTGAGGTCGTATCACGTCTTTTGTCAAAAACTGAGGAAGATAATAACCGACAGAACAATCATTGCTTGTGTAAATATAGAATGACTGAGAAAAAATTTTTTTCTGTCTTCCTCAATGGTGTTACAAAATAAGACGAGAAGAAAAATTATTTTGTGACGATTTGTTTCGATTTATAGATAGACTGCTGACGAGAATACTGTTGGACGGAATTGTAAGGAAGTTGTAGTGGTTTGATACTCTTTCAAGGATCGGATTCTCCGAAAAGTCACATATCGTGTTTAAGAATTGATCCTTCAGGGGAAGTGTAGTGTTTGGGTGACAGGAAATCAAATCGGTAGCTTGTAACTCACCAACAGAATTTGGTTTCATTAAAGAAGACCCATTTGACATAGGACTTTCATTTCATAAATATCGCACACTTTCATAAATTCATTTCATAAATATTGCACACTTTCTTGAGAAAATTATTTTGAAAAATATTTATTGCACACTTTCATAGAATTTCATTTCATAAATATTGCACACAATCATACAACTTTTATTTCATAAATATTGCACACTTTCTTAGAACTTCCATTTCAGAAATATTGCACACTTTCTTGAGGAAAATCATTTTGAAAGTTATGCGCATTCCTGTGGAGCGTTCATTTCATAAATATTGCACACTTTTTGAGAGAATTGTTTCACAGAATTATTTATCGCACACTTTCATATAACTTTCATTTCATAAATATTGCATACAATCATACAACTTTTATTTCATAAATATTGCACACTTTCTTGAATAATTCATTTTGCATGTAATGCACATTCTTGTGGAGCGTTCATTTCATAAATATTGCACACTTTTTGGGAGGTTTGTTTCATAAGTAATGCACACTTTCATACATAAATTCTGAAGTCGACACGAAGGTCGCAGTTACAGGGTGGTCATGTAGCAAAGTTTCCTTTTGCTTAAATTTTACCAGGTTCATTAGTCTGTCAGGTTTTTAAGGGATTCACGTCATCGCTACGAGTAAGGAATGATCAACATGAAACTCTCCCGAAGTTTTAAATGATTCGAGTCAGGTAAGCAAAGAATGAGATCCATAATTTTATTCTTAGATACCAAGTCAAGCTTACTGTCTAGGTTAGGAAGTTTAGAGTCCCCGGGAAATGATTTACAAATTTGATTGTCAAGAAAGCGCCAAGTTGATTTTAGGTATGAAGGCGAAGGAGCTTTAAACTGATAACCTTCATTGTAAAGTGACTACAAAGGTAAGAAGAGAGTTGGATGTTCTCGTATATAGGATATTTAGGCGCGATGATTTGATACAGTATCGCTTGTGAATGTTATTATATAAACAAGCCCTCCGTGATTCAGGGGTTAACATCAACGGAATTCGTGAGGATACAGACACTTCTACCACTCTTAAGTTTTATTTATTAATTAAAAAGTTCTCTAATGGTTGTACAAAGCTAGGTACATACACAGTGTGCAGTGTATGGTAGTAGTGATGGAATAACTTTTTGAAAATGACACTATTATGTACTATACAGTCTTTTTTGACAATCAATACGAACCACTTTGAAAGCTAAATACGTCTTGCGCGTGAGATTACGCTTTATAAATACTGCACACTTTTTTTGGAGAGCTCATTTCATAAATATTGCACACTTTCATAGGAGTTTCATTTCATAAATTTAGTGGTGATTTTAATACCGTTTGTCATCCTTTTTCGGGGAGTACAACAGGATGCGGGAGGAGGTCCTCATTTCATAAATATTACACACTTTTTAGAGGATTTATCTCATAAGTATTGCACACTTTCATAGAATTTCCATTGCATAAGTATTGCACACTTTTTGGAAATTTATTTCATAAATATTGCACACTTACATATAACTTCCATTTCATAAATATTGCACACTTTCTTGAGGAATTAATTTTGCAAGTAATGCAAATTCTTGTGGAGTGTTCATTTCATACATAATACACACTTTTTGGAGTATTTATTTCATAAATATTGCACACTTTCATATAAATTTCATTTCATAAATATTGCACACTTTTTGGAGGATTTATTTCATAAGTAATGCACACTTTCATACATAAATTCATAAATCGACACCAAGCTCTCAACAAACTGAGGATACTTTCAGGTGCCTGAACGATGAAAGACAAACTATATTTGGTGTATATTTAGTATATAATCATACTATCATAATACAATCTACACCAACCTGTAAATGATTATTGACACGAACAAAATGAACATTCATTCATTTGTTGAATATAATGTTTTATACAGTTTTGTATTAGTTGATCAACAAACAATTAAAAAATACGAAAGTCTAAAACAGCGCTGTCCAACTTATCATAACCCGTGGGCCTTATTGCCTTCACCAAACATTTCGGGGGGCCAATAAGGTGGGCCAACTATCATCAGACGTTAAACGAATTGCTGCTGTATTCAACCATGTTAACTGAAGTTACGCGAACTTAATAGTATCTAAATTCATATTAAATTTAAATTTTGACTTAGTAAATAATACTGTAATAATATTTTGGTCACATAAATTTATTCGTAGTAAAATGTACTAGTTGAACAGCCCTGGTCTAAAATAAAAAATTTCTGTATTACTAACCTGTATAGTATTTGACAAATTCATGATGTTGGTTAAAAGCTATCCATCGCAAGGTGTTATTTTTGGTTTTAGCCACTTAATTTCTGTTCAACACTCTCTCTTCCCTTTCCAGGGATATTTCTGGATGACTGTATGCCAGTAGGTACGAGTATGAACCCCGTGACTTTGTTTTAATTACAAAATAATTACACAAAGATGGTTTGTTTTAATTTACACTAATTTACCTTCCATTGATGTCTAAATTACAGTATCAATTAAAACCTCTTCTTTTTGTATTTCTTCACAGGAATCATGGGCTTTTATTTGATTGTGCTGTCGGCGATAATAACATTCTTCATTTTCCTGGCATACCGTTTTTTGAAAACGGTAAGCAGTTATGAGTATAAACATATCGAAAGGATGTATCAAGGACCAAAGCTGAAACCTATTCTGGGTAACGCTTCGGAGTTTGCCGGCCTGGATTCGTCTGGTATGACACATTTGATTTGTAAATATTTTGTTGAGTAGTATTTTAGTAAATCAATTAAGATAATATAAAACTCGAAAGCATCCACATCACTCAGCTAATATGCAAAGTAACTGGTTTGCCAAATTTCGTGACTGGGTGATGTGCACGTTAATCGCCTTCGTATCGGTAAAGTTTAGAAGTTTGTCTAACTAACGTTACAAATTAATTGATAGAAACAGGAAATTACAAATAAAATAAAAATATAATATATGACTAATAAATATAATAAACATTTATAATATTAAAGGTGATGATCCAAAGATAGCCTGCCAAAACAATTCATTTATAAATATTAATAATATCATTTTTATTGTACGAATATAGTTGTAAAATATTTGAATAGTATAAATATAGCTAAATTATATAATATATCATATTTATAATATTAAATTATAAATGTCACATTTGGTGGTGGTTCGAAGTTGGCCTAATTGAAAAAGTATTACATTTATTTATAAATATTAATATCATAATAACTAATAATCATAATAAATATCGTAATAAATAATTCCTTGTACCACATACAGTATATCTTAAACTGAAGGACAAAAACTCAACAGTGCTGCAATGCTGCACATCAGGATAAACATGTTTTCCCATCTTTAGTCTGCTGAAGCCATCAACTTTAATGCCCAGGGGCGAAATAAAGAAATATATTATTATATTATTAATATTATTTTTGTTTAAAATGATTCGTATAGCTTATAAATGAACTATAATACCTAAAACCATAATTATCATAGTAATATTATTTTTATTTTAATATTTATAATATTAAATTATTATTATCAAAATAAAAATTATATTTCTATGATAACTATGGCATTAGTTATTTTGATTTTATAATATTAAATGATAGATATCAAATAAACACTTATAACATTAAATTACTACATACATACACATAAATACTTTATGATATTAAATTATAAATATCACAATTGGTGGTGGTCCGAAGGTGACCTGGTTGAGACAAAAATTCGGCAATTTATATTTATTTATAAATAGTGTTAATATCATAATATCATTTTTATTTTAGTATTTATAATATTAAATTATAGCAAAAGGAAATAAAATGTGCAAAATTAGGAACTGATTTCTTTTTGAATTGTGCATCATTAATGAAATGAAAAGTTTATATGAAGTCTGAATTATCTACGAGACTAATATTAAATTTAAATATGTAGTATTTATTTTAAGAAATAGTAGATAATTTTATTTTCTCATAAATATTGCACACATGTTAATTTTAAGTCTGTAGAAATGTTGCTGTTGTTCCAGCAAAGAACTTGTTTTCAGTTTGATTATTAATTGGGTCGCTTCAGTTAATCTGTAGAAGGACTTATTTGTGGATTTGGGTGATATTATGTGTGTTCAATGTTTTATTTATTTATTTATTTTATTTTTTAGGCGTTTTCTATAAAATCCAGGAGCTTTGCGATCAATTTGAGAGGTTCACTAGACTTTGGATCTTAAGTTCTCCGTATGTCATCATCTACAAAGCAAAGGACATAGAGGTGAGTAAATGAGAGAAATGGTTTCGTTGGGAAAGAATTTAAAACGAGGACAAACTTTTAAGAAAATTCCGCTGGGATAAAACAAAATGGCACTTGGCAATGAGTAATATCAGAGAAATAATGATATATGATATAGTGGAACCTCTCATATCGAGAAATTCGCTTAACGAGCAACATACATTCCAAAAATGTCTCTCACAATTTTGGCATAATGACCGACATGTACATGAGGAATCCCCGACAGTTTTTGTTTGGCCTGGAACGCATTATCCTATTTCACATATTTATATGAAAAAAATTGTTTCGCATAACGAGTAACTCCGGAACGAATTAAACTCGTTATGAAAGGTTCTACTGTAATTTAAAGAATTTTTCTTGTAAAAGTTTGCGAGAACCTGAATTTCTGTTCTGGTGAGGGGGTAATAAATATTATACTAAAATTTTCCTTATATTGTTATATACTTTTAGGTCTTACTTTCTAGTACAACGCATATTATTAAATCAAATGTGTATGAATTCCTTCACGATTGGACCGGAACTGGTTTATTAGTTTCTGATGGTGAGTCCTGATATTATAATTTGTGTGGAATTTTTACATAAACATTTGTGAGTTTAACCCACTAAGACATCATGCCACAATCAACAATGAGACTGTAGTGACTAGCAACTACAGGAAAATACGTCCAACAGGATTCACCAGACACGCTTAAGACTTACGGATTACTTGAATGATTTCTGACATCTGGACTTACAGTAAATACGCGGATTCACAATTGATATACTGAATACTGGATTACTAGCAGAGTGACTGCTCTGGACTCTCCGACTGACATTTGAAAACACTACCTTCGAGTACAGCCTTTCTGCTACTGAACTAACTTGGATTCAGGGAGGTATTTATACTGAAAACTACCCTTAGACTGTGTCAGTGGGATGTCCATGATTAACGGATTGCAGGTACATTTCCGTATCTCCTACTTCAGTCCCGTTGTCTTTGGGGTTGGTATTACTGTTTGAATCTTATGTAAAAGACCCCAAATTTAGAACATTTAGGATTTCAGGACATGGATGGTTCTGGTCAACACAAAATTTGAAACATGGGGCATTGAAGGCCTGGGTCATGACAAGCCTGCCAGACTTTTTGTCAACTTAAAGCTTCTGGTGCCGGTTATCTAAGGGAGTTTGAGAGTTGGGGGTTGAAGATCAAAAGGATATTATGTCCAGCTGAAGGTTTTTATTCGATATTATTATATAATAATACTTATCTGTTTTTATCATTGTTGTAGGTCCTAAGTGGAAGTCTCATCGAAAAATTTTAACGCCAACGTTTCACTTCAAAATCCTCGAAGATTTCGTCACTGTTTTTAATGAGAATGGATCCATATTAATTAATAAACTGTCGGATTTTGCGGGGAAAGGAACTTTTGATGTTTATAAGTCCATAAACTTATATGCTCTGGATAATATATGCGGTGAGAATAAATTTTTGGTAGTATGGGCCTTCTACAAATATTTTGAAACTAGTCGCTGGAGGGTAGATACAAAGCGAATAAGGCCATTAGCGAAGAATCTCTGTTATTATTATTATTATTTGTTTGTTGCTATATTGTTATTAATACTGTATTGGTTGTTACACCACTCAAATCGATTTCTTGGAAGTTAGAGAATTTTCTGTTAGAAGTTTTGCATAACTTAGCATCTACAGGCAGGATAAGAGTTTGGTCTCAACTGTTCGACTAGACTTTGATTAGAATTTGTCTTATTGTTTCAAAAATTTATTTTGAATTTATTTAAGGGTGGTTTATGTCACGAATCACATCAAGTTCAAAATTATGGAATTAGTGTCACTAACATGAAACAAAATTTTTACAGAAACGGCGTTGGGTGTTAAGATTAATGCTCAAAAGGATTCTGAATCAAAATACGCCAATGCTGTGAAAGAGTAAGTGAAGCTTTTTTTATTTTAACTGAACAGTATATTTAGTTATACTATTGTTTAAAGTTATTGTCGTCGTGGTTGTTCATTTTTGTATAAGCACAAAATATTGCTGAGTTCATTTCCACGCCTCTCCCATTCAAGTATGAATAAAGGAAACCTTCTTCCGACTACAGCCAGTGAGTGAAGAACTATCGTATTTATTATATGTAGGTTCAGGCTGTTACATACATAACAGTTATACGATATATAATGTATAACTCCCAGCTGTTATTCATAATCACCAGCTAAGCTTTGTTAATGTGACAAATTACTGAGTGTTTATCACATTTACCGGTTAGTTCAGAAGTTTCCAAACTTTTTTGTGTCATAGACCCGTTGCCATGTTTTTCGGTTTTGGGTTGACACCCTACGTACCTGATTTTTAAATTTCACTGTAGTGAAGTAAATTTCTTACTTCATAGGTACTTTTATAAATAATATTTATGTCTTTATATTATAAGATAGTATAATGTAAGTAAATAGGTACTATCAGTGTATGTTGAAATCCACCATCGTGGACCCCCATTTTCATTTCATGGACCCCTAAATTTTTTTTTGCTGAAGTAGACCTCTTGCAGGTTGGCATAGATCCCTGGAGGACGATATAGACCACTTTGGGGGCCACTGGGTTAGTTTATAGCAGGGGTCGGCAACCTTTTTTGGCCGCCGGTCAAATTCAACCAAAATACGAGTATTAAAGAGACGTTTGGGTCAGAGATATATTCGTATTAAAACAGCGACAGGACAATGTCGCTGCATCCGCATACTATCGGCTGATTCCATATCCAGTCAGGCGGGATGGAGCTTTAACTTATACTTTTATATGTTATACTGGATTCAAATTTGGTACCTTCATAACTTTGCGACAAAAATTTTTTGGGGAAAAGAAAAATTGTTTGTATATCTTTTATTTTCGGAACTAAAGTGGGTCACTTGAAATTACCAAATGGGTCACCGGTGACCCACGGGTCATAGGTTGCAGACCTCTGGTTTATACGATACCCAACTCATAATCCGAGCAAAGTTTTATTGGTTTCCCCATTACAAGTTGAAGATTTTATAAACTAACCGGTAAGTGTGATAAATCCTCAGTCATTTCCCACATTTACAGAGCTTAGTTGGTGTCATTGAATAATCGCCAGAGATTATAAATATTCGTCTGATTTATCACTTTTACCGTAAGTTATTTATTAGGTGTAACATACAAAAGCGACATTATTTTCTGGTTCCCCTAATGTATTATAATAGTTAGTTGAGAATTTATTTAAGAGCCAAAAATTTGAGTTGGTCAACCATTTTGGTCGGAGCTTTTAAGAAGAAAAGAAGACTTGAGTACTTATAATTTTAAAATTGAATTAATTCATACAGTTAAAAAATTTCAAATTATCTAGGATTTACTGTTTTATTGACTCAAGGAAAACTTTCCAAAATTTCTGAATTGATAGAAATGGAACCAAAACAACTTCTTATTTTTATTTTACTTAGAATTCGCAGCGTTGTGAGCTTAATGACCGCAAAACCTTGGGTATGGTTCCTTCTCACGTTCAGTGAACAAGGAAGAGTTTATAAGAAAGCATTACACGTGATACACGAAACAGCCTACGACATCATAAATAGAAGAAAGAAAGAGTTGGATAAATTGGAAGTTAAGTTTCCGTTTGAAAATGGCAACGATGACAACTACATCGGTATGTGACATCCTAACCGAACCATAATCAGGTCTTGGCTGGATGTGTGTCCTCAATGAATTTGTTCTGTCGTTCCAGGTCAAAAACAAAGATTAGCTTTCCTTGATTTGTTGCTTCTGTCTAAGTCCATGAGCGATAAAGATGTTCGTGAAGAAGTGGACACGTTCATGTTTGCGGTAAAGTGAAATTGTCTTTGTGCTGTTGTTAATAATATCTTGTTGGTCAGCAGGATTTTTGAGCTTTCAATAATTTCCAGGGTCATGACACGGTGAGCTCAGGTATCAGCTTCACGTTATATGCTTTGGCTCACAATCAGGATGTTCAGGTTGGTAAGAGGAAATATTGAGTCAGGACAATTTTGTAGTCAATATTTATCTGATGCTTATTGCAAACAGGAAACTGCTTACCAAGAGCAATTAAAATTATTTGGAGACTCCGACAGAGATCCTACCTGGCAGGATTTGAATGAAATGAAGTATTTAGAAATGGTTTTGAAAGAAACTCAACGACATTATCCGAGCGTGCCTCTAATTGGACGAACCATTCACGAAGATCTGACCTTAAGTATGTAAAAAATTTGGCGACAAATCGAAAAAGGAAATTGTTTCCATCAGAAAGATAATTTTTTGTTTGTGTTTTTCCTGGGGGGTTTCTCAGGTGATGGTTTCTTCCTACCAAAAAGATCGTACTGTACCGTGAACATCTCCAAGCTTCACAAAGATCCGGAAGTTTGGCCAGAGCCTGATAAATTCAACCCTGACAACTTCCTACCCGAGGCGATGAGAAATCGAAATCCGTACTCATTCATTCCATTCAGTGCCGGACCGAGAAACTGTATAGGTATTGTAATAAATAAATGAAACATGAATTAGGTTGTTTAACTACAGTATATTCGTGACAAAAAGTATAATTAATGACAAACTAAAAAAGAAATTTTTTTCCCAGGGCAACGATTTGCGATGGCAGAAATGAAAAGCTGCATAAGTAAGGTTTTAAGAAGATTTAAAATCAACCCGAGCAAAGACCCAAAAAATAACGCTAAACCTGCTGGTCAGTTGGTCCTTTTCTCGAGCAATGGAATCAATATAGAATTAGAAAATAGAATCGGAAATGATTAGCTGTGATAGTTATCTCTTGCTTCCGACAAAATTGTTGTAATACGTCTAAGTCACCCACCACATTGAGATCTTTCATTCGAATCGTCAAGATGTCGATTGATGGAGATATTAACCTTTCACTTCGCTTTTTGCTTTTCATTATCCAGGTAAAAAATCTATTTTCAAAGTACTATCACGTTACTTGAATTTCTTTTAAATTTAGCGACCTTACAAACTCTTGACGAACTAAATAATGCTCGCTTTTAGTCTTAATCTATTTCATAAATTATGCACACATATACCACACCTAGGTGTTTACCGGAGATCCTGCCCTAACTATAACAGCTAGATCTCATCAAATTACCTTTTACAAACTACTGTAACAAATATCCAGAGGAGACTGGTCCCCTGTCTGGTCTAGTGAACCCCTCTACTTTGACTATTAGCTTGAAATGTAAATAAATAAATAATGAACAATTATTCATTGTAAAACTAAATACGACGTCTTTCTAGAATTGGTGTTAGGAATGCATAATCAAAAATTAATTAAACCGAATTAAATAAATAGAACAACATCACGACATCTTGTTAATATTAAAAAGGAAGTGTGCATTATTTATGAAATGAATCCAACCTATAACTGTGCGTTACTTTTGGATGGAGGGTTTCCATAAAGTGTGCCTAATTTGTAAAATGAGTTTATCCTGGAAATTTGTCATAAAAGTGTGCATTATTTATGAAAATTGTCTTTGAAAACTTTATTTTCTTAAGCACAATAAATGTCTAATGAAAAACGGAAGGCTTTTATGACTCGGGCTAATACCCTTCTCGCACGCACTGGTTAAAAAACCTTTTATCCACCTACAAAAACTTACGTTTTGAATATTTTTAAGTAAAAAAAATTTGTGAATTCTAAAATGGGAATCCATTTTCGATTTGGTCAACACCCTCATACTGTTTTGTTTTCTGTCCTTCTCTCCGATTTGATTCTATCATACTCTCAAAATGAATTTCTTCTTTTTGTTAACAGAGGTATAAACTATTTATTGATTTGATTCAAACATTCGAGGGCATTGTACCCTGTGATGAAAATTCTTAGTCACTACTTCTTGACTTTTTCTGGTGGCCACTGAGCAATTTTGAGTTTCGGACATGTGAACTATACAAAAGTAGTGAATAAAATTTGCATCACACAACTTATTTAAGTTAAAGTATAGTTGTAGTTGGAGTTTTAATCCCCTTTTTCACCCTTGGGCATAATAGGATGTGAGAGAGAGCTTAAACTCACAACGTTCCCAGTCAGGCAATTTAAATAATTGAACACTACACTACAGACCCTCTTATTTGGGTTAAATTCTAACACTGTTAATAGGTCATGAAGCGTTTTCTATTATTAAAACCAAAACAAAATCTAGGTTTCAAACTAGAACAAGTACAAACAGGTTCTTATATTAATACACGTTCCTATAACCAACAATTTATCGTTGTGGCGGCAAAAAATTGACGAATATCACGAACTACAGTTTCAGTATAAAAATTACATTACAAAGTCTTACGCTTCGTTAATTTTCCGCCATCGTTTTGTTCATTAATCACAGTTCTTTTGAGAATACAAAATTTTACAAAATTTCAACCTTCACTGTACCATTTGAAGCAAGATAAGGAAATCAAGTCACATTCATACATCTGTTCCTTACAAATTGTTACAAATTCACTCGAAATGAAAAAATCAATTTTAATTAATAGTTATCACCTACTCCTACACAACACTCTGGATAACTTGTTTAAAATTGTCTCAAATTCATACTCGGATTTCAAAACTATCCATTTACCTCTTATTTAACCTATCCAGTCGAAAAACTAAAAACTTTTTCCTTCTTTCCCATAGCCATGTTGTACCCAACCACATTCATAAAATGATGCGTTCACATCATTTATGATGTTTCCTTTTATTTCATGATTTCTCTTTTTTCTTTTTTTTCGAATACTTCTTCCACTGTTTGTGATCGAGCTCTGAAAAATCTTCACAAGTGCTGATTTCTTTGAGGTATTCCGACAACTTGAGAAGCTCCGTGTCTGTGTATCTGTTTATATGAGCTTCTCTAAATGCTTTGATTCTTAGGCCGTTATTGGGATTCATAATGAAATTCCTTCTTATGTCATCAAACATAATTGTGTTCTTCGCTGAATACTGTGGATACTTCCCCCAAATCACGCCCAGAGGTTTCACCTGTAAGTCATTCCAACCAGTTTACCTTTAAGTGTACTAAAAACAACCAAGTTAGAACTAATCAGCTTGGTTCGATCAAAACTTACATTGACAACACCATATTTAGGAGTGTGTATAGATATCATGGCGAGATTGTCCAGGTAGAATAATATTTTGTAATCAGTGTGTGTTGAAACTCCTAATAATTTCATTTTCTCTTCGATCCATTTCATACTTGTAGCTGACCAAATGACAATGTCATAGTCCTGAAAATGAAAGAAAATGAAAGTCTCACCCTACAAGCCAATTAAAAACTCTCTTATACTAAGACTTTGGGTACTGATTTAAGAATTGAAAACAATAATATGAATTTCTAAACATTACTTGAATGTGTTAAATAACTTCAGACCTGATGTCTAGACACAATGTGACAGAATGTATCAAAGTAGTGAGAAGCTTTGAGCCCCTTTTGCAAATAGAACCAACAAACAATAAAAATTATAAACGTAAATTCATGCCTCAGATTTACCTATCATCCTTTACATATCTTTGACTAATAAATAATTTTGACACTTTTTAAAGGAGTTTTGACTGATGTTACAATTGATTTACAGTAAGTTGTAAAAATTTCTGTATAAAAATTTACCTCATAAGCTGAAGTTAAAAACTCATGTAGATAAGGTCTCATTAACTCGGCTCCAGTTTCAGCTACAGATCTGTGGTCAAACAATGTGTAATCTATGTCGAGAACTAATAAATTTTTCCCAGCTCGAGGTTCATTTTTCTACAATTTCATACTCTTTAATTCTTCTTTCGATTTTGGAAAGATGAACCTGAAAAAAATAACCAAACAAAATAGTTCTACTCAGAAAGATCCTTTCCCATTTATCTGATTAATTTAAAGTACCAAAATGTAATGAAATATAAATCAAATTAAAAGATTTGAAATTTAAATAAGCTTTGTATAACAACCTCCATATTTTCAATGGCTATTTCATCATCCTCAATATCTAAGTCATTAACTACGTCTGGCATTCCTTCTGGAATAGTATTAACCTGAGTTATGTCATCTTCTAGCGAGCCCATCATCATAATCTTGAATCCAGGTTTTAAATTCAATGCCGATATCTTGCATGAGTCTTCAGCTGGTTTTGCTAAAAATACATAAATTTGCTGTTACAAGTACTTTGTACTTAAAAGTTTTAAAATGTTTGAGTTAAAATTTATGTACATAAGTTACATTATTGTTTAGTTTATGAAAAGTTAAAATTTATTAATCTGTTGGATATGAAGGTTTGTCATTTGTTACATCAGTTCACTTTTATCATTTTCCATTATGAACTATACTTTCAAAAGTTATGTTGATAAATGAAATTAGGAGTCAAATCAAAACTGTAATTAACTAAACCCAGTTAGAATATTTTGAAAATGAGTTTTAAAAAATTCTTTGATACTTTTATATTAAATAATTAGGTTGAACAACGCTTAAAAAAATCAGCTGCCTACTTTGACTCAGCAATGGGTACTGATTAAATATTTACCTTTATATTTAAGATTAAGTAACTTTTGCCTTTCGGGTCGAACACCCGTCGCTTTTGTATTTCATCTTTTAGTTTCTCAACTGTATCATTCTGTGTTAACTTGTTTATTTCATATTCTTTACCACTCCATTTAACAATAATTTTGACAACCTCCTCCTCCATTTTGGCAAGCTTAACTTTCAATTACCAACCTATGAAACTAAAAAGTAAATTCTTGGCCTTATTTTTTCTGGCGCCAAATTCGATTATCTTCTGATGGGATAAGATTTTTTTATTTTTATTTGGAATTAGTTATCTAGTCTTTGTTTCTTTCTTCAAAATACGTTCAAATAAACTTGGTGATAATGTTGGGAGGATTTTTTATGTGTTTTCAAATTTGAATTTTATTTGATTAGAGTTTTTCAAGTGGAGTTTATTGGTATTTATTGTTTTATTATTGCAGATGAGTAAATGCTAGAAGAGTAATTAATCTGCAGGAGGAATAAGTAGAAACTAATTAATGACACTCAGGATTTGTTTTCAAGTTCATTATCAAACTTTTTGGCACAAAACTGCGGAGCGATTAGTTCGAAACTTTGCCGTGTGGGTTCACGCCAAATCAAAGCGCCATCTTGGAAGTGATAACATTCACAACATGCAAACTTTTCACTGCTTAATTGTGAAAGAGTGTATGTGAAGTTTTTGGGGTAAAAATCATTTTTTTTCAACAATTTACTTTTTTATCCACATAAAATGGTTTAGTGGATTATTTTATCAGCCGAATGAACTGAGAAAATTCGTTTTTTTGTTTAATAAAAAAAGGGGGGAAAAACAAAGATGGCGTATCAACGTGCGAAAAGAAATTTCATTGTCACTATTAGCCATCTTCATTGATGAGAAAAGAAGCGGGATTAAAACTTTCACTCACGTAACGACTGACACACAACGCAAAAAATAAAGCAAAAAGAAGAGTCAGTGAGTGTGTAATCTCGAGTTCGTAGTGACGTGAAAACTAGGATTTATTTTAAATGATTTGGAAGGATTTTATTTCTCTCTCTTTTCAATTTTAGGAATTATTTCGTTTTGTTAAAACGCTTGATACGGGTTCACACCGAGCACACGAACGCATGGATACTTCGAAAAATATTTCACATAAGATCGATTGCAGTACGCGGCTTATTATCAGATGTTAGGTCGTCAGTTGCGTTTTTCTCGTTGATTTCGTCTAGTTTTTAATCTTTTGTCGTAGATTTTTAATTTTTCTCACAAAACATGAAACCTAACAGAGATGACAGTGCCTGATAAGTAGTTGGAAAGGGGATAAGATAGAAATTTGATTCTATTCTTCATTTATTTCAGGTGAGTTTTGTTTTCCTTTATTTCTCTTCTTTTTTGTCATTAAAATTGAGATTTTTATCGACTTGTCATTTAGATTTTTTATTTCTTTTAAAAAGGATTTGACCTCAAGATTAATTTTACAAAACCACAAAACTGTTTTTGACTCTTTTAATGGCTTTTTCTTGTCCTCAAGTTTAATGTTAGTTATGTGATTTTCAATATCTCTGTAGCCACTGGCTTCATTAATTGATTTATAATTTGTTTTTCTGACTGATCTGAGGTTATAATTTCTTTTTAAAAGAGAAACTTAAGGTTTAAAAAAGTTGTAAAAATTAAATTATTGACATGGCCATCAGTTAAATTTATTGTCATCCTTTAGGGTTGTTATGAATTTATTGGGTTTGTGATTTCAAAAAGGTTTTGAGCTTCTACTTTAAGTGAGCTATTTGAATAAATAATCAATAAGTTTTTATGAATTTATGTATTAATTATCATAACATTATATGAGTGACGTGAATAGTGTTAACGCCCTAATTGTAAAAGGGTGATGGCTTGAGTCAAAAATTTTTTTTAACCTCATCACCAGCACAAAATTTTTTATAACAGTTGTGCTAATTTTTTTTATAATTTATTTGTTAGTATAACTTACAGAATTAAGTGTTGAAAACCCAGAGCTTAAACCATTTTGATACTGAAGGCCGTTCATTCTCTTGAAATTTGGGTTATGGAATTGAAGGTTAAGAGGATACCTTGAAGAGATCAAAAAATCGACAATTTTACAACTATTTATTTATTTGTTTTGTAAGTTTCGTTCGTGTTTCATTAATTAACCAAATTTTTATCCGTTCGTTATAAATTGATGACTAGCAGTTGTCAATTACTTGAAAACAAATTTTTTTTTCTTCTCACGGCTCGAGCCATTTTGATTTTTTTAATAAAAATTCCCAAGGCTGTTAATAATTTGTATAAGTAACAATTCTTTAAGGTCATTTATTAACTTAAATTGAAGGTTTTGTTTTACAATTAACTTTTCACCGATACCTTTTTTGACAATGAAATTGTTTACCGCCAGTTCAAAACAAAAGAGAAAAAACGATTTGCTATGACGAATTGCTATTTGAATTAAGTGATTCAGACGTTTCCGGTTCCGCTATTATTTATTTGCTAATTTCTCAAATTCATTTAACGATTATCGCTTGAGTCAGCTGGCGAACTGAAAATAACTTTCTCTCACATACACACATTAATTTATATTTGTATTGGTATTTTTATTTACAACCAGATAATTTGAAATGAAAAAACTTCAATCAAACGGATTCTGTGACGCCATGTTTTGGTGACCGTGAAAGCTTTTTTTTTTAAATACTTTTAACTAATGGAATAATCATTGAATAATTTAAATTTATGACTCTCAGTCATTGTCGAGTCTCAAAGTATCAGAATTAAGAAAAAAAAATCTAATCAATAATTGTCACTCAAACAATAAAGATAGGTTAATTTGATTGATGGTAATCGGTTTCTCATGGAACCGCCTTCTAAGATTGAACGTTTTTCGATTTTCCTTTTTTCATTTTTGTCCACCGGAAATGGATGTATTGAAACTCGAACATGCGGAAAAGGTTAGATTTCGCTTGAAATAACGTTGTGGTCGCCATTTTTTTTTCCAAATGAATTAACGGACTGAGCCAATATGACTCGTTTTAGACTGTTTGGATGTATTTATAGCTTAAAATTTTCTTTAAAGTTATATTTAATTTAATTTAGGGATATGTAGATCATATTATATTTTTAAAATGAATATTTTATTTAAGTTAATTAATTGATAAGATTAATTTTCAAGAAATTTTTTGTTGTGAGTAGAATTGATTGAATCAAAAAAAGATTTAAAGTCAACATCCGTAAATCTAGTGTTAATGAAATGGCCATCTTTCCTTATTGCTCTTAGGCTGCGGATGTCAGTGTTTATCAGTTTTTGCCGTTAGGCTAATTTTATTATCGTGAAGCTTCTGTTGGTTGAGTTCTTAAATTTTTTATTAAAATGCCAAGTTCATCATGTTTCCTAGTGTTTATCTTCGCTGATAATGTTTTAAGTTCAGCTGTACTTGAAACTGGTTCTGCTATTTTTCTTTTTACTTTTTTTGTTCAACAAGACCCTCACCACCTAATACATGTTTGTGGTTGGTCACAACGCCTACTTTATGACGTCATTGAAGTAACGCTTTTAGTTTTCTACGCGACCTGCTCTACTAAATTGGTTTTTCATTTGCATTTGGTTAAACATAAAATTAACATTTGGGAAACACGAGCCCCCAAACCGAGGTGGGCTGTTAAAGCAAACAGATTTTAAATAAAAAAATGATTCATCATTCCGTCAATAATATTTCAACTCTTTCCCTAACATTTATTTTTTATTATTATTTTTTTGTTCTGATAAATTAAACCTTGGAAGTTTAATAAAAATATTTCAGAAAATTAAGGTATGGCCCCGAACTTGACGACCTGAGATGGTATTACGGAAAACAATCGTTTGATCTTGAGAAGTTAGTCAAAATAATAAAAAATGAACGAAAAGGAAGTGTAACTGAGTGTACAAACAGTATAAAAAAATGACAGATCAAACTTAGATTTACGCTTTTATTTAAATTATTTATAATTAATGAGTTGGAGAGAAAATATATAATCAGGTTTTACAGTTTAAAACCATTATAGTAGTTTCCTATGACGTAATTAGTCGGTAGAACTTGACAACAAATTCGTTTTAAAAATTTTTAAATTACAACTAAAATTTTCCACAAATTTTTCATTATTCATTTAATAATTACGCTAATGTCGTCTTAAATTCTCTCACTTTTAGTTTCCTTCGGTCTTTACCTCATAGAATTTTCCCAAATCCCGTGACAACTCTGACGTACTTTGGGTTGAAACCGATTCTCTGTTTTTTACTATAATTCAGGTGAGTTTGTGAACCAGTTGAGGTTAGGTTTTCTTGTGTGAAGGAGTTTTTTAGGTTTGTTATCGTTCTTTGGCTAAAAAGTTATTATTATTAGGTTGTTTTTAGAAATTTGGAGGGTTTTAAATAAATTTGTTGTTTGAGATTTAACCCCTTGGTAATAAATATTTAAATTGTGAATAGTTAAGTTTAACGGTTTTTAAGATGTAGTTAATTGTAGTCATGACAGTTGTCCGTAACAGTTAGTCAAGTTTGCGGTATATTCATATAAATTATTACGCAATTTATGATCTTGATTATTATGTGATAATTGTCTCAGGCTTTTTCGAAGTGATGTTTTTCTATTAAGTGAGCTTTAGAAAGTGTTTAGACTTAAGCTTTCTAAGAAAGGTTTATGATTTGCTTTATCAGGTGATTTTCAATTTTTCTTTCTTAATCGGATGACATGTTTTAGTTATTTTGGTAATTAGTATAAAACAATGACCTTTATTTAGCCATATCTTCATGAGTTTTAAAATTTTCGAGGCTATCAGTGTGAATGACTGATTTGTTGTTTCGTTGACTACCACACCGCTGAAGTCAAATTTTTGGAAGGGTAGGGAAGATGACTCCTATTAGGTGGACCGGAAAATAATTTCGGTTCTGTGCGTATGCCTAATACATAGATTACGATAAAAGTGATAAATCAGGCGATTGTTCATAATCGCAAAGTAAGCTCGGTGAAAATATTGAGTATTTATCACATTCACCGGGTAGTTTATAAAATTCCCAAGTCGTAATGGGAAATCTAATCAAATTTTAGTCACATGCTAAGCTTCTATTTCTTTGGAGGCTTTCTAAATGAATATTTAAGTTGTTCCTCAACTAGAAAACTGGAGTAGGTTGGATTAAATTTTGTAGACTAGTGTGCATTATTTATGAAATGAAACTACCCAAGTCAATGCTACTTGTCTATTATGTAGACCGGAGAGTAATGTCGTACACATTTTACGGCTAAGGTGATAAATCAGACAAATTGAAAAATGGAAGAGAATTTATCACATTAACCGGCTGGTCTATAGAATCTCCAACTAGTAACGGGGAATATAACCAAAATTCGCTCAGGTGCTTCACTTCTGTTGGTTAAATTCGTAATAGCGAGTTGATTATTTCATAAATCAACCGGTAAATGTGATAAATACTCAAGAATTTGTCACATTTACACAAGCTTAGTTGGTGATCATGAATAATCGCCGGGTATTGTATATATTCGTCTGATTTATCACTTTTACCGTTCAATTTATTTACTTTCCGGTCCTTCCTTTAGATTTTTCCTTCACCTTGAAAGTTGTAATCGATACCAAACTTTCTACTGTTACAGTTTGGGAGTGGACAAAGTGTCTGTAAATTCTCCGAAAATTTGGTTTGGATTTTGGATTTTGAGTTACTTTAGTGGAGGCGTTTGTTAGTCTTTCTAAAAATTTGAGTAGTAATTTTTGTAGTAATCACTACAAATCTTCTTGAGGAGAAGGTTAACCTGACTTATTTTATAGATCAAGGACGAAAGAATTTTCACTGAACCCTGATATTATCCAGAACTATGTTTGGTAGATGGAGGCTGGGGGGAGAGAGGAGAGAGCACTGTTGGGCGCTGTATAGGTCCTCTTGACTGCTGTGTATGAGGCCGTTTTGATCTCTTTGAAGTTGAGCGGCTTTTCAGAAGGAACTTTAATCCCATTTATATTCAGGTCTTGTTTTACGCGGTGGATTATAAACACCGAGGCCGTGATAATGTATTAATTCATTTAACCTTAATAGGCGTAGTCTTGAATCACAGGAACGAGCTAAATTTGTTATAACGAGTCAGTGCTAAAAATTAGGTTCCAGAATAAAATTCGCACAACTGCACGATTTCCCTTCAAATTCGTGAAACACTCCCTCGCTCTAACTGATTTTAGTAGTCAGGTATTCATTGACTCCACTCGAGTACCTTTTCTCACTAACTCGCCTAAAAGTTTGTGACGTTTGGTTAAAAGTTCTCACTCTTGTGTGACCGGAATAATTTGTTCAAACCTACTTGTCTTGAAGTCATTGCTTGTAGACATCCGATTTGGCTTGTGTGCATGGACCGAATGACGTCAATGGATTCGTGACCTTTTGCGATAGGCAGTGATTAGAGTGGTAGAGGATGAAATGTGGTTAGCGTCGAGTATAAAGATGAAGGATAAGATGAACTATAGAGAGAGAGAGAGGACTCGGTTCTGAGTACCGCGTTATTGTTATTTCTGTAGCAAAATGGCGTTCAAGGTCAACCATAAATTGTTCTATAATTACAATATCCGCTTGTGTTTCATCAACAACAGCAGACTAATGAGTCGAAAAGCGATGAAAGTTTTTACGAGTTAACGAAATCGGGATAATTTTCGTCAGCAGGTTGGAGCTTTTGATAATTTGAGTTATTTTCGAAATTGGGTTATAAGTCACGCAAAGCTTTAGGGTATGGTTACGCCGACAGGGTTTTGTAGTGAATGTTACACGATGAATTATGGTTTTGGTTTCGAAACGCGCTGTAAATTTTGTTTTTTGTTTTCGAAAATGATTTCTTCGGTTTTGTTTTTTGTATGGCTTCATTCCTTCCACACCCCGAAAAAAATTGGATTTCTTCATATTATCATCATTATCGTTGGTGTTATTACTTTATTGGGTTTATTTTTAGGGCTTTTTCAGCCTAAACAAACACGTAACCACCTACATCGCATGACCCATCTGATAACGACCTTGGAACGATTTTCGTTTTTTTCATTAGTAAACAACGGCCAAACCGGCATCATTTCAGGAGTTAAGTCCACGTCCAGGGGCATCTCGCTCACCTTGGATGGTAACAGTCGTCATTTCCAGTTGAGACAGGTCTCGTTTCACCGATGAAGATGCCAGAAATAGGCGTAGGCTAATATTCGCGTAAATAGGGCCCTAGAAAAATGGGGATTTGGTTTTTTTAATAAAATCGCATAACTTGAAATGCAGCTGATGCGTTAAATAGTTCCTAGTAGGTTATACAAATTTTTGAGCCACGTTCTAGTCCTGATTGTTATCTAGTGTTAGGGAAATGGTCATTGATGTGTCTCGTTTTACGCGATTGAGGAGAAACGAGTAAACACTGTACATTAGATTCGAACTGAATGAAATTTTCTTCGTGTTAAATAAGTTTCAGTATTGTGATAAAATCGCATAACTTGAAATCCAGTTGATGCGTTAAATAATTCCTAGTAGGTTATACAAATTTTTGGGCCACGTTCTAGTCGTTATTGTTATCTAGTGTTAGAGGAATGGTCATCGATGGGTCTCCTTTTGTGCGGACTGACATAAATTTGGTTTTAAATAAGTTTCAGTCCTGTAATAAAATCGCATAACTCAAAATTCAGCTAATGCGTTAAGGGTTTCATTAGGATGAGTTTTTGGCCCACGTTCTAGTCGTTATTGTTATCTAGTGTTAGGGGATCAGTAGTGGTCATCGATGTGTCTCGTTTTACGCGTTCGAGGAGCAACAAGTGAAGATAGTGTGCATTAGTATTCGAACTGAATGAAATTTTCTTTGCGTTAATAAAATCGCATAACTGAAAATGCGACTGATGCGTTAAAAAGTTCTTTTTGGTCGTTCAGTCCTAATTGTTATCTATGGTTAGGGAATGGTCATCGATGGGTCTCGTTTTGTGCGGACTGAAATAAATTTGGTTTTAAATAAGTTTCTGTACTTTCGCATAACTCGAAATGCAGCTAATGCGCTAAAGAGTTCTCATTAATATGATTTCTTGGCCCAGGTTCTGAATGTTATTGCTATCTAGTGTTAGGGGTATGGTCATCTATGAGTCTCGTTTTGTGCGGTCTGAAATAGATTTAGTTTGTGCTGAATAAGTTTCAGTCCTGTAATAAAATCGCATAACTCAAAATTCAGCGAATGCATTTAAGAGTTAGTCCTTATCTAGTATTAGGGGAATGGTCATCGATGGGTCTCGTTTTATGCGATCGAGGAGAAACAAAGTGTAAATTAATATTCAGACTAAACTTACTTCACTTTAAATGAGTTTCAGTATTTTAATAAAATCGCATAACTTAAAGATCGTAGTTCTCTGACGAAATTCACGTTGAAAGCTTATGACTTCAGGAGTTAAAGCAGAGGAGGAGGGGCGGGGATTAGGTGACTACTGAAGGGAAGGCCGATTTCCGTCTCTGCTGTCGAAATTTTTCTTTTAAATGAAACATTGGGAAATGACAGTCAGGTCTTGATTTGCGCGATAGGTGAGGATCACAGAACTTTTACGCAATTTTAAAAGAACTTTTAATTGAAAATGTCCGAAGTTCAAGTAGTTTTACACTTATCGATAATTATTGCTACCTAATAACGGTTCCTTGAGTTTGCCAACTGATTCGAAATCGATTTTTTCTTTGTTAAGAAGGCGGTGGATTGGATTTATGCCCGTTATTTCACGTATTTATTTAAAACCAAAAATACTGTGTGTTTGAGATTTTTGCGAATGTAGCCATTGGGGTTAGTAGTGTTACTCTTTTGACAGTTACGTCGCTCGTGTCAAATTTTTGAGTGGATACCAGAATTTGTTCTTCTCCCGTACGGATGTTTCGTCAACGTTACACCCATCCTCGTGGATTGATAGTTTGATATTGATTTGAACTTGAGATCATTTTATAAATATTTTATGACGGACTCGTTTCATATGTATTGCACGCTTTATGGAGTAATAATTTCATAAATATTGCACACTTTGACAAGGAATTCGTTTTATAAATGTTGAACACTTTTACAGTGAATCCGTTTCATAAGGATTGTACAATTTTACCGGACTCTATTTCATAAATACTGCACACTTAAGCTGAAATTCATTCCATAAATATTGCACACTGTACCCTGGAATTTTTTTCAACACCTTTAACAGTAATCTATTTCATAAGGACTACACACTTTCAACAGGAATTCATTTCATAAATTTTGCACACTTTAACCTGAAATCGATTTCACAAGTATTGCACACTTCCAATAAGGATTTTTCATAAATATTGCACACCGTAACAGAGAATTTATTTCATAAATATTCCACACCTTTAGAGGAAATTCATTTCATAAATATTGCACACCGTAACAGAGAATTTATTTCATAAATATTGCACACTGTAGAGAGAATTTATTTCATAAATATTGCACACCTCTACAGGAAATTCATTTCATAAATATTGCACACCTCTACAGGAAATTCATTTCATAAATATTGCACACTATAACAAGGAATTTATTTCATAAATATTTCATTCTACTATAATATTGCACACTGGCAGGCATTAAATACTGCACACTTGCAGGCAGAACTCATTTCATAAATTTTGCACAATTCCAGGAAGGATTCATTTCATAAATAAACTGTCCTATTCTTTCAAAAATTTGACACGAGTAACATAATTGCCAAAATAGTAACATTATTAGTATTAATACAAATCTGTTTGTATGAACTAACTTGTCTTCTTGTGTTTTACTCAATAACAAAAATTTTGGGAAATATTGAGGAAATTTATTATAAGATGACGTGCGTTATATACATATAAATGCAATGAAACACCATGTCTTGTTAGGATTCAAATATGAATCAGACACAAGATAACGTATTTCTGTCGAGTTATTATAATATAGTGGATCTGTTTAAAATTATTCTGAGAAACAAGAATAGCGTAACTTTAGATTTACGTAATAACGATACCTGATAATACTCGGAACCGTTTTTTGGGTTTTTTGATTTTCACCGAAACCACTGTTGTAGTGTGAATTTGGTGTAATTTTGACATTTGACAAATTAGGTGCTGACATTGTCCCGTTTCAAAGAGAAAAAAGTTGTTCAGCCGTCGGCTTGAACGGACCTAGACCTAGTGGGAACGGTATCAACCGGTTTTTCGGTCTTTGATCGTGAAAAAGATGGTGTCTGGTGTCTTTGAGGGTGGATGTCTCCTTGGAGATTTATGTTTTGAGTTCTTAGCTGTTTGTGTTGATTTGGGTTTTGACAGACTTTCGAGCCGTGAAATATTTGTTACGAATCATAAAATCGAGTGTTTGCAAGAGTTAAATAGAATTCACTGGCTTTTTGTGTAAATTTCAATTACGAAGTTACTCATAAAGTTACAAACTCTAACAGTTACTCAATTTTTCTTTTTAATTTCAAGAGGATGGTTGTGTAATTGACAAAGTTACACGCTCGCATGTAAAATGATTCCAAGTTGCTTTAACTTGTTGTAATTAAATGAAATCGACGTTTTTGGTCAATCCGGATTCACTACAGCACGATTCTTCCATTTTGTGTATTAAAATATTTTTGTTTCTCTTTGACAGATTCGCTCCGCAGATTGTAAAACGAGAAAAATGGCGGAAGTAGCTGCCGCGGTATACGAGGATGTACTCGAAGACGACGACAGCGAATTCGAAGACGCGGAAGAAATTCCCGTAATGGACTCGAACGTGGATTTCGAGGGCTCCATCGAAAACGCCAATCTAGCCGTTCATTACTTCTTCAATAACAATTTCGAGGAAGCTCGAAAGATTCTCGAGCCGTGGGCGAAGACGAGCATGTACCACGCGTTGGGCTACAGCTTATTCGAAGTCCTCGAAGCCGTGATGACGTTCGAACATAATCAGATCCAGAAAGCTTCGGCCGCACTCAAGACTTCCATGTCCGTGTGTAACAGTTACCGTCACAAGAGCTCGATATCGAACGCGATCGGTAAAATGGTCGGACTTAATGTGTACGAACAGTTTACTCCGGAGCAAGCTCACGCGGAGCTTTGTTTCGCGGAATCTCTTCTCCTCAAATCCATGTTGACCTTCGTCGAGGATGAGACTTTGGTGAGCTTCATAAAAGCCGGCCTGAAGATACGATCATGTTATAACATATATAAGGAGTGCAATTTGATATTGAAAACGTATAAATGGACGAATAAAAAGTTAGCCGTTCATTATGAAAGTGGCGTTAAGATGGGAATCGGAACGTTCAACCTCATGATCTCGTTACTACCTAGTCGTGCCAAAAGACTTCTAGAATTCATCGGGTTTTCCGGAAGTAGGAAACTCGGTTTAGAAGAGTTAGAATACGGATGCAGCTTAAAAAACGGAATCCGTCAAATCCTCTGCGTCATGACAATACTCGCATACAACCTGATAGTCACATACGCGATCAGTCACAAAGAAGGCGACTTGACGTTATGCGAGAACCTACTAAACGAACAACTGGCCATGTATCCGAAAGGAGCCTGGTTTCTCTTCTTCAAAGGTCGGTTGGAATTGATGAGAGGAAACCTCAAAGAGGCGCAAAAGTGGTACAAAGAATCCTGGGGCTCCCAAACCGTTTGGCCTCAGTTCCATCACTTCTGTTTCTGGGAACTGATGTGGTCGTACTGTCTGAATCAGGATTGGAGAGAAGCTTGCGTCTATGCCGGATACCTCTAACGGATTCGAAATGGTCGAGAACTCTTTACTCGTACCAGAAAGCTTCGATATTGATGATGAAAGACTCGATTTCGGAGGAGGAGAAGCGGGAGATAGAAAATCTCATGAAAGACGCGCCTAACTATAAGCAGAGAATCGCCGGGAAATCGCTTCCGATGGAGAAATTCGCCATCAGGAAGACGGAAAGGTATTTCGCTCAGAAGAAGTGGCTCTGTCTTCCGGGGATCGAGCTCCTCTACATCTGGAACTTCTTCCGGATTTTGGGCAAGAAGGTGGAGCTCATCCGAAGCGTTCACGCGTTGGTCGAGAACGAACTCAAGAAACTGGATAAGAATTCCGAGTTCTACGAAGACAATCACTGTCTCCTTCAATTGTTGAGAGGCGCTTGTCTCAGTCAGATGAAATTCAACTTGCAAGCGGAAGAAGCTTTCAAGATGGTCATCGAGAATAAGGACAAGATCAAAGAGGATAGCTTTTTGGTTCCTTCGGCTGTAGTCGAGTTAGCTTTATTAGAAATGGATCGTTGCAACTTTCAGAAGGCGAACATGTACCTGGAAGATGCCAGGAAGAATTACACCGGATATTCGTTGGAGTCGAAGATGCATTTCAAAATCCACGCCATTTACAACGATCTCTTGGAAAAGGACAAAACCATCCAGATGACGCAACTTTAAGTCGATTCTCATTGGTTACTCTGTTCATCCAATGATTTTATCTGGTTAGCTACCACGAAGAACTTGATTTCCGTTTCCATCCCCCCTCTCTTCCTTGGGCATCATAAGCAATCGCTTGTTTTATAACCTACTGAACCATAAATACATTCCGAGGAAGTGTATAGGAAAGAAACCACTGTTGACTGTAATGAACTAAACGAATCCCGTATAAAAGTGTGCAGTACTTTTGAAATGAACTTTTGATAGAAGCGAATATTACTTATGTCGTGAGTTTTCAGTCAAGATGTATACGAAAGGAGGATACCGAGGGATAGACAAACCCAAGGTGGAGAGAAGGTCGTAGATAATTCCGACGATAACACAAAACCAGAATGGAAGTTAGTTACGGTTCGCGCCTAACAGTAGGAATAAAAGGAGTTGCTCAAAGCTCGATTCAGCTAAGGGCAAAGGACATTAAAAGGTGAGCAAAGAGATGTGATTGATTGCGAATTCCGGGAATGATGATGCTGTTACTAACTCCGTTGTTCACAGAATGGATAACGAAATGAAGAACTCGCGTGCCTTACTATCGAAATGAGATATTTTTCGTGTGCATTATTTATGAAACGTGTTGCTGTTGCAAAATGTGTGTGTGTATCACTTTTGAAATGAACACTTCATACAAGAGCACATTATTTCTGTTTTTTTAAAGAAACAGTCAACAAACAGGAAAATTCATTCCAGTGTGCACTACTTATGAAATGAAACTCTTGATCAGAATATGTGTACTTTTGAAATGAAGTCTTAATCGCTGTGCACTACTTTTGAAATGAAACTCTTGATTAAAGTGTATATTACTTTTGACATGAAATATTGACTAGAGTGTGCAGTATTTTTGGAATGAAATATCGGTCAAAATGAGCACTACTTTTGAAATGAAAGTCTTGATCAGAATGTGCACTACTTTTGAAATGAAACTCTTGATCAAAGTGTGCATTACTTTTGAAATGAATTTTGATAGTGTGCACTATTTTGGAATAAATATCGATCAAAGTGTGCACTACTTTTGAAATGAATCTCGATCAGTGTGCACTACTATTGAAATGAAACTCTTGATCAGAATGTGCACTACTTTTGAAATGACGTCTTAATCGGTGTGCACTACTTTTGAAATGAAACTCTTGGTCAAAGTGTGCATTGACATAAATTATTGACTAGTGTGCAGTATTTTTGGAATGAAATATCGGTCAAAGTATGCACTACTCCTGAAATGAAAATCTCGATCAATGTGTGCATTACTTTTGAACTTTCCTCACGAAGGAATCATAAAATCAAATTCTCCCGCTTCTATTCTGGTTTTCGCTCGGTCAGACAAAGATTTTCGTTCAAATCCAACCTCACCTAACTTTCCTGTTTCCGGCCCTCACTGATCCCTCTCTACCCCCATCCACCCTCAGCTATAACTTGATCCTTGTAACTGAAATCGGTTCTTCGTTGGTCATTCGGTGACTTCCAACACTTCTTTCATCCGACCAAAGAAGATGAAACACTCTTAAAAGCATTTCTACTTTTGACTAACACAATATCCTTAATCCGACCCCGAGGTCTTTTAAGACTATTTGTAGGCTGTGAAAAAATTGGCATTTTTGTTGTTATTAATAAATAAATAAATTTATGTTATTCAAATTGTGATCAAATAAGATAAAAGGAACAAAAGTTATTAATTTAGAGTTATTAACTTACGAAACGAGAGCATCGAATTGTGAACACAACGACAAACAACAAACAGAAAGGATAAATAGATAGATAAATAAATAAATAAATAAAAATTTTGTGTTGTGCAAATTCAACTTATTAACTCCAATGTACATAAGATTTAGGTAGAGAATCAAATTTAATTTCTTCTCATTACCTTTCATAGCGCGTTTCTATTTGGGAAAATTTTATCTAGCGATCGATTTAGATAAATAAATTTGTTTAAACCATTTTATATAGATAAATTGGATATATGGCCTAAATGCATTTAATTATTATTATTATTATTATTTCAATAAATAAATTATATTTATCTGGTTAATAATTTGATTTCCTTTCTTTCTTTTTGAAGGTGGGGATGATTCTTATTTTGGTAGATAATTGCAGAGAATCCGTTATCTAAGTTATCTGATAAGTGAAGATAAAAGGGTAATTACAGACAAGTCACAGACCTCGACTGAGGTAATTGATTAATTAAAACTATGACGTCTGGACGTGTTATGTAGATTGTTCATACCGGTGCCGGTAGAACTGATTCTCATACTGTCTGAGTACCAATGTTTTAAATTCACAACATATGAACTTTAGTGGTAACCGTCACATGTGTGAATAAGTATAAGATCGCCAGCGACGCATGCGCATTTTCGAATGTGACGTCACCGGCGTTCAACCTATAGTGTGTGGGAATGTTTCCTTGCTTTCACCACGGTGGGGTCGTCGACGGTCAACGGATGCCGTTTTTGTATGACTCCACAGTGGAGCCAGCGGACGTTATAGTGTTAATTGGATTCTTTAGGTATTTAAAGATAAATTATACGACTGCCACAGTGACGTCCGGAAGTCCACTGTCAATTTTTCGTGTAGGTGACGGTGGAACTGACTCTCATGCTGTGTGAGTACCAATGTTTTAAATTCACAACATATAAACTTTTATGGTAACCTTCCACATATAAGTATAAGATCGTCAGCGACGCATGCGCAATAATTTCTGGATATGACGTCACCGGCATTCAGCAATAGTGTTTGTGAAAAATTGCATGGCACCACCGTCGGGTCACCGGCGGTCGACGGATGACGCTTTGTGACCCTACATTGGGGCCAGCGGACCATAGTGTTAAAAACCCCGACGTCCGGTGCCATGCAGTGGTGCCATGCAATACATACTGGCTGAACGCCGGTGACGTCTAAGAAATTACAGCATGCGTCGGTGGCGATCTTATACTTATTCATACATACGGACGATTACCACTAAAGTTCATATGTTGTGAATTTAAAATTGATACTCAGACAGCATGAGAGTCAGTTCCACCGGCACCGACACTAAAAAATTTACATAAGACTTCCATACGTCATTGTGGTAGTCGTTGTGACGTCATGATGGAAGTCGTCTTTGGTTTTTACAATGTATGGGGGATTTCAGTAAAAGAAAAATGTAAGCAGACAGAATCTGATCGTGTTGGCTAACTACACGAAGCTAACTCCGATAGACTCAGCTCTTGAAGGAGCCTTAAAACAATGAAAAATTGGTTTCATTGAAATATTATAGAACTATAAACAATAACTGATGCGGAAGTAATATATAAAACATAATACGTAAGTTATACTGATACTGATACTGATAGGAGGGTTTAAGATATGTCTGGAGAATGCGCTTTGCAGTAGTAATCATTCACGTGAATGGGAAGTGTGCAATACTTTTGGAATGAAACCTTGGAGAAAGTGTGCATTACTTTTGAAATACAACCTCTAAGATATTATGCATTACTTTTTGAATAAAATTTTGATCAAAGTGTGCAATACTTTTGAAATGAGTAAAAATTACGTTGGGCGTAGGGTGACGCTAACCTCCAGTTATACTTCTCAAGTTTTTGAAGATTCACTGGAACTAGTAATCCAAAGGAAGGCAAAGGCTTGGAAAGGAGGAACAGGAAAAACAAAGAAAAAGAGAAAAACGATAAAAGCGGAAGCAGGTGGACATGATGACAGTGTCACGAAACACTTAAAAACGGTTTGAAGTACACTCAGTCTTGTACGCGACCCACGTTTCATTTCATTTTCATTCGAAAATCTTTTTGAAAGATTCGAGGTTGTGTATTAGTACCTATGAACCTGATACCTCCTTCTTCACTCGACCATAAAATCCTGGAGAAGAAACGTCGTCCAATGAAGGTAAGAATCGAATCCGAGAATTCGGTTACTTAAATGGTCAGAGTCAACATTGGAGAGGAACAATGATTGTTTAATTCTAGTCTCTGATTCTGATTCTAGTTCTGGTTACCCCTTTTCGGTGTCAATTCGTTTACTTTTCACGCTGACTTTTAAATAACCGTTCACAATTGCCAAATTGTACATTTGAAAGTTTCAGACATTTTTCTTTATCCCGTTAGCCGAGATGCGAATTGTGCGGAGGTCACTTTAGAAAGTAAAATCCCTTTGTACTGCACCTCACAAATCACTTCAACTATTATTCAATTCCTTTTAGAAACTTCTGTCTGTCAGACCTTTTTTTGTTCGAGACTGTACTAACTGACAGGAAATAATTAGAGTGGTTGGAGTGGATGGATTCGTTTTTAAGACCTCAGGCCGTTTGGATGTGCGTTGAGAATGTCTTTAGGACTTTTTAGTCGAAAGTGGAGATGGGTGTTACGCTCAAAGCCCAAAAGTGAGGGGAGGGGCCGGGCAATTCGAGAAATGACCGATACAGGTGTGTTCTTTACCAGACGATGGGGGTTCTCTCTGGGCTCTGCTTGGGCAGTTTACAAAATTTCTAAAGGAAATCGGTCAAAGTTTAAAATTACTCAAACGAACAGTTTATTTCATAAATAATGCACACTTTTACCAAGGATAGGTTTCATAAATATTGCACACTTTTATCAGTAGTTCATTAAATATTGCACACCTGTACCAAGACTACATTTCATAAATATTGCACACCTGTACCAAGTTACATTTCATAAATATTGCACACTTCTATCAGTAGTCCATTTCATAAGTATTGCACAGCTTTACCAAGGCTATATTTCATAAATATTGCACACAATTCTTGCTATAACCCTTTTATTCATGGAACTTCATTGTGGTTAAACTAACGTCCGAAATCGCCTCACAGCTTCCATAACCCGGTCATTTTGCGGACTAACTGACCTAAGCTGAAGTTGCTTACATATTTCCCAATAACAATGACATTTTGAAATTAGTTCTTCATGAAGCGTGCAATATTTTTGAAATGAATTTTTCACGGAAGTGTGCATTATTTATGAAAGAATGGTTCGTTTATGGTTCTCACTAAAAAGAGTGTCTGACTCATTTCAGCTGAGAAACCGGCTCAAGACTTGATCATTATACATTCAATACTACAACACATCTGTTTCTGAATTGTCAAAGCCGTGGGGAGGATCTGTTATACAAACATCGCCACTCTCTTTCAATAGAAAATGGCGTCCATTACGAATGACCTTGCGTTTAACCAAATTCTAAGGCACAAAAGACAAAGGAAAGAAAGTCTAACATGACGCTGTAGATATCATATAACTGTAATAACGAAACATACATCATCCTAGATGGGTCTTAGAATGGATAATAAAAAAATGCTGGAAGAAACCAAGAAATACATAAATCAACTGTTAAAAATGGCGGAGTGTTTACGCATTTATTAGAAAAATCTCTGTCGATGAAAATTTGAACACAACAATTTATTAAATTCCTGTCAATTGGGTGTCTTCTACTCCAAAGTATTTCTTCAGGTTTGGTTCTCATTCGACGTGTTTAAATTTAGCCTTGGGATCACCTTCTGAACGCCATTTTGAATCGGATTAGGGATTAATCCTAAAGTAGAGCTTAGCAGGCGTCTTATTAATATCGACATCTACCGATTCTGTTGAAGTTTCTGGTTTCGGTTGAGGCTGAGGCACAATGACAGGACTATAAAACTAAAACAAAAGAATTAGAAACATTTTTAGGCAGCTGACCGATAAGATTTCAATGAAATACGAATTATAAATATCAGTCATTTGAGTTACTCCCAGTTTAGTAAAACTTACTTGACTACCGCTGTCCGACGATTGACTGACATCCAAATTCTCATTTCCGCTATTGGGAGGAGAGGAGCAATCAATTTTGTGACTGAGTTCAATAGATTTTGGAGTATCTGGACCCTTATTCAGTGATACAGACTCTTTCGATGTCATCACTTCTTCTTTTATGCAAGTTCCCCGCGCCATCAAACCGTCATCTTTCAATCGTTCGATTGAAGCGACATCTTCGATTATCGCATCTCCCAGGAAATAAATCCCTTTTTTAGTTTCATTGTCAAAATAATGTATCGAAGGTGAGGGTAGAAAAGGATTTTCCATAGTTCTGGTACTAATAGTGTCTTCGTCACATTCATCGTTTAATTGAAAACCTTTTTCTAACGCATCACCTAACTTCCGGTGAAAAGATGATATGACGTTCAACTCGTTCCCACTGCTAACTTGACGAATGTATTCGTTTTTGATTTGGTTCCGATCTTTCATGCAAAGAATACTATCTTTGACTTTTAGGAAAGACCCAGGTTTGTAGTCCTCATCAATATCTAAAAGGAAAATCAATTAATTAAAAAGCCCACAAAATAGAACTATAAACAAAGATGGCGGAGCTCACCAGTTTTACTTAGCTTCCTAAAGCGGAAATCTGGTTTTTGTATTTTCCTTGCAGGCCTGATGTTTTCCTCATCGATAGTTTCAGTACCTGCATCACTATGAGTCGGACTCATGCGAACATATTCACAGCTCCTCGACTTTCTTTTACTCACTGCTTTTATAGGAGGAGAGACTTGAAGCGATCTTGAAGTTTGATTTCCGGTTTTTCGAGATTGACATTTGAGCAAGAGTGTATCAAAATCAGTGGAAATGTCTACGTCTTCTTCAGTACCGATTTTATTACCAACAACTGAAATCTGAGATTCCCAATCGCTCGAGTCCGAAACATCTGAGATATTTACTCTAGGACTAAGGCTCTTGTTGGTAGGAAGAGCGGATGAAAGAAAAGGGCGGCCATATTGGCGAAGTGAGCCGTGAGATTTTCTTTTGGACGAATTTTGAGATTTTTTGTAAGTATACACACTCGCGCCAGACAAAATCCTTCCACGTGATGACTTTTCAACAATATTCCTACTACATTTACATGATTCGTCGTCATCGGATGAATCCCTATTGAAACAATGACGAATTAATTCGATCAATCAAGAGGGCTGTGGAATGAGTTGGTAGCAGTGGGGGGAAAGGATTTCCTAGAACGTTTTGAAATTGGTTCTTTGTTTTAATAAAAAAAATGTAAATGATTTTAAAATTATCTCAGGAAGGAGAAACGGAATAAATAAATAAATAAATTTTAAAAACAAAGCTATTAAACCAGGTAGGTGAACATACAACCAAAAATTTGTTGATTCTTATAAATTTCAAAGACTCCATTTTGTTTTTCAAAGTTCAAAGACACCTTGCTAAAGGATCGAATTTCTAATTACCCTCAACTTGTTACTTATGACTTTAAAATTGCTTAACTCAGCTTTTTAGTGCCACAAGTTAAAACTCCTTTTTTAGAAAAAGAAACAAAAAAAAATACAAAACAAGGAAGTAAAGAATTTTAAGTATTTTGTTTTGAAAATTATTTGACCAGGGTTTGTTGTGAGGATCATAAAACTATACAGAGAATCTTATTTCCTTTCCAAGGAATCTATTCTTTTGGGAAGTTACTTAAAAAACAAAAAGAGGAATTATTAATCACTTTCTACTTGCTTTTCTTCTGATAAATCGCTTAAATCGCCATAATCCGCTGGATGGGTGCATATGCTACAGATTTTCAAACTTTCAAAGCAACCAATGCAATACAGTCCGATACAGTTTTCCGTCGAACATTTAAAGTGGTCTGTATGTTTTGGATTGATGTTAACTTTACACAATAAACATCTTTGGTTTGTTTTATTCTTCATAAACTGGAATCTAAATAACGTGACGTTAGTGAATGAAATGATATTTGGACCTGAATTTAATATTCAGTCTACCTGAAAAATGTGTCCTGAGGAGCATCTTTGTACTTTCGACGCAGCTGTCTTCTAGCTGTTTTAGCAAAATTTATCCTGTTGGATATGATTCTGTTGTACAGCCAAATAGCTCTCTCTCTAGCTCTGTCTGGATGGTATGTGATCATGACTGAGTGACGGAGTCGCAAACCGTAAGGCTCGCATAGAGCAAGTAACCAGCACATGAACACTAAAGCTACTGAAAATAAAAAATGAAAAATAACTTTTATCTTCTTCTTCCCCATTCTCTCTCTCTCTAACAGTTACAAGCTCAAAGTCATTTTCTAAAAGGGTTGCTTGATTTGTGCAAAGTTTATTAATCAATCCTGATTTTGATTGTTCATCAATGTTGTCACCAGGGCAAGTGGCAATCTAGAGAGTAAACTTTTAACATCATCAGATGAATGGGCGACAAACGATTCTAGGAAGATAATTAAATGATAACTAGAACAATTAGCTCCACCAGTTGGAGTAAAATAACAATTGACAATCACAGTTATTACAACAAAAGAAAAATGAGGTGCTCAGTTCAATTGCTCTGATAAAACCACTTGCTCTCAATGATCTGAGTCTGATAACAATTGTTTCACTTCACCACTTTGTAATATATAACATCAAACTGTTGTCAGGTTCTTGTTTCAAAGTCATTTCTTCTACTCACAAATTTGACAATAACGATTCCAGTCCGGAGGCACCGGATCTGGCAAACATGGCGTCGGATCCAATTTGGCCGTTAAGGATTGCTCTCTAACCACTTCGGTCACATTTTGAAAAAGTCCGGCAACTAGACCACCTCCTAGGATGTGAACAATTACACCCGGTTCTTCTTCTAAAATGATCAAACAAGTTCTCAATTTTTTTAAGAGTCCCCATCAAGTAAATTTAATTTAACCATAACCTAACCTGGTTAACATTGACTTGTTTGATAAAAGGATGACAAGGATTTCTTTTATCAACAGCTTTGATTCATAACTCTTAGAAAGCTGTAAATTTATATTTTTGATTTGTAAAGCTTTGAACTAAATTAGTAAAACACTTCAGAGTTTCTTGAAGAACAGATTCTCTATACACTCAACTACCAAGTCAAAAATCTCTAGACAAGTAATCTTAACCTGTATGTGATACACAATACCTGTATAAAGATAAAGCTGAGAAAAAATTTATGACTTGAGGGTAAAAATAGGTAGGAGAGAGGATTCTGGAGTAGTATTGTGCTAAAATTCTTTCTGGTTTTAGAGATGGAAGCCAGATAAATAAATTCAGACGATTTTTTGTTAAATTTTATCTATTTATCATTCCTTTTGGTAAAGATAATCGTAAAGCTCTAAAGTTCTGATTTTCAGTTTCAGTTAGCGACCTACCACCAGTGACAATGAGAACTGGGGCTGGCATCTGAAGAACAGAACCGTGTCTCAATCCCAGAAGCGAGATTATTCAAATTTTCAACCAAAATGGAAAACCGTTGAAGCGTTTATTTGCATATTGCAAATAAATTGTCTAACGGCTTACACTCGCGAATACAAAGACTCTTCTGTCCTACTTCGCGTTGTAATTAACTTACTTCATTTGTAGTTAATCGTGTCAAAAGCTTCAAGGACAGATTTCTCTCGAAAGGTAAATTCAATTCTCTTATGTTAATTCTCATAAGCAAAATACAATTCATTCAAAACGATTTTTCTATTTGGTCCAGTGAAGTCACGACTAACTGAAAATTTTTGCGGAGTCATCTCCACGAATTTCACTTTTTAGGTTGCAAGCCCATTCTTTCCATTTTTAATTTTTATTTATTTATTCGAGTTGTAATTCAAATTCAGTTTTTAAACCTCACAACTTCTTTATTTAGCAAAACACTGGCATCTCTTCGATTCCGTTATTGTAGGAAACGTTAGGCCGAGTCAAAAATAGGTTCCGTTTTCTTTTAATTAGCGAATTTATTTTGCGAAGAATTTCTGCCATAAGTAATGCACACTATAAAGTATACATCAACAGATGTATTGATCATTTTATTTAATTACTTAATTGTTTTCCTAAAATGAAATTTACAAAGAGATCTTTAAAGAGCTTATTGATTGTTGATGTTGAAATCATTGATTGATCGCGCGAATTCTCTAGCAAACTTCATTGTTTTTGGAATGAAGTCTCCAAATAAGTGTGCATTATTTATGGGATGAATACTACTTATGATTCTGACCTTTTTAATAAAATAAATTTGTGTGGGATGTGTGCGTTACTTATGAAACCATTTTTCTTATAAGGGTGTATTAGTTTAAAAATTTGTTCTTCTTACAAGTTTAATTACTTATGACATCAATTCTTAATGTTATTTTGCTAGCTATTGATAAGACACCATTTCTAATTTTATTAAATGATGTGAAAAGTTTCTTATAACTCATCCAGACGTTTCGCATATTTTTTCAGCTACAAGAATCCTCAAATGTACTACAAGTCACACAATTTTATGGTAAGTTATTTAAATTCTATCAACAACCAGTCTTGAACTAAAGTTTTATACCTAACCACCGTTAGACAAAGTAGATGTTATATGAAAATTAAGTACTAAAACACTCCAATTAGAATTATAGTTTTTAAACATCACGGTAGGATAATTTCTGACAAAATCGAGACGCCATTTTGATTTTGAATGAGTTGTTTAGAAATTAATACAAACCTTTGAGGCTGCTCATATATAAAAGCCTTTCATCTCTTCTCACCGATGACAGAATCCAATACAAAGAAGAATCGGTCATCATGTGAATTATGATTTTAAATGTTGCAAATACTAAAAAAAAACAAAAGAGGAGAGCAATCGAACTCTCTCGCAGGGCAGTAGACGAATGGACGTCACCTAAAAGAAAATCGTTTATTATTTAACTTATCATTTTATATATATCGTTTGAAAGAAGTAATCGAGAATACCTTTATGTATTTCAATCTCTCCCTCGGCTCTAGGGGTAAAAGAGTTTCCATTTGAAATTCAGCCCTCGTTCTATCAATATCCTCAAGATCATTAGTGATAAATCTATTATCATACTGGTCTTCCGTCAAGAACTTGTAACGATATATGATAACCCTAAGAGAAGGTATAATATCAAAACGAATCGGTGGCACAGCAAAATTTTGCTCGTTTTAATGGGTTAGGTTTTTAGAATCGTACTTTACGAAGAGAACCATAATAAATATGCCAAATATGACGCTCATAAAATCGAAATACTGAAGAAACTGATCGGTTTTCTGACGGATTTCAGTTGCAACTCCTTGATATTCTTCGTGGGAAGTAGAAGATCGATTGGTCTGGGAAAATGTTTGATGAACTTCTATTTTCACGTAGAAAATGTTCATGGCACGACGTCTGAAGTTATCAAGCTCTGTAAATGTAAGTACTTCAATGAATGTTATTAACATAAATTGTTTTACATTATTGACTCAGATTTATTTTGGCTTGGGACAGTTTTAACGGTTTATTTTAGGGGATAAAAACTGTGGGTGAAATCACATCTTCTGCCACGTTTTTTCCTTTTTAGTGACAATGCCTCCTGGATCTTTTTTTAACTTACGCTTTTGAAGTTTGAAAACCGGTAAACCATGAGGTAAGTCTTTTTTCAAGCAAATTGATTTTGGAGCACAATCACAAATGAAATCCTTCTTCCGGGAACCAATTTCACAAAGTTTCAGCCAGTCCTCTTCCCAAGGTCTAATCTCCTGCACAATAAACAAAAAGAAGTCCAGTTATTAGGGAGAGGAGTTTTCGATTTAAAATTTTCCGCCGATTCTAGCTGATGTTAGTGTGTTTATTTGCATGGTGTTTTATTTACTGAATACTATCCTGCAATATTATATTTATAAATAGTTAAAACCTACCCTAAAACCATAATTTTGAACCCTATCCTTTATATCCTCTCTAATAGTGCCCAAAAGTGCTTCTCTCAATCTGTGTCTAGTATAGGTATAGAGTAGCGTCCTGGTCGTACCTCCAACCAATCTTTAAAAACTTTACTTTCAAACTTTTAATTCTTTAATTAAACTAAAATTTCGGTTAAAATTTAATAACTAGTACCTTGCAATTTTCGCTTGATTCCGTTAAAAGTTTCGAACAACGTTGGGCAGGTTCGCCCATTTTTTCGTTACATAGTGAAGTTACACTGTACAACCAATTTTGAGAATGAAGTACTGTTTCTACTGAAAAGAATTGATTTAAGGGTTAACCAAAAATCCTGCACTGAATCTTTCTTAGCCTTTCTTTGGTGGATTAAGCAACTTTAATAACAATACTCATTTCATAAAATGGATATTTTAGGGGCCCTGTAACATGTTTTAATGAAACCATCCACTTACAAATATCATAGCAGTTTTTGTATAACTGCAATATAAAATGTTTGAAATCTTTTACTGCGGAATTTAATTTTTCCAATAACTTTTCTATTGATTTTTTTGCAGCTGTATTTGGTTTTTGAATACATTTCAATAACTCGTTTTCTGTTTTCTTTATTTGCTCCTAAAAATTAAAAAATAAGATTAGGGCGGTTAAGAATTGTGTTATGTGTTACAAACAACTTGACACACTATCAATCAGGCTCTATTTTATTGTTTTAATGATTAAACCTAAGAATAGCGTGATACAGTGGTACCTCGGTGTACCTGCTATTTTGGAATTGTTCAGCCATAATTCTGTTTGGACTATTGTTCGGTATACTAATTCGCATAATTATTATCTTTGAGGAAAAGTCAAAACCAATAACTTCAACTTAAACCATAAACTGAAACCCCTCCACTAAGTATTCCAACCCCTTGAATTTCAACACCTCTCTGACAATCAAAGTAGTAAATGAAGTAGTTACATTGTAGATGGTAGTTTCCAGTATATGAACAGATCACTGAATCCTCAAAACATGTTTTAGTCATGAAAGCAGAAAGGCTAAGTCAAAAACTAAACAGTCATTACCAAAATCACTACTAAGACTAGTGAGACTAGTAAAAGATGGCAGGTTTTATGTTCCAAGAACTTGGGGGAGGGACACTTATTTCATTTTATATATTAATAATGAACAGAATTTAAATTTTTTGCTGTTTAATTAAATCTCACTAATCAATTTTGTGTTTAGACAGTGTTCAGAGTATTTTAGAAGCCCAAGAATTTAGAAATCATGATTACAATCAGGATTTAAAATGTCTTAGAATATAGACATTTCACTAAAATAACTTTTGCTTGGTATGATTAATAAACCATAAATTATTTTATAACTTCTAGAATTTAGATATAATTTAGAAATTATTTTAGTCTTTCATCATTTACATCTTGTTTGTTTGGGTATACCACCCATTTGGTGCAGTTTCAAACATCAAGGGCATGTCATACACTGAGGCCACCACCTTATATAGAGGGAACAACAAACGGTGATGTCCCTCCACTTTCTTTTTCAAATCAATTTATAATAATAAAATAACAAATAAAAGAGAAGCCAACCTGTCCACAAGCAAGGGACTCGCTCATGACTTCCACATTATGTAAGGTGTTTTTTGCAGGACCAGATAAAGCTAAAATGAATGCATAAGCTAATAAAGCCTGCCTGCCTCGTTTCGTAAACAGCTGAGGTATGCATAAAAATACTGTACATCTGTGAAATAAAATCGATATTAAAAATAATAGCAAAAATCAAATAAATAATATCTGAAGTAGAAAAATTGTAAATTACCTAATTTTAACGGAAAAGGCTAATCCAAGGGATAATATTATCCCCAAACCCATGCATATATAGGTAGCTCGCTTCAGAGTAAAATTCAATGAAAAAACCAAGAACATGAAGCAAAGATATGTGAGTAATATTCCACCTGAATAGAAATTTTCTGGTGATTAATAATAACACAAAACAGATTGAGGGAGGAAATGTTGAAAAGAATTGTGCCATTTACCTAAAAATCCCAAAATGCTCTTTAAAACAAAGTTTTCTAAAGACTCTTCAACGAATAACCTGTGGCAAAATCCATTTTTCTTGACTCCCGTACTTTTAGAAAGAAATCTGTCCAGGAAAAAATTTGGTTTCGAAAAAATTAATTCTAAACTTGACTTCAGTCTTTTAAAATTGAAATTTGAGGTTTTGATATCTATACTTTCATTCTGATTACTATCAATCAGAGATATCTCAGTTTTATTCATTTTCGTCTTGGGTCTTTCAAGAAATGACGTCACAAAATGACCGTTACAACATCCAACTGATAATGTACAACACTAATGATGGTGTTAACTTTTGGTTATTACACAGTGTCAAATTTTTGAAAAAGAGCAAATACTTTATTCTTTCAAGAATTTGACATAATAACCAACAGTTTTATACTAACAGCCGCGAAAATAGTAAAACTCAACATACAACACTTTCAACAGGAAAGGTTAACGATCAAAACCGTTTGAACCAAATCAGTGTCAATTGATCTTGTCATAAGATTCAATAATATAAAAAGTTAATTTTTATACATATCCTCTTTATTAAGTGTAAATCATTATCATAATCCAATCACATGTGTCATATATTCATTTTTATTAATATAATTGTCATAAAATTTAGCTCAACAAAAATGTATATTATAGCTTTTAGTACCCATCATTTTGAAGTGGGGTACAGTCATTCGTTTAATATCAGAAGATGTGTCATTGACAATAATAACGAAAATAAAAAATCTTTTTTTAAAATCAAAACCAAAGCCAGGCAAAGGATTGACACAAAACTGACAAACAGTCATCAACATACAGTCGAGCACATCCCCCCAAAACAAATAAATAAAAATTCTTAGCAATATTTTCCTGTCACAAATTAATATTGAAAATTTATTATCCATTACTGACACAGTAGATGGCAAGATTAATGAGATAAATTAAAGGCACTGGTTGAATTTTCCTCCCCCCAAAAAACAATTTTGATATGACAGGTCAGAACAACTGCTATAATGAACGAAAACACAAAACATGGGATGAAGATAGTTTATGTATGAATCATTATCATTTTAATTGATTCGTAACTTTCTGAACTTCCAGTAAAAATGAATAACTTACAAAGAGTTGTAGGATCTACTGAGTTTCGTGCAAAAACATCTATTTTCCTCTGAATTTAAAATTCCAGCTTTGGCACACTCTTTTTCGACAGTGTATAACTTAAATTTTCTTTTTATTGCTAAAGCATCTATAATTAATGATATAAAACATCTATTTTCACAGTATACCATGATTATTATGTATTACAAAATATAAAAATTAATCAAAAGTTCTATATTGTTTGTTTTTTAATAAGAAGTTGATATTTATCACAAGTCAGCAGACATATTTGTTTATTATTTATATTTTTCATCTTGAATTCAATCTCCTTCATTTTTGGTAGTAGCATAAATTCACAGACTAAATAGAATGTCAACAACTTTTCTAAGTGGTCTAGCAGGTAAAACCACTCGAAATATAATTTATAGAAATTTTATGAGATTACTTGAAGCTCTTGTCATTTACAGAAATTTGAATATTAGCAATATTCAGTCTTAATTTGGTACACTAGGATTTTCAACTTATTAATAATTAATATAAGTCATAAAAGCTTATAAATAAACTAAATAATAATGAATATGATAGTGAAATTTAAGCAAATCGTCATGATTTAAATTCATCTTTCATCTTTCAACTACACTTTATTAAATTAAAGATCATTCTAAGTCACAGGGAAAATAGAGAGACACTTTGTGTCATACAGAAAAATTAATGAGGAGCATAATTAATTACATCACATTTCAATTGCTGTTGTCCTAAGGGCTAACAAAATTTATTTTTTATGAATTATTCTTACTACTACTGAAGGCCCTCTTAAATAGTTTGAAGTAAAGGTGAATAAGCTGAGGACAACATTTCTGAGTATTGTTTACATGCCGTGAGAAAATGGAAACCCCATTTTCCAGTGATTAAACTGAAAACGCATGAAAATATCAGAGTCCTGTCATATTCGTACAAAGCTGAAACAAAATAGTTTTTGGTCATTAAATTTATCCCTGTAGGTAACAATCATTTGGTGTTTTGCAATCATTATGGAGGTGTTGAACAATACTTACGAATTTTCCAATAAACCATTGCAAAAATATACCAAAGTGCAAATGTACATCCAACCAAACAAATAGTGAAACCTAACACACCTAAATAATCTAATATCTTTGATTTGAAATACAGATGCAGAGTACTGGTCAGATGTAACACATGTAAAAGACAACAGAAACCAGCTGTGAGTGCTGAAAAATTTAAACAAAATATGTTTTAATAAACACTTGGTATTTTCATTAAAACAACCTGAATAAAATAAAAAATCAAGAGAAAGCTTTACCAGCAAAACAAGCCCAGATTCCACCTGGACATTGTGGTAACCAAAAAAGAAAACAAAACACGCTGATAAAAAGATCAAAAAACTTATAAACGAATAATATAAGTGGAATTTTTTCATGTTTTATACACGAAAATTGTTTAACAGTAAAAATAGAAAAACTGCGATTATATTATTACAGCAAAACGTTAACGTTCTATGATTCGCTTATGATTCAGAATATTCTAGAGCCACGTCAAATCAAAATGTTGTGCTCTCAACAAACTTCGTAATTCTCAAACGTATTGATGTTTGAATTTGTCATCATGCCAGGGGTTCTCAAAATTTGATCAATGACCTTTAAAAGTGTGGTTTGAGACCTATTTTAAATGTATAGATTTAGTTTGAGCTTTTACAAAACATTTTCACAAATTTTTCAACGGCCGGCGCCATTTTTTTTTTAAATTTAAATTTGGTCTGTTTAGATAGGATCAGAGTTTCTAGAATTAGGTTCGCTTATTTACTTTATTAAGAGCCAAACTTTATAAATTTACTACTATTAAATAATACTGGACGTAGTTTTTAGTTATTTCTGTTTATAAACTTGGTTCACTACAGTAAGTAGTGGAAAGTTACATAATTTACATAAACCTTATTAGTCATGATTATGTTTCATTACTTTAAAACAGTTTTTCTTTTGCAGACTTAAAAGTTCAAAGTTTGCTTTTAAGTAAGTCGGTTTGAGTGTAAAACTTAATCATAGAACAATGAGTCATACTTTAACTCAAAATGATATTTTTTTTTATTAATAATTCTTCTTCTGTCAGACTTTTTGAAGTTTTGACTGAAGGTTCTGTACCCTATTCAACAAATTTAGTGACACAGGTTACTGTTTGGTCAGGTTTAATAGATTTTTGTTGTGGAGCTCAGTCTCAAGTTTGAGTGGAAGCAATTCCCCACTATGAGTAACACAACCCTGGGTCAAAACTTTAGGAAGGCCATCTTGCTTGAGAACAATTCAAAAAAAGTCTGAGATCACAACAGTCCTCAACAGAAACAAAAACACATGACACCTTGACAGAAGAATTCAGTGAACCAAATAAAAACGTTTTTCATTCAGTATAATTATATCCGTGTACTAATTAAACGATTAGCGATGACGATCATGAGTTAATAATTGTGACGAGTTAGCGGGTGATATTTTTATCAAGCAAATTACTTTCAGTAACTTTTTTCGATTCGAAGAATTCGCACACAGGGTTTATTAGTTTGACGTAAATAAATATTTTTCTCAAGAAAATGAATATGAGCTCAGTAAACATGCGTAATATTTAAATAATTGAGTGAGATTATTTTCTGAACTGTTTGAAAAAAAATTATGAAGAGATTGATAGTTAAAATCCATTAATTGAAAAGTTTTTTGTATAACTTTATGAGTTGTCAGACATAAATTTTTCTGATGAGTGGTTAGAGTGTTTGATTGAAATGTCATCTTGTGTCAAATTCTCAAAACAAATTTAAATTTGACAGAGTAAAGTCTGATAATACTAGAAAACAGTTTAAAGTAGTTGATTAGTGTATATTATACATATTTCATTTTGATTATGTATAGAAAACTAGCAAAACGTTTATTTCTATGAACTAAACTAAATTGTAAACCCAATTTAAATTTAAATTTGATACAGTCAGGTTCAAAACACCAGAATTTTCATTCTTTTCAAAGCAATTGATTGATTTTAAATAAAATATTTAACAGAAGTCACTTAAAACTGATTTACAATCCAAATTTGATTTAAGTTTGATACTAATAGATCAAAGTATTTGATTGCTATCGGTTTTCCTTTGACAGTTAAAAATTTTTTGTTACAACATATCACATTGACTTAAACTAATACTAAACAACTTTAAATTTGACTAAGATTTAAGTTTAATACTACTTAATCAGAGATCTTAAAGTAATCTTAAACTCTTATTATAATTAACCAATCAATTGATTTTGTTTTGATTGTGAAATGTTTTTTGAGAGCTCCAAACTCCCATCTGAATGGGGCCTATGGTTGGGTAGTCAAAGCTCTTAAGTATTGAAGTTATCTAGGTTAGGAATTTGAGTCACCCTCCAAAGGGAGATTAAAACACAATTTATGACTGAGCCAGTCGACAAAATCTATCAGTATCAAAATAGCGTTGTGTGATTGTTACTAAAGTTTCACCCATGATCATGAATCAAACTTAAGAAATTGTATTCTCTGATGTTACTGAGTTCAGTCATTTGGGTGTGGGTTGTATTAGAAATCCTAATCATTATGTTATTAATAACGGTCATGTCGAAGCTTCGGTTTTACTGTGTTGTTGGTTGAACTTAGTTGAGTTCAAATATTTCGTATAAAAATTTTTCTGGTGTTTGTTTCATGAAGTAGAAAATAAGAAGTTAAAGATTAGTTTTGGAAGTAGAAAGTTGTGTCTGTAGGGAAAGAGGAAGAAAGACTTTGATGATAAATTTAAATTTTGACGTAAAAACTCATGTAAAATAAAATGAATGGAAAAAACGACGATTTTGAGTTAGACGAGTCGCCGACAGATGGCAGCGCTAACTATAGCCAGCCTAAAAGGTTCCTTCAGCATGCTGGTGCTTTTACAGGTAGCCATTACGTGAACTAGAGAGTAATATCGCGTATATTTTACGGTAAAAGTGATAAATCAGGCGAATGTATATAATTCTGACAAAAAACAAACAAACAAGCTGTGTTCGTTGGTAACAGTGAACTAACCTCCCAATAAGAAGCAACGAATACTTGAGGAATAACGGAAATTTTGATCTATGTTCCCATTTAAGGGTTGAAAATTTTATAAACTAGCCGGTAAATGTGATAAATATTTACTAATTCGTCACACTGACCAAGCGTAGTTTTGCTGACTCCGGGAATTATATTTACATTCGCCTGGTTTATCACTTTTACCGTAACAGTTATATTATCCGATACACCAAATACAAGCTGTGGTTGTATTCTGTTGGATTCTTTTCAGTGAACCTTTCCGCTTTCGCTGTTGGAAATACATTAGCATGGTCCTCACCCGCAACTCCCCTTCTCTTGAAAGGAGATGCAGGTTTCACCGTAAATGAGTATGAAAATTCTCTTATCGGATCGCTGATAACGATTGGAGCTGCCATTTCTTGCTTACCTGCGGGATATGTAACAGATAAAATCGGGAGAAAGGGTACCACGTTGGGTTTGGTTCCTCTTTATCTACTTGGTTGGGGGTTAATCATTTGGGCCAGGAATGTGAGTAGTATGTTCGATTATAGGGTTGTATTGAAACCTTTTTTCTGTATCATCGGTTCTGTTTTGTACTTCTAGGTAGAAATGCTCTACGCCGGACGATTTATTTTAGGGGTTTGTGCGGGGACGGTTTGTGTTGCAGCTCCGGCATACGCTGCTGAAATTTGTCAAAAAGAAATACGAGGAGCTCTCGGAAGCTACTACCAATTATTATTAAGTGGAGGGATATTGTTTACTTATATTATAGGCAGTCAGTTGGATATATTTGGACTTTCTTAGTTTGCGGGATGGTAAGTTAGACCGGAGTTAGACTATAAACCATCCACCAAATAGAAAATCAAACAGACTACGTTCCAATTACAGGTTCCTGTCATTTTCGGAATCACCTTTTCTTCTTCCCGGAAACTCCGGTTTATTTTTTGGCAAACGGCCAACCGGAAAAGGCTAGGAAATCGTTGAAGTTCTTTCGCGGTTCTTTTTACGATTTGGAATCAGAATTATGCGAATTGGCTGAATGTTCGGACAAAACAAACACCAGCGAGGAGTCAAATTGGGACGTGTTTGTAAGCAAACAAGGAATCAAGAGCCTGTCAATAGCCATTGGAATGATGATTTTCCAGCAACTGAGTGGAATCAACGCCATTATCTTTTACACAACCTCCATTTTTGAGGTACGTCTCCCAGGTTTTTGCTGAAGGAATTATTCCCTAATCAACCAAACCGTTGATACCCCAATCAAAAGTCAGAGATCAGACTAGGTCACCAATTCCGTTGGTCTATACTCATCAGTATTGGTGAATGTTATCTACGTCTCATATCTTTCGGTCAACTTGGGAGGTTAATCAGAATCAATTTTGTCTCTTTAGGATGCCGGAAGTTCTTTAGAACCGAAATACGAAACCATAATCGCAGGATGTGTTCAGTTCATCACCACGTTTTTCGTCGTGTTCTTGGCCGATCGTCTCGGTCGGGTTGTCTTACTCGGAACATCTGCTCTGCTCATGTCGATATCGACTTTCGTTCTGGGACTGTATTTCTATCTGCGAGATGACAACTACAACGTCGATAGCTTCTCCTGGCTTCCTCTTATCTCCCTTTGCGTTTTCCTGATCGCGTTTTCCACCGGCTACGGACCCATACCCTGGGCAGTGATACCGGAAATAATCCCGCCAAAGATTAAAGGAACGTCATCCTCGATAGCCTGCGTTATTAACTGGGCGTGTGCGTTTTTGGTGACGAAATTCTTCTCGGATTTGGTGTCTGCCATTAATTCAGGTCCTACTTTTGGATTTTCTCGGCTATAAGCGCCGTTGGAACCGTTTTCAGTTATAGGTTACCGGAAACGAAAGGGAAATCCTTTGAAGAGATTCAGAGGAAACTAGGAAGTTGAAAATTTCCTTGAAACAGAGATAAGGAGAGAGAGAATCGTGAATAATTCACACAGCAATCATTATCGAATTCATTGACCGATTCAAAGAAGGCGGTGGATTGAATCCCTTCCAAACTAATTGTCAAATACAATAGAGAAGTCAGGAGAAAAAATTTCTTTTCTTCAATTCATTAGTCACTTCTTACCGGCTTTTGTTTATATAAATATATTATTGATATTATATTTGTTCATTTATTTCGTTTCTTATTTATTTATTTGTCTCCAACAACACCAACAAAAGAAAAATAAAATTTGTTTACAACTCAAAATGTATGAAAATAAAAAAATAAATACTTTTATTTTATTTTAATTTTTCTTAATATATATTATATTATATTGGTGGTGGGTTCAATCCCGTTTTTCACCCTTAATTTTTGGGTGTGCGGGAGGAGGATTCGAACTCACGACCATTTGCGTCCAAGTCAGGAACTTAACCACTACACTACTCCTCCCATTATATTATATTATATATAAATTATAATCATTCAGTTTCAGTAAAATTTTGATTGATGCGATTTCTGTTTACTTACGAAGTTATGGTTCTATGATTTGGGTACATATATATACAATAAAGGAAAAGGAAAAAATAGAAAGAAATAGCATTATAATATTAAAATATGTTATATATATTTCTTATTTCGCTGACATGTTTTGGCTTATTAATACAAACCATACAACGTAAGATATACACTTCTTCAAGCTCTTTCTAGCCTCCTCCATCCCTGGACAGTCGACTAGGATGTGACTTTGACTGAGGGACCTTCAAAACCATCAACAGTAAAATTTGTTTACAAGTGATGTTAACTCTAAATGTATATTTCTTAGTATATATTACATATAAAATATAATCATTCAGTTTTAGTAAAATTTTGATTAATGAGTATTAGGTTCACTTATGAAGTTATAGGTCTATGATTTGGGTATATATAACATATGTATTAGCGGATCCTTCAGGAACCTTACCAGGCTTGGTACGCTCTCCTCTGAGCAAAATTGTATTAATATTAATATATATTAAGGAAAAGAAATAATAAAGGAAATAATATTATAATATTAAATTATACATATTATATAAATATATTTATTTTATTTGACGTACCTCTTACAGGCTCTAATCAAAGATAACCAACGAACAATATACAGTACTAACATATACAATACTAACAGTACTAATATAAACGTACCCTTAATCACCCGCTACAACTCTAAACTATAACTATCTATACCAGAGGTTCCCAAACTTTTTTAGGTCGTAGACCCTTTGCCATGTTTTCGGTTTGGGTAGACCCCCACGAACCTGATTTTTGTAAATCTCTCACTGTAGTGAAGTAAATTTTTCACTTCATAGGCACTTATATAAATAATGTTTACGTCTTTATATTATAAGATAGTATAATGTAGGTAAATAGGTACTATCAATATATGTTGAGATATCGTGGACCCTCATTTTCATTTCATGAACCCTAAATTTTCTTTTCGCAGACGTAGACCCCTACGGCTGTGTTAGACCCCTGGGGGTCGATATAGACCACTTTGGGAATCACTGATCTATAAGCTACTGGATGGATGATGGAACTTAGCGGTTAGTCTAACCTCCTTCAGGAATTATACCAGGCTTGGTACGCTCTCCTCTGAGCAAAATATTGTATTAATATTAATATATATTAACGTTTCAGCGTTTTGTAAAATATAATAAAGAATACAGTATAAGGATATGTACACTATATATTCTTTATATACATGATGTTAGTTGATATTAAAATTAAATAAAAAGTCCAAAGGGTGCTGACTAATATTTTTTCTCGAGAGGTGGCGGTAAGACCAAAAAGTCTTAGAACTACTGATACAGTATATAAGAAGGATGACAAACCTCTGCCATGACACCAAAAATTTTTTTATCGATTCCCAAATTTTATTTTTACGAATATAAATTTTTCTCTCTATATTTATTGGACTATAATAATATTTTTCTCGAGAGTGAAGAGAAAATAAATTTTTATATTATAATAATTGAGCCCTACTTCGCACCGGGGACATAAAGAGCTATAATAAAATAATATAGAATCATGACAATTTTAGTATGGCACCTTATTTATAAACTTGTGTCACGGAGAGTAAGTAGAGGTTCACATTCTCTCATATATACTAAAAAGTATATCTTGGAAATCTTTAAAACAGACTTATTAATTATTTATTATAATTTTGATTAACGGAAATTATGTAAACTTATAAAGTTATGGTTCTGTGACTTTGGTATTTGTGGGTCAAGTTCACGAGTTGAGATGATCAGCAGTCAATTGAAATCCTCTGTAGTCGGAAAAGTGAGCGTAGTCTTTAGGTCACTAAGTTTGTAGACCAGTGTCCTACTATTCAAACCAACTACTTTTACAAGGCTGAATCTCCTCTCGACGCACTATTGGCCTTAGGACTTTGATAGTAGCACCTATGACGTCATACTGGAAATACCTTTGGTTTGTTTTTAGAATCGAGACCCTCAAACGCGACAACACGAAATTAATTTGAGTTCGTCTGTTAATCAAATTATTCGCGATAATCACAGGGAAAACTGTAAGAAGAAGTCGTGAAAAAGTTTTTGTGAAGTGTTTTTGAATCCCTTTCGGCAGAGTGGTGAGCCAATCGTAGTAAGGAGGTGAGAATCGTTGGATTTTCGAGTTCTCTCAATGAAATGGGTAAGACTTCGATAAATCGGTACTTGTCCCTCTGTCTGAGGTTCATTAGACGAAAGCGAGGCTATCGAAAATTTCGCGGAATCAATTATGATTGAACATCGGCAACTTCTCTTCACGTGCTTAACCGGATGTAGTTTGATTTGCGTTATTTGTCGAGATAAAGGACTCGCGGAATGATGAGGGAAAACCTTGACTTCGATTCGAATTCTGTGCTGGTAAGCAAAAAAGTCAGCAAAACGTCTAAACTCTTCCGACAACATGCTGGAGCTTGTACAGGTAAACAATTTTTTTTTCTTTTAATTTTCTCCCAAATTAAAAATTCGATCGGTTTGATTGATCTTACAGCTTGTCTTTCCGCATTCGCTGTCGGGAATGCGTTGGGATGGTCATCTCCCGCATCTTCACATGTCCTTAAGGGTGAGCTCGGGTTTCCTGTTGATGAAAACGAGAATTCTCTAATAGGATCGCTGTTGACGATTGGTGCTGCCATTTCCTGTTTACCGATAGGCTATATCACAGACAGGATCGGAAGGAAGATGACACTTTTGGGTTTGGTGCCGATTTATCTGGTTGGATGGGGTCTCATTATCTGTGCGACATCGGTACTTCTTCTTATTTTTAATTTTTAAGTATAAAAGTGTATATGTGGACTTATTCTGATCCTTTTTTAGATTATCTGACATGAGTATGTTCGATATACTGTTTTAGGTTGGGATGATGTATGCCGGAAGGTTCTTATTAGGGATTTGTACGGGGGGCTTCATGCGTCGCAGCACCGGTATACGCGGCAGAAATCTGTCAGAAAGAAATCAGAGGGACTTTAGGGAGCTACTTCCAACTTCTCTTAGCCGGTGGTATATTGTTCGTTTACGTCCTCGGTAGTCAATTGGAAGTGTTTTGGTTTTCCTTCGTTTGTGCAGTGGTAAGTTCATAAAACTCACGACTGTCTTCTACCTGAAAACAGGTAGCAGTTGAATCAAACACACAATTCAGTGTTGAGGTAACAAACACAGGTTGTCTTTGATTTCAGGTGCCCATCATCTTTGGGATTTCATTTATGTTCTTCCCCGAGACTCCGGTTTATTATCTGATAAAAGGAAAGAGGAAAGAAGCCATCAAATCGTTAAAATTCTTCCGCGGAGGCGATGATAACTTAGAATCGGAGCTAAAAGAACTTGAGGAAAGCTCAAAAGAAAAGGACGACGGTCATGTGTCAAAGTGGAGTGTGTTCACATCAAGACCAGGGATTATAAGCTTATCTATGTCGATCGGGATGATGGTTTTCCAACAGTTAAGCGGAATCAATGCCTTCGTCTTTAATGCCACCGAGATATTTGAGGTAAGCACGTCTCCACTTCCGTTTCTTTCATCTGAGAACTCAACCGCCATTTTGAAATTCACACTCATTTTTACCTCACTATCTCTTGATGAGTTCTTCCTTCGGGACACTCGGCTTTTCTGTTTACTTAGATTACCACAGTGGGGGTGTGATTCTAGTTGCTGTACATTTTTGTAAACCAGGCTTTCCTGTGTGCATTAATTATGAAATGAGTATTTGGTGCGTGATTTCCATTTATTTAGACCTTCTTGAGTGAGTTTTCGTGGTTATCTGGTTGTCTGGATACATTATCCTGAGTCTTTTATTAGAAATCCGTACAACTATTATCTATTTCATAAATAATGCACACATTTAAGGGAAGACATTCGTTTCTATGTTCAGAAGGGGTTGAACACCTTGGGTTTCTGTTTTCTTCCTTAGATCATTCGCTTCCTTTACATCTACTTAGACCAGTCTTCTCTTTATAAAAGTGTGCAATAATTATGAAATGAGTGCTTGGTGCGTGACACATCCATTATTCTGAGTCTTTTATTTGAAATCCGTATTAGTATTATTCATTTCATAAGTAATGCACACAATTAAGGGGAGATGACATTTTATCTTAGATTCTTTGTTCAGAAAGGGTTCGGATATTAAGCTTGACAGTCAAATTTGAGGCAAAATTCTATTTTTTAATAAATAAGTTTCCCTCATTTTTATTTCTCCACACAGCACTCTGGAAGCTCTTTAAAAGCTGAGTACGAAACCATCATAATCGGGGTGATGCAGGTCGCCGGAACTTTATTCGTCACTTTCCTTGTGGACTACGTTGGAAGAGTTATGCTACTGGGAGTATCAGCCACGTCCATGTCGATCTGCACATTTTTCTTAGGAGTTTACTTCTACTACAAAGAGAACGGGTACATGATTGACGACTTCTCATGGTTGCCCCTCGCCGCATTGTGCGCTTTTATAATTATGTTCTCGGTGGGCTATGGCGCCATTCCGTGGACGCTCATGCCCGAACTGATTCCGTGCCAAATCAAAGGTTCAGCCAGTTCGATAGCGTGTTTCGTGAACTGGTTATCGGCATTCTTGGTCACCGAATTCTACTCCGATTTAGTGAACACCTTCGGTAGCGGCGTCACCTTTTGGATATTTTCAGCGATATCAGCGTTCGGCGCCATTTTCACTTTTAAGGTTCTACCGGAAACGAAGGGAAAATCATTCGAAGATATTCAAATTTATTTATCTGGAGAGAAGATTTGAAATTAAAACAAATTGAATCCGATCGGCGAAATTTTATTTAAATAACAACAAACACAAGAAGGTCGCAGGCTCACCAATTAAGCTCTCGACCATCCCACTGAATAAATTTATCACTTTTACTTTCATCTAGAGACATCATAACTTTATAAATCCCAGTAACGCATTCCTCGACGGTTATTTTCCCGGTGGGACCTCCCATGTCGGTTTTAACATGACCCGGATGGAGTACTGTCACGATTACTCCCTGAGACCTCAACTCCTTCGCGAGATTCCTCGAAAACATGTTGAGTGCTGCCTTCGACTCCCTGTACGCCCAGTACGAACCGATCCCATTTTCGGAAATCGATCCCAAGAGGGAGCTCATGTTTAAAATGGCCGCTCGAGTGATGCTTGGCGGTTTGTTTGAATTTCTGCTGGCCGCTGTTTGTATTTGAGGTAGAAGTGCCTGAGGAAACAACACTCGGTTTTAGCATAATTTCTCAAAAAAAAAAGTATAAGAATGTGGATGGACAGATACCTGTATTAGAAAAATAGGAGCCATCGTGTTGACCGTGAAAAGATCAAAGTAGTCTTCGGGTGTGAGAGATTTGAAGTCTCCGAATTTGTCACCTTTGAGAGTGACTCCAGCGTTGTTGATGATGACATTGAGGCCGTTTTCTCCGACGATGGACTCGACTTCTTGTGCGAAATTTTTAAACGAATTTAACTTTGACACATCTATTTAATAGAAATAAATAAATTAATACATATAAAGTATAAATATATTATACTTAAGTTGATAAGCTACGCACAACACAAGCAGGAGATGAGGTAAGTCATAGAAACACATGCTGCAGACGAGAGCGCATGGTCTGTACCAAAAGTTCCCGTAATGACAACTGTCGTTATGGGGTAATTATAATAAATAAAACGCAAATCCCGAACGAAGAATTTTATTTATTAATACTTGAAAGTATCTTCACAAAACCATTTTCAGTTCGCCATATAGCTGGCCATCGATTCGATCGACTACCTGAATCGCACCCCTTCCAAGGTCACAGGTCCAAACCTCTTTCCTTGTGTTTCCAAGAGACTTGATCTTGACAAAAGGCTCTTTAGTAAACAATTTAACATGTCTACGGCACTGCTTTCCAGAATTCCTTAGAAATCATATATTCAGTGCCGGTTTATAGTTTGAGATTTGTAGTTTTGTAGTTTTCAAACTCACTCAAAACACTTGTTAAAGCTATAATATAGTTGTAGTTGAGTTTCAACGGATAGAAACTTTAATAGTGATAGCGATGATCATTCCGGGGACTTTTGAAACAGTCGCTGTTGATTTTTTCATCAAATTTCTCTTTCGAGTTTCTCAGATACGCGATATTCGTTAGCGAGTCTCAGCCCATGTTTCAAATATCACGGAATGATAGACCTTCTCATTTTGTAAGGGAAGTTATGTGCTACAGATAATAACAATCTTTTCTCTCTAGATAATTATCTAGTCGTAGGAGAAATAAAAAAGTTACTAATACACAGTAGTGATCTACCTGACAGTTAGCTCTTACAATTCTTCCAAAAACCAATTTCACGTTGACGTTGGAAATGAGATTTGTAGTTTTGTAGTTTTCAAACTCACTCAAAATCTGAACTCACTGATTCAACTTCTTAAAGCTACAATATAGTTGTAGTAGTTGTAATCCTGTTTCACATCCTTTTTTGAGTATAACAGGATACGGGAGGAGGATCTGAACTCGTGACTATAACTTCTTAGTCTGGTATACAACCACCACACCAAATACCTCCCGCTTAAGGTAATAATATAAAGAATATATAAATGCCATGCATGCTAAAATGCATAATATAAACAATATATAATAATGGAAAAACAAAACATTTTCAACTGTTTACTTGTTCCTTCCTAAGATTTCAAAAAAAGAGGCAAACAAATCGAACTAAGCCTTAATGACAAAAGAAAGCGAGACAATGCCACAGACTACGAATACCAAAAGAAAATTTTTTATGCTGGTGCCTGACTTACCGACCGCTTAACAACAGCATCCGGTCGCTCAGTCACGGATTCTCCCTGGCACCGGCCCTGTTTTGGTTTAGACAGTCTATCCGTTTCATAAACCCAAATACAATCGTCTGCTTTCTGTTTTTACAGGATAATCAAACTTAATAAATTTTTATTTATTTATCTTAACGATACTAATCCTAAATTATATTAATATTATATATTACAGTGGTAACTACAAAGTATTAATACTTTTTTTGAGTATGGTATCGTTCGAAACAGTCACCTTTATGTAGTGGAACTTCGCAAAATTTACAGACAAAACACGTTCTGCTTCTTTTCTTATGAACGGCACAAACTCTACATTGTCTTTGAGGTTTAACACTTCGACCGCTGATCACAATATTTATAAGCTTGTGTTTCCCGAAATTGGATAGTCTTCCGGGATGGTCTAATCTGGGTGTTCTCCTTGTCAATTCAGAACTAGATTGGGTAACTACATCAGGTTCCTCACAGTTGGTTTCACTATCTTCCGTCCACGAAACTGCAACTTTGTGCAGGAAATCCTTAAACGAAATATTTTTCCCATTCAGAACTGTATACACCTTGAACGAGTTAAAGAGAGCACAGTTGATGAAAAACATGACGACCCGTTTCGTCCATTTTTTAGTTTTCCGGAAGATGGAGTAATACGCGAGATATTGATCCGCGCGATCTATGCCCTTCATGTAGTTATTGTAATTCAGGATGGAGTTGGGTATGTATGCTGGAGGTGCTGATTTCTTTCTCCTGTTTCTGAATTCCATAAATTGTGCACAGTGTATGGTAGAGATCATATTCACATTTGTTCTTCCGTTATTCCACACTTCTAGCAATATTTGACGATTCCTCCGAAATTCGTACTGTCCTCTTGACAGTTTTAATGTTCTCAGTGAGCGAGGAACACCTCTATTCAGGTGAATGGGTCCACACACTCGGAATTTATTTTTCAGAAGAATCTGAGCCACCGTGACACTATTATAAGGCTTGTCTTGATAAATATGATGCCACATGTTTTTATAGGGTTCGGTGATCGTTAAAACCGCGTCTTTTATATTGTCTCCATCACTAAGGTCCACTTGAATGTTACATATGTAACCTGTCGATGCTTCACATAGCACTCTCACGACCATTCCGTATTTCGTCATTTTCGCTGGATTGTACATTTTAATCGATGGTCTACCTCTCCAAGGAATTATACAATCGTCTAAAGATAGCTGTTGGCAAGGTTTGTACACGTCAATAAATCTCTGCCGGAAGTAATCGATGACAGGCCGGATTTTAGCAAGCCTGGGTGAGTTCTGAGACATGTTCTCGTTATTACAAAAATGCCAGCACTTCATTATTTGTACGAATCTACTTCTGCTCATAACCTGTGAGAAGAATGGCGTTTCTATAGTCCGATCAGTGGACCAATAATCATAGAGGACATCTTTCTTTATCTGTCCCATCAGAAGAATAAGGCCAAGAAACTTCTTCATCTCCGGTATCGTGATATCCGTCCATTTTTTTTCTCTCGACGAACTTTGATCTTTTTCCATGACCTGGTGATAATACCTGTTCGATTCCGTCACGAGATGCTCGAAAAAGTCGTTTCCGATAAATAAATCGACGCTATCCATCAAATTTTCCGAAGACTTTGGCATGATTTTCAAGCCGGGACTGCCTTCGAACGGCTCCAGAATTATTTCTTCGTCCTTCGCCGACCACACCTCATCCCCATCATCCACACGAGTACCACCGTCTTCGATGTTATTTATCTCCTCCTCTTCTGAATCACTATACCTTAGTTGGAATACAGAACCTCTTTTCCGACATATAACATCGCTCCCATCACTATCGTCACCACTACCACTTCCCGAACAACTGCCAGGACAATCAGATAAATCATCTAAGTAATACTCTCCGCCGCCATTTTTTTCGCTCATTGCGAACACTAAATTTCCTTCAAACGTGGGAAGTTACAAACGCGATTGAGTTATGTACCTCAACACGAAATACCAATTGTTCGTTTAATAATGACTGTCTGTCGCCGAGACAACCGTCTATCGGTCGGTAAGCGTTGGCGACGAAAAGGAGATTAATCGGCGGTAATGTGTAAACTATAAGCTAACCTAGTTTCAGAAGATGAAGGTTGCTGTGACTATTCTTCAGTTCCATAAGCTCTGTAGCGGATTCCGGGGTTCTGTAAGTCGCTATTATCGTGTTGAGCGGGCCGTTTTGATTTAGGAGATGTTTGACGAGTCCCAAGCCGATTCCACGATTAGCACCGGTCACCAGAACTGAAGGCATTTTTTAAAGATGTGCTTGAAAAAAGAAATTTTGGTAATTAAATTAATGTCGTGCATATCAAGTTTAAAAGTATTAAGAAAACTATGTAATAGCTGAGTTTTGATCTTATTTTTAACCCCTGGGCACAACAAAATGTGAGGAGGGCTTGAACTCTTAACTACTATATCGTTACCCAGGAGCTCTGACCTTCCAGGCTCTCGAATAAAATTAACAAATCACAAATGATTGGCATCATAAATCTTTTATTAACAAAATGAAATCACATCAACATGCCATAAATAAATAAGCCAAACAGTTTCAGGAAAAAATTTCAAAAATTAACTTCACCAAGGGACTTCTTCACCATCACACCTAACAAATGTGTCATGATCATCTTCGGTAAAGTTATAAAACATTTCCACCATTTCACTGACAGATTCTTCAACAGTTAAGTGAGCATGGGGTCCACCAATGTCAGTTTTAACCCATCCTGGGTGGATGCTAACAACTAAAATACCATGGACAGCCACATTGAGGAGAGTAATCGAGAGGCTTGATTTAATGCAGCTTTGCTTTCACTATAACCCCAATACCCATGAGTGGTGAGGGACACTGAACCCAAAAGAGAGCTTATATTTATAATGGCAGCTTTTTTGATGCTCATTTCTTTATCTCCATTCAAAGTGGCTGCTCTCTTGATTAAGGGTAATAAAGCCTGGAAAGGGAAATTCATTTGATAATGAAATGGCTCCTCATCTTCGATATGGTCTTTAAATCAAGATGTTCATTCAATTTAGCTGAGAGTATTGTTCTATAAATAAGGTGACTCTTTGAGTCTTTCGAGAAAAATATCTTGGTTATATAATTATCAACACTTATTTAAAAATTTTCCGTTTCATCTTAAAAATTTTTACAGTCTTACTTGTCACACAATTTAAGTTTGGCTTGAATTATCATTTCGAAGACAAAGAAGGTATGAAAAAAAATCAGATACCTAACAACAATACAGTTTTTACAGTTTGAGAAGTCATTCAGTCAATTACTGTTTGAAATATATTTTTTAACACATAACTGCTTCCAAAACCACTTCACCTGAGTCAAAAATACAGGGGCTACAGTATTAGTGTGCAAAACATTCAAATACTCATCATAAACAACTTCTTCTATATCTGTTCTTCTATAAACAATCCCTGCATTATTAATAAGAAGATTTAAACCATTTTCTCCAACGATCTCGTTAACTCTTTCTTTTAACGCAGGGAATGTATCAATTTTATTTACATCTAAAATAAGAAAACTAAACTTAAATCAAGCAAAAGACTCTTCCAAAACAATGAAATACTTCAAACTGAGTTAAATAATGGACTACTTTCAACCAAACAAAACGTGTACAACGAAAAAAAAAACTCGTTTCAATCAATAAAAAGAAAACTTACCTAACTCTAAAATAATCAAATTATTAAACCTTGTAACTAATGACTGAAGTTCGTGAGCACTGGAAGGATTCCTACAGGTAGCAATGACAGTATCCGGAGGATCGTGATGTGTGACAAAATGCTTGGTAAGCTCCAATCCAATCCCTCGATTCGAACCTGTTATTAAAACAGAGAACATAACGCCAATCGTAAACGGGTTAATGTTTACACCGGAAATTCGTCATATCGAAACAACGGATATTGGAAAAAATTTTTTCGAAATGTAAATTTAAATTGTTTAGCTCTTTTTGATTTTTTTTCAGTTGTTTAAGAAGCGATGGTAAAATTTTTCGAAAAGGATTTAAGAATAGGTTTATAAGAGAGTAAATAAATAGTTTATTTCTTATTATCGGTTGACAGAAACCGGAAATCAGTGGTGTTTGGAAAAGCACGGCCTTCTTCCAAAAGAAGCCGGTTAACGGAATTTAGTTTTTAAACCGCAACGGACAAATCCTAGCTTCTCTTTAAAATTCTTTTTATTTTGAGGTTTATAAGTAATTTAGAGTGAGTCTTTGTATGAAATGCATTAACTATAACAAGTTAAACAAGAAATGCATTAACAAGAAACAAGTTAGTTAAATAGAATATAACGAATTTAACTGATTAAAGAAAAAATTGGAAGAATTTCGAAACAGTGGCCGCCATTTTGCTGCATGAATATCTCCGACGAAAGGTAAGATAATGCCAGGTTTTCTAAACTATGTACTGTATGCTTATTTTAATAACTTCTATGTGAAATCAGTGTGACACACCTCACATTGACGATTCTAAAAATTTTCACGACTTCTAAAATGAGTAGAGTAGATTTTTGGTGTCGATTTTGTTTAAAAAAAATTAAACATTATATCGCATTTTTTAGGAATTAAATATATTTCTTTTTATAACATAAAGAACATTAATATAAATAACATCATTCAAAATTAACCTAAAGTCTTGCCAATACCTGCTCTTATGTTAAAATGTTGAATTAACCATACAGGACTCTTAGAATGCATATTTGGAGCTATGATGAAAATCAGTTCCAATTATTTAAGACTCGATTATAAATCTCTTAACACGATGACTGCCACTGTCACAATAATCTTTAATAGTGGAAATCCGACATTTAAAAGCGAAATAAACCGGTAAATATGAAGTAAGTTTTTTTCACTAAAGAAAAGAAGGAAAGCTTTCGAAAGTTGGTCGTATAACTTCCGGTTGGATCCTCAATCTTGTAGTTGGCAGTCGACGTGTTAACCGTTATCCAAAATCTCAGACTAAATATCACTTTCTTAATAAATAAATAAAAACAGATCAACACCATTTAGGATCAGGCACAAAATCATTTATAAGCGAGTAAATTTATACCCTTAATTATAAAAAAAGATTGACAAACTCTTCGGATGTTTTAAAAAATTAAATTCCAGTTGGTCAGATATATATACTGAAAAAGTATTTACTTAGAGTAAAATAATTGACTCAAAATTTCTTATAGTTAAAAGTGATTTTCGAAAATTTCAATATCTTACATTCGCACAGTTCGTTAAATTTGATTATTACAATAAAAATGGGAGAATCACTTTGGCAGTCAAAACAAAAATGATGCAAAACATTTATAAGTAGATCATTTACAAAAGGATTTTTTATTTTTATAAACTAAACTTTGGTTTATACATTTAGCAACGAGATGATGTTGCTTTGGAAATTCATTAGGAATGTTTAATATCGAATATGATTATCTCTTAAAACTAAATAATGTCATGTGAATCAGTTTCTTATAGCTTTTCGTATTGCTTTTAGAGTTGTATCTCCAACCCAAACCCCTTCCCATTTTGCTAACCGTTTTATTATTTATAACTTTTTCATGTCTCAGAACAATATGAGTTGTAAAAATTTAGTCGAACAATTAACATATGAGTAGTGTTCTGGGGACTTGTGATAAAGACCAAACGACAAAGTTGAATATTTAGTTTGCTTATTGATCTGAATTCCTTGAGCAGTGAAATTGTTGTTATTATACTGTATCACGGATGTGGGTGATGTTTATGACAACTGATTAAATATAAAAGCAATTTAAATTTCCAAACATTACAATTTGAGTCGGTTTAAAGCCCTACAAATTTTATAACATGACTGATAGCCCCAAAAAAACTTCCAACATATAAAATAATTTTTGATTCATAATTTTACTTTTAAACTGTATAAACTCCAATTCTGAAATATCACATCCATCACAATAACAAAAAGAAAACTAATATCGATCATTTAGTAAATTAAGTATAGTATCGTATACAGAACGTTTAAAAGAATTTCGCGTCAGGCAACTCGATGTAATGACTAAAAAAAAGTGAAATACACCTTCCCAAATTTCGGGGGACAAAAAAATTATTTTAAAAAAAAGGAAAACAGAATTTTATAAATATTCGTGAGAAAAACAACGATATCGAATATAATTGTAAAAAAAACAGTGTAAAAAAATAACTAATCAATTACTGAACAACAAAGACGGTTCTTAACACCTCTCAAGAGGAACGGTGGGAGCTGAATATCATCTCGACGTACACTTTCTAATGTGATTTGCTAAAACTTGACCGAATTTCATTTTACCTATACACATTTTGATCGAATCTATCGATTTAAATAATAAGTCCGCTGACAATTCCTCCGGAAGTTTGGTTAAAAATTGTGCCCCGTTTATGAAATCCAATTTCATTAATTTGTCTTGATGCAAATGGAGTATACCTGAAAATATTGAGAAACAACAGGCCGTGAATCCGGAATGGATTTAGTTGTGTGAAGGGTGGGTGGGATACCATAAAAAAATCATTTTGGACTCTCACCTAACGCGGCTCTAAATAAAAATTCCTCTCCGTCTCTAAGAAACACATCCCAAACTCTGCAAGCAATATCTAAAGGCATTGCTTTCGCGAAAACACTGTACACCCAGTCTAACAGGTAAAGATCGGGGGTTAACGAAGATTCTTGAAAGTGGTGGCTAAGTTTTGGAAGATTTTCTCTAAAGAAGTCATCGTAGGTATTGTAATACGCATGCATCTAAAAAACAAATTAAAAATATATTTCATCACCCCGACTAGGCGGAAGGTAGATGAAGGAAGTTAGGCGACTTACAAGTGACTGATTCAAACTGAAAAACGACATATGACATGGACGGTTGAGAAGATTCGCAAAACAGATGAACGCATCCTCCGGTTCGAGATTTAAAATTAATATCGCTGCGATGAAAGACATTCCCTGTACATAGCCAACATCTGGCCTGTAGCAAACATAAGCTCCTAGCAGACAATGTAAAATATCATAGTAAGGACCACCCTGAAAAAAATTTTAGTAGAGAAATCATTGTCAATAGATCAAATATCTAAAACAAAATAATAATAAAAACCTTTTGGAATATGCAGAGCTGTGGAAAAGTTCTAGAAATATCTAACTGAATAAGTTCTACACTAGATTCCTTATCAGCATCGCCCACCGAGTCTTCCGGTGGATTCATCTCCACCGCTTTCAGTCTTTCTTGAGCTCTAAAATAAAAAACGGGTTAGTAAGTGAAAGAAAATAAATTTTTGGTAATATCAATAGACTGACTAGTAGACTGTCAGACTATTAGTTTGAGGTAAAGATTTGCTCTAACTAACTCTCAGTCGTCACGCTTACTTTTTCAACCCCCCAAAGGATCTTCAGTGGGCCCCAACTCTGGAAAATGTGTTTCAATAAAGAAATAAAACTGGTGTGCATTTTTTATGAAAAATAACTTGAGTAGAAAGTTATTGTTAATGTTGGTTGAAGGTGAGAAAGTAAGCGAGAGTTAGCAAGAAGACTGAAACTAACAACCTGAAGTAGGTGGCGTGACAGCCAGTCTAATAACAGTGACGCTAAAAACCGCGACCATTTTTAATTTGTCACAACATTGACTTTAACGACATATTGAAGAAAGAAGTCAGGCTTCGAATTAATGACCACCTAGAGTGGCTTGATTACCTCGCGACGCAGATCTCGTACAGTTGATATGTTATGTTAAGCTCGTTTCCGATGGCCAATTTCCAAACTTTTCCCCTGACTGAAGGAGGAAGTCCATTCCACCAAAGTTCCCGAGCTTTCCTCGTGTTTTTCATCATCTCCCATTTTGGTAAAATTTCATTGCTCCAAATTTTCGATGCATTCGCTAATTGTTCCTCGAATTTTAATTGCTGTTGTATCTGCTTCTTCCTCTTCTTGGATTCTTTTATTTCTGAAAATTTTTAAATGACACTGATTCGCTCATTCACCCAATAGCAGGAGGGTCAACCACTGGTTTCCAGGTCAACAGAACAATTTAAATTTGGCGCCAAATTTATTTAAACAAAGACCAAACCTTTTTTTCTGGCCGCTTCGACCATTTGTTCATATTCCAATTTATGTTTCTGCTCTTCGTCAAGGGATTTCGCTGGTAAATTAGCCGGACGGTTATGTAATATCAAAGCGGAACTGCTTGCAACTATGTCTTCGTATTTTTTAACACTTAGCGGAGAATCCGTCCCCGAATGCTGACTCTGAAATGAGTTATCACATAATCATGGCGACGCATTTTACCAGATCAAATTATTCCGACTCTTTAATATTAACTTACATCGATTTCGACGTTAGAGAGATGTGTTGACTCGAGATTCTCGCTCGCCTGACCCGAGTTCTTCCCGAAAAGTTTCCAACCCTGAGATGTGAGAGGAGTGGTAGGTTTCCATCCGAAAACATTTCTGAAAAAGGAAAAAGATTCTATAAGGTTCCAGCCTAAATTTTTCCGTAAAAAATAATTTAGTGAGATTGATGAGTAAGATAACGTCCCAACTATATTTCCAATTCGAGGGCCCCACTCCTTCCCCCTGTAACCCCGGTTAGAGGTGAGATGTGGAACGAAGCAGATTATTATGAGAGAATTTCTCAGTCGTTAGTTTTGTTTTAAATTACAAACTGTGGAATTGTAGTACGCTTTGTTTGTTTCCATAACTCGTTCTAAAATATGTTTCCAAGTAATTATGGTAACCGAATCGGAATTCCTGTCCGGAACGGCTGCTTTCCCACTTCTCTTTTGTTTGCCTTATGAAAGCGAATAAATAATTCCAACAATAAATAAATAAATAAATAAATACAATACATCGACAATAACTTTCCCTTAGAGATATGATTTTCCGACAAACATCAACACAGACAATCCTTGGAACGAACTCTGTTTATAAATTTATGGTAAATCGGTGTACAGCCAAACTAGACCGAACTAGAATTTGCCAGTTTTTCTTATCTAGCGGAAAACTATCTTAGACTAAAACTAGACTAGTTTCCCTTCCAAAAAAAGGGGGCCCCTAAAATTTTAGATGTTCAGGGGGGAGGAGAGCACCACACCAAGAGTTTGAAATTTGGGGTCAGCTACTTTTACAAGAAAAAGTTAACATTTCCAATTTTCGAAAGCCATTTAAGCATTTCACTTGAAATTAAATTGATGATTCGAGGGATACTTAAGAGGGAAATTAAGAAAAAGAAAATTGACCTCAATACGTCGGAATCGACATAATGCAACATCTAAGCGGTTTAACTTTATTCTCTCTTCTTCTTCTTCTACGATGAACAAATACTTGGTGATTTCAATTCGTTGAGATTTGTTTACCAGAGATTTCCCATCATCAAGAGTCATCATCCAATTTTTTATTTGCAAAATCAATAAATTACGGGCTAACCATTTACCCTGTGAGCTCATCTTTTTTGCAAGAAAGAATTTTTCACTACCATCATTAAATAGATACTCCTTGAACTATCTGAATCTTTTCGAAAGCTACGTTTCAAATTTATTATTATTATTACCGACGATAGTCAGGCTCTGCTTAATGTTCAAGGCTTTCGAGAGGAATTAAAATGTCGGCTTGAAAGTACAACGTGATTTCAATTTTATTCGTTGCAACGAAAATTTCTTTTTACTTTTGATAAGAACGGGAAAATGGCGTCTTCAACTGCATTGCAGGAAAACCAGAGAAATGTTACGTGGACCGGAAAATTGGGTCGTAAAAGTGATAAATCGGGCGAATATACACATAGAATCTCCGGCGGTTATTTATAATCACCAACTAAGCCATCTAAATGTACAAATTACTGAATATTTATCACTTTTACTGGCTAGTTTAATGAAATCTCCGACTTGAAGACAGGAATTAAATAAAAGTTTCCTCAGAGTTTTGGTTCTGTGCCTTCACCCGATACATGCTACAGTAACTGATAAATCGGGCTGTATAAATATATACACGAATCTCCGGCGGTTATTCATAATAACCAACCAAGCTTGGTATATGTGATAAATTATAAAATATTTACCGGCTAGTTTATAAAATAGCCAACTTGTCATCTGATTATAAACCATAATTGATTATAAATTTATAGTGATAACAAATAATCGCCAGATTTATCACTTTTACCGTAATATCTAATAAATTTATCACCGTTACTGGCGAGTTAAAAATCTCCAATTTATAATGTAGAATTTAACAAATGTTTCCTCAGATTATTGCTTCAGATTGTCAGGTCTGTGGTCTATCACACCTAATATATGTTACGGGAAAAGTGATAAATCTTGCAAATATATATATAATTACCTGAGATTTCCGGACCGGAAAATTGGGTCGTAAAAGTGATAAATCGGGCGGATCACTGGCGGCTTTCATAGTCACCAACTAAGCTTGGTAAATACGATGAATTATTGAGTATTTATCACATTTACCGGGTAATTTGTAAAAACTCCAACTCGTAACCTGAGGAAACTTTCGTTAAATTCTACATTATAAATTGGAGATTTTTATAAACTAGCCAGTAAAAGTGATAAATCTTGCAAATATATACATAACTTCCAGTGATTATTCATAATTACCAACTAAGCTTGGTAAATTTGGTAAATTATTGAGTATTTATCACATTCACCGGTTAGTTTTAAAATATAAACGTCGTAATGACTAGAAAACCTATCAAATAAAGTACCCGGTAAATGTGATAAGTATTCAGTAATGTGTCGTATTAACCAAGTTGTTGATTAGAAAAAATCGCCAGGAATTATATGTATAGATCCGTTCGATTTATCACTTTTACCGCAACATATATTAGATGTAACGCACAAAACCGATATTCTTGTACTATACACCTACTACTTAGGTTTAAGGAAAAGTTCAAATTTTGAGAATCTCTCAGGGCATTGCCACCAGTCCTAATTTCTGACCAATCCAAAAACACCAGTATAACAGTAATAATGACTTCTTTTTTGGGAGAACAATATATTAACACCGAAGATAAAAAAATTTCTGGTTATTATATAAGAATAACTTGTGGTTTTAGCGATGAGTCAGAAACCATAAAATTGAATTAAAATTTCCAAACTAGAAGCATAACTTGTAAAAATTTACGTTTCCTAAAATGGTCAAAGATACAACAATGTGCCTGTTCCTGGAAAGTTGAATTACGTCAAGGTATAAAGGCCTACAGACTGTGGTATCTACTCTAAGGCCATGTTTACTGGGTCTGTTAAACCAACCACTTCCTGTTGGACAGCGAAAGAGATGATTGGAACGCCATTCTGTCGCTGTCCAACTTAAAAGCTTAGATAAAGGAAGTTTCTCAAATATTCTTGCGCATCTGTCTGTCACGTGTCTATAGAACTTCGGTCGTTAACCTTAGTGGTTTGAAGTTTGGTTTTCAAGGGTACCTTTTATAAGTTCTATTTTAAGACTGATAGTGAATCACCCTCTTCACACAAAACAAATTCATCTCGAACTCAACAAAACCTAACAATTACCAGCTTAATGGACAACAGCAAACAAAAGTTTCTTACCGACTAAAAAATCCAGAAAGTCCTTTCTTCTTACTCTCTCCTTTATTCCAAGAACTTCTCTCTTCGAAAAATTTGCTGTTTTCTCCACATGTTGATCCCGAATCATGACTGCAGTGACTTCTTAGAGATAAGTCATCATTGTCGATTAAACTAATTTTCCCTGATGTGGTGTCATCCAGATTTGATGGAGAATTATCACTCAAACTTGAAACGATACTAGAGTAAGAACTTGCTTCTGTTTTTAATGCACTTTGATCACACTTTTGAAGTTTATGTTCTGAATAATTGATTTTATTGGGCCACAATGAACACAATTTTTCCTCTTCATTCTCATGAGATTCATTTGAACTGGTTTGTGACACTAACCTTTTCCCTAAAAGAGATTGAAACAGCTCCTCGTTATTTTTACAAAAGATATGTAATTTAACTATATATGTATTCTAAGCTTGTTTATTTCCTTACCATTTTCAGTGACATCAGAAGAATTGATTCTTAATTGCTTTAAATCATCACTAATCTCTGAAACTTCACTCTTATTTAACGACTGATAACTTTTATTAATTGAAATTGTTTGTTGTTCACTCGGACTTAACACATGTAACTGTTTCGTAATCGGTGAATATGCCAGTGGGATCTTATCCAACAATTTGTTCAAAGGTACATGAGATTCGATATTTTCAAATTGACTTGATGAACCATTTTCATCTGGTGATAGCCCATTTTCCTGATCCAATTTGTCATAATTTCTTTCAGGCCAGGTTTTAAACCAAACATTTTTCAATTCAGCTTCGCTCATAACTGAGTCCTCGCCTCCTCTGAATGTATCACAAAAATTAATGCTAAATCTCGACTGGTTAATATTCAAAATGCTGTTATTTCTTAACTTCTCAGATATGTGCCCTAACTTCTCTGGCATTTTTTGGCAAATTCTTGTTTGTTTTTGTTTTTTAACAGTCAGCTTGAATTTTTCAAAGCTGCAGCCATCTTATCATGAGTCTTTAAAACCTGAAATGGCATTTCACATATGACATAACCTTCACTTTTTCATAACAAAACAATTTATAAAATGTTTTAAGCATTAATTTTCTGCATTCCTGACATTCCAGCATTTTACACACAACATATTGAACTAAACAGATTTGGGAGTTGTTCTCGAGTAAAAGTTAAAATCTTTTTAAAACCTTCAGAAGCTAAACTTTATCACAGCTGCATACATAAATTTAAATGGTAAACGACCCCCAAAAGGTCAAAATATTATTCAAACCTGTTGATAACATATGAAATTTGTTTTTTCAATAATCACACTTTTTTACTTGAGATTTATTTTCCTTCCTTTTCCCTGGACGCGATATCCTCACCACCACCACATTTTTATTTCCCTTTTAAATTACATTCGATTAATTTTTTAACTCATCACTGAACGCACATTGAACTACTGAAATGCATTTAAACGAACTAAAAACTGATATCGGATTTGTTCGACAAATTATCTTTAAAAAATAAAAACCGTTAGAACTTAAGTCAGAAATGTCATTCTAAATTCGTATCACTGACCGATGATAAGTTCCATAATTTTTCTTAACTTAAAAATAAGACAAAAACCTTCAGGGCAAGAGTTACACTTCGAAATCCCTCCGCACGAATTCCCCGTAATACTTCTGTTTAACTCAGACACTCAAAGAACTTTAAGAAAATTTATAGAACACACAAATACTTTACGGAAAATCCGTCTTCTTAAAATGACAGCTATATATTTTGTTACCAACCTAAAATTTAAAGTACGAAATCGTAAAAATTTTAACCGAAAATACAATTTAAAAGTTTTAAATAATCAAATTGAAATTTAAATAAATGAATTAAATGTAATAAATTTATTTTTATAAATAAATTAATTTGAAAGTTTAAATTTTGAAAAATTACCAGGTTTCGAGGTGTGAATGAAGTAATTTGAGTTGGCATGATTTTGTCCGTATTCTAAGAAGAGGTATCGTATATATGAATAGAATGTGGAGACTGGCATTTTACATTCCCTCGTCTATAAATTCTATACAAGAAGGCTGTGGTGACGTTTTTAGTGTCAAAAACCTGTCTAGCAAAGTAATTTTTATTGTAGGAAAGTCGGTATTAATGAAAAACTAAAATTCAATGGCTATTAACTTAAATAAAAACCGTGCCGCCCTACAGGCAGCATGGAATGATGTTTTAGACGACAAAACATCTACAAATTGGTGAGTTTTCGCCCGGAAATAGTTAATTTTGTAACAGTACAGTAGAAAGTACACCCCCAACTAAAAGTTTTGTGTTTTAAATTTTACACACCAACGCACCACAAACCACATCTGAGAGGGAAATAACGCGAATATTAAAACTTTTTCAAGTATAATTACGCATGATACACTTTGTAGATTGTCAAGAGTTGTTCTTGTGTTAGAAAAATCGAGATGAAATGTCATGTTTCTCGCAAACCTACACTTTTCTCCTGAAAACCCGAAACGAACATAAAAAAATTTTTTTCTTAACCGGTTCAGTTTAGCATGCTCATTTAATAACACTTCACAGATTGATATTGTATTCTGTTAATGTGGCGGTTTTAATTTATAAATTCTCTGTTTAGGTTTACATGATTCCTTGTTTTGTGGTTGAAGTAAATCCTGAGCGTTAAATAAGTAAGAAAAGTGTTTTTGTAAAATATAAAAGAAAGGTATTTAAAAAATTTCTGCTTTCTAGTATTAAAAAATGCTTAACTTTCAATGTTAAGGTTGAAATCATTAAGGAAAGACAATTGCAAATGAGTCTCTATTGATTTTAAGTAAATTGCCCCATTTGACATTAATAACGAGTTGATATATTATAAATAGATATCAGTTCTTTTGAACGAGTACCCATAGTTGTAAGGCAATCGTTGAAATTAATAAATAAAGAGGTTGTGGAAGTCTTTTTAAATTGTTCTTATCATTTTTTTAGGGCGCTATTTGGATATGAAGGACTTTCAAATGATCTAAAAGTCGTCAGTAAGGGTTGTAAGTATCTATCCTCAAACTATGGTTCTGATAAAGTATTAAGAGAGTGTGCTGTGATTGTTTTTGTTTTTAAGCAAATGGGATTGAAGAAATGATGGAAGATCTAAGCAGTGGCCAAATTATGTATGCATTTCTTAAAGTAATGGATCCGAAGACTAGTCTTCCTAAAAACGTATTGATTAACTGGCAGGGTGAGGGTGCCCCAAACGTTCGAAAAGGTTAGTAAGTATTATATGACATTCATGTAACACGATTTTTTAAAAACTCAGTAGGACTATTGATATTTATTCTACACACACACTTTATTCATTTCAGGAACCTGTGCCAATCACATTAGAGATGTGAGTAACTTTTTTAAAGGAGCTCATGTGACAATGAATGCAAGAACAGAAGAAGAAGTCGATCCTCAGTTAATAATAGATAGAGTTTCCAAATCGACTGCATCAGCATATAGTTTTAAAGAAAGGGTTGATCATGATTCAGAGACTGTTCCAGTGGTAAGTTCAAAGCAAACATTCAATTTGTTGTCTGGTTATAAACAGGAATGAATTGATAATAAAATTTCATGCTTAGGGTACTTCGTACAAAAGAGTGATACCCAAACAAGAAATAAACTCACTGGAAAGAGATAAATTTTGGGAAAAGGAGGAACAAGAGGAAAGACAGAGACAGGAAGAAGAAAGAAAACGTAAGGAAGAGGAAAGAATAAAATTAGAAGAAGAAAGACAGAGGAGGGAGGCAGAAGAGGCGGCGAAAAGAGAGGAGAAAACTAAAGAACGAAATAGAAGTATTAATCAAATTCGAGAAGCTGAGAAGATTCAAGAAGGTAAGACCTGAAACCATTCACAGTTAATTTGACAAAATATGAATAGAAAAGATTAAAAATTATTTCATTTTAGTTCAAGAGAATTTATCTAGACAAAAAATATTCGAAGAATCAGAGTCAGAAGAAAGGGAGAGGAGAGACAGGGCTGAAATACTGCGGCGTCAAAGGAGTCAAGAAGCTCAACAGTTGATCGCAAAGAGGACGATCGACGCGAGGGCTGTTTTCGAGCAAAATACGTGTGCTATGCAAATGAACAGACGGAGAGCTAGTTATCAACCGAACGGTATTCAGAAAACAGAGGAATCGAAACCTTCACCAGACACCTCTCCGAATAATCAGCCTATTGTCAAGCCTGCAAGAAAGGGTTCGTTACCCACTTGGCCCACATCAACTTCAAACACTTCACAGCCTGATATTGTCAAAACCAATTCTGTTATGGAATCGGTGGGGAGTGAGCAGAATAGATTAATCAAAAATAATGAAGAAAAGCCAATCGAAGAAGAAGAACAGGAATGGGAGGGTAAGTGTGATTGAAAAAACTAACAACAAACAGATGAAGAAGACATTTTGATGAGGTTCTGTTAATCTTTCAGAAGAAGTTAAACACGAAATAACACCGACATCTCCTGCTAATGACAAAGTGGTGGAAACACCGCCGACGACAGAAGTACCTTCTCAGTATAAAAACGAAACTGAAAATCAGTATATAAATGGAGAGTATGGACTTACAGCGAGAGCTCTTTACGACTATCAAGCAGGTATGAGTCTTAATCAGGCTCCAAGTTTGGGCGATAAGCACTCACCTAATATTAACCATCTGAACGACTTTGAAATTTTTTTTTTATTTTAGATGACGACACAGAAATATCATTCGATCCTGGTGACATAATAACACATATCGATCAAATCGATGAAGGTTGGTGGCAAGGCTTAGGACCGCACGGAGTCTTCGGTTTGTTTCCTGCCAATTACGTTGAGCTTATAAAATAGTTTTCTCTTTGTTCTCTTCTCTCTGAATTTATTATTATTCGATAACCGTGACTATCGTGTTAATGTTGTAATGTAGGCGAATTCTCGCATTGTTTACGTTTAAAACGTTTTTTTAAATTAACGATTGTTTTATAGATTCTTTTATCTTATCTCAAGATTTACAGTGACATTATATAAATTTTATTGCTACTCGAGTCCAATCTCAAAATGGATTCCCTTTTCTCTCTTCGATGAAGCCGTTCGACTATCTTGTCTTTTCTCCTTATTGGCGGTTCTCATAAGGTTTAGTATGAAGTTAATCCGTATCGTCAAAATTATTTTATCGATGTTAGGATGTTTTGTTTGTAACACTGCAAGGCAGACATCTTTTGAACTCTTTAAAACGTATATTATTATTATTATTATTATTATTCATTACAGGTATTCTTCACTTTGCGACCGAGTTCCGTTCGGACGGACGAACGCATCCTGTCTAGACTGATATAGTTGATAAAAAAAACACGCACGGCGCCGAACGCCTGGTTCGTAAAGCTATCAAACTCGTAATATTCTCCCCTTCGTCGTTTCATTTCTGGTTCTGTCCCAAAAGTTCCCGGAATGATTTGTTTTGAGATCGGAGCCAAAGAACGCCTTAGAGGATGGAGTGAAACGTGACGATTCGACAAAGCAAGAGGACAACACTTCAAAAATTGTTTGAATAAAACAATACTCATTCCGGGAACTTTTGGGACAGGCACTGCACTTCCCAACAGAAAAACTCGGCCAAAAAAGGCGTCAGAGATTTGCCTTCAAGTTATTAAGCACTTTTCACCCCCAAAAACGGCCAAACAAAATCGAAGAGGCATCCGAAAGTTGTTTAAAGGCTCTCCACAGACCCTGCCAGTTGTAACACATACCAACAGACTTGTAGCTGCGTCTCGTCAGTCGGATCGGTCGTAAGGTGAAAAGCGTTTTTTTGATTTTATATATATCTCACTTGTACGTATGTGTATTATATATATATACAAAAAGAAACTGAGTTTCTCGATAAATTTCTAAGGACACTACAAATCAGTCAAAACAATTAAAAAATATTTGTAATTAGAATTGATATTATTGTTTATCAAGTCTTGTGTAAATTGATCTTCGCGGTAGATAAATAGCTCACTACAATAATCAAATAAACTCGCATAAATTATTAATTACTTTAAAAAACAATTACGAAGCCCCTTGAACGATTTTAAATTTTTTCTGTTAACTTTCAGTCGATGCTATTAATCTATAAAAAAAAAGAAATTAAATCACGACATGAGATTTCATACTGAAACGATATAAAACGCGGTATATAAAATTTATACAAACGTTATCTCGATTAAACACAAGACCGATTGGATAGAAATGTTTTGCCTCCTTGCGGAAAACCTTTCTTAAATTAACTACTGTTCATTACGTTCAGAGCGTGTTTCTCTATGTATTTCTGTCGAGCACTTTGTATCAACTTAAGTTTACGCTCCTGGAAAGAGATCATTCGTTCCTGTGCTGATCTGTGAAACATTTTCGACGAAGTATCAAAAGACGTAGACGGTTGAGTCATATTCAATGACGAATTTCTCACATCTGGTACGATGTTGAAACCTGCTGGCACTGGTGGTAGATTTTTCTCAGGGGTGTACCTCACCAAACCCTCTAGGAAGTTGGTTATTGTTAAGTCAACACTTTTGGTTCTAGCTGTAAGATTAAATAAATCCTTTCGTGAAATTTTTTTGTGTATGAAAATAAATAAAAAGGCAACGGAATTGTAGTGATTTACCTAAGTCTCTGCAAATTACGTGGATAGGTACGTCAGGTAGGACTTCTTTCACTTTCGAAGCCATTTCAATTATGTGAGGATCTGAATTTGCTAGCGATGGCTTCCCTGCCTTCGACTCAGCCAACAATCTCTTCTGTAATTCTAATTTGTCAGTGACTCTAAAGTTTGTCGTTTCTATTTGTAACTCATCTGCTATAGCCTTTTCTAATCTCTTAGACATGTCTTCTGGGTTTTCGTTTTTCAATGGTTTGATTACTGGAATAAACCTGTACCAAGAATTATTAATAAAATAATAATAAATAAATAATCGTTGATTTTAATTATGCCACACCTCATTTATCTTTGTACACTTACTTTATTTTGAACACTGTAAATGGCACAAAAAAGAACCAGAAAACATCTAAACACCATGAGGTATAAATCGTTGATGGAGCTACATCCATGAGTGGAGGTCTCCAAATCCTAATAGCAACTGGTTGAATAGGATGACTTAATTTACAAGGCCATGGAGAAAATCTGAAAGAAGCATTCAATTGGTTCTAAATCAATCTAACACAAGAAACACCTACCACAAGAAGTTATGAGAGTACCTTAATAATCCCTTTTTCCCTGAGGTAGTACCCAATTCTGGTTGAACATCGATGATAGCATCACCGCTGATGAAATTCCTAACATTCTGAATTAAACTCTTCTGATCTCGCAGGTTCCCTAAATTCCTATAGTTAAAAGTGAAATACAGAAGCGATGGAAGTTCAGGCAATTGAACTGATACACTATCCTTAAGTAAATAAATTGCTAGATGATCTAATACAGATACATTGTTTGAAGCTATTATTTTAACATTTTCATCTTCGGCTTCTTCATTTTCTTTGAAAACAAATATGCCAAGGATTCCACACATGATTCTCAAAACAGCTAAACGAATCGATGGTAAATTGTAAAGAAGTGATGCTGCTATTAAAGCTTGTACTGCGATGAAAATTCGAATTATAGCAAGAACAACCCCGACAGGAAAATAAATTAAAACAGGTACAAGCTTCCATCCTAATGGAAATCTAAAAAGAAAAGGAAGACAACCAATTATTTGGGGCATGGGTATTCCACTTAACTCCACTTTCTTTTAAACGGGCCTAAGACCTTTAGAAAGTGAATAAACGAATTATAACAATACATATGCATTTGAATAAACTGTTTAGGGTGATTAGCAAGTTGAACGAGGCAACACAAAAAAATCATTTTTATGGTTTCGCACGATTGAATACAAGAAAAGCGTTAACAGAGGGAATGTCTTTAGAGCTCTCTACTCACCTATTCTCTGTAAATAATTCCCTAAGCGTAACCATAATTAAAATCCTTTGTTCTAAAATTGTTAAAACTTTTTGAAAAACACTGTTTTCAAATAAAATCGATACAAATTTTAACGTAATTTCATTCTCATAATCTCTTCTTCAGCTGAGGTTTAACGTCACAAAATGGCCGATGTATGTTTACCGTTTTCGCCGCTAGATGTCGCCAAATCAGCCTCCATTTTGAATCTTTCAAACAAATAACGGAAATTTTTTTTTTATCACTTTTTACAAACAATCTATAATAATTTGACTACAAAATAGTAAATAGTATGAATTTGTTGATTGACTGTTTTAATATCAAGCGAAAATGGTCTTTGTATTTGTATTTATACCCCAAAACAAGGATGAATGTTCATGTTTGCACTGAACCAACCATTCAAACTTATAATTTTTAATTTTAGATTTTAAATTATTATGTTACTGATAAAATTAATTTTAGTATATTTTTTAACTTTCAGCTGAAGCAAACAAGTGAATTGAGTCTGTTGACGCATAAGCCATTATACTTTTGGTGACATTTTGTCTTGTAAAGTGGATTGATGAGGCTGGTATTACTCAGAGTTAACTTTCAGCAACTGAGGAAGTTGTTAATAATTCATACTTTTTGAAAAGTTTCATTTCATAAATAATCCAGTTTCCCTCATCTGAACCTTTCCTTTATCTGTTCTTACCATTCTCCTCAAAACCATTTATCCTCTGACCTATTACACCTCATTTGTACTATCTGTTGGACTCGACTGTACCTTCCTCCCCTCAACCTGAAATTTTTTAGTCAGCAACCAAGCTGGGGAAAGGTCGGATGATAGTTTTAGAAGTGTTTCAGTTGGACTATTAGTACTTGTGTACTTGTGTTACTATTAGTAGTTGGACTTTAGATACTTGTGAGTGGTGCACTTTTGCTGAAATAGTGTGAAAAACTTTCTTTGGGTACTCAAACATAATTTCATGAAGAAGAAGAACTCATTTAATGAACACTGTTACTAACTATTCTTTCAAAAGTAATGCACAGTGTTATAAAGACTCCATTTTGTGAATTAAACCATCAAAACTACCAAATTCCTAACAAGTAACAACAACACAAATGACTGGTGAGTTGCCTAAACAGTGTTTCTAAGGGGCTCCTTCAAGTGTTACAAATAAGAACCTGAGGACATGTTAGAAACTTGTTCAAAGGTATAAACTCTGCGATTAGGATGTTTTAAACATAATGGATGATGACTTAAGCTTTAAGGATTTGAAAAGTCAGCAATGAAGGTTTTCTAATGTGTATTTTGAGGGGGGTGATTGCTTGAATCCACAGTTGTCAGTTGGGGAGACTACACTAAACCACTTTCTGTAGCAATTTGAATGGTGTGTATAGTCAAAACGTTGGTCTATAAAAACAATTTTATAGCTAAGTAAGCAAAGAATTACGTAAGCGATTGTTAGTAACTTAAAGGGTATTCAAGTCCAAACAAACATGTATAAATTATGTAAATGAAAAATGTCGATATTTCCATTTGGAAAAGCGAAGAAGAAGATGAGGAAGGGCGTTGATCCAGTCGAAAATTCGAATCTAGGTAGGGAACCCGGAAGAATTTCTACGTCATTAGTAGAAAAACGTGGGAGTTGTTGATTAGAACCAAACAAAGAAATAAATAAAAAAAAAGTTGGATATCAGCTGAACAATAATAAGGTGAATGATCGATGTGCAAAATGACGTCACACGAGTTCAATGGCAAATCTTGACCCATTTTGGTCGGTTGAGATCAGCATGTACTACACAAGTTCAACGTCCGGGCAAAGTGACCTAGTTTCGGTGATAGGTTCATTGACTTTCAGGCACCTATGTCTTCAGTAATGTTTTTCGATGGCAGGATTCCGCGGTTTCAAGGTTAACCGACTTAACAGCGTAAACCAACAACTAAAATTTAGGACTGTTTGCTCGACGACTAAAGGGTTTCCCATCTGAGGACACTTCAACCGGAACCCGGGACCGTCTTTGTTTATTTATTTGTTTATTGTTCCTATTGGATGGTCAGTTTTCGGTGGTACCTCTGTAAATGACCTACTCGGAAAATTTCGGCTTAAGTCCTCTGATGAATATCTACGAACACAATTACCACAAACTATTCACATTCGTAATGCTAAACAAAATATTTCTGAAGTGAATATGTGAATGATTATCTCTCATAAGTAGTGCACACTTTTAACAGAAATCCATTTCACAAATATTGCACACTTAACCTCAAATTGAAATATTGTATACTTTACTCTGGAATTCCTTCAATAAATTTTGTACCCTTTTAACAGTAATCTATTTCATAAGTACTGCACACTTTAAACAAAAATTCATTTCATAAATATTGCACACTTTAAGCTGAAACTCATTTTTAAAATATCGCACAATTTTACCCAAATCCATTTCATAAATACTGCACACTTTTACGGGGAATCCACTCCATAAATAGTGCTCTCTTTGGCAAGGAATCTGTTTCATAAATGCTGCACACTTTGTAAAGGAATTAATTTTACAAATATTGCACACTTATGCTGAAATTCATTCCATAAATATTGCACACTGTATTCTGGAATTCTTTCAATAAATGTTGCACACCATTAGCAGTAATCTGTTTCTACAGGATTACAAACTTTCAACAGGAATTCATTTCAAAAATATTGCACACTTTAAGTCGAAATCCATTTCATAAGTATTGCACACTTTAATCTGAAGCTCATTTCAAAAATATTGCACACTAAACATTTCTTCCTTTGACACCGAAATCCGTTTCGTAAATGTTGTACACTTTGAGCTGTAATCTCTTTCATAAATATTGCACACTTTGACAAGGAATCCATTCCATAAATATTGCACACCATGACAAGGAATTCATTTCACAAATATTGCATTTTGTTCATAAATATTACATTTCTAAATTCATTTCAAATATACTGCACATTTTACTCTGGAATTTATTTCATAAATATTGCACACTTTTACAAGAAATTTGTTTCATATATTGCACACTTTGATAAGGAATTCATTTCATAAATGTTGCACACTTTACTCTTCAATTTATTTCAAAAATATTGCACAAACTCTGTTGTTCTTAAATATTCATCAGAGCACTTAACCGGAAAATTTTTGAGTAGATCAGTTACAAAGGAAACCGGAAATGGGACACAGCACACACAAATTAGAGTCCATCTTGTCCTCTAATTTCTCACCAAAACTCAAAACCTAACGAACTCGTGAGGGTTTAACGGATTTCGAACTTCCCAACAGTGTTAGCCTAACTCCTCACCCACAGTCAACCTTATTGAGTGTCACAACTTAGCCCAAAATTCGCACAAATGGTCTCTTTCAAGGCTCAATGAACTCGTGAATTAATTAACAGTTGACGTGATCACTTTTTTTTAGTTTCCCTCAAGTGATTCACACGAGAGTGTATATATACACCAATGGTCCCCGGTCTGTAGTGATTCAAGCAGGCGGTGATAGTATAAAGGACGATTTAGAAAAACTGATTTCGGTATACCGCTGTTGTCCTGTATTGAAGCATTAAATTTATATATACTTCCTGCTGATCGCTATTAAAAATAAAAATTCGAGAGGGCGGTGGGAGAAAAAGGTTTGGGAGTTGGGAGATGGTATTTAGAAACCACGGAAGGACGTTCTGACCGAAAGAGGAGGCCAAACATCTTTGCACGAGTTGAGTGTTTCTATGGAATTCCGTCCGATCCTACATAGAACATCTTATTCACAAAATAATGTGACCTAGATTCCTGACGAATGATTGTGCTTCAGATCGTTTATAATAACAGGCTCGAAGAAAGCCTGACTCGAAACATTTCCACTCGAGTTCAATACCTTCGAGTGAACACAAAATGCTTTTACGTAAAAACAACTCGAGAGAGAGAGAGCGAATCCTTCTTTCTAATCCTTACTCTCCTCTACTCGGAATCGTTTTATATTTATATACTTTTCTATCGTGAAATGAATTACTCATACAAGTATGTCTTACTTTTGAAATGAATGCCTGATAAAAGTGTGCAAAATTTATGAAATAATAGAACATAGGTATTACAGGTATAGTGAAATGTATAAGCTTCACGATGAAGTAGTTGCTTTAGCACAAAAAATTATGAAATGAATTACAGATAAAAGTGTGCAATATTTTTGAAATTGATTACAACTTGAAGTGTGCAATCCATTTCAAAATATCCTAAATAATTCAACTTGAAGTATTAAATATTTAAGTGGATTGCACACTTTGGTTATAATCAATTCCAAAATATTTTACACTTTTACACTCAAGTCGAAATCATTTCATAAATATTGCTACCTTCAAGGTAAATCATTTCAAAATATTGCACTTCAAGTCGAAATCCATTTCATAAATATTGCACACTTCAAGTTGAAATTCATTTGTATAATGTATTTCGTAATACTTTTAAAATATTTCAATTTGAGTGTGCAGTATTTTTGAAATGGATTACCGATAAATGTGCGCGTTTACTGATGAATCCTTCACGTACTTACTTAATCATAATCGTTTCTTTGGCATCACTTATACTACCAGATCTTTGTAAAAGTGTGCAGTACTTATGAAATGAGATCTGCTTAAAACTGTGCATTATTTATGAAATGAATTTATATATAAATCCAGAAAAATTTACTTTGAAAACAAATTTTTGCGGCAATATTCACTGAAAAATTATTTTCATTCGCAATAAGGAATCCTATGCAGAGCTCGTTCCAAAGTATTATATACCTACTCAAACTCGTGTCGATGCAGACAAAATATTCTTTAGCAAGTAAGTGAAAGATTATTTCCCGAAAATAATGCACACAGCAGAAATTCATTTCTAAAATACTGCACACTTTAAACTGGACTTCGTTTCATAAATACTGCACACTTTATATAAATCCATTTAATGGCTGCACGCGCATAGAAATTCATACATCTTGCACACTTTATGAATTCATTTCATAAATACTTTCACACACAACAGGACATTTCAAAATATTGCACACTTTAAGCTGGAATCCATTTCATAAATATTGCACACTTTAAACAGGACTTCATTTCATAAATACTGCACACTTTAAACAGGACTTCATTTCATAAAAACTGCACACTTTAAGCAGTAATCCATTCATAAGTAACGTATACTTTGATGAGTGGTTCATTTCAAAAGTAATGCACACTTGCTTGAGTATTAATCAATTCGTTACTGAACCTCAAAGGAATTTGGTTTTGGATAAGGTAAGCGAACCTGAAGCGGAAACGAAACCACAACTCGAATTACTGGTCTCACATTTTGTCAAAACGAACTTTAATAAGTTAAGCATAGGACGAGGGAAAGGTTTCAATTTGAGATTTTGTCATAATCCCAAACTGATATTCAGGTTCAAGGTACCAAAAGAGAAGAAGAAGTTTATAGGAGGGTATGTGAAATAATGGTTTATGAGTAGGGTCTTCATCATAATAATTGTCTTCGACTCAGGGGACTAAAAATAAAAGCAGGCATTAAAATACCTTTCGTACCTTGTTGACCCACTTAGGTTTCTAAGAATTTTTTTCTTCTCCTTTTTACTTCTAATTAATTCAATAATAAAGATAGAAGAGGAAAAGGGTTTGATTTTTGTTTTCGCTTTGAATGTTAATTCATTCATTCAGTCAGTCAGTCAGTCAGTCAGTAAATTATAATTTATAAATAGTGGAATCCCGCGGTAGCCATAAGCAACAATATTCCACCTGGGATTTCTGCAAAATGGCCGGTGGGGGGTCTACTGCTTTGACTACATTTTACTTTCCCTGCCTTTATTCTGTCATCCAGTATCATCGAGCTTTCTTACTTCTTTTCCGGTGTTAAAGGAATAGTTAGCAGAACGTTTCATCTTGGACGGGTGACGGTGTAACCATCGAGGATCAGATAGTCGGCCATCTTAAGACTACTTCACTCCGACCCAACCACACTTTTAGATATTGAACAGTCTGGGGTAGCGAATTTCTTGGCTTTAAGTAGTCTTACTTTAAAGACGTAGTGGGTGGTAGGTGTGTCTACCATTAAAGAATTCAGTTCCTGTCCCAAAAGTCCCCGGAATGATTTGTTTTGACTCGTTTATTCGATATCGGCTTACAGTCCTTTCAGAACTTTTCGGCGGTCACCTGTCTCGTTTCGAAGTTTCAATCCCCCGACCAATTTCCTTCCTGGCCAAAGCCCGACCAGTGTTGCCAATTACAGTAGCAGATTTGGTTTGGTCACTGTAAGCCTTCAAGAAATGCTCTGATTCGAGTGTTAGGAATCGGAAGAAACTGATGAGAGGGTGACGACCTGGGGAGGAGTGAAGACCACAGCGGAAGAGTTCACCACCACCTCATTCTGATCTGTTACAGGGCCTGTCCCAAAAGTTCCCGGAATTATTGTTTGTAATTGGCACCACTGGCTGGTGGACGAAGCATTGAAACGGAAAAGGTAGTCGAAGGATCCAAACTTAGAGACCGATGGCCGCCGCCGCCATGAAAAACTTCTAAAAACATTGTAAACTGGTACTGAATAAATGACATAAAAGAAACCATTCCGGGAACTTTTGGGACAGGCCCTGTAATAAACGATCAGAAGAAACCTTTTTCCAAAAGTATCGCACACTTGCAAGAAGGATTCCTTTCATTCAATGCACGCATACTTTTAACGGTGAGTCATTTCGTGACTAATGCACACTTTCATCCGTTTCAAAAATACTGCACATCACCACCAATTATTCAAATATCCCTTTTGCAATTTTCCGGTTGCCGATAATAGAAGGCAGTGCATCGGTCGCTGTTATTAATACAGTTTTAGTGTTCACCGGAGGTCGCAATTATGCCTCACACTTTTGTTAACGTAGGCAAGGACGGAAATTAAGAGTGCTATTGCACTCCCGGCTATTTTGATCTCCTGTTATGAAGAATTATGGATCTATTTAGAGCCACAATTTGACATCATCGATAGTTATTTACCATTTCAAGGTACCAAAGTGATCGTAACCAATTTCAAGGTTGACAGAAAACAAAACAAAACAAAAACAACAAAAAAAATGAGAAAGAGAGAGAAACGAACAAGTGTTCTATTGATTTCTAGTAAGACCAAATGAAATTTCGTTCATACTAATCATTTCCGGATTTGATAAAACCTAAAATTCCTTCCCCCCCAGCCCCCGCCAAAAAATGGCCCTTCGGTCAGTTACCGTTGCTTTGTCGTGGTCTCTTTAATTTAAATCGTGACCGGATATTGATTACATCTTCGAAGGGAATTTCCGGATGTTGGGATGAAAACCGTTAAGGTTCGATTCAAATACTTCTATTTCCGGTTCCATACTTTTATACCCTCGAGGGACTAGTCCGAAAAAAAGTTTCCCCCGAAATTATTCTAAATTAAATGAGTCGTTGATTGTGTCATGAGCTCACCGAACGTGCCCCCCAGGTGGACTCCTATAAAAGTCTATTCGTGTTCCTTATTAACTTGAGGGCCCCAAAAATTCGGATAAAACTAATTAAAAAGGTAAATACACTCCCTCTTAATTGACTCTGTACTCGATGGTCATTTTTGGAGTCAAGGTCGTTTCGAAAACCCAACCAACCCAACAAAACCCCAAAGTTGGTCTCTGAATGAGTGTCACTCGCAAATCCCCTTTTATGCACCAACTTTAGTACCTCAAAACTCTTTTCTGTGATCATGGGTCATGAACAACATCCTCAGAATGGCCGCCATTTTTTTTGGCTTCTCAATAACCCATCTCTCGAGAGACAAAATTTGAACAGTAGTAGGGTTAATAGCAATAGTTATCATCTACAGACAGATAGATACACAGTACATATAGTTCGAAAATTATTATTTTGTAAAAGTGTGCAATATTTATGAAACGGATTCTCTGTCAAAGCGTGCAACATTTATGAAATGAATTTCTTGCAAGAGTGTGCAGTATTTTTGAAATGAAGTCTTTGTGAATGTGTACAATGTTCACGGAATGAATTCCCTGTCAAAGTGTGCAAAATTTATGAAATGGATTTTAGTTTAAAGTGTGCAATATTTATAGAATGGATTTCCTATAAAAGTGTGCAATATTTTTGAAAAAAATTTCAGCTTAAATTGTGCAATATTTATGAAATGAATTCCATATCAAAGTGTGCAGTATTTATGGCATGAATTCTCTGTCAAAGTGTGCAATATTTTTGAAAAAATTTTAGCTTATAGTGTGCGATATTTATGAAATAAGTTCCTGGTCAAAGTGTGCAACAATTATGAAACAGATTTCCTGTAAAAGTGTGCAATATTTATGAAGTGAATTCTCTGTCAATGTGTGCAATATTTATGAAAGCAGTTCTTTGTAAAAGTGTGCAACATTTATGAAACGGATTTCTTGTCAAAGGAAGAAATCTCATTGAAAGAGATTATTTGTGAAAAGTGTGCAGTATTTACGAAATGACTCAACTTCCGGAATTCTTTCTCATTGTCAAGTAGACCACCCCAAAGATGACTAATCCATGGTCATGTTCCGAAAAATCTGACCTTTGAGATAATTTGGCCAAAGTGGTCACACTGTTGTACCGACACGTTGGTTGGTAAACCGCGACTCTCGAGCCACACGCTCCTCTTTGACTCCCCTTGAGTGTGGCTCTACCACAAAGGACCACGTGCCGATTTCACTCATAACTTCCTACAATACCACACACACACACTTCTTAACTGTAACCCAACTACAAGTACTGTCTGTCTGTCTATCTGTCCACCGGCGATAACTATTTTTACTAACTCTACAATTCTTTTCAACAACAATTTTTTTCATGAATTCATTCCAAAAGTAATGCACACTTATTTCCCAACTTATTTTTAAATTATTAACAGATGATGACCCGCATTTTGACCAAATAAATATTGTTTACTTGGAAGGAGTATTGGTTTCATAATTGTGCACACATTTCGGGAGTAAGTCATTTCATAAATAATGCACACTTTTCACAAATAATCTCTTTTAATGATATCTCTCCCTTTCAACGAGAATCCGTTTCATAAATATTGCACACTAGAAGCTGAAATCCATTTCGTAAATGTTGCACACTCTCACAAAAACTGCTTTCATAAATACTGCACACTTAGAAAAAGGATTCATTTCATTAACATTGCACACTATAAGCTGACATTTTTTCATAAATATTGCACACTTTTACAGGGAATCTACTCCATAAATATTGACACTTTCACAAAGAATTCATTTCATGAATATTGCACACTTTAACGGGGAATCCGTTTCATAAGTATTGCACACTTTGACAAGGAAATCCATTTCATAAATATTGCACACACTTTTACAGGGAATTCAATCTATAAATATTGCACCTTTAACGGGGAATCCATTTCACATATGTTGCACACTCTCACAAAAAACTGCTTTCATAAATACTGCACACTTCGACAAAGAATTCATTCCATAAATATTGCACACTTTCACAAAGAATTCATTTCATAAAGTTGTACACTCTGACAAGGAATCCATTTCATAAATATTGCACAACGGGGAATCTGTTTCATATGTATTGCACACTTTAAGCTGAAATCCATTTCAAAAATATTGCACACTCTCACAAAAAATACTTTCATAAATACTGCAAACTTCCACAAAGAATTCATTTCATAAATATTGCACACTTTTACAGAATCCATATTTTGCTATTTAAATTTTTGCATACTTTGGGCTGAAATTCATTCCATAAATATTGCACACTTTGACACGGGATCTATTCCATAAATACATCACACATTCAAAAAGAATTCATTTCAAAAGACTGCACACTCTTTCCAGAAATAGATTTCATAAATATTGCACAGTCTTACAAACAATCCACTTCATAAGTATTGCACATTCTCACGAGGTACTCATTCAACTCGACATTCTCAACAAATACTTGACAGCCATAATTTAACTGTAAATGATAGAAATTCTTTGGAGGAACGAGGTCATTCGAGGATTATTGAACACCGACTAAGAAGAAAGGCGTCAAAGTCAGCTAAGAGAACTTGCCTGAGCAGTGTTTTGAAACAAAAAAACTGAAAATAACTGTTTCTGAAAGGCCATTGATTGCTTAAGACCCCGTCATCTCAAACAGTTTCATTTAGGACTTCACTTAGAGGCAGAAGGTTAGACAGACGTCATACTCAACTTTCTTCATCTCCTCGTCGTCAGTTTTAGTGTTTGAGTAACCCTCTTATAGCGCGGTATCCACTGGAACACGGTTTAGCTCCAAAACGATAGAAATTGACTGCCTACCACTCGATACTGTTGAGTTGAGTGATTCTGTTTTACAGTAACAATAAGCAGAAGCGCTTTGGGTATTGATGACAGCTTATGTTTAGCTTTTGCATGACATACATTCTGACAAAGTGATTTGATTCTTTAAATAATTATTATGGAAACATAAAAACAAAACTGGAGAGTGAAAATTTATATTTTTGATAATTTTAAAGTCTAAACCTATCAGGATTCATTTCATAAGTACTGCACACTTTCATTAAAAACTATTAAATGAACTGGAAAATAATTTCGGTTCTGTGCGCCACACCTAATATTTAAGTCACGGTAAAAGTGATAAATTGGTCGAATGTATATAAACATCCGGCGATTATTCATAATCACCAACTCGTAACAAGGAGCTGCTCGGATGCTTCGCTTCTGCCACTTCTTGTTGGTAGCTTTGTTCACTGTTACTGGCGAGCGCAGCTGCTTGGATTGCTGGAAGCATCTGGACACAATTTGAATAAATTACCCATAACGAGCTAGGTATTTTATAAACTACCCGGTAAATGTGATAAATACTCAATAACTGGTCACATTTATGCTTAGTTGGTGATTATGAATAATCGCCGGAAATTGTATATATATCATTCGCCTAATTTATTCCTTTTACCGTAACATCTATATATATGGTTTAACGTGCATTGTTCTCCGACCCAGCTAATAGTTTTTATGAAAGTGTGCAGTATTTATGAAATGAACTCGTCATAAATTTGGACTTTGGATTAATAAAAAAATAAATAAATTTTCACTTTCCAGTTTTGTTTTTCACATTTTGAATACGTCACTTTTTTTTCTCATAAGTCATGCACACATTCATCAAACCGTCATTTCATAAATAATGCACTCTTTAATACCTTTTAGTTCTTTATGAAAATGTGTATTATGTATATATCAAATTTTTGACGATAGTGTGCAATATTTATGAAATGAATTTGTCATAAGTTTGGACTTTAAATTAATTACGAAAATAAATTTTTCTTCTCAGTTTTGTTTTCTCACACTATTAATATTTCTTTTTCATAATTCATGCACACATTTATCAAACCCTCATTTCATAAATAATGCACACGTTTTAAGCTACGTCATTTCCATCCGTTATTTATCAAAGAATTTAAAGGTATGTGTCTTTTTAAATTTGGACTTTAAATTAATTAAAATAATTAAATTTTCACTTCACGGTTTTGTTTTTACATTATGAATATTTCATAAATCTTGCACACATTTGTCAAGACCTCATTTCATAAATAATGCACACTTTTTAACTCAACCTTCATCCTTTTCATTCCTCACTTTCTTAAGATTTTAAACTTATCTACAGGATATTTATTTATTAATTATGTTAAATACTTGGTACATAGAATTTTATGTATGACTAACAAAGTCGGAGAACCTAATCGAAATGTAAACTAACCTAAACTCATTCCAGTTGTAACCTAATACAAACCCATCTCACTGTCTTTAAGAGAGGAAGCTGAGACTGACTCCTGTTGCTGATGTGCCTGAGAAAAATATAACCGACAACTTGTAACTGAAATTTGATTTGCTTTCTCTACTTAGCTTAAGGGAAACACAATGGTCTTGTGCTTCACTCTCTATTTATACTATAAATACGGAATCTGGATTATATCAACTCCAATGATTTGGATAATGCGGTGCTACTATACTACTTCCACTCATCAAGTTCCCCGAACAATATAATGGACATGATAAAAGTTGTATTGTATAATATTTATATTAAGGATGCGCTATCAGGTGATACTCACTGGCAGGTATCATTGCTAAAAGATAATCACGAACAACGTCTCGTAAAAGAGAAAAAAAAAATTTTCCAGGTGGAAACTCCCATTTCCATCAACACCCATTTCCGATATTAGACTTGGAACTTGTCTTAACCTACGCCTGAAACCATCCCAGAGCATAACCGTCAAGGCCAATAAGTGAAAATTACTGAATTAATTACTTATTTTCGAAAACTTTATACAGTTTTAACATTTTCACTAAACCATATATTTTTCAAAAGTCATGCACGCATTTACCAAGCTCTCATTTCATAAATAATGCACACTTTTAAGTTTCATCATTTTCATTCGTCCCTTTTCAAAGATTTTAACGGCTCCGTCTTGTTCTATAAGTAATGCACACCTCTCCCCACCTTCCGGTTTATATTTTATTGGTATATTATTATAATATATAATTTTTGTTTTGTTTTAATGCTGCTTTCCATCTTTGGGTATAACGGGATGTTGGTGATGGTTCGAACTCTCAACTGTCAGTTAGCTTTGATTACCTAATTTTAGGCCTTCCAACTGTGCAGAATTTATGAAATGAGTTTTATATTAAAGTGTGCATTATTTTTGAATCGATATGTTAACCAATTGGGTGTCTGTAGGTTTTAGTTCAGTCTCCATTGAGAGGATGTGGGGAATTCCGAGTTGATCAGTCAGTTAGTGACTCGGTATGGAGAGATCAGGCAAAGTGCTAAATAGCCGATCAATTACAGATCATGACGGGGTGACTATAACAGACCAATGGCCTAAACTCTCTAGTTTCATTCATTAATGTGTCAAACATTTGTTGAAGTCATTAAAAAAAATTCTAAACAAACCCAGTCGATTATGGATTCTAAGAAGGCGTAAACTTGTCCTTTTTAATCGGTCCACAAACACGAGATGAAAAGTAGATCGAAAATGTCGAAGTAACTGTGTCCTATGAATCATCCGACACGGAATATGGCCGAGTGCGAAAATATGAGCTCAAACACAAAATGGCGGGAATTACCAAAAGCGTAATGAACGGCCTATTAAAAGAAGAACATTTCCGAAGTCATCCGCTTTGGTCAACATAACTCAACCGACATCCGTTATGGCGATATGTGTCACATACTCGGCCTTTTCCACACATCCGGACTACCACGTTACAGATTAGCACTCTGTTATAGATTCCCTTCACTTATTAAGGAAGACAATTAATTAAATAGATCAATAAATAAGTTTTAGAAACTTCAAAAACACGGAATTCCATGTCGAATCGAACTCACATGCCAACACTATTTGACATTTCCGTCGAATCGATTTTATTTATTTATAAATAAATAATCTCTGCGGAGGCGCGAAAACCACGACACTTAACTATTTTTATGTCTTATGATCTAATTATTAAGATGAACACGAAACATTTTCTAGTAGCTGACAATAATTATCGATTTTCCTGTATAATTCTATTTTTGTTAAGAAGATTTGAGTTTGTGTAAGATTAACATGAAGTCTTTATGTTTAGTTTAGATTACGGATAAATCTGTATTGCTGTTGGAGTTGTTGCGTAAATATTTTATGTACAACTTTGTAGTTTTTCGTTTTTGAAAATTACGCCTACTTTATACCGATTAGATTTAAACCGAAATCAGAAGCCTGAGATGGAAGATATAAATCGGTATAATGTTGAGTTTTGGCTCCGGGTGGGCCAACTTGAGCTCATTGATGAGTTAGGTATGAGAATCATGGATAAGTTTCAGTGTTTCTAGATAATTTTGACGACGAGTTGTCAGATATATTATTCCAGGTATATCAGGAGTCAGTTCCGGCTTTTCATTATAGGTAAAAAAAATTGCGTATAGTAATAATAGTATAAATAGAGAGTGAAACATAAGACAACTGTATTTCCCTTAAGCTAAACAGAGAAAGCAAATAAATTTCGATTACAAGTTCTCAGTTATATTTCTCCCATGTACATCAGCAACAGGAGTCAGTCACAGGTCCAAGTTTAAGAAGTGAGGAATGAAAAGGATGAAGATTGAAGTGAGTTAAAAAGTGTGCATTATTTATGAAATGAGGGCTTGACAAATGTGTGCAAGATTTATGAAATATTCATAATGTAAAAACAAAACTAGGAAGTGAAAATTTATTTATTTTAATTAATTTAAAGTCCAAATTTAACAAGACACATACCTTTAAATTCTTTGATAAATAACGGATGAAAATGACGTAGCTTAAAACGTGTGCATTATTTATGAAATGAGGGTTTGATAAAGGTGAGCATGAATTATAAAAAAGAAATAATAATGCAGTTAGAAAACAAAACTGAGAAGAAAAATTTATTTTCGTAATTAATTTAAAGTCCAAGCATATGACAAATTAGTTTCATAAATATTGCACACTATCGTAAAAAATTTGATTATATACATAATACACATATTCATAAAGAACTAAACGATATTAAAGTGTGCATTATTTTTGAAACGGGGTCTTGACGAAAGTTTAGTATTTATGAAATAAAACCTTCAGTGAATAGTATAATAACTTATGAAATGAATTCCTCATATTATTATAAGTCTTATACGAAAAATTGTTTGTATGAAAGTGTGCAGTAGTTATGAAATGAATCCTTAATAAATTTATGACTTAAATAAATTATACAAATAATTCTCCACGTTCCAGTTTTGTTTTTATAATTATTTTGGGATTATACTCACATTTCAGTATAAAATTATAGTTGAATTGATAAGAAACTTCTATCATCACGTATAAAAGCTAAACATAAGCGCTCTATTCAAAACCCAAAGGCCTCGTTCCCTGTTATCAAACACAACTAAACAAATCGGAATCACGACCGCACAGATATCAACACTGTCGAGTGGTAACATAGCGAATGCACTCATGCATTAGAAAATCTACGTTGTAAGCAAGTATTACAATACAAGTGCGTTAGTGCTTAACCGTGCTATGAGAGGGGATTATTATTGGTAATTCATTTCCAATCCTGCAGAAGTTTAGTACAAATTCCCGAGAGAACGACGCCATGATTAATGACTCATTAATAGATAAATAAATTTTAAAAAGTAATTTATATTGTAGTGGATGAGATCCTCTCGAAAACCCTTCAACATCAACACTTATGTACAATTAATCTTCCTAGGAATCAGGGTTAACCTGAATTGCTTTAACAAGACATCATATCAACAATTAGGGGTCTGACTTATTTTCGGCCAACGGGTGCCGGAAGAACCCCCGACGACGATGGACAACAACAACAACAACATCAAACAACACAAAAGAAAATTTTTAAATCTCTACAAAGAGAGAAAGAAGAAAAAGACACACAGAAGGGGTTTGTTGAGGAGTGTTCACAATGAAAGTGGACGTTGTACGATTATTGTGGTCAGTCCAAATGTCCATCTCATTGTTGTGGTTTAATTTTGTCGGACAGCTGAGAAACAGATTTGTGAGCCGGTGTTAAAAAGAACCATTCGGAGATGGTTCCTTTTATGATAAATTTATGGTTAAATAAGTTGAAAGTGGTATTTTGAAAGGACCGGGGGGGCTTGTGGACATTTGCTATTTAGATTCAATTGACCGAAAAGAAAAATCCTCGCATGGTGACAAAAAAATAAAGGAAACATGTGTATACCTTATACCTGGACTTGTTTGACACCCGACACGGTAAACACGTGGACGCTTCATTAGCTCAACATCATTTTCCCGGTTCAAGATCAACCTCGTTAAGAGACTTGCATATACCAAGCCAAAGGACACTCATCTTGCTCTCCGGCCCAGACTCAGATTTTATTTCTGTTTTTATTCAATAAGGAAGCTGATTTTGACTTTTTATACGAATACCCAGACGTCGTTTGTCAGGCTGACGGTGAGGAAAACAATTTATTTGGACGCGGGTTTTGATATGATCGCACCCGGAAGCAAACCCATGGGCCTTGACTTTCAAAGATGAGGTCGTGCTAACCCTCTAACATGCGAAACTCCATCTTTAAAATTAATCGAATAACCAAGCACTAAAATCTACTCACCCAACAATTTTGCTGTTGGTTTACTGGTGATCTAATGCCACGATGTCATGATGTCATATCACACAATCTTTGGTGTTTAAAAAAAACGGATGTTCCCAAAACTGAAATAAAAAAAAATGAAATTGACATTAACGCCTTGCTAAACGTTGACATTTAGCGGAAGATAGTAAACCAGTCATATATAGCAAATTTTCCATTGTCTGATGACGTTTAAGGACACACCTGTCTATCAGTTTAGTAGGTGTTCAACGCCTAATGCACTCTTTTAACAGATAGATAATCACTGAATGAATGGATTTAACTAGAATGGATTGGATAAAAGCCAAGAAGAAAGGAAAATCTTTTTTTGAACTGGGAAATCTAGCCGATTTTTGGAAAACGTGAAAATTCGAGTTTGTTTCTCTTTTCCTTTTATTACTATCACGTGTGATGCTGTAATGTTGTTGTTGGATTAGACTTTGGTCTCTAGTTCGTTCTGTTTCCTCTACGAGAATTACGAGAGCTGGTGATTAGCAAATCCAAAGAGCTGGGTAGAAAGTAATGGCTGGAACCCCTTCGTATCCTGTCGTTCCCCAAAATTTGAGAAACAGGATTGAGATTCAACAGTCTTTATATATCTATATATTTATCTTTATATTATTATCTTTTACATCTTTTATAGTACCATTACTGATAAGGCTGTGAAGATTTTTGAATAGTCGTTTCCATCTACCTCTCCAACTGCTTTAAGAACTTTGAGGAATAATGAACAAGGAAGAAGACATAAGAATGTGCATTATTTTTGAAATCGATGCTTTTCGCTTCTTCTTCTTTCCGCCTCTTCCAATACTTCCTTTTCTTGTTGCTGTGGGCTCTTTTCCTCTCATTGCACCACGTTTTACCGGTTTTCGGGAGGAACCGCTGTGGCTCCAGTTTGTTCTTTATCCTGTCGCGTTGTTTAAGGTCTTGTTGGGTGGTTTCCGGGGTCTAAAGGTCTTTCCCTGTCTCTAAGAACCACGCAGGTCTTGTCTTTGTCTTTGGGAAGTAGTGGTAATTCCTATTTGTTTGTCTTTTTGGGTTCATTCTGTTCAGATGCTTGTAGAAGGTTGCCCTTCTGTTTCTCATGATATCTGAGATCCTGGGGAGGTATGTGTATGGCTCGTCGTTATGTCTTCTTCAGAGCAGAGTTTATTATTTATATAACAAAATTTTAATATAAGTGTGGATATACAGTATATAAAATGGGTTCCTCATTCTAATGTGTATTATTTAAGAAATTGACTCGCCATGGCAGTGAAAAAACTTTCTAAACCGTTTCATAAGTAATGCACACTTTTATTATTGTTATTTATATTGTATATATACTATTCTATGGTATATGTTTGGCTATTGTAGTTTACTTTTATTATTATTTCATAAAAAATCCTTGGAGCCAAGACCAAACCTTCAACCATAGGGCCACAAAGGCGAAACTTCTGGACGGGGTGAGGGTCAATTTCCCAAAAATTTGACTAGTACATATCCCAAAGAGTAACAACCGCAAATATACCAAAACTCACCAGGCCGCTGTATTGATTTTGAAAGAACTGTTAAAGACTCCTCAAACCAGGACCAAGAATTTGACAGAAGGGCAGAGCAAATAAAAAAGAAGCCAAGGAAGGAAACACATCCTCTGACTCGTGCAAGTTCACAACCCTCAACTCCGTTCGGAGATAAAAGGAAAGGACGGGGAGGATTGTGTGTTGTATTGAATGAAAGAGAGCAGATGCAGATGCAGCCACATCCGATTTGTTACTCAAATTTTGATTGTATTTTAATATTAAGGAACGATATCTGATCCAGGAAGAATGAACAGGTACCGTTATGATTAAAAAAAAAGTAAAAATCCAGGTACGGAACAGTTTTTTTATAAATACCTTTTTTTTTAATTATACAACATCCTGATTATGTTATGGCATCCCAGCTTCCCCAATATTTTCTTAAAGCACGCGAGGTCTTTTTCATCTGCCGTGCAGGTGACCGCAACTTTTTTTTCCTTTTAACCTTCGCCGTCTTTTTCCGGGGTTTCAAAAAAAGTGGAAACGTTTTTGATATATCTGTCTGCTAGACAAACTTGTTTCATTTCAACGTTGAGGGATTTACTGTTGTTTTCACTTCGAATTTGAGTTTAAATTTTGGGAAGAAGCCATTTTAAGATTTTTTATTGCACACAGGCGTATTTGTTAGTAATTCAGGTACTGTCCGATTATTATTTTAGTCAACAAAACAAATTTTAGTCACCATGAGTCATAAAAATAAATAAATTAGTTTATCACTTTTACCGTAGCTTATATACGATATCATTTTTAATTTAGTTGTTGTCACTCAAAGATGTCAGAGATTCACTTGGTTACGAGGCGACACAACGTTTGGACCCAAAGTCATAAATAAAAGACACAATAACCTCTCCATCGATCTTCGGCTCAACTCCAATAGACAACACCAAATTTTTTTCTCTTCATTCCTTTTTAATACCCCCAAAATTATCCCTTTGTTGGTGTTTCCAAGCCCGCGTTCGTCATCTTATTAAATCACCCCATAAAACATAAATACTCAGGTCGATAACCTTTGACAAAAAAATTTTAAGGGCTGCACCGGTGAAGTGTTATAAAAAATCTTCAACCCCCAGAGCTGCTCATTAAAAACGTGAACCTTTTTTCCTTCTTCTTTCATCCAAAGTTTCCTGGTTATTCGATCTTAAAAAGCATTTAATAGGTCTGACTCTTCCTTATTCAACATCTGTTTTTTATTCATTTAATACTTCATCCCAGGTTCGTTTTTTTAGGTTTGAATATAAAAAAAACAATCAAAACAGATGTAAGGGATGGTGCATCTGTATTGTTGCAACCTCACAAAATATTAATGACACTTCACTGTTCCTCCTCATCCCATCTCTCATTCTTCTTCTGTCTCGAAATTTGATAGGACCACAGGTGAAGTCAGTTGCTTTCCTGAAGGCAAATTGCAATATGACGCAATACCGCTCGTTTAACTTTTTAACTTCCACCCACCCAAACTTCCTAAAACTCGAGAGAGAGAAAAAAGTTTGATACTAAAAATAATAATTTTTTCCCGTGTTAAACTTAACTCGCAGTCTTAATACTTATTATTAAATGATTTATACCTCTCGGCAAAATTATTAAAATATATAATTTAAAAATACGCAATTAATTTAATAAGCATAATAGTATTAATTATTTCTTGACATGTCAACGCTAACAATTAACAAATTGCGTAATTAATTACTTTATAACGTAAGACAGTGGTTGGCAAGTCATTCACAAGAGCCAAATATAAACTATGCAAAATTTTAGCCATTTTTCAAAGCTCTGCTGTAGACACCACCTTTGCTGAGATATGATTAACGAGATAATTAGGGCTAAAAGTACACTCTCGAGCTTGTCTTTGTAGATAAATAATTTCTGCTAGCGAATCAGGCTCGAAATACTAAAAAATGTAGAGAAACAAAAAAAGAACAAACAAAACAAGAAACTAGCTCTGTTGGAGTCGGTTACACTCTTCTAAAATATACCCAAACCCCCAAAATGAGCATAGAATACTTAGGAGAAAGGTAAGGGACTTAAGGAATAGGACCCCTTGCCCCAAATAATTATGGAACTCCAAAGCGAAAACGATAACCTGACCAAATGCCAGGCAGTCGAACTATAAAATCGAGAACTAAACTTAGCAAAAGCCAACTATAACTACTAAAACTTTACAATGAATCCTCAATCTTCATTTGGATTCCTTGCTTCCATTCTTTCCTACAGTATTTTTGAAGTGAATACTCAAATGTACACTGTTTTTATAAAGAATTCTACAGCAAAGTGTGCATTACTTTTGAAATGAGTTACTCACCAAAGTAAACACCAAACAGACACTCTGTGATCACAAATTTTATACATTTTTATTTTCTATAATAAGTATATGACATAAAAGTAGAATTAATTTCATAAATAGTGCACAATTCCATGAACAATTAAATCTTATAAATATTGCTAGCCGCCTACAGCTTTAATAACTGTGCCCTTGAATTTCGTAGAAACACACCAAATAAAACTAGGCATCATACTTATATGATATACAATATTTAGTTAATAAATAAACATTTTGTAGAAGAGCCACAATATGTCACAGCCAAAGAGTAAAAGAGCCGCAATTTGTCGACCTCTGACGCAAAGGATAATATTCATTACCTAATTAAAACCTCGTAATTATAATAATACAGACAAATTTTTCATAAATAACTCAAGTTTAGTGATTTGAACCCTCCCCCTCCCAAACAACAAATAAAAATTTTTCAATGAATTTAAATTCACCTGATCACATTCCAATATGGCGTCCTCGAATTACTTGAAAATTATATTCGCCAAATAAACCTTTATTTCTTTTTTGAGTCTCATTAGACTGACAAAATTAAAGAAATATGTGAAAACTAGTTTATTTTTCAACAACCACTAATTAATAAAATTCTTAAAATCTACTAAAATCCTAATTAAGTCTTTTTAAAATTGTAAAAAAACCGTTAATCACAACATTTTCACATGTTCTACAACAGCGCTCTCTATGATTCCCTAAAAGCACCAACGCCTTTTGCGAGCGGTGGTTCGAGTCTAAAGCCACGATCCCGAATTCCCGGAACCCATTTAAATAGGCTTATGGGATTTTCGTTAATGAAAAAAACGGTTGCAATAAATTTTGGTTGATTTCTCCGTTCTAGAACCTTCTGAATTTATTCAATAAGTTATTTTTGTAAAAGGAAATTGACATTTTACTTAAAAACCAACTTGCCAATAAATAAAAAAACGACATTTTTAGAGGGAAGTGTAATAAACTAATCATGAGAAAGGGGTTTAAAAAACAGTAGCAAAACCAGCAGAAGTCAAAAACCAATCATGCGATTAAATACGCCTTTCTTTTTTACACTGTGAAAGGAGGGAAAATGGTAGATAAAAAGAGTTTTGTAATAAATCAGGAAGGAGTTGTATAGGAGTGACTGAAAGGTATTCAATTTTTTTTTCTCAAAAGCTGTAAACCGCATAATTAAACCGATAAAGGTCTTGTTCTGAGAAATATTTGGCAAATATGATTTACAGCTTATTAGAGTCGTTTTTTCTTCTTTCACCTCCTTCTTCTGATTTATCACAAAAATACGAGGCACTCTCTGGGGAAATCGTTGACTCCTTATGAAAGATTCTCTTGACATTGTCTTCTTTTCAACGTCTTGAATTATGCTTCTGCTTTATTATTAATTTATTTTCCTTCCGACGGAAACGTCCGTCCGACATTTTGAATGGGATGCCTTTGTCGTCGTCGCCTTTGAGGAGATTCTAGCCACCTTTCTTACTTTCTCATGCTTCAATGGGCGAATATTTAAGAGTCGACACTCCGCCATTTTGAACGTGTTCATTCCCACGGAATCCGGCCTAAGAAAACAATCGAATTTAAATTAATCAATTATAATATATATTCCTTATCAACCATATAAATATTATATGATTATTAAAATGCATTACATAAAAGTAATCAAATATATACGATTCTATCAGTTTGTACTATTATACTATTATTCATACCAGGGGTCGGCAACCTATGACTCGTGGGTCACCGAGTGACCCATTTGGTAATTTCAAGTGACCCACTTTAGTTCCGAAAATAAAGTATAAGATACACAAACAGTTTTTTCTTTTTCCCAAAAAATGTTTGTCGCAGTTATAAACGTACCAAATTTGAATACAGTATAACATATAAAAATATCAGTTAAAGCCCCACCCCGCCTGACTGGATATCGAATCGGCCCATAGTATGCGGAATGCAGTGACATTATCCAGTCGCTGTTTTAATAAAAAATATGTCTGACCCAAGCATCTCTGTAATACTCGCATTTTGGTTGATTTGGACCCGCTGCCAAAAAAGGTTGGAGACCCCCGATTTATACTGTACGAATATACTCAGTAGCAAATTTAATAGTAAAACTAACCGCAAAATCGGTCGTAGAAATATTTGAGATGATATCTACTTGCTGTCTCTTTGCATTTGTCTTCATGCTGAGTGTTTCCTAATCCCAAACACAGCTAACTGATATGCTCAGCACTCAGGAGTTGTATCTGAAAAAGAGAACAGGACTCGAGATGAAAAGTATAATCACTCGATTGAGATAAAATAAGAAAGACAACCCAAAGAATAACATTTATGGGGTCACAAATCCTGAAAATCGGTCAGAGACAACACAACCAAACAAACAATTATAGGACTCATGAATCTCACTTTAAAAACTGAAACGACAGCAAAACTACAAAACCCATAAATAGAAACAAGTTGTCATGCCTTGAGGTGACCAAGGACGCGGTTCAGGAGCACTGGTTCAAGGTGAAGGCCTTGCTGACGAGGCTTTCAGGAAAACCAGAAGAAAGAACTAACAAGACAGCGGCCTAGAACGTGGGAGGGGAACCGGAACTCACCCAACTGACGTACCTACGTCGTACGCAGCTTCTCTTAATTCCTTACAAATCCTAAATCATTTTAATCTCAAAAAGTTATTAAAGTCTCCAATTGCAATCGGTTGCTATTCTGATTCATGCGTTATTCAATGACTAACAGTTAACTAGCGTTATGTACACGTTTTCATCCTAGCAAAGAAATGCATATAACAAATAAAATTTATGGTCCTGTCCGGGAAACAAGTGGCAGGTATCAGGGTATCTGGGAAACCAACCCGAGGGTCAGGGTGATGTACACAAAAGTCACTGCGACGTTGTTGAGTATATGAAACCGACTAAACTCCAATTGTGCGTTTGTTACGAACAAATTTTTTGGGGGGAGGTCCTAGAAACCAAATCGGAATCGAAAAGTGAACAAAGTTCACACAAGTACCGGGTATTAAGATAAGATAAACATTATTACAGGGCGATAGAGCCGACTATACAGTGGTAAACACGTCTTACATTTTATTGTATTTATCAAAAGAAAATCTTAAGGTATCTTCTGTATTGACCTAGGTGGTATTACTTTATTTTGACACCGAGGTCAACGAACTAAAACTCAACTTTCAAGATGTAAAAGCGGGCCGTGTTTAACTTACGACTGAATTTCACCTCGGAAGTAGAGTTTAAGCTTGGAACCATGTGTGTGTATGTTTATAGGTGTATGAATGAGGAAGTGTGCCTCATTCTTTTCCTTCCTCTCTCTCTCTCTATTCTGAATTGAATCGGTAGGAAACCAAAACAAATAAATAAATAAATAAACCAACTTCTGGCAGATATTGTTTTAAGGTAGTCTTTAGATTTTGAGATTTAGGACAGACTCCAAAACGAAGCTCCCCTGAATGAAGGACATGGTACCGAGAATATTGTTAAAGTGTGACGCACAAGAATTTTTGTTATTGGTCACTGTCTATGTATACATAACGTTTTCAAACCTTAACACTTTTTGAGTTATGAGATTTTCGCGGTCCTCCTAAATTTTATTTAAAAATACATCCATGTCAGGGGTCAGCTACCTTATGACCCGCGGGTCGCCGAGTGACCCATTTGATAATTTCAACTGACCCACTTTACTTTTAAAAATTAAAGTATATTAAAGATAAATTATAAAACATAAACAGGAACCAAATATTTTGAGTATAAAAAAATTTGATAATCGATACTAAGAACATTTCAGTTCGATTAGTATCAATAGTTATGTAGGCAGATTAGGAAAAGGCTGTCACATGATATAAAGAGTGTGTGATACTTATGAAAGAAATCTTGATAATAATAATAATAATATATATGCGTCTATTTCGCTCATATTAAAAGGGGATACGGGAAGCGCATTTACGAACTGAAATCTAGACAAAAGTGTGCAATATTTATGAAAAAAAACAGATTTATAATAGTGTGCAGTATTTATGAAAGAAAGCGTGGTACTAGTGTGCAGTATTTATGAAAGAAACAGTATATTTATGAAAGAAACCGTACTAGTGTGCAGTATTTATGAAAGAAACCGTGGTACTAGTGTGCAGTATTTATGAAAGAAACCGTGGTACTAGTGTGCAGTATTTATGAAAGAAACCGTGGTAATAGTGTGCAATATTTATGAAAGAAACCATGTTACTAGTGTGCAGTATTTATGAAAGAAAACTTGATAAAAACAAAAATACATTTGGGTCTATTTGGGTCATATATAAAAAGCGGTACAGGAAGCACACTTACAAACCGAAATCTTGACAACAGTGTGCAATATTTATGAAAAACAGAGTTACAAGAGTGTGCAGTATTTATTAAAGAAAACTTAATAACAGTGAGTAATATTTATGAAAAAAAATATCATGAAAATACTGTGCAGTACTTATGAAAGAAATCTTGTGATACAACATCTCTGACCCAAACATCTCTTTAGTACTCACATTTTGACCCGCGGCCAAAAAAGGTTACCGACCCCGGTCCATTTAGTATTATATTTTCAATTAAAAAGTACGTTATCGCTTCAGACTGATGGAAACTTACCAACGATTACACCTGACAATTAAATCAAAATCAAATCGGAAACTTGAAGCGATCCAAAATTCAATTCCCTTCCTGATACTCGGACTAATTTACGAACCAATTCTGATAGTAACCAAACCAAACCCCAAAACAAAACAAACAAAAAAAGAAAACCAAAAATGAGTGATGAACTCTTAAAACGCAAACGTAACTTTTAAACTAGAAAGTTGAGTCAGTCGGGAAATAAAAATTTAAAAAAAAAAATAAATTCGAGTGATAATTGAAGGTGCATTTTTTGGCAAAAAGCCCTAACCTCTAGGCTATACTGATATTATCCATATTAAAATAAAAAGAAGAAAGAAAAAACTTGTTTTTGCACTTCTCTTGCTGTTACCATTTATATTGTTCGCCGAGCTTTTAATATTAATAACAAAAACCCAAAAACAAATCGCCGGTGGACAACCCTAAAATTAAGACATAAATGTCACATCTCGAAATTTCTGTTTTATTCTTTGTACAGTCTTTCCAAAGGCTAACATTCTGCCTGTATGGTGTGGGTGCCATTGCGCGATGGTACAACTGCACGCGAGGACTTGGAACAAAGAGCAGTAACAACACAACAAAGCTTTAAGAGAAGTATAAAGAATGAGAACGACAGCTAAGGCGAAAGTGAAAGCTTCTCATTTGGTTGTCGGTTTAATTTGAAATAGTTACCAACAGGAGTCAGTCAGAAATTTTTTGAATAACTGCAAGAAGTGTAGTGTTTAATCAATAGAGGTTATGGTTAGTGGTGTTGTTTTGTTGCCTCCAACCTTTCGCCTCTTTTGACTCCTTAGGTAAAGGACTCATTTCATAAATACTGCACATTATCATGGAGAATTTATTTCCTAAATGAAATTCTGGAGACCCAAATCAAAGTGTGCAATATTTATGAAATGAATACTCCCTGAAAGTGTGCAATATTTATGAAATGAATACTCCCTGAAAGTGTGCAATATTTATGAAATGAATACTCCCTGAAAGTGTGCAATATTTATGAAATGAATACTCCCTGAAAGTGAAATATGAAATGCAATATTTATGAAATGAATACTCCCTGAAAGTGTGCAATATTTATGAAATGAATACTCCTGAAAGTGTGCAATATTTATGAAATGAATACTCCACGAAAGTGTGCAATATTTATGAAATGAATACTTTATAAAAATGAGCAATACTTAACAAAGTCCATACAACTCACAACGAAACTCCAGCACTGACAACGCCTACAGCCTACAGCATGAGCAAAAGCTCTACACGACGTAAAGAGTAAATTCTCATTACCACCCCCCAAAAATTAGACTTGAGGATCGCGACAGCCAGAACAATAAACGAAAAAGTCTTAGTTCTAAAATCACCGAGTGTCTCAAGTCTAAAACAATGACAGGGGGCAAGGAGGGTAGTTTTAGGTCGAAATAAAGGAAAGGGGGTAGAGGGGGCTCTTAGAAACTTAATCAAGTAGAGAAAAAAAATAATAATTTAGATCTAGATTGAGTGACTTGGCTTATTTTTAATTTTAGATCAACGAACGTCAGGCTATTGAACTCGGAAGTTCTTAAAACTCTTCCACAATTATATCGGTTAATTAAACCTAATTGAACACAATCAAATTTGAAAAAGGAAAACAATGGGACGTCATCCCGGAGGGAGGAAGGGATGAAGTGGGCGCGACGGAGGGGGTGTATATGTACTCGGGAGATGTGGGGGAGAGTAGTGTAGTGGTTAAAGTTCCTGACTTGGAGGGAAATGGTCGTGAGTTCGAATCCTCCTCCAGCATCCTGTTATACCTGAAAATTAAGGGTGAAAACGGGATTAAAACCACCACCACCATTCGGGAGATGCCAAACAAATATGGCAATTTAGAGGTAGGAGAGAAACGACCCAATTTTGCAGTCAGAGGTCTTCTTCTCCTCGTCTCTCTCTTCTCTCTAGAGAGAGTAGGAGAGAGAAGATGAGAGAAGAAAAGAAAAGAAAAATGAAGTTTTCTCAACTCTTCGTCCACGGTTTGTGGAAAACAGGTTTCCTGGCACTCCAAAATGAATATGCAAATAAAGCCCCAAAAGGCGAGTGTATTTTAGAATTAAATGTAATCGAGAGGGCAATAAAATATCCCACCGATTCTTGACCAAAACATAGTCATTAATTTCTATAAAAAATGCAACACATATTTTGACTAGGTTCAATGACTCATGAAGCTAAGGCTCACATCCACTGATACACATATACCTCGCTTTTCCTTCCCCCACCACCACAGGTTCCTTTTCCTGGGAAACACCTGGAACCCATTTCCCTTCCTTTTATTTTTGGCCTTTATTCTCGAATTAATTAATCAAGCAGTATCAGTATCGGGTTGATGGGCTCAAATAAATCCTGTTTTTACTCATGCATAAAACTTATCTGAGAGAAATCCATTGTCGTCGTCCAGTTTCGTCTGTCTGTCCATCAAAATGAAAACCTGTTTCAAACATACAGAAATATCTTCACGTTTCAATGGGAATGTAAACAGACTGAGACCCCAGTTCTAATTTTTGGTTTTTATTTATTTTTTTAATATTTTATTTTATTCATTCAATTCGTGTGAAATTAAAAACGGTTAGAATTTCATAAATATTGCACACTATCATGGAATATTAATTTCATAAATATTGCACACTTTCATGGATATTCATTTCATAAATATTGCACTTCATATTCATTTCATAAATATTGCACACTTTCATGAATATTCATTTCATAAATGCACACTTTCATGGAATATTCATTTCAAAATATTCACACTTTCATAAATTCATTTCAAATATTGCACACTTTCATGGAATATTCATTTCATAAATATTGCACACTTTCATGGAATATTCATTTCAAAATATTGCACACTTTCATGGAGTATTCATTTCAAAATATTGCACACTTTCATGGATATTCATTTCAAAATAAATATTCATTTCAAAATATTGCACACTTTCATGGAGTATTCATTTCATAAATACTGCACATTTTCATGGAGTATTCATTTCAAAAATACTGCACACTTTCGTGAAGTACTCATTTCATAAATATTGCACACTTCTTTAACATCTACGAAAATTTCAAAACACACTACAGCCCTTTCATTCATAACTTCCTGTCTACCTACGAAGGCGTACCACTTGTCCGTCTCTCTCTTTTGCTTCAGGTCTTTTTATACTTCAGTGATTTACGATATCTGGTCAAACATTTTTAGCTTGTGTAAGAACCAGTGGCTCTCGTCAAAGAAGTGTTAAAGCAGACAGTTCTTCCATGCACGAAAATCCCTCTCCCAACAGACCTACCAATGACTAAACGGTTCCATTCACTAAATCGTTAAGCAATGAGCAATCAAGAGCACAGGAACATGAACGATAAGGAATCTTAGTCAGCAGCAGATGATCCACCACGTAGTCAAGCTCGGTTTATCGTTCCAGTTTTTGTGATGATTCCGTTTAATAGCCCAGGAAACAGAACGACTAACATTATCTCAGCAATTAGTAAAAAGTTTTTTTAAAAATTAACGTAATTAATAAATAATTCTTGAGGCAAAAGGTTAACTTTAAATTTTTGTTTAAATTTTACTTTTATAAATGCTAATAATAATAATAATTATTACTGAAAACTACTTTTGGTTACTTTTAGGTAAAAAAAATTTTTTTGTTTACATTTCGTTTGATTTTCTATAAGCCAAAAATTTTCCTTAATTTAATTTGCAAATTTGATTCCGTTTTTGTGATAATCATCTGAGGTCGTTCCTGTTTTAACTTTCCCTTTGACATAGGTGATATAAATATTCTATAATGATCTCTTAGTAAGAAGATTTCAGACTTTTTTTACGCGATTCGTGATAAACCCATAAATACAAAAATGATCATCACAAAGATGACCTTTTTTGACGGCAGTTCATCGCATTACACCTAATACCTGCTCCGGTAAAAGTGATAAATCTGGCGAAATAATACAATTTCCAGAGATTATTCATAATCGCCAACTAAGCTTGGTGAATGTGACAAATTATTGGCATTTACCGGCTAGTTTGTAAAAATCACCAACTCGCCATGGGGAATTTGATATAATTTTGCTCGTACGTTTGGCTTCTATCACTTTTATGCCAAAAGGCAAGCAGCTGTGTTCACTAGAAACGAACCTCCCAACAAGAACAATATGAGTACAAAGTGACACAAGTCTAGCGTGTGAGCCAACTTTTATTACATTCCCCATTAAGAGTTGGAGATTTTGTAAACTAGCCAGTAAATGTGATAAACACTCAATAATTTGTAACATTCCCGAAGCTTAGTTGGTGATTATGAATAATCTCCGGAAATTGTGTTACTTCGCCAGATTTATCACTTTTACCGTAGCATATACACGATATTAGGCTACCTTTTGGACCACATAATATCTTGTAAGTGGGTTTGATTAGTGGCTGATGAATCTCAAGGAGTCTATGACGATGCTTTTATGCTGTTGTAAACAGTCTATATGAAGAGACAAACCCGTAGAAAATGCACAAAAGACAAGGTGCCGTACTGTCTGTTGCAAAAACTGAGCGAGACAACTCCTGTGGTGATTCTCGACTGATGAGGTATATGAATCATTCAAGTGAATAATTATGTCTGTAACTACTCCAAAGCTTAGACAGGAGTTTGGTCTTTTATGATAATTATTAACATTAATACAACATTAAAATCCACATAAGTGAGCAACAGTGCAGTAAATCAAACCATAAAACTAACCTGATGTTATGTTAGAGGCTTCATTTTAAACTTGGGACACAAAGATACCGATGACAGAACCAAACCGAATTTTTCATTTACATAAATAAATTGAACCTAACATAAGTTTTGAGATTTTCGCCACTGCTACTATTAATGTTAGTACTGTTACTGCGTTAGTTATTATGCCACTCAACTCAAATTTTTGGGAATGAAGAAGAGAGTATACCCTATACAATCAAGACGTGTTGCCTACGTTAAAAGCTGAGGACATTTACAGTGTCTCGCCTAGAACTCCCAACAATTTCAAAAATATTGCACACTTTCTTAGAATTATTTTGTAACAAATTCTTGGAGTCGAGACCACCACGAAAACTGTAGACATATTGAGAGATTAGTCTTAACTCAAAAAATTTATTTTGAAATGGATTCCTCAAGAAGGTGTGCAATATTAATGAAAGAAGTCGTACAACAGTGTGCAATATTTATGAAAGAAACCTTAAAAGTGTGGGTAATATTTATGAAAGACTTGAAAACAATGTGCAATATTTATGAAAAACCTTGAAAACGGTGGGTAACATTTATTAAAAAAAAACATGAAAACAGTGTGCAATATTTATGAAAGAAGTCGTGATAATAGTGCGCAATACGTAGGGGATCGTTTGCAGGATTAAGTCCAATACCAAGTCTTAGTCAATGTTAAGTCTATGTATAAGTTATGCGCTACTTTTCCTGCAAAAACAGAAAAAGATTGTAAACGAGTCAAATTGACTCAGCCTCTAATTATAACTTTAAACTCATTACACGCAAATAATGAACGAAGCAATTATAATTTAATACATAACATCCATCACAAGACATCGTTTATAGAGTTATGGGGAGGAACTGAGAGGACCAGCCTCTCGTTTTGTCTTTTAGACTTTTCTGAATGAAAAACCGAACCTAACACTAAGAAGTGAATGGCGACTTCGGAATAATAACTGTGAGTGATCGCGCCTAAAAAAAAAATTATCCACAATGTTTGAAAATGAAGAACAAAGAAACGTTGGTAGGGAGAGAGAGAGAGGAAAAGAAGATGGCCTCTAAGCAACATCTATACTAATTTATTAAGACTATTTAAGGATGTGCTATAAATCTGAATCATATTTTATAGTTTATACTTTTCCTGACTACTACATCAAAGGAAGTGATGATAAAGGAATTAAAAACAAAAAAAATTTGACATATTGATTCGTCTCATAAATGTTGCACATTTTTACGCAGAAATCGTTTTAGAAGCAAATACACTTCGGCTGATAATTCATTTCTAAAGTTTTGCTCACTTTCACGAAGAACTCATTTCAAAAATAGTGCACACTTTACAATATATATTTTATGGGTAATGCACACAATGAGATTTCATTTCATAAATATTGCACAATTTAGGGAATTCAATTATTTCACACTTTGAGGGGGATTTCATTTCATAAATTTTGCACTTTTAGGGAAACTTTATAATGTTATACAGATATTGCACACTTAAACAAGAAATTTATTTCATAAATATTGCACACTTTTTGGGGGGGATTGCAGTTCATAAATACTGCACACTTTAATAAAAGCTTTAGTTCATATATATATGCACAATTTAAGAGGATTTTCATTTCACAAATATTGCACACTTTTGAGAGAATTCCAAGTCGTGAATACTTCCCACTTTGAGAAGAATCTCATTTCATAAATCTTGCACACTTTGAGGGAAACCTCATTTCATAAATCTTGCACACTTTTGGGACTTTCAACCAATACTACTTTAAGGGGAACCTCATTTCATAAATATTGCACACTTTTGAGAGAATTTCCATCAATGACTACTTCCGCTTTGAGGGAAACCTCATTTCATAAATTTTGCACACTTTTAGGGAAACTTTAATACATAAATATTGCACACTTTCGAGGGACTTTCAATTAATAAATACTTCTCACTTTAGGGAAACTTCATTTCATAAATATTACACACTCATGGGGGATGCATACTTATTTCATATAATTCATAAATAGTGCACACTTTTAAAGAGAATGCGTTTAATTAATATCCAACACTTTTACAGGGAATTCATTTCACAAATATTGCACAATTTTATGAGAATTTCAATTAATAAATACTTCCCACTTTAAGCGGACTCTCGCTTCATAAATACTGCACACTATGGGAAGGCGCTTCATTTTAATAATTCATTTCAAAACCAATGGATGAGGGTTCATGCAATTCATTTCATAAATGGTGCACAAGAATTCATAACATTATGAAGGAATGCGGACGAGGATGTCTCTTCATTCTCGAGGAACACAATAAAAATAATTTTTCCTTTGTTGTGAATCCTTTCCCAAGTTGAACTGAAAAGAAATTTCTTTTCCTATTATTTTGAATAATGGGGCGCTAATACATTTATGGCTCCAATTATTGCGAACCTTTTTTTTCCTTTCCCCTTTCGCCCTTCTTTGCTAAATAACCAAAAAAAAACTTCTTTTTCTTCTTTATCACTTGAAAAGACATTATTGTGATCGGTTTCGACCACCATTTTGTCAGACAAAGGAGAAAAAAAGGTCTTTAACTTCCCCCATAATCCGACAACAATTGTGTCCAAAAGGATTTCTTTCAATGCTTAATCCTATTTGCAAAAGTTGCCTTTCCAAAAGAATTTTCTGACTGACTGACTGCCACCTTTGGCCATCACCTCTCTCTCGTTGTTATGATATATGGTACCTTCAAAGAGACAAAGATTTTTCCCCGAAAAAATGACTTTTTGTGATTTTTATTTTATTTCTCTCAGCTCTAATTTATAACAGTTGCTGAAAAGAAGAATTCTGATTGAACCTTCCAAAAGACACTATCAAACCTGAAACTGGGAAAATTATAGATCTATTAACAAAAGGTTCAGGACTTTTATAGACCTTATAGCGGGTACCTTATCAAGTCCAAAGAAGGAGAGGTGTGGTGACAGTCTTAACGACAACACAAAGATTTGAGAGAAGACTTCATTTCTTTTAGGTATCTCTTTCCCAAGATTTCATTTCATAAATATTGCACACTTTTAAAGAAACTTCAACTCATAAATATTGCATACTTTGGGAACATCTCATTTCATAAATATTGCACTCCTTCAAGCAAGACCTTATTTCATAAATATTGCACAGTTTAAGTAAGAAGAATCTCATTTCATAAATATTGCACACGCTAAGGAAGGTTTCATTTCATATTTTGCACCTTTCATTTTTAAATATCAAAGCAAGACCTTATTTCATAAATATTGCACAGTTTAAACAATTTTTCATTTCAGAAATACCGCACACTTTGAACATGAGCTCATTTCATAAATACTGCACACTTTAAGCAAAATTTCATTTCATAAATACTGCACACTCTAACCATGATTTCATTTCAAATATATTGCACAGTTTAAGCAAAATCTCATTTCATAAATATTGCACATGTTCAGGAGGTTCATTTCTTCCACACCTTTAACCCAGACATCATTTCATAAATATTGCACAGTGCCGCAGAAATTTCATTTCTAAATACTGCACACTACAGGCAAGATCTCATTTCATAAATACTGCACACCTTTATGGGGCCTTCAGTCCATGTGTACCTTTGCTCCAAATTTTTACATGTCCGTAATAAGAAGAAAATCAAAAACGAGAAGATTTCAAATTGTTGGTTTAAAGGTTGTAGACCCCGTGCCTGGAATAATGATGACCATGAGAATACTACAGAGACAGGAGATATGATTGCAGAGCAAGAAGTCATCATCCGACTCACACTATTGAACGTTAGTTGACAGCGCACCCGGTTTTGAGCATGCAAACCCATCTACATAATTATACAGAACCTGATTAAACCTACAACGAGAAGTTTTTCTTTTTTTTACTAAATTACTCAATTCCAACAACCTTTCTCATTAATCAGTTGAAAACAAAACAAAAAAAAAAGTTTTATCACTTCCGGAGAGGAATCATTGACATCATTGCCAGCGTGATGCCTCTTGTGTCCAAGGGTGCCAACGTAACCTTGTCTAAAATCTTTCTCGACCAAAACTTTAACATAATTTATAAAAAATAAATTTCAGATCATTTTATTTTTCTTCGTCTATAAACCATCGCCATTTTGGTTTTTCCTCTTTCATTCTGCTTTTGTGTCTCATGGTCTCTTCACTCCATTTTCTCTTCCTCTCTTCTATCCTACATCCACCCGTTTTTAGTCTTCACTTTTCTCTCCCAGACTGTCAGGGTTAGCAGATTTTGGTGAGATTCCTGGGTCATCTTCTTAGTTCTTTAGGCCTTGGGGTACAGTACAAACCTCAAAATCGAGCCTCGTTTTACGCGTTGTTTCGAAAAAAAACACAACAGCGTACCCTCTTACAAACTTAATTCTAAGTTACTTTGATGTTACCCAGCTTAAAGCTTCTAAACATATCTGTTTTTACAGCTGACTTCCGCCCCAATCTCACAAATTTTCTGTTGGAGATTCGCAGCTGAGTACTCAAAACGACCAAACCTCCTTCCCTCCTCTCCACATCCTGTCATACCCAATGGCGAACATCTGAGTTAAAACTTAACTACACAACTATTAATTAAAACACAGTATAAATCCAAAGTATAAATATTATATAAACATAATATATATGTATACATATTATAGATGTAGGTTCAGTTTACTGGCCTAGCTTCTTTGAGTTATTGGCTCACAAATTTCTCACCTCATCGATAACACACTCGCCCAACATTCGTGTTAATACAACCTGGTATGACGCATTACAAACAGGAAACGCTACAAGATATAGAAAGTAAGGTTAAAGTCACTACAACAGGATATTTATTGAATAATTAAAAGAGACCAAGAAAAAGAAGCCGACTAACCTGGAAACCTCAACAGGAGTCTGATATCGGTTTCAAGACCAGTGAATGCAGTGAGACAGGCATACAGACGTCTGCTATTCCCACCAACGAACTTGGATAAATTAACAAAATGGCGAGTCAATAAATAAATAAGCGAATAAATCGTGAATAAACAATTAATAGCGATAACTTAATTCACGGCGAGAACTCGCAAGGAATTTGTTTTTTAAAACGGTCAGGCCAATGGAAGACGAAGAAGAGGACGACGACGAAGAAGAAAAAAAAAGCTTTCGAAGAACCCAAGTGACCTTGTCTTAAACCAGGAAGGATAGTTTTTTCAGGTTGCTGAAAAATTATGGAAAAACAACACCAAAACAACATTTGGCATTTTCATTTGTGCTTTGCAATGTTGTCAATTTAAATTTTCTTTTTACGTGGAAAAATGTTCCAAGGAAACTTTTTTTCCTTCTTTTTTTGGCGGACATTCTTCACCAGCAAAAATTTTTCTTCAATTTGAGTGGTGACTCGAAAAGGCGGTGACTCGTTTTCAAAAAATTTCTTTATTTTTGTCTTTGGTTTCCTTTGTTTTGATTTTTGAAAATAAAAACGAAGAAGAAAAACGAGTCAGGTCACGACTGGCAACATTGTCGAAGTAGTATCGATAGAGTCCACGCCGGTCAACGACTTTTCGTTCCAGTAAACTTTGTCGTCGTCGAAAAGGCGACGACGACGACGACGACGACATGAGTGCATTCAAATATTAGCCAGATTAAATGTGCAATTATATCAGGTCTTATGTGAGCAACTCAAAATTTTGTATCACCCCCAAACTGGTTCCTCCACTTTTTACCGCCCTTATTCTAGAAGACATAACCATGATGACAACATAACAAAAAAAATGTAAGCTATTACAGGGTGTTACAACCTTCCAAAGAGATTACTCTCTCACCTCTACCCTATTGATACCGGAGTCTTTCATAAATAATGCACACTTCCGCAAAAAAAATGTCCAAAACATTGCGCAGTTTCAGTAATAACTTTCAAATGTTGCTCATTTTTATGTAAACTCATTTCCCATTACTTAGAAACTTGGTCATTGACGTAAAAAATTTCTTTTATTTATGAGATGAATTCGGTCGTGATAGTGTGCATTATTTATGAAATGAAATATTCTCTTAGTTGTTAAGTGTGTGCCCGAGTGATGGGATAGAGCGTTACAGGCAGTACACCAACTTATCCTACCCGTTCGTTCCGTTCACCACAAATCCTCCATTTCCCCTTGTTGTGACGTCTAAGAAAACAATTTAAATCCGCGTCTGTATTCTAGAAACTGGTGACGCCATTTTCGAAAGAATTCGTTTCTGAAGGATTTTTATCTTTGGAAAGGAGGAAGAAAGAAAGAGGAGAAAAATTTCTCTCTCAAACATTCTTATTATGCCGACTTTGATATTTTCACCTCGATCCCGGTTTTAGTTTTGCTGATATTAAAAAATTATATTTTTATAAGTTTTTTCCCTTCTTCCGAGCTTCAACGGCGTAGTTAATCTGAAATATTTTCAAAATAAAACCTCGCTAACCGTGTGCAATATTTTTGAAATGTAGTCTAGGCAACGGTGTGCAGTACTTTTGAAATCAAACTAACAGTGTGCAATATTTTTGAAATGAAGTCTACTAACAATTTTGAAATGAAAAACTGAAATGAAGTCAAAGTAACAGTGTGCAATATTTTTGAAATGAAGTCTACGTAACGGTGTGCAGTATTTTTGAAATGAAGTCTACGTAACGGTGTGCAGTATTTTTGAAATGAAGTCAAAACGGTGTGCAAAATATTTGAAATGAAGTCAAACTAACAGTGTGCAATATCTTTGAAACGAATTCTAGCTAACGGTGTGCAGTATTTTTGAAATAAAGCCCCTGCAATTACTTCCAAGGAACAACACAAATGTTTTTATACAATTAAAACATCATTATATCATTTACTTATTTATTTTTTTATACTTTGAGAACCAAGTTAATATAACTAAAGAATCAAGAAATTACTAGATGGGACCAATCAATCAATCATACAACAATTAAAAAAATTTTAATAAAATAATCAAGCGGCTTAACACATATTACATCTCATTATGTTAGAGGTAATTACAAGGGCTTTATTCCAAAAATATTGCACACTTCTAGCGAGATTTTATTTAAATCCACAATAACGTTATGGTTATTCAACCGTCCTGTTTGCTGTCCAACCGTCCAACTTTGCTGTTGGTCCAGCAGAGCTCTTGATTTTACTTTAACCAATTCAAACAGACAATCTAGTTAAAGTGAGAAACAAAACAATTTTCCGCACTTCAACAATAACTCAAACACGCAGACTACCACCTTCACGGTCAAATTTGTTTCTTTTCCAGGCAAACCTGCTGACGGACCAACCTTTTCTCCTACAGCTCGAAACCCAAATTTATCGCACTAACATGTGAAATCGTAAAGGAGAAAACGAATCCAAAACAAATAAAAAAATTTTACCAACGCACGCGTGCCCGTATTTTATTTTTCTTTCTTCCTAACACAAAAACCAAAATGTCGGAATACCAAAAATTTTTCTGAAAAGAATTTCTTGTCCGATATATTTGAATTTCGAGAGTCATCGTCCCAAGTTTCTTTCTACATTAATAATTCATATGTGTGGGGGTGGTAGGAGTGATGTGTGGGGGTTTTTCTTTGATGACGTAACGACTTTTATGTTACGTTTACGTTTCGTGCTGGAGAGAGACTTCTTTCGAGAAAACCGTTAAACTCTTGAATTAAAAAGAAGAAGGAATGGGATTGTATCAACAATTATTTACATTATGTAACCTAACGGTGAGTGATCAAAGACGTTATGAAAAAGTCTAAAGTAATATAATCGTATTAATTTTATACTTTATGTAGTCGAGTGTGATTCATTCATGATTTCGGGAAATGTGTGTGACCTTCAATAAATGGGTAAGGAGTTACATAGGTCACTAGTCTCCGCTTTGGATTTCCCAGCCTCACATTTAAACTCGATCCTCGTTCCTTTCATGTTCGCGCCTCTTTCTCCTTTTTTTCCTTTTCTATTTCATCTCCCCGACTCCTTCCGCTTCTCCCTCCTGTTGCACTATTTCATTTCTAAACATAATTTTAAAAATTTTTGGGAATTTGTGCCCCTAAAGATAATTTTCAAAGAGAATTTCGAAGTGGGCGTGGCTTGGGCTTTGGTTTTGGTCTCTTCTTCCATTGACTCGAATTTGAGTTTTCGTCTACAGCGAAAGAATCAAAGATGAAGCTGATAAGGGTTCCTGTCCGTTCAAACAGCAAACAGATTTTGTTTGGAAAAGAATTAACCGAGCTTTGACTATAGTAAGGATCTGTCCCAAAGTTACCGAATTATATTTAGCCGGTCACACTGACTGGTGGTTGGGAAAAAGTCTGGTGTCAGTTGCCTGCAAAGGCTCCGAAAAATGTAAGCTGATGTTTAGTAAAATAACTCCGGGAACTTTTGGGACAGAACTAAGAACTAAAACATAACACGACACACGAGTCATAATTAAACACTAAACCAACAAGAGGCAAAATAAGTCGAGATAAGAGAACAGACAAAACATAACACAACTCGACCCGACAAACCACAGAAAGCATTACACGACAGGATTCAGCAGAACTGACACAGCATAGCAGACACTAAACTCAAGAGACCGACACACAACTCAGGTCAACAGAACATATTATAACACAACACACCCCATTACAACCTCGCCACTGCTGACTCCTCAAACCAGTCCATAAAAAACATCTACAGACAGTCACTCAGTCTGCTTCTGTATCCTGTTAATTAGATTACTACAAACGTTTCCCCGGGATTTATTTATTTATTTATTTATCTAGTCGCCTATTTCTTGACAGCTTATCGCTTTGGGACCAGGGATCTAGACTCTCTACCAAGGTTACCGCGGTCTCTTTCACAACCACTCAGTCATTTCCGTTTCTTACGACAACTTTTCTTTTTCAAACTCTATTTTAGTCGCTTGGAACTATTTGCGAACAATTCCCTTCACCCTAAGACAGTGTCATTAAGTTGATGATTGTCGATGCAGCAATTATAAATAAACGTGTAAAATTAATTAACCGTCCTTGATTAATCATTTACTTCAGTGCCGTAAACAACAAAAGAGGAAGTGGGCTTCTACTTGGTGGCCAAAAACTAATTTTCCACAGAAAAATTAAATTAGCTTTCAAACATCATGTGTGCCTGTCAACCATAATCAATTACCTCCCGGCTGATCTCAAGACCTTATGTCATAAGTAATGCACACGGATCAAATAAATTCACTTCCTAAATAGTATATACTATATATATATACTATACACTGTCTATATATAGTTAATGTCTAAACCACTGCACACACTCAAAAAATTGTTTCAATATTTATCTAAGCTTTCATTAAATGGGTCGAAAAATAATGTCACGCTTAATATATATGTTACGGTAGAAGTGATAAATCACGCGAATATATTTTACTTCCGGTTATTACTCATAATCACCAACTAATCTCTGTAAATGTGACAAATTACTAAATATTTATCATATTTACCGGGTAGTTTATACAATATCTAACTGGGGAGTGTAATAAAACTCTTCAGATTACGAATCGGACATTTTGTAAACTAACCGGTAAATGTGATAAAAGACAAAAACCAAATAATTTGTCACATGTACCAAGCTCACTTAATGATTATTAATCACCAAAAACCGCATACATTCACCCCATTCATCACTTTTACCGTAACGTTTATAAGATTACTTTCCGATCCACTACATCAATAGTTCATTTCATAAGTCCTGCACAGCAGCATGAAGATCAAAATTCAAACGTATCATCTACTTTTCCATTATTTTTACTAGTTTGTTGGTGTGATTCTCCAATTTATTTAACTGGAATCAGAGACTTTTTTTACGCGAGTAGTTTTTTCGAGTTGACATTTCAGTTTGTATATAAACGCCAAATGTTTAAATATTTATCACATTTACGGGGTAGTTTATAAAATATTCAATTCTTCACGGGGAATATAATAAAAGTCTCTCAAATTACGAATCGGATATTTTATAAACCAACCGGTAAATGTGATAAATACTGAATAATCTGACACATTTACCAAGTTTAATGGTGATTATTCATAATCACCGAAAATTACATACATTCACCCCATTCACCACTTTTACCGTAACATATACAATATTACTTTCCGGTCCACCTAAATTAAAATTTCATTTCATAAGTCCTGCACAGCAGTATAAAGATCTTAATTCAAACATAACACAATTTTCATTATTTCTACCAAGTGGTTTGTTGTTGTGATTCTCCTATTTACTTAACTGGAATCTGAGACTTTTTTTACGCGGATAGTTTTTTCACAACAAATGTTGTGCTCACACAGAGAAGGGTAAAGTTAGTAAAAGTAATTTTTGAAATTTTCGAGGGTGTTGTTACGAATGTTAGTACTGTTGTTCTTTAGGTTAATACACCGCTTAAGTCAAAATTTAAGAGAATTAATTATTACCTGTTCCAGAAGCTTCGCTAACATTAAAACTTCCAGGCAGTGATACAGGAAGAAGGTTTGCAATTCTTCTCTCCCCAAGTCCAACAAAATGTCTTTTACTTCCGGTCAGCCAACCAAATTCTATAACAAACAAACGAGTTAGACAACACAATAACACAGGATACCACATAAACTGGACAGAAATTAGGCCCAAAAAAAATTTCAAACATGACAAATAAATAAATAAAAGACTCAAGCGATTGATTCAAATTATATATTATTCAAATATTTACCATAATACAAAAGTATAAAATTATGACATTGTAATTCTTGGTATTAAATAAAGTTGACAGAATCCTTTCGTTCATCATTAAAATGTGTTTGTTAATAACACCTCACGATCCATAACTGGCTCAACTTCCCTTATTTCCACCCAACAAATTAAAAATTTGGTTAACAGTGTCACCAAGAGGAAGTTATGCGGACGGAGGGAGGGCGTAAATCAAAAAATAACTTTATTTATTTACTTATTTAAAATAATTCCACCTTAATTTAGCGTTTAGTCTCAAAAAGATTTTTATACCTATTTATTTATTTATTTTATTATCTAGAATTTTATTAACTAACCTTCTTAGTTAACATATTCCAACACCAATAAATTCTTAATTTTTATTACCAAAGTTATCTCTCTCTCTCTTCTCCCTTCCTTCCTCCGAGGAAGAGGACAACTCCAAACCAAAAGAAAACAGAAGAAAAAGTCAACAGAAACCACGAAGAAAGATGGTCCATTTAATTATCTCATTTTATTAATTAGGATTATTAATTTATTCGGATTTGGATGGTTCGTTTCGTAATAGATTCTGAGGATTTGTTCCTCCCAGTTTTTTTGATTCTCTTCCAGCCAGCACCTGGAACGGTGGACGGATCCAGCCATGAGAAAGTATGAATACGATGTTTAGGCCTAGACCTGCCCTACTGCGCATGCTCTCGAACAAGGCAGTGTCAAAGTTTGGGCCACTTCAGGTTATTGAACCACACAAGAGATCTAAATAGTTCAAATACTTTTTTTTTCTTCTTTATTCTATAGAAAGACGGTTGGACGGTCATATACGCATAAAAAAATCCATTAATTAATTGATTAATTACTTTCTCTCATTTACGTAACCCACATACGTTTGACTTGGGAGTTGAGAGTCACGGGGTTGGCGGATTTCGAGGAGTACGGGGAGGACTAGTGTCTAATTATGATTTTGTCACTCATGTCAACTGTCATATACCTCCAAGCTCTCCCATTTTCATTCTGTAGTTTATACTAATTATTAATTACGAAATACACATTGATCTTCGTCGGTATTCTCGTGTTTATCAACTATAACCCAAAAAGAATTTCAAAGAATCTCGCACTGTTATGAATTCAAATTCCTTTCTGATGCCTTCCAAAGACAGGAGTCATTTGGGTCAGAAGCTGGTGGGCTCTATTCAACAAATCGCATAATTCAAAATTTATCGAATTTATTTTTGAAGACACAAACTAAAAATTCGAGCTACGAGTCGTTGTTTACTTCAACTCAAAGGTCTTATTCATAGGTTTTGAGTTATTAGACTCAACTCCCGTCTGTTATTCCATAAAAGATGCACACTTCTACCAAGGGTTTAGTTTTTAAGTGACCCACTACCTAGAATCAATTCCATAAATATCGCATATTTTTGGCGAAAATTTATTTCAAAAATATTGCACAATTAAGCCAATAATTAGTTCAACCCATAAATAATGCACAATTTTGAACACGAATTAATTTCAAAAATATTTGAAAATTCTAAAGAAATCATTTATTAACTAACGCTCAGTTTCACGAATAATTCATTTCATAAATACTGCACACTATTATGCTAAACAATTTCAAAACAAACCACCCATGTAAGAGAGCTTACGGGATCCCTCCCAAAAATTCCCGGAATAATTTTTTCGAGTTGTCAACTGCCTGCCTGACAACCAACATACCACCTCTTTCAATCATCCAGTAAAGGTTTGGCACTGAAGCCAGGAGAAGGGGTGGGTAGAATAAAAATCCAAAAGCTCCAAAAAGATCGTCAGCCCATTCTAAATAAACGATTTTACACAACATCATTCCGGGGACTTTTGGAACAAATTCTGTACCACAAGCACTGCAGTATTACAACAAGAATTCGTTTCAAAAGTAATGCACACTCTCGCTATAGCAACAAACACCAATTTCGAGACATGATAGTGGGTCCATTTTCCGAATTTCATCCCCCCTGTACCCCGTCCCCTGGATATCAACCGTTCAAGAGATGACCTACGAAAGTAATCTCAGTTCTCTAAGTTCACTCTCCTGCTATCGAGAGATTTAACACGAACCGACCAATCCGAGAGAGGGCAACAACCGAAGAGAGTGAAAATTTAATTACGCCTTAAAAATAACATGAAGCAATTTAAATTTGACATGTTGGAAGGGAGGGGAGGAGGTGGCGGAGGAGGCGGAAGAAAGAGAAGAGAGGAAGTTAATAAGCGTTCGAATAAGACGGGAGAGGAAAAAGCTCAAATCGTGAACAATTTGTAAATAGAAAAATAAAAATTTCCGATCGAAAATGGGAAGAAGACGGAGGAGGCCCTAACATAGAAGCCAGTGAGCCATTAACGCTGAACCTGCCATTAAGCGAAATGGAGATAATGGAGATAAATGTTAGGTTTTGAAATTCAAGGGTTGAAAAAATTAACCGCCAATTTACAACCAACATTACAAGATAATTTGAATACATAATTTTTTTCTCTCTTCTTCTTCTTTTTCAGTCTCGGACTTTTCACAAAACCTACCGAACAGGATTGTTCAGTTACAGGAAGAGAGCTTGAATGGTTTCGTCGCCCTTGAGCTTTTCCCAGACTCCGTTTTCAAACGCACTGACAATAACATAGAGTTACAAGTTTTATTGAAGACCAGGGTGGCCCGATATTTGAGTTTCGGACTAAAAATGCGTGCTGGCCTTCAACCGCACAATGGAAACCCGGAGGAATCCCTTCCTGTGCCAGATCATCTCCTAATTTCAATAATCCCCCAAAACAAATTCATTTTTTATTTTAATTCCCTCGAATTATTTAATCTGATTAATATTAATTTATGAATATACATAGGGTCAGGTTTTGTTTTACGCGAAAAAAAAATTAAGACGACAAAAAATGACCTGACGGAAAATATGACCAAAAGTTCTACTCGAATCGTGGGGGGAGACGTTCACCATCATTTCAAACGTTCGATTTAAGTCGATCACGTCAGAACGACTCGCGTATAATAAATAGAAGAAACAATCTAACAAATCACTTTTAAAAACATTCAAAAAGTATATACACCGTATATTATTGAAATACGATCTACACACCACTGTGCAGCACTTATGAAATGAAATCTTAATTTAGGTCAACCGTATATATTTGTCGGAACCAGGTTGTGTCGTTGTAGATGAACGAATGATGGACAACTCTAATTCCGAACGTATATGTATATTGATATATAAAATATTATTATAACTATAATTTAGAATCAAAATGGAAAATACAAAAATGCTGATGGTGCGGAGCTCCGGGACTGAATGAATTTGGTTTCCGTTTTCGGCTGCTTTATGTCACTCTACCCATTCCGGCGAACGCCACATATATATTACGAAAAAAGTAATAAATCTGGTGGATCATCAAACTGTGCAATATTTATGAAATGAGATCTTCCTGAGAATTTGTGCATTATTTTTGAAATACACAGGAGAGAGACAACTTGGAAATAAGCTAAGAATTGCAGAATCCTTTCGATACGAGTTTCAAAAATCAATATTGTAGCTTACAAACCGACAGTAATTTCCCGTACACCTGTGCATTATTTATGAAATGACATTTCCCAAGGGCTTAAGAAACGGATTGAGGCTCAAAGTGTGCAATACTTTTAAAACAAAACCTACATGAATTTGTGCGAAATTTTTGAAATCAGCGTGACCTGTATAACTCAAATAAAACCAAACTGACTCATTACTGTGGCGTCTTCTGCTTTCCGACGCCTGATTTCCAACCAGACAAACAAGTCCAAAAAAAATTAGTCTAGTTAGAAAAATATTTTGACCAATTAAAATTGGATTTTTTTTTTGTCCTTTTCAGGTATAGATGATGCTACCGAAGAAGTGTCACCGGCCTCTGTGAAAGAAGGGGAAAAAAATTTTTAAAGAGAAAAGAGAGAAAAGAAAAATCCTTTTATGCCTGAGAATGCCATTGTTCCACTCTTTACCAAAAAACCGGTGAGGAAATCATCAAAAGACAAACGACCTCAAGTAAAAGTCAAAAACCTCCGACGCCGACATCATTCTTTCTCTCTCTCTCTCTTTCTCTCTGATAATAAAAAAGGTTCTTCCGGTTGATTTGTTTCCCTTCTTCATCTCCATCACCCTTTTCTTTCTTCTTTACAAGACAACAAGAGAAAGAAGTCGATCATGACAAATCAATAGACGACTAAAATTTCTTTTGATCCTCGAAGAGAAATTTCCTTGAGGTTAACGTGTTTTTACTTGCATGAGTTATTTGTCAGACATTTTGACAGTCGAGTTTATGTGCCATGTGTAAGAACGAACCTATCACTCAGTAAATAAAACCTAATTAAGGTTTCAGTACATTCATCCGAAAACTATTTCCAAGCTGAATAAATAAATATCGGTTAAGAGTTTCCAACGTTTTTCTTGGAAAGTGGAAAGTCAATTATGAACTAAGGGTGAGGAGGCGAAGGGGGTAGAAACTAAAAGGAAATCCCAAGCCTACAACACATTTCCAAGTTTTGCTTTTGGCATAATTAAAGGCGGAAGTTGTGGAAATATCATAGTAGCTTAAGGCATACGAACTCCTCTACTAAGTGGACTAGCTTTGGAACCTTCAACAATATTTCATGACCCAGAACACAATTTCAGCTCTGTACACATAATATGTGTTACAGTAAAACTGATAAATCGGATGAATATGTACAGTTCGGCGATTATTCATAATCACCAATTAAGCTTGGTAAACGCAACAAATTACCGAATATTTATCACATTTACCGTCTAGTTTAAAATCCGAGCACACTTTTATTATACTCCCCATGAAGGGTTGAATATTTTATAAACTACCCCGTAAATATGATAAATATTAAAACATTTTGCGTTTGTACATCAAGTTAAATGTCTACCCGCGTAAAAAGTCCCCGATTCCCGTTAAATATATAGGGGAATCACGCCAACAAACTACTTGGTAGAAATAATGAAACAGCATGTGACGTTTGAATTGAGATCTTCATACCGCTGTGCAGGACTTATGAAATGAAATCTTGATTTAGCTGAAAGTAATATTGTATATGTTACGGTAAAAGTGATGAATGGGGTGAATGTATGTAATTTAATTTTGGTGATTATAAATAATCACTATTACGCTTGATAAATGTGTCAGATTATTTGGTATTTATCACATTTACCGGTTAGTTTATAAAATATCCGAATCGTAATCTGAGGAGACTTTTACTAAATTCCCCACGACTAAACTATTCGGTAAATACTTAGTAGTTTGTCACATTTACCGAGATTAGTTGGTGATTATAAATAATCGCCGAGAATTATATATTCGTTCGATGTATCACTTTTACCGTAACGTATATACAAAATTCTCTCCGCTCCACATAATATTATTATTATTTATTTAGTCATGCAAATTATAAATATTTTCGTTGGGTTTTGTGACGATTATGTAAATAGTTTAATTATGGGTTTAAATTATCTGTTACTACAATGTTGAAGCGATTGAGTCATAGGTTGGTAGTCTCATCTTATTATCTGATCTTGATCATGGAAATCCACAAGACGTCATTGTGGTGGCACACCAAAACGATAACCAAATGTTTTATAAAGACCAAAAGTTAAGACTAACCCTAACATATGATTTAAGAGAAACAAAAACCAACAGCGACAACAGGGAAAATTTTTACGGCCGGCCATCTGATCTTGCCAAGGTCCCTATGTCTTACGCAATGTACAGTTTTATTTGTGAACAAAAACTCATTTCACAAATAATGCACATATCGATTCTGTCCATTCCATACACAATACAACTACCTAAAAGAATTTATTTTTGCATAACTTTTAGCAAAGATTTAATTCATAAATATTGCACACTTTTCTAAATGTTATATACTAAAATTAGTGCGCACTTTCAAGAGAAATCCCTTTCATAAGTTCTCAACAATTTCTTCACGAATGCCAAAATTATAAAAATCTCGTCAAAGCTCCTGGGAAATGGGGACAGTGTAGCGTAGGAAGAGAGGACAGGTCGTCAGGACGTGGATGGAGGTTTGAGGACAGGAGTTGTCACAAGGACAGTTTGGAGTCAGGGATCGGCGGAAACGGTGGAGGTAGGACAGGAATGGTCCGTGACCAGAAAGGATTAAAATGGAGGCGCGATTAGCCCATTGAAATGGAGAGGAAGAGGACAGGGATCGGGAGGTTGGGAAAAAGAAGCGGAAGGTAGGATTACAGGAGGCGACAGGAATTGGAGAGCAGAGGTGGCGACACAATGACCGGTGAGCGAAACGAATGTCGAACTCTAAAAATCTGACATGAGACCCATAAAATACTTCATTTATACTAATATCAATACTAAATCAATAATTTAATTTATATATATTTTCTGATTAGTTATATCAAGACAACAGCAGTACCATAGAATTAAAATTTTTTAAACTTCCACTGATTCTCAACACAAGACAGTTCACTAAAAATACGCAAATATCTGTTTCCGTGTTTTTCCGGAAACGAGCAAAACGGAAATAAGCGACTCCTCCTCTCCGAATTTTCACAAAAAACCTTTAAAATCCCTCATTAAGGTCGACATTTAAATAAACCCGTATTTCTTGAGGCGGTGTCGGGAGGTTGGATTATCTACTTCTTAAGGTCGCCTTTTAAACCAGATAGAGAAATATAGATATATAAATTATCTGACAGGGAAGTTTTTATTTCTCTGTGTCTGCGTGTGGATTTCTCTTTTCAAAGTCAAGAGCAAACGGGCTTTCAAAAAAAAAATTTCTCAGCCGGAATTATGTTGAGCAGATATTTGTGCCCGGAAGTAGTTCTGTTATGGCTTGTCAATTATTGAATAACGATACTTTGTCTCAAGGCTAATTCCGGAACCCGGACTTGAAGGAATCGGAATGACTTTTTCTTTTTCGTCAGATAATTCACACAGATAAATTGTTTGTTGGGGAACGTTTCCCTTTCTCTCTTTTTTTTAATTATTAAAAGGGCTCGCATTCAATAAACGCACATCATCCACAAGTCTCGAGTGTAGGCCCCCTTGACCGTCAGATTGACTGCGGCTGTGTTAACAAAATTACAAAGAACGCCGAAAAAGCCGTTCATTCATTCGAACCTTAGAGGAATTCGAGATAAATTATTTTTCCCTCGCCTTCCGTTCACACGACCGAAATCTTAAGATTACTGACCCTGAGGAATCAAGTCGTGACCGCAGCTGGCGAACAAGGGGAAGCATGTTGGCGGGGGAGAAGAGGGGGCGTCACAGTACGGGATGGAAAAGATGAGAAAAGTGTCGCGGCGCCATCGCGCGAAATGGCGCGACAGCGCGGAAAAATTGCGCGACGGAGACCTGACGGACGCACGCACGGTCCCAACGGAACGGAACGCCAAAAGGCACCTCGCAGATTATAATCAGACAAATACGTTAAAATAATTATTTCATTTATAATGGTATTAATTTGGCGTGTTCAGGTAGGCAGTTTTCACATTTCACCCTACCACGCATGCGCCAAACCTGAGTTAAACCCCGTGCAACCTTACCGTATGGTAAACATAATCGGAACGCGAGTTTGAAATCAGGTACGAGTGTAAACAAGGCAATGAGTAAGCTCTTTACGGGAGGCATGAAAGATTTCAAAAAGTACATATATACAACTGATTTTTAGGGTTAGGATAGTGAAACGACATTTTTCCCAAAAAAAACTTAAAAATCAGAATTTCATATGAGTCTTCAACAAGCGCATGTCTGTGTATCATTTCTCACTTCCGGTTTCTTCTCTTGAAAGCGCAAAGTTCAGTCAGAACTCGTTTTCCACGAAAGTTCGAGATTCCGATGACACAATAAAATACGAAAACCTCTTAATAAATAAAAAACTTGCGTTTACGTAATAAATCAATTCAAACCATATGTGGGTGCATTTTGAGAAGGCAGTGGACACGATTTATCCGGAAAGACTAATAGATTTTTAGAAAGAAAAAGCCGATAGCGTCAAACATGAGATGAGTCTCGAGTTCTAAATTTTATTCTCAGAAACCGACAAATCCTTTAATCATATTTACTATCAAACGGATTCCTGCCCCACTTCCGGTTTTCCGTTTTACAGATACGAAATACAGTCAGATGGTTTTCTCGAATCACAATGACTGTGACTGGAAAGATGGAAATCACAGTGACATAGTGATCGAAATTTCCTCAACTCGTAATATGAAACTTCCACCACGAAATACTTGTAAAGGGTGAATCAAAAATTCAGGACAGAACTAAGAAGATGGAAACGCTTTAGGGACGTTTTGTTTATCATACTGTATCCAGACTGTATCATACTGTATACAGACGAATCCTTTAGAACGGGTTAAAATGACCCAGGACCCAACTTTATATCAATTCGTTCAAATGATCGTACCACAAAAATGATATAATAAACTTTGAACTGTATCTCACAATAGAAGGACCTTGTTCCTGATTTTCTGTACGGTTAACACCTCTAAAAACTGTGCATTATTTATGGAACGTAGGATGCAATAAATATAACGAAATGAACCCAGCTCAAAAGAGTGGCTTTAAATTTTTGAAATATTTACGAAACGAGTTCTTACTAAACTGTGCAACACTTATGAAATGGATGGGCCAAGTGTGCATTAATTATGAAATAAATCCCTTCTAAACTGTGCATTACTTTTGAAATGAACCCTCCACAACAAAATATACGTTCCATTTTAATTAAAATCTTGACGAAATTGATTTATATTAAGTGAGCTCTCAAACAAACTCTCCCAATAAGTGTGCATTATTTATGAAATGAAACCTTTTCAAAATTATGCATTACTTTTGATAAGACGCCATGAAGATAAGCGTTCATTTCAAAATAAAATCTTCACGAAGTTATAGCTGTCAAACGAACTCTCCTTAAAAATGTGCATTATTTATGAAAAGAGCGACGAAATGCATATAAATAGACTTTAATAGCACATCAGAAAAAATTTTTTCTCCCAAATCGTGTATAGTGGATAGAGTGAACAGTCAATCTAATTCTCCTTCCATACACTAAAACCTCTCATCAAATATTCTCTTAGAAAAATCAAAGCAAATACAAAAATCAGAGTCGGAATTAGGACGAGTATCCTGTCTCTACAGATAACCATTTCAGGCAGAACACCTTATCTGAAGAGAGCCTAATAAACGGAACGAACTTGTCAGACTCCGGCATGCTCTATAGGGAAGAGGTTCACTTTTGTTATTCACGTTATCTTTCACGCTAGTTTTCGGGGGGAATTTTACTTCGAGAACGACGAACCAAAAAAAAATTTTTTTTTCGTTTTCACCGAAAATTTTGTGTTCGTGAAGTTTTTTGTTTTCGGTAAAAAGGAAAACACGAAAAACGAAACAAACAAAAATTCGAAATTCGCAATCGAAGATTAAAAACCGGTCGGGAATTCGAACGTAACTCGCTGTGCGGTAATAACGATCAAAAAAAATAAAAATAAAAAGTAACAGATAACATAATGAGAAAGCGATAATAACGACGAATACTGGTAAGAGAAAATCGACTGTTGACCTTGAGAACATCGAGATTTCTGTAACTGTAAAAAAGTCGCAGGCCATTAAAAGAAAGAAAGAAGACGAAGAAGAAGAAGAAACCGCATGGAATACAGTTAGAACCAAAGGGGAATGATCGACCTAATTTTTGGATAATAGCTAATAGTAACATCTCGGAAATTCACTTAGGCTACATATATATTATCTACATATAAAAAGGATATAGACCAGTGTGAAGCCATCAGTTGTGTTTTGACTTTCGTGGTGTAAGCAGTGATCAAAATTTTTGAAAATTTTTCCTTTTTCAATCTTCGTACACTCTGTCAACATGTATCACAAGGAGCTCGATCCTACCGGACTTTACTGAAAAAATTTTTTTTTCGGTTTTTTCGGTTTTCCGATTATTTCGTAATTTTTCTTCCGATTTTAAACAACAGGAAGCGGAAATGGAGCCGAAACATCTCGATCCAACCGGTTTATACTGAAATTTCGGTTTTTTTTCTTTCGATTTTTCCCCGGAAGTGATTCGTTTTTTTTTAATAAATAAAAACGAACTTATTAATACATAAACAATGAAACAAAGTCAAATTGTTTGTAATAATCAATCGATAATAAAAATTAAAAAGAAAAAGAAGAAGAAATGGGAGACGAAGACAACTGGAGAAGATTCCATCTTGTTATCCTGAATATATCTTTGTACAGAGATTTGTTTAATGGCTAATCAAGGTAAGATTTTTTTTATGCTATTTTTTTCTAAACCCAATATTTTGTTTTGTGCGTTTTTTTGTATCACCCAGTGGTCTGATAGTTTTTGAAATTAAAACCAAAATTATTTCGATTTTGATTCCATCTTCAGCGATGGTTTGACAGTCGGTTAGTTACGCGGTACAATAGGTCCAGAACGTTCTAGAATGTTCCAAACGAAATGTCTTCCGGGTAGAGTCCTAGTTATTGAATTCTGTTGATTAAAACTTTTGATTGATTTCGAATTTGGGTTTTGTCACCGTTTCTCGTTGTAAACTTTCACTAAAAATTTTTAACTTGTTACTCTCCTTTCATTCTCACGTATCTGACCCCAAATTTTTAATCAAACAAACAAATTGGCCTTAATAATTAAAATCAAAAATCAATTTGCAAATTCGTCTTACAGTCAAACAGACTTTCATTTTAAGAATCAAAGTTCCTATTTCAAAATAGATAAATAAATTCAAAATCAGCCCCGATTTCCGTAGAAAAGGAACCCAATTAAACCGGAAATCGATCAGATCCACGACGAAACATTCAAACTTGGCGAAGGTTAAACTTTTCCCGCCAAAAAAATCGGTTCCAATCATTTGACGGTTAACCGGCCGGGTTTTTGATTTATATATTATTTATTTTTCTCCCTCTCACCTGTTTGTCTACATGTAATTACACATATGTAAATAGTGACCAAGCTCGTCTTGACTCAATTACACTTGACAGGTTGGGCCAGGACTGTTCAAGGTCTGCCGGAACCAAAAATACAATAATTATGTCAACCATTTGTAGAAAATGATTTTTGTTTTTCTCTCAGTTCTCACCCGATCGACGATAATTTATAAAAGACCTTCATTTTTTAATTTGTTTTCTTTTGTCGGCTTGTTTCCCATCGAAAGTGTGCATTACTTATGAAATGAATTAGTCGTTAAAGTGTGCAATGAAAATCTCCAAGAATCCCTAAATCCAAACATTTTTCCTAAAGAACAAAGCTTCAGAATTGCTATAAATGAAATACTGATCCAAATACATATCAAATGAATCCTTCATAAGAGTGTGCATTATTTATGAAATGAATTCCTCGTAAAAGTGTGCACTGAAAATTTCCACAAAATCCAAATTTTTTTCTCTAAACAAATTGTCATAAACGAAATATTTAAAGTACTACTTATAAAATAAATCCTTCTCAAGAGTGTGCATTATTTATGAAATGAATTCCTCCTAAAAGTGTGCAATATTTATGAAATGAATTCCTCCTAAAAGTGTGCAATATTTATGAAATGAATTCCTCCTAAAAGTGTGCAATATTTATGAAATAAACAGCTCCTAGCACTTCCACACACCGTTCTAAAGCCCTCCAAGTCCTTGTGAACTTATAGCTTTGCCTTTGACTAAACAGACATAAACCAGAAACCCATTTCACATGAGTCAAATCGGCTCAACCTAATATTCCAAAAATTTTAGAAACAAATTTCCTAGCTTATGAGTGAATCTTTCTCTATTTTTGGAGAAGTGAGTCACTTAGACGGACCAACCGATGTATATTTTCGTTTTCGGTTAAACCGATCCGTAAACAGTCCAAAAAAAATGGCGAATTTAAAAATAAACTCGGAAAGAAAACACACGCATACACAAAAAATTGTTTATGACGGTTCAACCGTGATAAATTATGGAATAAAAATTCCAATTTAAATTTCCGCATTGAATAAATTCACACACCGAGTGGAGTGTAGTCATCCTAATGAATTTTTTTCCCGCCATTTCTGCTTGGAACTCGAAACTTGTTACCAAATAAAAATGGCGACAAATTTTCATTTTCAAATTCCATTTGTTTGGTAGCTTGGTTGTTGTGGTAACGTGGCACCAGCTGTAATATCAGTAGTCATTGGTTAGCTGAATTGATTGAGATAAAAAATGTGGTCATTTTATCTACCTATCTATCTACGTGTGTGTTTCTCTCTCTCTCTCTCGAGCCAGCGAAAATAAAAAGCCAGAGTTCACAATTACGCAATTACAAACCGCATGCATGCAAAGTAGGAACTAGATATCCTCACGGACATTGGTCTTGCGCCTTTTGAAAATACCCTTAAGGGAATTCTTGTTTTTTCACTTTCGCTTAATCAAAGATGATCATCTTCTCCATTTTTTTTTCCTTCTCTTTCGAATAAAAAGTGAAACTTACTTTTTTTTTACTGTCTGTCTGCGTGTCTCGTACGTTTGTGTGTTATTCTCTCTTTCTAATCCTTCGTTCTTTGAGAGGAAACCGAGCGGGGAATCGTTTTTCCCTTCGATTTTGAAAACACTAAGCTATTCGTCTGTTGGTTTTATGAAAACTCCCTTTCATAAATATTGCACAATTCTACCAAAAGATCATTTCGTAATTAATAAAAACCTCTGTGAGGAAAATATTTGACAAGACCTTTATAAACTAAATCTTCTCAAGAATGTGCATTATTTATGAAATGAATTCTTCGTTAAAGTGTGCATTATTTATGAAATAAGCACATAGTCGTTCCAAACATTAAAAATATTTTAAGTCCTTAAAGTTGGTTGTTCTTTTAATTTTTTTTTACTTGAGCAAATATACTGACCACTCTTTCTGGTGCCCATTTCATAATTAATGCACACTTTTCGTAGATAATCGCTTTATAAATATCGCACAAAACAAATTTCATAAATATTGCACACCTAAAGAAAGAATTCATTCCCTGAACATTCAATCAGGGTATCATTTTAGACACACTTAACAATTCCTTTGAAAATTCATTTCATAAATAATGCACACTTGTAAGAAGAAGAATTCGTTTCATAAATACTCATCAGGTTCGGTAAGCATGTATCTCTTCCACACGACAGAGGTGACATCCAACCCAGTACCCAACCAAGTAAGGTTAGAATTTGAGCTTCTTCACAAAAAATTTATTTCGTAACATTTAACTCATAGCCAAACGTAACCAGGTTAGGTTAGATTTCTCATTACACGCCTAACAACTGAAATTTGATAAATAAATTTTGCTAAATAACAAATTTGAAAAATAATTTCAACAAGAAGGTAGCAACTCGGTCTTCCATCTCTCTCCTCATGCAAAGCGATTTTATTGAACCGCTTTCACCTGCACCTCACTCGACAGCTACGGGCTTTGTTATTTACTATGACTTCATTGACCTTTCGATTCTGAGATGATTGTAGTCGCAAAACGTGGTTTTCAGGTTGCTTGTGTCCTTTTAGCGTACAATGATGAGTTCATTATCCATTATTCACGTCACCCGATATCTCTTCCCGGTTTCCCATTTTACCAATTCCTCTCTCCTTTTCCCTTCATTTTCTTCTTTCTCCTCCAAAAAAAAGGGACGACAAAAAAAAGTAGCAAACCAAAACAAAAAACCTATTTTCGCATGGTTTAAGGTATAAAATGCAGGTATCATTTATCATTCAAATAAAGCATGATACCCTTGTGTTACGTAGGAGTGAGTGAGTGAGTAGTTCTTGGATCGAGGTGAACAGGAAGTGAACAATTAATGAAGTCAGCAATTTTCGGTTACAAGTTAATCGATTCGCTAAACAAGCAAACTGTTCGTGTGAAAGGTTTTAGAAATTGAGATTTGCCTTTGCTACCCGCGCCATCTTTCTTTTCTTTTTATATATATGAAAGAAAGGTTCGCTTCTCTCGACAGGTGGACTTTCGGTTTTTTTTCTCTCTCTTCCCCGAGAGTGTTAATTAAGATTAATGTAGACGACGAAGAAGAAGGAGGAGGAGGAAGAGGAGGAAGAAAGAGAGAAAAAGAAAACAAATAAATGAATTGTATTGTCATGTGAAAAAAAAATCCACCCAGTGATATGTGAGGATAAGGAGAGGTCGTTGATCGGCGTTGAACCAATATTTTCTACGTGCCTGTTTGATGATGGAATCCGCGGTTATAATCAATAATTTTTTTTTTACTGGTTTTCCTCAGTCTAAGGTTTGTTTGTTGCTCCCTCCATCTTTGATTTTAGCTTTAGCTTTCTCCCAACCTCTCTCTGTGTGCTTGTCTGTTTCATGCAACTTTATTCAATAAACATTTCTGCATTATCACGTTACTATGTACTTGTTTGTTATTCTTTCTCTGCCATTAGTTGCATACCTAATTATTATGCAACCGGAGATGGCTTGTTCAGCACTGTTCGATTCATTCTTGCTTAATGTTCTACACATAGGAGAGTATAGCTTATTTCCTTCTTATACTCCAAATCTTCAAGTATAATTCAACTGTAACATGTTCTTAAGTTGTCTTAAACTAATCTTACAAGTTATATGTTTTTCTTTACTGAATCAACATATAAATCCTTTTAAAATTTCATACCATAAGTAATGCACACTTTTATAGATTTTAATAAAAATTGTCACTAACACGAGAAATTTGTTTAATTAACACTTTCCACATCTAACTTCATAAAAATTTCACAATTTAAAACGTCTCACTATTAAATAAGTAATATAAAGGTCATTTCAAAATTAATGCACAATATTAGACTTAGCCTATTTCATAAATAATGCACACGAAAACTCCATTTAATATACAAATTTTTACAACCAATCATATAAATTTTGAGACTGCTCTCTTATTTATATCACAGTTATCTCGTGAAAATAGACATACATGAGTCAAAATGACTCAAGCCTAAAATATTGTAGGCCTATTTATAACCCAAAATAAAAAAACAATATTGACTCAATCAAAATGTTTGAAGTATGAGGCATACAGCAGAAAGGCATAGAGTACCACCAAACGTTCTCTATGTTATGGTTACTATTCCAAAAGGGATAGAGACGCGAGGGCCGCGAAAAAAGGGCCCCAAAAATTTTTTTTCTTTACAAAAACCTTTATTAAAAGCTTCTCCAAGAGGAGGAATGGGCAAAAGAAAACGAAATGACGCAATAAAATCGAGGAATTAAAATTCATTTGAGTTTCTGAACGTTCTCTACCAAGTTTACTAACCAGGCGCCATTGTTTCTCTCTCTCTCTTTTTATTTACATAGCTAAAGCCACACTAATGTAAATATATCCTTTGTTGTCGTACAATTATGATACTAATAGTAGTTTATTGCTGCGGTTTACCGCAAAAACAATCATTTTCCGTGCCTCCGAGCAAAAACACAAAATTGCGAATATTCATAAAACCGTCAAAACGAAACACAAAAATAGAAAAACAATTCTTTCGACATTTTCTATAAATAAATTAATTTGTCTAAAAGAAATTCGATGTTGATTGATGCCTGATTGAAGGGAAATTTCCGGGAAATGAATATTATACCAAGTCCAAAGACTAACTTGAGACTTGTTTTGAAGTGGAAAAAATCAAGGTATACAAAGGAAGGAAGGCCCTTCGTCCGCGTTTATTTAGTTTTGTATTCTGCTGAGCACAAGAGAGCGGTTCTTTGACATGATCACATCTTGAAGTCATCGACATCTCCTTTCCAGATAAAATTCCATTGATTTTTGCCGTTTATGACACTTTTTTATCTTTCTTTCTACCTTCTACCTTTGCTTCTTCCTTCCTTTCCTCATCCAAATATTTAATTTATATCCAAATCCATTTTTTCCTTTCAATCAGGTCATCGTCGGACCATGTTACCTTCAACCATTTCTTCTGCCAATATTCTCTTCTTTTCTATGTTGTCTTTCTCTATCCCGTCCATTTTGTTCCTGTTTTCAGCTTTGCTTTGTCCTGGAAATTGGTGTTTTCTACGTCTCGTACTTGTACGTCCTCTGTTGTGAGTTAATTTGATATCTATTTAGTCTATTTAAATATATTTTCGTTCTCAAAACAGGATTTAAGGATGATTAAATACCCAGTCTCACTGAACCGAGTCGTATTGACTCAACGACAAAGCTAAATTTCTTGTAAACAAAAATTCAAAACCAATCTGCTGTCGTCGTATGTGAAATGGTTCTTTTGTGGGACATTTACGTAATGAACAGTATGTATGTCTCCAAATCAAATTTAAATTCATGTTCCCAACTGTAATCTTAAATTTCACAATATCACGCAAACCCTACACAATTTAATTTCATAAATACAGCACAACCTAAACGACACTTCGTTTCAATAATACTGCACACTGCTACAAGATTCAGACGAGAAGTATTAACTCAAAATCACTATCTCTAGCATCAAACCTAAAATTTGGGGAAAAAAATTCGGAAGAAAACCCAAAATTTGTTTTATTCGTTCAAGAAAGGAAATTACATAACAAACGAAAGGGTGCAAACGGCCGTAAACAAATTTCACGCTCAGATTAATTATGGCAAAACAAAACAAAACAAACAAAAAAAATATAATCGCGGAATTAGGTCATTAATTGAGGGATAAAAAAAATAAATAAAAATGGCTCCCCATGTGAATCGTGAAAACTAAACCTACTAACATCTTTCTAGCATTTAACTTTCACTTCTGTGTTTGTTTCCGCGGGTTTTTCTTTTTCCTTACCTCCTAGATTGGTACCTGGTATCTCTCTCTCTCTGTCTTTGAACGCGAATTCCGGTTTGACGTTTCTTTGTCTCGTCAAACTTCCGCGTAGTTCAACAACAACAACAACAAAATTTATTTTGTTTCTAATGTCTTCGGCGAAATATTTATCTCCTTGAAATTCTTTCCTTTTCCTATTTTTAACGCGTCCCATTCGTTGGAAGAAGGAAGTTTAAAAATATCGGAAAGACGACGACGAGAGAGACTATACACAACGAAAATAATTTGCATTGTCGAAATTCCTTAATAATTAAGTTCATAAACCTCGCGAAGTTGTAAATAGCACCAGGTACGAGCCGCGTTCACCATCGACATGCCCCGCACATTTCTGGCCGTTGATCTTTTTTTTTATTATCATTATTATCTTTTTAATAAATGCCTCGTTTCAATAAAACTTTCCTTATTTTTGATTTATTGTTTTTATTTATTTATTTTGCGTGCTCCTTCGTTGCGAAACCTTATTATTTCGAATCTCCTTTTTGCATTTCGAAAGACTTATGTTTATCAGACTTCCGAAATTAAAATGAACCATACGAAACCATATGAGCATTTCCTGTTGGCTATTTTGTTATTCTAATGCCACGCTTTCGAATTTCCGAACACACTATTCCCCACATTAATTAATTTTGGACGTTTTAACCCAGGTTTTCGATTTATTTGTTTCACTTTTGTTTGAATCATGACATAACCTTAAGTAAAAAACTTAAATACTTAAATACCCAGAATAAATTTGATTTTAATTCACCAAATATGACTCAGATTTGGGATTTTCCTGACATTTTGTTGATGGGGCAGAAGCAATACAGAAAAACCGAACTGGGGTGAAGGTAGTTTATTAAAATTCCAAGAAGTATTTGTTGTCGGTTTTTGTATATTATAATTTCTTATATAACTACAAGAGACGTTTTAAATTTATGGCTTTGGTTTTGTTTTAAGTTATCGGTCGTCTTAGAACTGCGTTATTTTAATCACTTCCTCCGGATTGATGTTTTGGTCTAGCATCTCTTCCCCTGAGCTCAATTTCTGATGTACTATAAAATTATACCGCTGTTAAGTATTCATATGTCAAATCTAAGGCAAAAACCTAATATAAACCAGCCACCAACAGGAAGGCTAAATCCCTCAAGATTTCAAACTCAGCTCTTGCACTGTTGTAGTACTCACATTTATACATGACAGTTCGGTTTGCTTCCGGTTTAATATATTTGGGTTTATAATTATAGGCTATAGGTTTAATATATATATTTTATAGGTTATAATTAAAGGATTTATAAGGTTATAGGTTACTCACTTACTTTGTTTCGTGTGTCAGGGCCGAAACCCACTTTTATAGGGTATTTAGGCTGATTTCTAACACATATAGGTTTCCATTCAACAGTTTTCTCTCCAAACTGATATGATGACTGAACTATGAAATGGTGTTTCTTTAATAGTGTGCAATATTTATGAAATAAATTCCCCCTAAAAATTGTGCATCATTTGCACAAACTAGATCAAGACATGCGGTAACCAATTCATTCACGTCTTCTCTGACCTCCATGACTCATTTAATTTCCTTGTTCAGGAAGTATTTGAATATCCGGCTTCCTAAGCTATACTCTCAAAATATACAAATTTTAAAAGTCATAGAGTAAAAAAACAAACAAAAAATTGTTAAAAGAAAAAACAATAGCAACACAGGACTTAAGAATGAATAAAACAATAGAAAATAAACAGAGAGAGAGAGAGAGAGAGTAGGTGACGGAAACAAATGAAAATTCCCACATCACATTATCCAAACCAATTTTTAAAAAAATGAAATAATAATTAAATTAAGTTCGAATCGGCGGATTGTAATGAACCCCCGTCGAAAGTTGCCGTTAAAAAGAAAAACCTTCAAGGCTTCAACGACCGTGAAAAACCTACGCATTCAAAAAGGTTAGGAAGTAACAGTCTTCCGCCACGGAGACGAACCCAAATTTTGTCTTATTGTTCATCTTCTTAAGAAAGAAAAGAAAAGAAACCGTTAAAGAGACAAAAATTTAAAACATTACATAATAGAGCGAGGAGGTCTTTGAGAGAGAGAGAAAAATCAGATTTTCTGTTCCCATAAATAAATGAATGTAACGTGTCAAAAGAAAAGAGAGAGAGAGAGAGAGGCAGAGGGAGAGAAGTTGCATTCAAATGAGATAACAGTAACTAAATTTACGACTCCGCAATAAATTTAAAACGGAAAAAAACTTAAGAAAAAAAAAAGTAATGACAAAAAGCATACACCCCATCGGACACAAAGACATAACGGTACCACCAACAAGAAAAAAAAAGACTAAAAGAAAAAATAAATAAATAAATAAAAAGGCCGTTGCACAATAAAATTATTGCACTTGAATAATACTTCCGCCTTTTTTTGCAATGAAAATAAATAATAAATAAAGCATAAATAGATTCAAAAAAGGAATTAGTCACCGATGGGGAAAGTTAGTGACGTAACACCAAAAAGGAAATAGCCCAAATTGTTGTTCCAACCTGTCAATTGATGATCAAGGTAGTCGTTGGACCGGCACCACTTAGGACACCTTTGGAAATAAATAACAATAAACATTTTTTTCTCTTAATAAATAAATAAATAAGGGAAGGAAACAAAATGGAGGAAAATGTGAAATAAACAATTTTTTCCTTTTGCGTGTGTATATATATATGTGTACTGTATGCATTTGTTCCACATTTGAGATTTGGAATCCAGCCATTTCCGGGAACGTTAGTCCCGAGGGCGTTTTATTCAGGCCTGGTTTAAAAATTTTGGCGCCGAGAAAGGGCAAAGGGCGTTGTCGTTTTGTTTTGCTAATTTTTTTCCCCATTTTACTTTTAAGATTTTCCGAGTTAGTCTCTGCATCCAAGTAATTAATACTCGGTAATGATGGATTAGAAGTTAGCCTTTTGACGATGTTACTCTGTATGACGTGTTTCGTTAACATTATGCATTTCCAGCTATACTTTCGCTATTACAGAATTTCAGACCCCTTCCTTCCTCTTTCTTTTTATCAAAGTGTCTTCTTAATTCTTTGTCCTCCATTTCTTCTGCCACTCTTCTTCGTCTTCTTTAGAAAGTCAACTTTTTTACTCGATAGACAACTCCACGTCTTTTCATACAACCATGAAGCAATCAAGTTTTTTTAGTAACAAATTATCTGAATGTTTCTCTACTCCATATCCCCGAACTGCCATACAGCTTATTTCATAAATAATGCACACTTTGGTCTTGTTTCGATCGGGTATTTCGACTTGTCTTCTAGTTTTCTATCTCCAAGTATCCGATTTGACGGTTCGTTTCTTAAACTCAGGTCTGACAGTGTAAAAACGAAGAACCTACATCCTAAATATGTTCATTTAAGACTTCCCCGACAACAACATAATCACGAAAGAACGAGAAATGCAGGAGGAAATCAGAAACCCAAAATGATGGGTCGCAGGCTCTCTCCTGTGATAAATAAATCCTAGGAAAACAATCCGAAGAAAGGAGCAAACAAACACGTCTTCCACATCTCGAAACCAAAACAAGTCAACGCATGTCACGTGACCTTTCTTTACGACGTTCTCAAACCTGTCGGCGAAAATCCCTTTAAACTGATACCGAAGTCCTTGCTCGAGTTTAAAATCCCCGTCAAACGCCCTTTGCCAGACCATATGCCAAAACCCTTCCAAAACGATTTCCTTTGGACCTTTTCCAAAAAATTCACATCTCACACGTTCGAGATAACTCGGGAGATATGGGTCGGAGAAGAAATAAAAAAAACTAAAAAAAGACGAATTCGAAGCGGAGAAATGCTCAATAATGGCCCCACTATATCTCGAGGGGAAAACGCCAGCTCCGGATGAACACAACACTACTAATTAGATAAATATATGTTGTAAGCAGGACTTCTCAGGTACAAAGATGAAAATGGTGGGTTTTCGAAATGAGACAAGGATACTCGCGCGAAACGAAGGAAGACGATCTACTTTTGTAGGCGCTCCTTCTTCAGTTGCATTCGGATGGCGGTCGACCATGAGGCTCTGGCTCATTTTTCTTTCTTTTTGCAATCTCTTAACACGATTCGCAGTATTTTGGCCCAGTTAGGGCCGGCCAACCACGAATCGGGTTTCCGACCCTCCGCGTTCAAATGTCAATCCCCCTTGAGTCTTGTTTATTGAAAACGCAAAAAACCTGCACATTGCGTCATTGTGCATATTTAGACATCGATATAATCGATATATCGAAATTATACTTCTCTCACAATACCAAATACGAATGAAAAAAAAGGAACAAGGATGTCTAATGCTGCTGGCAATAATTTTCTGCTTATTATAGTAGGGCAACGAGACAATATTGCATTAACTGCCCCGCCCTGGCTATCCTTGGCAACTGATTATCTCCTCGTCTTTTGCTTTAACACATCTTCTGCTTCATTAGTTATGTTAATTACATATATAGCTTTTTCGGCGGGAAAGAAGATGAATGAAATGCCATAGGTTGCTTAACTATAATCGGACTTCCCGTTCCTTTGGATTCGTATCAAAGCGCCAAAACCCCATTTCCTTGTTCATGTCTGGAGGTGAAAAGGTTTACGGACGAGGAAATCACCTTCTCTCTCTCTCGCCATGATGGTCACATCCGTCTTTTGAATTGTTTTGTGATTGCCTCGATTTGAACGAATTTCTCGCGGTTCCCTCCGACACTCTTCGCCCCCTGCCCCCCTCCGCCTCTCTTTTGGCTCCATAAAACTAGGTTTAGAGGTCGCGATACACCCAAAGCCCCGGTTTTGGTGTTTCGCTTACCTACTTTGATTCATTTCCGTCACACTTTTTCGCCGTTTCTTTTTTCCTGTGAGGAGAGGAAAAAGATTCGACACTACGCGAAAACTTTCTTTAACCTTAAATAAATAAATAAATGGATACATAAATTAATTGCTTGAAAAATCGTATCGGGAAGTGATTTTCGAAGCCGTGACATTCGGCAAGGTTCTCTGCATTTTTCCACTCTTTCATCCGTTTTTATTGAGTCAGGATTTCAAGGAAATCCTCTGCTGTTACCCATGTTTTCGTAGAAAAATTTTCCCTTTTCAACCTGAACATCCTGATTAGGGTGACGAACCTGGGCGGAGTGGGGAGGGGCGGGATTCTGCTGAAGGACGTCACCTTGATGATTGCATACCGGTCTTTTTAGAATTTCGTTCCTTGCGAAGACGTTTCTAAACTCCTGGATTCGTCTCCGCCAGGGTTCTTACGTTATTCCGTCATATGTGAACTAGTCGAACGTGAAATCAAGATGATTTGTGAAGAATTCATTCCATAAATAATGCACACTACTCACGGGGGATTGAGTTTATAATAAACACAACGATGAGAGGACCTAGTTTCATAAAAAATGCACACTTTAATGAAGAAATCGTTTCATAAGCAACCCATAAACCTCAGATCGTTTGTCTTTGGCGCGTTTTTTGGCTTTGAAACGCGGCAGTGTAGGAACGTGACAACGCAGTCCAAGTCACTCCTGACCTTATAATTACACATGTTAGAAAAGAGAGAGAGAGAGATAACATATGGAAATATGGAACTTGTATCGGTATTATTTCTTCTCTTTTGGAAAAATGACCCGGACCACTTTAACATGGATGGGATCGGCGTTGTTGACTTACGGTCCGCCCGTTATTTATTTATTAAACTGCTAAGGGTTTATTTTACCGTTAGCGTTCGACCATAGTGGCCGAGTAACCATTGTTAGATGTGTCTGATGAGGTTATAGACCTTTAGCCGACTGCCCCGGGCTATTATTCCCTGGCCGAGTGTTCGCATGCCTTCGTTACTTCATCTGGAAATCAACCTTTTCCTCTCTCTTTCTCTCTATATCTATTGACTTCTTTTGTGATGGCCTCCATTTTAGGTCTACCGCTTTCCCGAAAATCGTAAGACTATCGTTACCAAGATGAACTAAGAGTATTGTCCTAACACAACGACGAACTCCTTTCATAAATATTGCACGAATACTGCAAAGTTTTTGCCCAACCTTCGCATTATTCTTAAGAATAATTAACATAACAAAGAACAAAACCGATGAGTCAGCAACAGAAACGCTCTTATAAATTATAGGAAACGCGACAGGAACAAACGATTATAAGAACGAGGAACAAATAATGAGAAGGTGTCAACGAAGAAGAGTTAGTCACATAATTAATTCAGCTAATCTGTGAGAAATAAATAGATAAAAGGTCAGATTATCTTCTAGAGAAGGGGGGTAGGGACGGAAGGAAGAATTTGTTTGTTTAAGCTTAATTAATAATAATTATAATATTAACAACAATACCAGAGTCACAAGGAAGAGGGAAATGGAAGGAACTCAACGCAACGCAACACGACAAGCGCAAACGCAAATTCCGGTTAAAATCCTGAATGGCAAGCGCCGCCATTGGGTGCGTTTTTACGCAATTTTTAGGCCCACGATTGGAAAACTAAGTCGCAACGGATTTTCAAGGTTAATAATCCTACTAGGAAATAAAAATACGGCCAATTCATTGAATTAACATATGCTCGCACATGAGAAGAGCATTCATTAAACCTTCTGGAAAAATTTTTATTTCTTTCATAAGTCGCCAAAGTTGTGAACGCGGCGCGGCGCCGCCATTTTTTTTCCCCGCCGCCAGTTAGAGATTTTCCGTTTTTAAATTTCGTTTCTATTACTAATCAGGAAGTCTTATTATTTTTTATACTTCTTTATCATTATTATTATTTTTTTTAGATTGCGCGTGACTTTGACTTTTTTTGCGAGGAAGTTAAGAAATTTTTTTTCTGCACAGCCACCATTTTCTTTTCTTTTTTTTGTGGGCAAGGTCGTTCGATTGTCGTTAAAAATATCTCGTTTGTCAATCAATAAATATTATCAATTAATCATTCTGATAACTATTTTTTTTTCTTTGTACCGTATTATTGAACTTTTATTAACGACTCCATCTTTTCTCTTCTCACATGACTATTAGAAATCTTCTTTGATTTAGATTTAATACCCTCCTCCAAATTTACACATACAAATTGTTTACCACAGCCTTCTTCTATACTTAGATTGACGTTTTCATGCCAATTACACTTTCTTTTCTGTTTTTAAAATAATTTAGGCGGTGTTTTGAATCATTCCCAGCTATCTGGTTGCTTCTATCTTTTCTTATCCGGGTATATCTCCTCACCCAATGTTCAAATTTAGAAAGGAGCAAACGGAGAACCGACATTTACAATGTACCTAATATCTTCAAATAATTAAATTCCCTCTTAATTAATCCCGAGTAATAACAATTAAATAACAGTTCATTTAGTGCTCTTAACCTTTCGTCACTCACTTTAGCTAATAGTAACTCCTAACGGTAACTCACTCACTCGATGAACTTTACGAGAGGAACAGAAAAAAATTCTTCCTACTACGAGCGAGGGAACAAGTTCCAACAAATAAGGAACGACCTCGGACCTTTGAATGACTTCGAATTCAGGTTCATGTTTACATCTGCTTCATTCTTTTATTACGACTTTTCCGGGGTGAGAGAAAAAAAAACGAGACAAGTTATTGGTTTCTTTTTTTGCCCTTTTTTTTTCGTTTTACGCGCAAACTAATGATGTATCACACTCGTGTAAACCATCCGGAATATTAATTTACAACCATGTTAATGTAAACTTGTACTTGAATAAAAGTTTTTTATTTGATCTATATAAATGCAAATAATGATGATGTGGTCGGAAAATTCTCTCATTAAAAATCTGACTCGTGCGTGGATCCCGTCGCACCTTCTCTTAATCAAACTACCGGAAATAGCTTCTTTTTTACAATAAAATAGTGACCCACAAGGACTATCGGGAATCACATCCTCAGACAACTTTTACGATAAAAACCCAAAAGTCATAATTAGAGGTAGTAAGATGGAGGAGAATCTCACAGGTACCTAAGAATATTTTTAGTACAAATGGAAGATCTAAACCAAATATTGGAGATCCTCGAAAACTTTCTAACAACAAAACTGTTATAACAAACCGAGAACTTCTAAAATTCACATGAAAACAAACCGCGCAAAACGAGACCAGATTATAATTCAAAAACGGAACATCGAAAAGTCTATCCCTGAATAAATAAATAATTTAAATTTGAAACAAATTTTCCTGCTACAAGGTCCATTATTTACGAAACAAGGTACCCCAGTGTGCATTATTTTTGAAATGAAATTGACTTAAGAGTGTGCAATATTTATGAAATAAACTCCCCACTCCATGATATCAATCACTTATGAAATAAAATTGTCTAAATCAGGAAAAATTTTTCCAAACTGACATCACACGTCCATATTTATATTATGTTAATGTAATAAAATTATGAAAAAAAAAATTATATCTATGTAGCAAAGAAAGAAACACAATTAATTATAAATAAATTAATTCCCTTAAAGTGTGAAAAATAGGCGTGGCATTAGCAAAAAGCCCTCCCATGTTATATATCATTAAACTTTATCCTTTGTCTTTAATAAAAAAAGGCAAAAAAATAGATTTCCAACAGAATCGAAGGATAATTACCTAACTAAAACAATTTCCGGTGTATCATAAGACAAAAACCCAAATAAACGAAAACACAAAATTCAAATTTTTATAATTTTCGCGCCATTTTCAATAAAAACCGCCAAATGGATTTCTTGTTGACGATCCCACTTACGCTTTGACTGAGGTTCAAGGATTGCTAAAGCGCTGGATGGAAAATTAAAAATTTATGAAAATCCTTTTGAAAATAAAAAATGGCGGGAGTCAGGTTATATTGCCGAATTGAAGGTGAAAATGGCAATAAAAATAAATACGGTTTTGTTTTATTTTAATAAAATACATAACTCACGCGAGTTTATGTTGGCCGAAGAATAGAAATTCTTTTTTTGGCTGATGATCGCTATATACTATTACGAAAGTTCATTCATAGACTGAGAAAACGAATTTGTCAAACAATAAAATGTTAATTTATACACAAATTAAAAAAAAGGAAAAAGTGTGAGGTGACATTTTTCAAGGCTGGGACCTTGGAAATTATTTTATTGGACTCAAATGAGGTTGCGCCTATGCAGCATCCTATTATGCATATTTGACGAGATTCATTCTTTCTGAGTGTGCATTATTTTTGGAATATTTAGAGATTTAGTTTAGTTTTAATCTCGTTTTTCACCTTGGGTATAACAGGATACGGGAGGAGGATTTGAACTCACGACCATAACTCCATAGTCGACAACTTTAACCACTATACCAGTCCTCTCGCTTCCTTCTAATATAAAGTCCTCATAAATGTGAAGAAAATCTATGAAATGAATTTCTTCTAAAGTGTGCATTACTTATGAAATTGACTTTCTGGTCTTATTCCCATTTTTCACCCTTGGGTATAAGAGGATGTGGAAGAGGATTCGAACTCACTACCCTAACATTCGCTAAACTACAATTTCGAATCCAAAACTAAAAACAGAAGACAATTAGGCAGTTGCGGAGCTCCAGATCAACAACATCTTTCTCATTATTGTATATTTTTATATGTTTTTAGCAATATAACCATTTCTAGAAATATCAGTAATAACGCTTCAAATCGGAGACCCCTTTCCGATACCACAATACAACATACCTCCCGTTGTCAAATTAATTATCAAAAATTGTGCGTTAGTTTTGAAAAATGTCTTTACATAAGTGACAAAACCATCTCTGACTTGTGAAACGTATACAAGCCGAATCGAATCCGACTGAATAGGTAATAGTAACTCGCGTAAAACAATATTCCATCTCCATATTTAAAATTTGCGTATATAGTCCGAACAAAAGTTAAAGATGACGAGTATAATGGTTTGCAATATTTAAAAGCGACCACTGCTTCAATCGACCGGCCATTTTAAGACAAAATTTTTTTTTAAGATAATCAAAATGTCACCTGAATGAGAAAATTGAAATTTTATTAGTTAGTGCACGGGTTTCCAGGATCGCGTATATTTATTAACGGACGTTTTCAAGGTTGGATTTTCTAACCGGTCAGAATCTGGAATCGCACGTCAACCAATGTCACGTGGTTAATTTGCCCAAATTATTGCCCTTCCTTCCTCTCATAAGACAAAATTATGTTTTCCGAAAACAACTGCTAGAATCTCACCGTCTATCCGATTAATTGCAAAACACTTTGCCATTTTGAACCATCAGTCTAGTTTAAGAATCTAAGATGAAGTATGAAATCAGTGAAAATGAGTCACAGGGTTTGATATTATTATTATATACGATGAATTTCTAGAGATCAAACACAAAAATCCAAACATTTTAACGCAGACCTTATTTCATAAGTATTGCACATCAGGGGTGATGATTAAGATGGTTACACCGGTTGTACGCATACGTGATAAATTTTAACATTTGACCCGATACCTAACTCAAATAAAATTTTTAAACAAAATAGGGTGCTATACTTATGAAAAAAAGTTCTTCTTATACTGTGCATTATTTATGAAAAAGGCCCTTTTATATGAAGCGGAATCTTCGCAAAATATCTCCTTCCCAAATTTCCTTATTCTTATTGTTAAGTTTAGTGTTTAACCCACATTTCCAATTTTTTCGTATGTCCTGAGTCAGATTGACTCACCACATCAAAATAAAAATAAATATCATCAAAATTCTCTAAATCTGCGGATTTTGTAAATTCCTATAACCCCAGACAACGCACAAAACAAAACCCTGATCTAACTCATCCACAAATCATACACGCAATCCAGACACTAGCTAATACTCGAATTCTCTTATTGTTACAGGAAACAATGGAAACACGAAGAAAAAGTAAACAACAACAACAACAACAAAATCAAATCGTCACAAGGATAAATAAATAAATAAATAAATATACAAATCCAACAAAACCATCATCTCTATCTATAGTCAAAACCGATACTGCCAGTAACATATCAATAATACCCGAAGTGTATTTAATTATAAGTTTCTCTTTTTAATATAAATCTCAGTTTGTTTGAAAATTATTTCCGGTGCTAAATAATAAATTTGGCGGTTTTTTTGAACACACAAAAAATAAATAAATAAATAAATAAACAAGACAAAAATGTTTACACACAAAAACCTTCAGCCAAAAAAACATAATTAAAACATACTCTCTTAACGATTATATTAATTAACTCCTCGCCTTATTTATATTTTTTTTTGTATAAGGTGTTTTGAATACTCAGTATATATACCACATAACCTCATAAGTTATGGATTATTATTATTATTATCATTTTAATAAGTGGGGATTGTTTCGAAAATTCTTTTATTCTCATGGGTTCTCCGTCTGGGTAGTAGTAAGTCCGCTGTTATGTGGTCAATAAAGTTACCATATCTCTCATTTATACACTAAACCAAAATATAATAATATCAAAAAAAAGACAAAAAAATAAATAAATAAAACAGCAAAAATAAGAGCCGCTATATAATCCGTTGAATTGATAATAAATAAAAATAAATAAATAAATTCATTACGGACTGAAACTAGCAACGATACTGCCAAATATCCAATTGAAAAACTCTGTTTAACATAATTTAATAAGTCTACTTGTCTTATTATACATAAGAACAAATCAAAACTACAAAAAGATTTTCATTGGATAGATAAATAAATAAATAAATACATAAAACTAGTAATAATTAAATTAAGGGTTATACAATTACTGGTTATCAATTTACGAGGATAGGGTGTAAGGGGAAAATCGCAGGGAAAGTGTTCGTTTGTATATGTTGCAGCCTGTTTAAAAAATAAATAAATAAATACATAAATACATAGATAAATAAATAAACACAGCCGTGTGTAAAATGCAAAGAGGAAAACAAAAAATTCCGAGCCTACGCTCGAAACCATAGCGTGAACTTCAACGTCACTTTTTAACTTCTTTTGGGCAAATCCTACGCCCTTTTTTTACGCGGTTTTGTCGCGTGTAATTAAATCCCACGCATTTTACGTATGGATGTGTGAATTTATTAACGATTTTTGTATCATGTGTATAGAAAGAAATTGTTAAATTTTTTGTTTTGGTCGGATTTGATTTGTACGGTTCTCTAATGAGCTATTATCATTATTATTCTCATTAAAGGGTTATGAATTTTCGTTAGCTCTCCCGCGTGGGTTTTTCACCTAATTTCCCTTTTTTTTGTCTTTTTGCTATAGGCAAGGTTTTTCTAAATGTTAAGAGCTGTCAGGTTGTTAGTCCGCCTGACAGGTAATTGATAATTTAATTATGGTTTATCTTTTTTTTCTTTATTTTTATTTATTAACTTTTATTTTTATTTCTTCCGTCGAAGAGTGTTCGTGTGTGCAAAAGCATATTTATCACATGTAAATTATAACTGTTACAGATTGTAATTATGATATATCGGTTTCTTAATTGCCTCGTAAAAATTGTATCATTATAAATAATTGTTTTCGTTAGATTTATGACCTGGCTTTCGATGCTTGGCGCCATGCATTTCTTGAATGAATAAATAAATAAATAATATGAACTTCGAAATGACAATATAAAATTTTGGTTCTGCTTCGGAATGATTATTGTCAAAGTTATACTGCGTTACTTACAACGCATAAAATGAATCTTAGGCCATTTCGACCTAATTTGAAACATAAAATGATCCGAAATGATTTAGAAACACATCTGAAATTGTGAGAATCGTTAAATGACTCATGTTTCATATTATACGGTTTCATTTATAACGGAAGTATATGTTAAGTCATGTCTCGTTTTTCAAATCGCCAAATTTTTGCTTTTCAAAGAACTTATGAAGACAGGTCATAATATAGTAACTTACTACTTTACGGATTTTAAGAAGACAGTATGTTCCATAAGAAATACATAAGTAAAATATTCATTTAATTGTTACGACATATAAAGGACTTACATTGCGCCTCTAATTGACACACACCCACCTAAGCTAAACCCTTTGAAAATCGCATAAAACAAGACCTAACTGTTCATCACCTTTACATACCAAAACCTCCGAGGAGAACAACCATTTCCAATAAAGTCTAAATCCTTTGCGAAACAGCAAAAATTAATCAAAATATCGTCAGCAAAATAAATGAAACCGATAATTCAAAATTTAAATTTAATTACTCATTAGAGAACCGTTCAAAATAATAATTATCATTATTATTTTATTAATTTAAATTCAGCATTTAAGTTTAAAACTTGTGCTATAACCAGAATAAGACTGATTCTCTTTTATTTTCGATCTTGAACCTTTATTATTATTATTATTATTATTATTTTTGCTTTTCTGATTAATAATGTAAACAATTCGTTTTTGATTTTTGTTTCGATTCTCTTTCTCTCTCTGTGGTAACAAAAGACAGAGCGAGAGAGAGAGAGAGAGTGGGAAATTGCTTTGGCTGAAGACTTTAAAAATAAAAATAAAAAGATTTTATCGGAAACCGGAAAATCAGAAGCGAATTTCTTTTTATACTTTTTCAAAAAAAAATGAAATGAAATTACTTTTCTATGTAATTATTTTCATTATTTTTTTAATTAGTATTGTTTGTTTCAATTTAAACTGAATTTACATTCAAACTCACTGCCTTTTTGTTATTCGGGTTTCTTTTTTTTATATCTAAAACGGTTGGAGAGATAAGAAATATAAATCAATGGTTTTAGTATTAATATAACTTTTTTTTAACGTTATATAAAATGTAGAAAAACATTTAGACGAGATTTTATATATATATTTTTAATAAAAAATGTATAAATCCAATTACGTGTTTTTATTACTACTTAATTTTTTTATTTCCCTCAAATGACTGCAACCTGTTTTAAGCATGAGACCACAGATAAACCGCCTAACATTTAGAGGACTACAGAACAAACCAGTTTCTTCAGAACTCTAAGAGCAGGAGAGAGAGAAGAGGTAGACATTGACAGATAGGAAGTAAAGCCGGAAAGAAGTAGAAAACACAGATTATTCGAAGTGGACGGATAGACGAAGAGATTGATACTATCAACCATCACACCATTCATACTATCACCATCTATTGATACTTTTAACTATTTATTTTATAAATATTGCACAGGGACCGTTGAAAGTACCCACATGATTACTATTCAAAAGACAAAAAACGCACACATTCTTGAAGGACCCATTCCACAAGTACTACACACTAATGATAAAATCATTTCATAAATAATGCACATTTTTATATAAAAATTTATTTACATACTGTCGTTTTGTGAAAATTCTACTGCATACTGTACACCTTCCATTAATCATTTTACTTATCTACTATTGTAAGACCTACTAAGGAAAGATATAATCAAACAGTATGCAATACGGTTGCGCAATACCGAAACACCATCAATCGAGGATTTACTATTACGCCAAAGTCAATCCCTTACGAAATAACACTTCTTCCATAATACATACGAATACTTTCGTAAATCGTTCATCTGCCTTTGGCAACGACCTTGATAACCATAACAGCAAACATTAAATATCTGCGGTAAAAAAAAATTTGACGAATGACCAAAAAGTAGCCCCCCTCCCCAAACACCAAAATCACAAAAACAAATAAAAAGAGCTTTAATTGTCTCTAATATTATCTTCTCTTTGAACTTTAATAAGGGCCGAGAATTTTCAAGCCTACACCCAATTTAGGCCTAGTGTCGACCCTGAAAAAATGTTACTCTAAAATTCCAGACTGCAATTCTTTCCAAGACAACAAAAAAGGGAAAAAAATTGTGAAAATTGATAGCGCCAAACATTTTAAAACTCCAAGGCCGATTTGAGTATAATTTAAAAACAAATTTTTCTTCCTTTTTTTTCTTATTATTAAAACAATATAGTCGAACAGTAGCCGTCATTATTCATGTGATAAATAATAAATTAGTTGTATTACGAATAGTGACTGTTAACTCCTGGCTATATTAACCGTGAAAGATTCAATTTGTCGAGGTAAGAAAGTCTCTAGTCTCGGGAACAGATCTAAACCGGCAAAGGCCTCTCGAGAATTCCTTATTCTCACGAAAGAGGAAAAGATTGAGGTTATGTTCGAATATTATTCCACGCCTAATCGACATACCGAGAGTCGGGAAAGTGTTCAAGAAGAAACTGAAACAAAATTAACGAATACGACCCCCAAAAAAATCTTCTCCGTTTTTTTTGGCGATCCGGAAGCTAAAGTCAGGCAGACAAATAATTCAAAAACTATTTCACTTGTCCGACGTGATAGAAGGTTAAAAATTCAGGTTTCATAGTTAAAAAGGTGAAGGTTGCTTATTCATAATATATGCTCATATTACCGGAAATTATTGGGATTTTTGGGAATGATTGCATCTCTACAGTCGAACTAAAAGAGATTTAAGGAAGTTTAAATTTTCAAAAGACAATGCCAACGTAACCCATACAAAATTATGTGACACATCTCATTTAATTCTTATACACTTTATGAAGTTAAATAAAAAAATTTTTTTCATAAGTAATGCACACTTTAACCTGCGCGTGTAAAAAAAAAGGGTTCGGTCTCAGTGAGTCAATTGGGCTCACTCACTCAAGAGTATTATTTATACAATGAGAATTTATGTATTTCAGAAGCCTAAAACAAAATTTGCATTTTTTAACAATAAATTTATTGCACCACCCACACACAACTTATCTATCAGTGAAGTGAACCCATTTAGCCATAATGGCATCGAAGTCTTTATTTTGCTTATAATATATATAGAGCTATATATAAAGGAAGTAATATATATGCAAGTATACATTTTATATGTGTGTAAGTAAATGCTAAGCTTCAGTATTTTTTAAATTCAACAAAAATGTCCATCATCAAAGACCAAATACTCCCATTCAATACACTCCTCTACAAGTACAAATTCCTTAAAACATGTAAATGTGCAATATATATGAAAAAACGTCTGCACTATCCCATGCATCGTATATGAAATAAATTAATGCAAAGAGTAAGACCGGGATATGAAGGAAGGGTGTGAGACTGTATGACTAATAAAAATAAAATAATTAATGACAGACCTCACAAAACCAGACAGACAGACAGTAATCCTTCACAAGTCAAAATAGCAGATCTTTAAACTAATCAAAACTTAAATATCCAGATATCAGTCAGTCAATTTAACAAGTCTAGAATGAGTGCAATGAAAACAAAAATTATTTATAAGTACACGGGGGTTGTCACTCTTGGACATTTCCTTTTCGTTTATAAACTTTCCCCATTAAATGAGTTCATGACACGTACATATACAGAACAATGAAAAGGATTTTGAATAAGAAGACAATTAGCGAGTGTATCTGGGGTCATCCTACCTGAAAAGGGTGTACCACAATAGAAGAGCACGGATTATTGAAAATATTTGGTAAAGATGAAAAGGAATAACAACTTCTGAAATCGCTTCATTGAGTGCATGATCTAAAAATATAACACCTTTAAGATAAAGATAACTTGATGAGTCTTGAGATTAACAATGTTAGTTACGCTAGTCTTTTGGCTATTACCTCGCTCAATTCAAATTTTTGGGCGAATACTCTTACCTCGACCAGACGTTTCATTGAAGGTATCCACAGTGTTGAGAGTTTGGCCTCGACTCTAAGGACTTAATTCTCCACAAAAATTGTGCAATATTTATGAAATGACTTTCATCCCACCTCGAGAGCATACCCAAGTACTCAAGCCTTGGATTTCCAAGGTGGGCAAAAATCTGAATGAGTTAACACTAATTTCTATTATTACCCCAAAAATTTGATTTCAACGCCGTAAGACATATCTTCTTAGAAGGAAGATTTGGAGTTTCAGAACGAAAATCATTTTCCTATACATCGATATAATACAGATCCGAGGTATCTGTATATACTATGTGACGGAAGTGGAATGTCTATGACGAGTCCATTTGAAAAAACGGCCTTGTCAGCCATTAAAAGAAAGGAAAAATTTTTAGTAATTTTGTTCTAAGATGGCAGACGTCCACGACAAAATGGTTAAGGTTCAGCACGTAATATTTAATGTACCTTGTCGTCTGCCACCGAAAATCTCGATTCTTGTGTTCCATTGTCTTTTCGCTGTCACGATTTTGTTTTATAAATTACACTTCTTTTTGTTTTCGTTTCTTATTTATTTATTTATTCGTTTATTTTTTTACTAAATCATAACGACTCTCAAACCTAACGACGAGATACGCCGAATTATTAATAAATAAAACGAAAATTATCACTGACCATTGGAGGAAGACATATTTAAATTGCTACTTAAAGGACACAGGTTTCTTCCTACCGTCAAATTTTACTCATACTTCAGAGATGGGATACTGTTTGGGAGTCTTCTCGAACCTTACACATCTCCACAACCACACTAAGTCATTAAGCTTTCGTTTGGTCTAATGAGATGAATTTGCATCAGTTATAAAACGAAATCTTCAACGCCGCGTGCAGTATTTATGAAATAACTTACTAAAAAGTGTGCATTACTTTTGAAAGATCGTTGATGAAATCTCACAATACATACAAGGATTATTGCTGAAGTATGCATCACTTATAACCGAAGCTCTTGGCTAAGTGTGCACTATTTATGAAATAAATTCTAAATAAAAGTGTGCATTACTTATGAAACGAACTCAAGACGACTTGTTACGATTCCAAAACTATTTTCCTTAAAACCTGCACAACTACAAATAAACGTCTGATTAAAATCAACTCTCAGCAATATTTGGTACAAAGAGAACTGAATTTACTGAGTCAAATTGACTCCTTCAGTATAACACCCAATAAAATTTAACTTCAAAGTCTTTATGTGTGAGTTTTGTTGAGCTTTTTTTTGTTTTAATTTAAATTTTCTAGAAAATTATCACCTGGACTTCATAATAAAAACTTGTATTTATTAATAATATAATTGCAGCACCGTAACAAGGTCGTTTATATAATTTCAAAGCAAAAAAAAATGATAGACTGATTTTTCTTCGTGGGGGGAAAGGTAAAAAGTGGTAGGAGAGGAGGAGAGGGGAGGATTTAACAAAAATACCAAAAAACAAGAAGGCGGACGAAACGACAGAAGTTATCTTAGTGTCAATTTATGATTTTCCTTTTGGACTCATTCAGATATTTAATTCACTATTTCTTTCCGGATTTGGAATACAATGATTTGTCTTTGTTTATTAACTAATTAATAAAATACTTTATTAAAATTATAATTATTAACTTGGTTTTAAATATTCTCCGATAATGTTTCTGTATAGTTCATTTCGAATAATTTATGATTGTGCACGTGTGAAATGTGGGCTACGTTTCGCTTTTAACGGAATGATAAGTTAGATTGCTAGATAATCTGTAAAATAATTATCAAATAATGAATCTCTGAATAAAGTGTGCAATATTTTTGAAACGAGTCCCTGAGCAAAGTGTGCAGTATTTTGAAAAAATTCCCGAGTAAGGTGTGCAGTAAGGAAGCCCCGAGTAAGGTGTGCAGTATTTTTGCTGAATCCCTCAGTAAAGTGTGCAATATTTTGTAATGAATCCCCGAGCAAAGTGTGCAATAATAATGAAGTACGATTTGATAAAACTCTGCAATTGAATTGTATAACAACAGAAAGTTATGAAAGGTTTTTGGTACACTGGGTAAAGTGCCTGACTGATGGTCGTAAGTTCGAATCATCCTCCCTATCATCTTACACCCAAATATAAAAACTCAAACCAATTAAATAAATAATTAAAAGCTAGAGATTGTCTAGTTCTAAACCCAAAATGAGGAGGAATCTCCACCCAAACTGTCCCAAACAAAATGCGAATTTCGAATGCAAAAGAGAGCGAAATTGAGTTTTTTCATTCACAACCATGAAAGGTTGTTGTGGTCTTTTACACTTGGCAAGTGATGACAATTATCTATTGTTAAAAAACAAGTCGAGGAACCCCTAAAAGACGATGAAGAGATAAATAAATTACAAGCTAACATCCAATTCCTTTCTTTTCCTTTTGTGCTCATAAGCAATCCGCTTCCCTCAAATCTGAGTTTCTTGCTATTTCATACCTGTCTCCTTCTAAAATTCTGACTTTTATCTCTCCATCAAATCTAAAAGCTAATAAAAATAAATAAATAAACCGCCATGGAAACCATTTGAAAAATTCTCCCTCTGTCGTTCTCATAATACGAAAAATTCACATCCCATGTTTCCGTTTCCTGAATCTGTGTCTCACTAAGCGCCGTGAGTCTTTCTTACAAAAAAGGACTAAATAAATGGCAGAGTCAGGTTCAGGAATGAGAACACATGACGCTATCTTCCTTCTTAAGCAGCTTCATGACCTCTCATTTCTACCACATACTGGTGACAGTGCTTGTGTAAGGTTCAAAGGCCATATTCAAACCTCCCTGTTAGAGAGGAGTGCTGAACAGAATAAATCAGGTACAACCTGAAGCACATTATTCATCCGGATGACCGTTAAAAAAACTTTATCCGCTTCCGATATTATAAATCATCCTTTCCGTTATTCATCAAAGATTTAATTTTTGGTTGACTATTTTCAAGATGCCAGAATTCGTGTGATACAATATCAGGTATCGAATGAATAAAAACTTTAAACTATCGACGGATTTGCATAATATATCCCAAAAGCAAAGACTTTTTAGCCGCCGAAAGTTAAAAAAAAACTCAAAAAGGTTTTATCCAAAATAATAAAAAGAAAAACAGAGGAACTATTGTGCAACGGCCTTGTCACATCAGACCCAAAAATATTCAGTTTTTGTTATTAGCAAGAGGTTAACGACACTTTGCGCAAGTTTCCCTCTAATAATTCTCCTTGACAGATTTATTTATATTAAACTTTTATTACTATTTGGTTCTTTGATCCGTGGATCTTTGAAAGGAACACAATACAACATTTGGTACCTAGATTTTGTTCTCTTCTATTAACGTCCTCTTAAACTATGCATTATCTATGAAATTAATTCTTCGTCAAATCGTTCAGTGATTCCTTTCGAATTGGGCATTAATCCCTGATAAATGTACATCATTCATGAAACCAACTACTCATCCAAGTCCTTTATCAAAATATGTATGAATTTGTGCATTATTTTTGAAACGATTCCCCGTCATCTCCGAAATTGGTTCATTCCCCATCAAACCCAAACCCGATGTCCTACCAACAACTCATAATCCCTTCCTCGGGACAGGTAGTCGTTTTTGTTGGGAATAGAACAAAAGATTTTGAAAACAATTCTTCATAAAAGTGTGCATTACTTTTGAAATAGTTCTCCCTGAGTTTTTAACAAAAATTTTTTTTCCAAACCGTTCATTACTTACAACATGAACTCCCTATAAGTGTGCATTATTTATGAAACGACTCACATGCATATTTATTCCCTCAATTATAATTTATCATCAAATTTTATACTGATCCACTGTGCTTTGAGTCGTGCTTATGACTTTTTCATACAGTATAACCACGGCCTGTTTACTACAGTAACATTCCAATGCCAAATTCTTGAATTCCAATGCCTACACTCCAAGGATCCCTAATATTAATATTCATAATATTTATTATATATTCATTTATTTAAAGAAAAAGTTAATAACTTTATGTACACACGAAATTCAGTTACAGGTTAGGCAATTTTGAACGAAATTTGGTTTTTACGCAAAGTTACGTAATTTTTTGTAGCCATTTTACCACACATACCGAACATCAAAAAAAATTGCAATCGGTCTCTGGAAAATGGCGGATTTAATCTTCCCATAATGAATTTATCTTCTTCCTTGAAATAATTACAATTTATAATTATAAATTCCATTTTCATAGACTTATGCATTCTATTTTCGATAATCATATTAACCTTGTTCATTAACGCATTTCCTGTTTCCAAAGGAACCGGAAGGAAAAATAATTTCCCTTTGATTTTCGCCATTTTCTATTTTCATATCTATCTTTTAGTATTTATACTTCGTCTCCCATCTACTCGTTTTTGTTTTGTTTTATTTTCTCTTTTTCAAATGCCCACATATTTCATAAATAATGCACACTTTAAGAAAATTTTATTACAGCGACAACCCCTCATTTCACAAATACAGCACTACAGCCCCGAAGATCCATTTCTTAAATAACCCACATTCCCAATTTCGTTAGGTTTCAAATTTTTTAAAAATTCACTAAGATCTGAAATACTTAGGAGAACTGTGCAGTATTTATGAAACGAATTATTATTGAAAGCCTTCATTATTGACACTAACCCAAGTTATATGGTATAAACGAAATAAAGTCTTCGTCGCACTTCCTCATTCCTTTTCGTGAGGGAGTCAACGAATACAATTTACAAACAAAACCAAGAAGATGGTAAGCATGGAGGAACAAAACGGAAAATTTTCCGGTGGAAATGATTTTTGAAAGAAGAGGAAAAAGGAGGAGAATAGCTTGAATTTTCCATCGAATTGATGTTTTCGGAAACGTGGAAACCTGGCGGGAGTTCACCTTGAAAAGTATTTCACCGCCATAAAGATTAGATTATAATAATGGTGGAGCGGCAAAAAAAGCTTTTGCAAAAGGAAAAGTTACCGATTTGAAAGTGTAATAACAATAAATCCTCGCCCTTAAAGTTTCCTTTTTATGTATACATAACTTAACGAAAAATAGGTTTAAAAAAAACGAAGAGAGAAAAAGAAACGAAAAAAAAATTGATGAGAAACACTTTGACAGAGAACCAGAATGCGGAACTAAGGTTAAGGGTGCCTAAAAATCAACTTTCGTACCTGAATCAGGGGGGAAAAAGATGAATCGTACTAAAAATCATCTTCATCATCCTGATAACGTGACGAGAAACTTCCATCTCGGAAGGGAAGGTGGGAAGAGAACCGAGGGGGTAAAATTTCCGAGTTGAAAGTCAAGGTTTCCTCCGGTCCTGATAAAGAATTCATCCCTTCTAACAGCCCATAATGATAGGGTTGAAATAACGGTACTAATGAGTGGCATAACAAGGAGGGCAGGTGCGTGCCTGCACACTATACACGTATGCTTTCTTCCTCAACTTGTTAACCTTGAACTTTTCAAGGTTAATATCAAGGGAAGATTCTTTTCCTCTGGTCTTTCGATAAATCCGAGTGGATGATTACGTCACGGAAATTCGTTTTTAGGTGCCATAAAATCGTTTCTTCATTCTCCTTCTATTTCCGCCCCACTCTCTCTCTCTCTCTTGAAAGGAGTCATTTTGGACGAGTTTTAGAAAGACCGAAACAAAGACTTTCAACAACACGGAAGAGAAACTTCAATGAAGAATTTTTAAGGTGTATCAGCTGTTTCAGATTGAGGAAGGCCTTCCGACTCGAGGTTGTTAACCCCTAACTGTGCAAGTTTGGAACACAGGTCCAACGTTATGCCATTCCCAGTCGTCCGATTATCATTATCATCGTTTGTCACTCACTACTTTTGGCCCACCGTTCTTCCAAAAATTTACCTCAAAACAAATACCAAATAAATAAATAAAAACCAGACGAAACTATGCGGCATCCGGAAATGAAAAAAAACCAAGCCACCCTCCTAAGAAAGGGGGTGTGAGAAAAATCTCAAAAAGAGAAAACATCTCGATCTGTGAAATCGTCGATAACAATAATGGCCGCATAAAAAAAGGGAAGAACAAAAACTGACAAAAAACTGCGTGGGAGATAGATCGAAACAAAAATTAAAGGAAGAGAGAGATGGATGGATGGATGGATGGAAGGGGTGGTTTTTCAAGGTGGTTCTACCCAGAGGAAGTTTTTTTATCCTTTTTTTTTGAATGAATTAAGGTTCCGACCGAACCCTTTTCAGATTTTTTTTTAGTAAAGGGTTAATAACTGTCTGGAGTTTAATTTTGAGTTCGTTCACCTTCTTAGGGGTTGGAGTTAGGTTTTTTTTCTGGTGGTTTTCAACAAAAAAATGTAACCATTACGTGATCACTTCATCCTTCCTTAAGGGGGTAACTTTTTTTCCCCTATAGAAGTTGAGGAAACTAGGAAACGGTTTTCAACCTATCATTTTTGAAACGCGATATTCGTTAAATAAGAAATTTTGTCTTGTTACTGATGGTTGTTTCCAGAACTTTAGGCTATAAGTCATGTGACATGAGTAAAACACATTTAGAATCTGTACAGGGTGGAAGATTACAGTGGAACCTCTCATAACGAGTTTAATTCCTTCCGGAGTTTTACTCGTTATGCGAAACAATTTTTTTCTAAATAAAACAACGTAAAATAGAATAATGCGTTCCAGGCCGAAAAAGTTATTTTTAGTATTTAGCAAAAGAAAAGGAGTAGCTAAGAAGCTTACGAATGTGAAAATGAAAGAATTTTGAGTGGTAGTGAAGAAAATAAGACAGATACAGAAAGATTTAACTTTCAATCTGCCTCGATTCGGAGTTTTTTCTCTAGCAGTAGGCAGGGGGATTCTCCATGTAAATGTCGCCAAAAATTACTCGTTATGCGAAGCATTTATCGTTATGAGACATTTTTTTGGTAATTTATGTTGCTCGTTATGCGAATTTCTCGCTGAGAGGTTTCACCGTATTTTGATTTTCGTCCCTGATCATTATAAATATATACTAGCAACAGAAATTATATCCAGTAATACTACACAGTGAAGACCTTATTTCATAAATAACGCACACTTACATGAGCAACTCATTTCATAAATAGGGTACACTTTTAGTGAAATTTCCTTTTCAAACCCACACAAAAAATTCATTTAATAAATAATCCGCATTAGTAACAACTGACTTCATAAGTACTGCACACATTTATGAAAAACTTGCTTCTCGAATCGGAAATGTAAAACTTAAAACGAAAACTTAAAACGCCGATCATTGGCTGAATTCAACACGATTATATATATTAATAAATTAAAATTTGAAATAAGTATAATGTATAGAGGACACAAGTATCGTGTTGCTTGAATGCCTCTTAAACTCTGTTACCACACAAACTGCGGTTCCGCTTTTACTTAAGACCATCAAAAAGTTACAAAGAATTACTCTGAAAGCCACACACCAACCACGGGTCAACAATTCGACAACCATAACTCAAATAAGTTTTACACAAAGTTACAATTCGAAATACCACAGCTGAACCAGAAAAACGCTCTGTAACTCAAATACCTAAACAAAACAACTCGACAGAAAAATGTCAACAGACATCAGAAAGGATACATCCGAGTAATAACACCATAATGTCAGACCCTACAAAGAGAACAAAAATTTAATAAATCAGCAGGATGAGGAACAAACTAGAACCACTATCCCAACGCATTCCGAATTGAACCTAAAAAAATTCTCTCCATAAAGTCAAAACATAAACAACGTTCCTTTTAACAAAATTATACGTGAAGTCGATCTCGATTGGGTGTATCAGAGAAAGAAGCCGAAAGAGAATAGGAATGAATGGAAATAGCGCCAAATGACCAAACGTAATGAGAATAAAGGAACGGAAGAACCAAACCTGGCAACAAAGCGAGCGTCAAAGGTACTTCTTTTAAATTTAAAAGGCATCAAAGGCTTAATTCCCTCCATTTCATTTGACACCTGCTTATTATGGTACTTCATTTTACAGATGCCCGAAATAAAAAGTAAAAATAAATATAAATACATTTCTTTCTACCACTACCACAAATACTTCTTTCGGTTTTCGAAACGACCAAAATAAAAAACCAGATAACCGGCTGGACTGTCCAGGACTAGTCATTCCATTCCCGAATTTTTGTCTAAAAAAAAATTTTTATTTTAAAGTAATAAACTCCCATCGATAGAAATCATTCCTTCACCGAATTTCGATTATGTTCGTCTACATTCCATCCCAGAGAGAGAGAGAGACATACACAACACACACACGAATAATTTTGAAACTTGAAGAAAAAACAAAATTTCTGACCAGGAGTGAGACCTCATTATCCAAAACTTTCAAAAAATTAAACTGTCTCCTCTCTCTCTACCCCCAGAACCACCCACCTACCCCCCATTCAAAATCTTTAAGTAAAGACCATCCTCGTCCGTGAATGGATCGTATGTAAACATTTAGAAAAATGTTGGACTTGGACGAAATGAAGAGAAAAAAAAAAGTAAATGAGTTGAATAACCTCTAGTTATAATACAGAAGAAAGAAGGAAAGAAAGAAAGAGAGAGAAAGAGAGTAAGAGAGAGAAAAGACGCGTCTGGACCCACCTAGTACATTGGGCTATGCGCCTGCCACAGAATCTCACATCTCAAGGGTCATCATTACGCTGGCCTTTTTTAAAGTATTTAATTATTTTTTTTCCTTTCTGAGGTGTTTTACTAATTAAATTCGGGCAAATCCTCGTTAGTTACGAAAATTTCTCTCTTTTCAGAGGGGGGGGCCTTAACACCTCTCACCTCAACATATAAAAACCCAATTTTCTAAACTTCCTCAATTTCCACCTTCAAAAAAACCGCCAAAGAACCAAACCAAACCAAAAATTAATTGGAAAAGAAATCAATCGAGGATGGATTAATCTTGTGAAGTGCACCTAAAGGGTCAAAGACATTTTCGAGGGACGGTACCTTCGAGGAACGCAACAAATTGAATCAGACAAAAAAAAAGGTAAAACATCCCCTCTGACTTTTTACATGCATTCCTGAACCTGTCTACTATCACGAAAACTTAGCCTAGGTCAGGATCTATATTGGTCCCTTAAAAAACCCATCCCAAAAATTTTAAATAGAATGAGAAATGAGTTCCGCTTATGTTTTTTAAATGGACTCATAAATCATCGAACACCCTCCACCCTCTGTAATTACTTGTTAAAATATTAGGATAAAAAACCGTCAATATTAAGTCGTTTAACGCTCCCTCAAATTTTGTAGTTGAACTTCAATTTTTTCCTTAAATTATACACCACAACATCTAAATATAGTGCCAAAAAATTTTCCTCCCTTTCAAAAAAAAAATTTCTCTCAAATTAATTTTTGGAAGTGAAAGAAGTTGAAGCCGAAAACCTAAAACCGACGACTGAGGTAAATTCTAATAGTTGAAAAAAACTCCGGTAGATGTCAGGCGTCAACGCATTTCTAGTTTCGTGTCGGTAAAACAGTCTACTACCGCCATCTTTAAAAAAACCGTTACAAAGTAATTTTCAAATCAGTCAAACAGTTGGTTGTTTTTACAAAAGGAATCCCAGATATTTTAAATACTTTTTGTTTGTTTCCAAGAACTAATAGAAAATCTTGATATCTCTAATATTTTGAATTTAGGGGTGCAATAAGCCAATAAATACCAAAACGAATTCCAGCAAATCAATTTAGAAATCATACCTCCAATCCTAAGATTCAACCTAATTAATACTAATAGGATCTTCCATCACTATGCATCAAAACTTCTCTCAAAAACTGTAATAAATGATGAACAATGTTTTTTATTTATTTTTAATGTTTTTACACCCCAGTTCATACTAAAATTTCTAGAACCAGGTCTAAAATTCATCACAAACAAAATGGCGGGTGAGCATTTTGAAAAATTCACTTTGTCCGTTTCCTCATCTCTCACTTTGAAACTATTAATTACAGATAGTTTTCGAATTTTCAAAACCGGATACAAACTAATATTTATTTAATGCTGTTATTAAAGAGAGCTGAACAAATGAAATGAGTTCGACTAGAGTTGCTCAATAATGACGCCATTCCAAGGAAACCTATCACTGGGTCGCAAGTTCAAACGCAGACAAATCTCGTCTAGCTTGACCAGAATTCCCATTAAAAATAATAATCATTCTAATTGGTAGAAGGTTAAGTGCGATTTAGAAACCGTAAAGCTATGCCATTTTGATAGTTTTAAATGAGATGACACGCTTAACGAAATTCCTTTAAAAAACTAATTGACGCACTCAACTAAAACTATTATCTAAGCTCTTATTAGCATTAGCTCTGAGGAAACTAATCCCAGCCTAGTTTTCCCAAAACTTGGTTCTAAACAAGGACAATCACTTGTCATGTACCAGTTGCATACTAAACCCAAAACCTCAAACTTTGAAAAATCCATTGTTCGCCTTAGATAAACCACAAAAATTTTTGGCATATGTGTGTGTGTGAGTGGAATGAAAGTTTCGTCTCTCAAAGACAATGAATCACGATATGGGTCAACCTTAACAATTTGGTTTTTCTCTGATTGTTATTCTTGAATGACTCAAACTGGTGCTAATCAGCCGCAAGAACGTTTCCAAAGAAAAAAGAAGTCGGGTTAAGCAAAAAAAAAAAAAAAAATTATTTTCCCAGTCGAAAGAGATTGAAAGTCAAGACCTCGCCGACTCACGTGACAAGGTCAAAGTACCTGATAATAAAACAGACAGACTTACCTTAAGTCATTCATTAACTCTCTCGATTGTTTCTTTGTCGCAGGTTCTTGATTCGTTCCATTGCGCCAGTTTTAATCGGTTGGTAATATTTGTGCAGGAGGAAATGCCTTCTGATTCATATCCTGGTTACTGTACTGGAAAAATGGGTGGTACAGGCAAAAGATGAGTGTCACCTAGAATAGAAAAAGTCTTTTAACTTTTAGCTCCTAGAGAGAGACAATTCAGAAGTGGTTTCAAATATTCCAAACACATATTTGACACAACCAAGACTTCTTACAAACTCTTAATTGACGTCTTGTTTATTAAATTTTATTTGTTAATGGACTGCTAGTTCTGAACCTGATTTTAATTTCACCATTCCAGAATAATTACCATGAGTACTCTCATCGACAGGATGATGAGGAAATTTGTGAGATACAAGACAGAATATTAATTAATAAAACTAAAACAAGCCCAAGTTGGGTTATTCATACAGACAGGAAATAAAGACTGAGGATGGGATCAGTCACTGTCCTAACGAGAGAGTATATTCTGTTTAAAAGCTCTACTACCAGTGAGCAGAGAGAGAAATGAAATGCTCCAGGATTCTGAACAGGTCTAGAATTCCATGCTGGTATCTGGACAAAATCAGGAAGTTAAGACACGCGAAAATAGACCAACCTTATTGGCCTGTATATTTGAGTGAGTGCTGTATATTCAGTATATATTGTTGATGCCAGATAAATTTTAAACATTTTCCAGTTCTAGAATCCTCCCCATGACACATCCATATGAATAGATCTAATCCAATCATCATTCCAGTCCAACATGTTATGTGGTAAATATCTTGACTACCCTGTAAGAGACACACCAAATAAATAATATAAAACACGAAACAATTTATCTATTCAGTCAACTTTCTTCAAAATCGAAAATTGAACAACGAGAATCGAATACCAATTCCCAAACGACGAAACCATCATTCTTCCGTTAAAGAAAGTATTCTCGAACTTGATAAGAACAAAAGGTATTTAATTATAAAACCATAGATTTAACTCATAAGTGCGTTCTCAATCCGACAAACAAACAAAGCAACAGTCAGTTTGTCACGCCTCAGAGAAATAAAAATCCTACTCAAGCAACCAAAAACAAACTTGTAATCTTATTTATCTCATTTCTGTTTAAAAAATATTTTAAAAAGTGAATGAACGACATATGTGTTCTCGGAAACGATAAAAATTTCACAAAAAATATTCACACGCCTTGTTAATATGTCGAAATGAATTTGACTTACCTTAACGACCACTGCGCCGCCATCTTTAACAACCGAACGACTAAAGGTGAGGTCGAAAGTTTTTCAAGAAGTAAACCAAAAATCGACTCCTGTAGGTTTGTTTGTTGGTTCTGATGACTAAGTAAAGGCACTTTCCTCGATGACAACTAAAGTATAACAGAAACATCGGTTAAGAAAGGCTTCTAACCTCAATTTTGCCAACAGCATAAGCTTTCGTTAAGAATTAATTGCATAATAATGCATAATATAACGAAAAGTTCATATCATAAGTATTATACTATTACATTATTATCCATTAATATTAACCAAATCAATGTAAAATACACTACTCTTCTACAAAAGTGCTCATTAATTTCACAAATGCATTCTTCAGGAAAGCTTGCAATTTTCACATGGAATTTTGGCCAAGCGCGTGCATTGTCTACGAAACGAATTTTCGATATCGTGGATTATTTTCAGCATGCGAAATTTTATAAAAAGTTATAATTTCTCTTTCTGACCTTTGGGTACAACAGGATGCGAGGAGAGATATCAAAGTCCCAACAAATGTCGGACTGACACTTCAATCAACAGGTGTCCAAAATGTGCAATAATGTTAAACTAACCTTGGTTAAGATAATTTCTTAATTTATAAGCCATTAATTTAAAACAAAACAAAAACTTACATCCGACTGGAAATAAATAAATGGGACAACACAATGACATCTGATTAGATATAAACTTTTGGCGGATGTATCTACTTTAAAACGATTGAAACGAACAAACACAATTTCCGAAACCTTTGGCACCTATCGCCATCTTAGAACCAAGTAGAAGGTTTCGCCTTTTTGCCGTCAGGGAGAAAGAATGTGGAGCGCTTCGGTCGTTGCGCCAAAATGGCGTCATCAGCGACAAACAAAAAGCCCGCATTTCTTTTCAAATAAAAAAGTTATGAATTCGTGCATTATTTATGAAATAAACTAATCTTCAAGTGTGCAATACTTATGAAATAAATTATTACTAAAAATTGTTTACTATTTATAAGAATTGTAATTTGTTTAAGAGTAATAATCCGAAAAATTTGTGTAGTTAAAAAAGCGGATGTCATTAGTGACACGACTTATGCAAAATACAGACTAAGTCAAAGAAAGCCTTATTCGCAATTTGAAGCCGCAAGAGCCCTCGAACTAAGTCAAAAATACAGGTTCAAATAGTGCTGCCCGAAACAAAAATAAAAATTTATTTCCTTAAATTACAGAATTCCTTTATTTCGAAACCTCTCATTCTGACCTTGATTGATTAATAGAAACCGTTCACCGATATGATAAAAAGTTAATAACAATAATAAAATTAATATCCGCGTTCCTTCTAGTGTCGGGAAAATATTTCAAGTTGATGCAGCCATTGTGTTCTCGAGAGGTTTGTTTGCTCGTGAAATAAAAAATAATAAAAAACCGTTCAAATCGAGTCAATTAGACACATCAGCCATCATCTCAAGTTCTCTTCATTTTTACAAAGTTTATTAAAATTAGCATAAATCCATCGTTCTGCCAAAAAAGTATTTATTCAACATCACAACAACGATTTTTATTTAATAAATGATTTCGAATATTTGAATTCCTCTTCAAGTGTCTTTCATGAGTGTTTTAGAAAAACCCCGAGAAAAATTTAAATCAATGACTGGTGGTTCTGAAAACCGAAAATTTGTAGCAAAACGATTTTGAATTGTCTTTTTAGAAGTCAGTTTAAATCAGTCATGGTCTATTATAGTGTGTGTCAGGTGGTCAACCTAAATTGTTTTAGGTGCGACTTTCTGGCTACGACGCTTTCTTTTCATAAAACATGGACACACAATCCTCTTCCCTGGTCTTAGATGAAAGTTGGTCACTATTTACAGTTTGTGTATTTCATTTAGTTTTTATGTTTGTTTTACATCATTCCTACGAGTAGGTTGTTAGTTTGAACCTTGTTGCAGTGTCTGAACCTTTACTTTCTATCTCCCTTTCCCGTGTTTTTCCTTCCATCATTCCATCATCACCTCCTTAGAGGTTGTATCATTCAGGTCAAGAATAATAATTAGAAACAAGGGAAATCTCAAGTGGTTTGAGGTCGTGATGAGGTATTTAAGGATTGTCAAATTATCATGTTAATCTCTTTCTCTGAGTGGAAGTTCCATAGAGTAACAAAACAGCCGAGGAAGTGCGTTTGTTTATTTAAATTTGCACGAGTTTTTAGCCGACTTTCATCGACAAAAGCGCCACGAACTAATATAAACAAAACACAATACAGTCATACATAATGAATGAGGTCTTTGCCAAACTCAATAGGATCGTCAGTAGGTTTGGTAAACCTGATTCTTCTACCACTTGCCAACAATTTCTAATCAAACGTTTCCTTGTACCCTTTTCCTTTTATTTTGGACGAAACTGAAAGTCAGTTCCAGTCGAAACCAAACCAACATCTCTTCTTCCCTTTAATTCTGTCGATTGATACAAAATGACTTGAAAATAAATTTCATGAACTCCAACACATATGACCTGGATACACAAAGGATATCAGAACGACAAGTTGATTGCGACACATCAGGAAAAAAAATCAAAGAAACAAACAAACGGCTGGACACAACAACATCCTGAACGAGTTGAGCATAGTTCCGCTTGTACAGTCTCGATTCGAACGCCGGTTAAACTAGATAATGATTTCACAAGCACTGGACACTGGGCTAGTTGCTAACACCGTAACCTTGCTTGTTTGCTTCCTTTACTCGTGTTATTCCTACCTACTTGATTGGTTAACCAAAATGCCGAAGACAAGCTTTTGAGTTTAACTGAAACGATTGAGGTTTGATGGTCAATTAGCCGATAATTCAACCTTAACGAGACACCAAAGTTATTATGAATTTTATGTTTGTCCGTTTTATGCTACGAAAAATTTTTCAACCATATCTCTCAATCGATAGTTAATAACTCTTTGTCTTTTGGTTTTGTGCTCGAGTCGAACTGGCCCGCTTCAATTGAAACAAGAACAGACTCGTTATCCGTATATTTAGAGTTATTAGAAGATGGCTCATCAAAAGTTATTTTTGTAACCTATACAAATTAATAAATTTAACCCATCAAGGTGTGCAGTAATTATGAAATGAATTATTTTACAATTTTGTTCAGAATTTGTTTGAATACGCTCCGCTATATAGATGTTCTGTGTTATGTCTGTCAGCCTCCCGTTCAATATAATGTGAGAGAAGTTTCATAATCAATTTCAAATATTATTATCATCAGTTATTTCTATATTCTATTGTTTATTTTAGTATATTTTGGTTGTATTAGACCTCAAGTGTGTTTTGTAAAATGTATTCAATACTTTGGTTGCCAGGATAGACCGTGAAGACCTTAGACTCTAGAAACTTTCGTGGTAGTCAGTGTTTTAAACGGATCACTCGCTGACCTGCAGGACGTGGGTTGTCAATATAGCCTGTGTCAAAGTAAGTAGCATCCCAATCCTGTAGTATATAGGCCTTTAAAACATTTGGCTGGCGGAATGCATTGGGATAAGGTGGGACTGAGTAACCATGGTCAGAGTAAAAGCCTATTGTCAGTCGGAATTAAGGTTTTGAAGGTCTACCCAAAATTCAAACCTACCAGTTGGATGAGACTAAAAGTTTTAAGCACACGAATAATTTCAAAACGAAAATAAAACTTTTCACTCGAAAAATGTCATTGTACATAAAATTTGGAAATAATTAAAAACATTAGTCATGGATAAGCTCTCAACAAAATTGGCATCAATTCTAAGAGGAGTTCATGGGAACAAATTTCAGTTTTCAAACAAAAGTGAGCACCAGGGCATCGCTTTGCAAGATCATTTCCCTTTTCAAACCATAACCGGAACAACCAACAACAGTCAAAATCATGTATCACTAAAAGGAATAAAGTTGAGTGGTACCTAAAAACGAGAGGAAAGAAATCGATTCTTTCGCATCTCAACCAAACTCAAAATCACGTGACGAAGACATCCAACCGAACAACCACTGAATCTGAAGATGAAGGGAAGAGGCCACAGGCTCTTGAACGGTTAGATAAGTGGCGCATTCGTGGAATGACGACATCTTTTCCGTTGAAAACTTGATCTTGACAATGTTCAACGGCAGAAGAAAAATAAAAATAAGTGAGAACTAGGTCAAGACAAATTTGGTGAGCGCCCCCCGACCTCCTGTTTCTCTCCCACTTAAATGCTCAATTAAGAATGAAAATGAAAATTTTTGTTTTCCTTTGGTGAAAACTGTGAATGAAAGACAAACTTATTGTCTTCCGATTCGGTGTACGAACGTGCGGAACGTTATGGGGGTCTACACTAATGAAATGTTCACACCTGTATGTGCTCACTGATTATGGGTTAATGCAAAACTGAGTTTTAACGGTTTTTGATTTTTTTTAATTTTTGGGTCTTATATGCATGACAAAGTTTCACTGATTTCTAAAACCTGTTGAAACCACTTTTAGAGGGCTGTGTTTGAGGTATATACCTTGAAATTTCAAATCCTGAAATATATATAAATAAATGGCGAAAAATTCTAAAGACACCAAAACTTCCAAAGAATGGAAAATATTTTTGACTTTTTCTTTTTGTTAAGATCAAGTTTGTCAGTCGTGATGCTCAAACCACGGGATAATTCGTTTTTGACATCTTGACAAAAGGATTTCAAAATGAGACCTAATTTCCAGCATGAAAGTGGGTGTTCTGCTTATGTTCGCTTGTAGAAATCTAAGCAGAACTCATGGATTCACAAACTCAGTGAATTTCTTTAACAGTATAAACACAATGCATCTGTAAGCCTAACAGCTGATGTATTCCCATCAATAACTTTATTTTTATTAATCCTTTAATCCATTAAACATAGTTTCTACCACCCCATCATCATGTTTCTACTACATAGTCTCAAAATTAATTCTCTGTAAATTTGTGCATTATTTTTGAAATAAGTTCCACATAAATGTGCGTCTTGTTTATGACATTGGTTCTCGGTGTTTGTGTGCATTATTTATGAAAAATTTGGAGGGAAAATAAACAGAATAATAATTAATCTAACGTACTGTACGGTGCATTATTTATGAAATGTACCGTTTGCAGTAGATGTAAATAGATGATGTTCCAAAAGGAACTTGAGTTTGCCGCCATTTTTGTAGTAAATTGTTGGCGACCCTGAAAAGAATAATTTGACAGTTGAGAGTTTAGGGTTACTAAAAATGGACGCAAAATTTGGATCAAATAGAAAAGAAAGTCTTTAGTCTTTAGATTATGTTATTCTTTCAGTCAATCATATAGTACATGGGTTAGGGTCGCCAAACTCACTCTTTGTCAAAATTTGGAGATGCTAGTATAGCATTATACTATACAACAATATAACGCTTCGTTTTTGCCAATCCTAAATTCCCAGCCGTCAAATTGTCCCTTCTTGAGGGACAAACTCAAATCCCTGCAAAAATGGTGGCCAACTCAAATCTTGCATTACTTTTGGGACATCATCTATTTACATCTATTGCTAAGGGTACATTTCATAAATAATGCACCGTACAGTACGTTAGATTAATTATTATTCTGTTTATTTCCCGTACAAATTTTTCATAAATAATGCACACAAACATCGAGAACCAACATCATAAACAAGACGCCTTTTGGGACACCCTCCATTTCTATCTACTCTAAACGGTTTATTTCATAAATGCACCGTACACAACGTTAGTTTTGTTATTATTTGGTCATTTCCCCTCCAAATCTTTCATAAATAATGCACACAAACACCGAGAACCAATGTCATAAACAAGACGCACATTTATGTGAAACTCATTTCAAAAATAATGCAAAATCAAATCTTGCGTTAATTTGTGGACACCCTCTATTTATACCAACGGTTTATTTCATAAGTAATGCACACTTTTACTAATAATATTTGTTCTGAATGTACGGATAAATTAATACAGACTTCCTTCGACCCGAAGGAAATCGATTTGACTCGGGCACTAAACTTGATTTCATCCCAATTAATTCTACAATCCTTCTACCCCGAAGTATTTCACCAAAAGTACTGTACTTAATTTATTATTCTTTGCCTTTTGACTTTCATAAATAATGCACACTTTTACCAGGTACACACTCCTCACGTAAAAATTTCTTATTTGTTTTGGTATTCCAGAAGTAGAACTTTTCCTTATTTACTGATTCAAGTGTTAATTTATTCTCTACAAGAAAATCTTATTTCCAATCTGATCAATTACCAGTTTTAAATTTTCAAATCACAATTTCCAATACTTGTTCGCGTTTATGGAAAACTACTTTCCCATTCCGTGATTTCGTTCAAAAATAAAAACAAAATCGAGAGCAATTAAGACAACTAACGAACCGAAAATGAAATGAAAACATTAACAACCCAAATCCTTTGGCAATGAAAACGATGTAAAGAATTCATTCCATAAGTAATGCACACTTTTTACGACACACCGACTACTAATTTATTTTATAAATATTCAACTCCCTACAGAGTAATGTCTGTGAATATCGCAACTTTGGTGCTGAAGTGGACTGTATGTTGAAGTCTCCAGCCAACCCCTCGGTGAGGGTATCTGCCACAGTACTACCACCCTGATATTGACCCACTCGAAGTATATATAGAGCTTCTCAGCAGTTTATACAACAACAGCATGTTGAGTATACATAATGAAAGTCTGGAGATGTGGAGCTTTATCTGCACAATTAGAGCTTCTTATATATTTGCTATTTCCCTTCCCTTCAAGGCCTTTGGGCCTCCATGGCAAACAATATACCAATATTCAACTCCATGAGTAGCAAATCGTTTCAAAAGTGTTGAATGTTTTCATGAGAAATTCACTCCATAAGCACGTTGTGAAGCCTTTATTCCAAAAATAATGCACACTATTAACGGGTATTCATATCATAAATATTAAAGACTACCATAATGAACCCACTACGTAAATACTGCACACTTCCATGACGAATTTATTTCATACGGAAAGCAAACCTTAACTAAGAAATTTTTTTTTCAAAAGTAATGCACACACTGGGAATAAATTCGTTTCATAAATAGCTCACTCTTTTACGGGTAATTTATTTCATTGGTTTTGCACACTTAGGAGGAATTTATTTTACGAATATTCCAGAGGAATTCGTTTCCTAAAATAGTGACCACAGTTCAGAACATTTTATTTCAAAATTAATGCACAGTTTTAGGAACTAATAAACAGGGCTTTCTAAAAAGTTGTCTAGTCTCTAACAGATGAATGAAAGATAATTAAAACAAAAAAACTAAAATGAAGAGAAGTTGTAATATGTAATATGTGTACAGTTTGCCGGCTTCTATTGTAGTCAAGGACCAAATGAAAAGTCGACCTCATTCGATGTCAAGATCAATGTCTGTATATCATTTTCATCAAACCGACCAAAAAAAAGGGAAAATTCAATTTGCAGTAGTATGAGAAGCGTAAAACTTGTGCATTAATAATATTAAATTACAAAGCATGACGGCAAATGTGACAGCCGGACCACATTTCGAGTATAAGTGAAATAATCAGACAATTATTAAGCGAAAACATCGTTTGAGGGAAAATGGGAGGGAATTACGCGGAATTAGCGAAAACGAAAGCTGCTGGGAAGACAAATCCTGAATGAAACACTTCACGAAGCCCCAATTTTCAGGAAGAGTGAGAGAGAGTGAATGAGAGAGAGAGAGAGAGAGAGCGAAAGATTCCTTCCGCCTAATAAACTCATTTGTCCTCGATATTTGTGCCCATTCCCCACCAACGATTCACCTGCCCACAACCATCACCTTGAATATACTCTCACCGCACCTCAGAAAACGTTTTAAAGTTAAACCTCCATCACTTTCACATTCGATTTGTGTCTTTCTCCCAGGTTAAAACCAGTGCTCACAAATTTCAAATACTCCTGAAGGTTATCAAAGAACCTTCTCAAACACCTCCACTGGGAGTCAAAACATCGACCGATAGCAACAGTGGCGTAGTCATCCAACTCAACATTATACCGAACTTGAAAAGGAGAAGTCAAAAGTGTGGGCTCACCTTTAAATAAAAGTTCCTAGGTCTGTGCACCATAACAGATTATTCCACGGTTAAAGTAGTGAAGTTGCCATGAGTTTAATCACTTGAATGAGTGCCGTGATTATGTTGCCATCGTTGAATTCTTCTTCTTCTTTCGGATTAACTTCATCCTCGCGAATCGAATCATGGAATTAACTGGATTACTCTTCTCTGGATAAGCCGACATTTTTTTTGTTTTCAAAAATTATTTCTCTGAGGTTCGTATTTCTTTGTTTTCTATTTTTTTTCTGGTTTTAAAAAAATTATCCCTCATTCTGTAAACTGTCTTTATTCTCATCATCCTGAAATATTAGAAAAATTAATAAATAGAATTTTATTAATTAATAACACTTCAAAATCATTTCCATCAATATTCTCAATTTTTGTTTTGTTTTATTTATTTATTTTTCTGTGTCAATAGGACGTAAATAAATAACTACAAACCATCACAACTTTTATTCACTCCAAACAAGCTTTTATGGAATCGACTTGTTCTGTGTTTCCGTTTTGTTTAGCTCGAACATGAATTTTTGTTTCCTTTCTGGGAAACCATAATCATGTAAACCGTAAATGTGATAACCTCAAATTTTCTTTCTCTCTCTTGATATCGCACAAACACAAATTAGCTCGACTAACTATTTATTATTGGTTTATTAATTTGTGTTCAGATTATAAAATAAACTTATGTAAAAGTTTTGAGGATTAATAACTAAAATCAGATCTCGTTGTACACGTTTAGACTGTTCCAAAAAAATATTTCACGCCTACTCCAAATGATGCATGACGTTCTGCAGATTTCATTCCATAAATAATGCACACTGTTGATGCACTATTGATACAATCAATTTTCCAAAAATTTCAGTAACGCCCACCGGAAACCCATTTCCGATTTATTCATAGTTCCCATCCTCCTTAATGAATAACGTTTAACACTTTTATGAGGAGTTCATTTCAAAAGTAATGCACATTTATTTATTAATATTTACTAATAGATTTTTTTTATAGTTAGGTTAGTGTAGGTGTTAGTTTAGTGGTGGTTTTGATCCCGTTTTCATCCCTTTTTTGGGTATAACAGGATGCGGGAGGAGGATTCGAACTCAAGATCATTGAGTCATCCAAGTTAGGAACTTTAACCACAACACTACTCCTCCCACTGTAGTTAGGTTATTACCATATATACTTAAATAATTACTACAAACCCACTTCTTTTTGTTATCCGAACCAAATCTTCGGTTATTTCATAAATACTGCACACCTTCATGTGAATATAACTTCGGTATAGTGCACACTTTTAAGAGAAGTTAATTTCATAAATAACGCACACTTTTTACAGATATTTATATAGAACTCCATGCTTGTATAGAGGATTTGAATTATAAAAATTTTAGAAGGGCTTCATTTCATAAATACTGCACACTTTTAAAGGGAAATTTATTTCAAAACACATCAGTACTTTTACCAGAAGTTTATTTTATGATTTTGAGCAATTATCGGGTATTTATTTCACAATAACTGAAGATTTTTATTACAAATCCATTTCAAAAGTATTGCACATTTGTTAGTTATAATGATTATGGACAGATTTTGATTTACGCGGGTTGGTTTTTGACCGTTTGGAAAATTAGGATCTTTTTAATGTGGTAAGAAGCCTGTGGTTAAATGGTCGGTGATGGTTAACAGTTTGAGCCTCTTTCCACACTGGGTTGTAGTTGAGGGTTAGAAACGGTTCCCGGAAAGTTGGTTCTTTTAAATACCGGTAGCTACCCAGTCACAAATTTAAACTTTTACTGTATATGCCAAGATGAAGTTGTTTAATATGGTCGAAATCATTTAGAGACACACCAAACAAACAAGAAGACAGTTTTACGATGTTGAAATATTTAAGAGACCGGCGAGGTAACTCCAGTAGGAGAAGAAAAAGAAGTCCAAGTTACCTTGGACTTGACCATTAAAATTTAAAAAAAATAAATTTTCAAATAAACATCTCTCGAGACCAATTTTCAAATCTCGAAACCAGATTTTTGGCGTTGATAAGACAACAGTCATATTATATAAAAATATTTTAATATAAAAAAAATTTTTAACTCGATGAATCAAGCGATCGTCCAGAAGAGAGAGTAGTAGACGAGATTTTAAAAAGATTTCGGCAGCTTCTTACAAATTAAATCCTCGAGGGTAAAAATCAGATTGTAGTTTGACAACTTCAAATAAAAAAGTCCGATTATAGATATTAGTAAAACCAGGGCAGACAGATAACCGAAATAAGGACAACAAAAACAAAACTTTCGTTAAGTGACAATTTCTAAGGCCCCCGGAGGAGGTGCACTTCGGATTTTAAAACCGGCTGAAGAGTTAATTGGGGGTCAAGGATTTCCTCGTAGTCACGGATTTGACAGACAGACGAATACTAAGTCGAATGTAACACTAAACCGAAGTGAGGAGAAGACGAATTTTTGGTGAGTGGCCCACGTGATAATTGTTGATTTAATTGGTCTGACAAAAAAAAACTAAAATTTATCAATATGAGCCAATTTGACTCGATTTAAATATTTTATTTGAGTTTGATTTCGTTTTTAACAGCTCAAACTAACGACCAGATACTTTGACCACTACACCACGAACCTCCCACTTATTTGTTGAGCATGTCGCTATTTCCTCATAATTAATGAGCAAATAATATCTTAATATGAGTTATTAATTAATAAATTCATTTATTAAACTGATTTTCAAGTTCAGTTTTTGTTGTAGTCAAATTGTCTCGTAACAGTAATTAGATCGATGCGATGTTATTGATTTTATAACGTAATTGTCTCATATTTATTGATTTGCTTTACTGATTTCTATGTATATTATTAATATTTATTCTATTTTTAATAATACTGTCATGTCTTTTACAATTATTGCACCCTTGTCGGTAATCAATTTCATAATTAATGCACACTTTTATGCAGAAGAACTGATCTAGATTGTTAATGAGAACCTTGCGCTAAAAATAATTCGCGTTTACGTCAGGATGTTCTTTCATAAATAACGCACAGTTTTATACTCATTAAAGAATTCATCATCATCATTCATCACCGACATTTCAGTTCTTTAAGGGCTTTGGCCTTCCCTTGGAGATCCGCAAAAAAATTTTTTTCTCACAGAATACTGTCGTTAGCTCAACCCCAAACCTGAAGAACAAGTTACGGCACTTTGTCTGACTCCAACCCTTTGACCTGTCTGACCTGGATGGACCTACCAGGAGTCTAACCAGCATAGTTCTTTGGGTCATTGGGGCACGCCAGTTTTCCTCCATGTTAGGGCGATGGTCCATGAAGCGATTCACAAAGAATTTTGTCGGGGAAACCCACTAAAAGTTTCAAATGGGTCAATGTAAATTGCATGCACTTACAGTTTGTTGGGTTTACTACACACCGCGTAAAACAAGTCAAGAACATCAACAAAATATTACAGCAACAGAAATTATTAAATTTAATTTCTAGTAAACCAACCGGAAACCACAATCAAACTAAATCCAAATAACTTAAGGGCTCGTACGCAATAAAATAACGGCGGTAAGAATTTAATTACCACTACAGGAGTCAAATTGACTCAGCTTACACAAACCAAGAGCCTCCAGCCTACAGAACCACCCTTAAACCAGAAATTAGAAAGCTCAACAAACCACAATAAATCGTTAGAAAGGCGGTTTCACGTTTTGACTTGTCGAACTTTTTTAAGAGACGAAACGTGAGAGACATGCAAAGACTACAAAACACAGAGTTCGTGAATTTCAAATCCAGCCTAAAAAAAAATTACTTTCAAATTTGAAACGCTTCTTCCAAAAAAAAGCAACCGAAACTTCGTCTACCATTTCTCAGTTCACCGATTACGGCGACATTTGAAAACCACGAAACCAGTGTCAAAAACGTCGAGGAAGTTTTCAGGTTGCCTTGATTGATTAGAATTAAAAATAAAAATAAAAAAATCCACGAAAAAGAAATAAATATTTTTTTTATTGAATGAGTGATAAGTTACGACGATCGTGTGTAGTACCTTATAGTAGAAGAGAGAGAGAGAAATGTTTCAACCTACTCTACTTTCTTAAAACTCCGTACAAATATTAAATCCGAGCGTACAGGTTTTGAAATGTCCGGAATGTCAACTTTTTTCTCTTTTTCAAACAAATTTTTTTAAATAATCTTTTTCACTTTTAAGGCGGTATCCAAATTAGGAGGAGAGAGGAATGAAATGTTCGAAGATTTTTTTTTCAAAATAATTTTTAGTCTTATCAACGATTAGGCTAATTCAATTATGATTTCTCTTTGAAAAGTAAGCAATCACAGGAATTGGAAATGGATAAGTAGATTAAAAAGACGTGGGAACAGGCATCGGGTATCAAAATCCCTGGCTATACATTCACTCTCAAACTGTAGTGTGGATTGTAGTGCCCAAAACCCCGTTTTAAATGGTTTTAATAGTCAAGCAACCGAGAATCCTTCATTTGTTCAACACGAAACCACCTTTTTTGTTACGGCTTCACGCTCACAAGGACGAGAGTGTCTTAATTCACTTTTAACCAAAACAAAAATTTTTCTCTCAACAGATGAACACGTAGCCGAAAAATCTTCAAAATGAACATTCGGAGATGTTTAAGCCGCGTTCACATGGTGGCGGTCTTTCTTCTGGTTCACACAACACTAACCAAATCAGAGGAGGAAAGTCGTCAAAACGTAGACGACTTCGACGAAGAGTTGTATTCGGTCATAGACTCCGTTCGGGACGGATCCTATGGACAACCAAATCGAGACACGTTCGGTCGATCGAATTCAATCGAACGTCATCGGGAAACGAAACGTTTTCGCAGAATTCCTTGTGGAACGATTTGTGGTACGAGTGCAAGAGGAAAGCGTCCTTTTCGTGCGTGAGAACGGGAGTTTTTAAATACCTGGACAAGAGTTTGGAGAGTGGTGACGATTTAAGTCTGACGGATTCATTTTCGTTTATCAAGAATAAGAATAAAGTGAACGGGTTTTGTGAGAATAGTGAAGATGAGAAAGATAGGTGTCTAAGGTACAATGAAGAAAAACTAAAACTGTTACAGGAAGACAAAGAAGAAAACGAAATCAACAAAGACGATTCGACTGAGAAAAGTCGGAAAATCAACGAAAACCAAGGTAAAACCTATGTTAAGCTTATGCCAAACCCTTTCAAGCAACACTCAAGCAAAAGCTCAAACACCATCCCATTTTTAATTAGTCTTATTAATTAATAGATTTAAGATGGAAGAAAGTGAAACGCCATTTTCATTTTGACCTCCAAAAAATTATTTTTAATCATAATTTCCCGTCTACTTTTAAAAACCGGAAATGGCTACATAGAAGACACACGAATTCACGTGTCATCGGTATTCAACACCGCGACGCGATTTCAATTATAAAACTCGATGGCCCTTAAAAAATTAGGCCGATTTCAATATTCATGAGCCGAGAGATCTAATAGACTATCAGCGATCGATTTCGTCTATTAGATTGTCTGTTAGAGTAGGTTGCGACTCACTTTTTGTCTACTTTTTCTTTTTGTTTGTTTGTTTTATCTGATGTCTTCGAACTATATACATTATACACTGGGTTGTGACACAGCGTCAGATTTTTTACGAAGGACCGACGTTTCGTCAGCTTCAGCTGACGAAACGTCGGTCCTTCGTAAAAATCTGACGCTGTGTCACAACCCAGTGTATAATGTATATAGTTATAGGTGCCGAAGAGGTTTAACCTCGTTTCATCTTATTTCGTTTATTATTTTAATAATTTATTCAATTAAGATGGCGACCGTGCTTCATTAAGACCGTTGACAATTTTGGAAGTTCCCCTCTCCACCTTCAGAGAATTCTTTTGGTATGCAGGACAAACGAAAACGAAAACAGGTGTTATCACTGTCTCATCTTCACTGGGATCCATTTTTATAAAACATAACCCGGATCTTCCAAAATTATGTTTCCCACTCAACTCACAACCTATTACATAAATCCAAAACGGTAATCAAATCATAGAGTCGATGTTTAGCTTATAACAAGTCACAGTGATAGTGCCTGAACTTTCAAAAACATTTCTGTTGTGATTTGAGCACGCTCCCAGAATTTAAATTTCGGTGATTCCAAAGGTCCTAAGTATGTATAACCCTTTCTAACAACCAACCATCTTGAATCAGGTGAAAAAGTTCAGAACTCAACATCGGAGGAGAAGAAATCAGAGGAGAGCGACACAAGTCAAGATGAGGACATAACAGAGGGAGCAGCCGATGGGAGGTCTGTGGAGTCTCTCAGTGACCTCAGTGAAATCCTCTACGACAAAGGAACCCACTTCCTAATGACACACGACATGGAGTTTCAACTACCGGAAACGTTTTTCGGTGGAGGTTCTATCAAAATCGAGCCCAAATCCTATATAGTCGGTAGCGAAGACGAAGAAGAAGGAACTTTGGTGAAGGTCGTTTTCAAACCTCCACCACCTCCAGCTCACGTCATCAGGGGAAGAGTCTTCCATCATTTAAGTAAGCAATCTCAAAATCAAAAATTTTTAATGACATCCGATAAACAAAAGTGAATCCACATATTTCGAGGACCGGATCGTTCCAATTAAGGTTTTGGTAACAGTAAAAGCGATTTATTTTCTTTTTTCGGTCGGTCGTTAGAAAATGAAAGATAAAAGATAACAGTGACGAATTAAAGCAAAAGTGAAAGAATAATAACGCCGTCGAGATGAATCGTTTCAATTATTTCCCTTACAAAGGCTTAAGCGATTCTAATAATGGCGGATTAGTTTCTAAAAGAACTCGGTTTCCATGCTCAGGAACCGTGGCCAGACTTCTTTTTCTTCTTTCAACTCGACATTCCTCCCTCAGATAAATCACACGTTAGACCTGAATACTATAGATTTACGCGAGATAGACTACAACGCCATCTAACCTAAAACAACAAAGACCTAAAATTGTCTAAAATTTTTCTTTACTTTCACACTGTCAACCCAACCCAACCCAAAAACACAGTAGAACCTCGCTTAACGAAATTTAATACGCTCCGGAATAATACTCGCAAAGCGAAACAATTTTTATCGTATAAATCCGTGTAAAATACGATGATATATCCAAAACAAATACTCAAAATTTGAAATTTCCAAGAAATTACTCAAAAAATCGTTACGTGTAAAAATAGGCCTACATATACAGTGGAACCTCGCTTAACAAGTAATTCTCATAACAAGTACTATATTACAAAAATGACTCCTTTAACGAGTCGCCTGTATAGGGAAATCCCCGAGTTAAGCGGTGAAACAAGATTGGCGATTGATGTTTGGTCTCCTACAGACCTGTCTGATTTTGATTTTTTAAAAATTCGATAATTATTTGTTGGAAAATATATATTTTTCGATATATATTGTTTTTACTTGTTCCACCACATATATATTTGATTGCTTTTTCTCGAACTATTTCCGGTTGGTACGTTCCGCAGAGTAATTCTGATTTTAGGTATTTAAAAATCTCAAACAGAATCTGTCTAGAACTTGTTACGCTAGAATCTTTGTGTTTTCTTACCAACAATACCTCTTATAATGAGTTTAATTCGTTCTGAAGTTTTACTCGTTATGCGAAACAATTTTTCCAGATAAATTAATGTAAAATGGGATAATGCGTTCTAGGCCGAACAAAAACTGTCGGGGGATTCCCCATGTAGGAGTAGCTCATTACGACAAAATTGCTCGTTATGAGAGACTTTTTGGAATTATGTTGCTCGTTATGCGAATTTCTCGCTATGAGAGTTTCCACTGTATATGTATTTTTCTTTGAATGAGTGTTACACTTAACGTTTTACTGAAAATTTCAAATTTTGAGTTTTTCTTTCGGGTATATAATAAATTATCGTATTTCACATCAATTCATAGTCAATTTTTTACAGTATAAAGTATATATCCCAATAAATGAATGTTTGTCATCATGTCTTTATCAGGGGTGAGCAACCTTTTTAATCAAAGGAACAATTTAAATTTTAAAATATTTTGGCGGGCCGCACAAATTTATGAAAAACTTGAATGTCTAAAATCTCAAATATTATCTTTTTGACTATAATATTGCACCTAAACCTTTCAAGAAACACCAGAATTGCTGAAATTGCTAGTTAACAGCTTACCAGTCTGACTGATTGTGTGACAGAAGGCAACACAAACAACCACAGACGCGGTGCGTTCGTATTGCATTTTCGAACAAGTCACCGACAAGTGAATAACTCGTCATAAAAATTGTTTCGGTTTAGTATAAACTACCATTTTATTATAATTAATTTTATAACAATATATTGATAGGAGAAAGTTGACAGTATAAATTCAATTTGATAAATGCTTGACGGGCTGCAAAAACAATGTTGTCTACTCCCACACTACCACATCCAAGCAAAATATAATATTTTTACAATTCTAAATTATATCGGCAAGTTCTTAATAATATGGCTAATAAATCCGCTTATATTAAAACGAATACTCAAATAATATATGTTTATACTTTTTGGTTCTAAGTCTCTTTCGAATTTTCTTAAAAAATCGACAGGAAATAACAATAAACAAGAACACTAAACTGAAAGAAAAGTTTTTTGATGCATACAGCTGAATACTCAAAACAGATTCGCATAAAACAAAACCAGTTTAGGTACTTAATATTATTTCACTATATCCCGCTGAATTTTTGTTATTCATTTCTAAATGTCCATTGGTCGTTAAGCGAGGTTCCAACTTTTATGTGTGCGTCAGTCCTCTCCAAACTTCAAAAATTTAATTTGATTTATTAACAATGGAGTCATTAAATGTTCATTAACAGCTCATTAAACCCTATTTAATAATTCTAGGTTAATCATCTGCACTGATGTTAATTAATTTTCATAAAACACAAAAAGGTAATCAATCCATCATCAATGCCAATCATAACGGGTGTAACTTTCCTATCTTCTTTCATCTCCTTTTTTGTTTCAAACTTTTGACAATAAACTGACGAGTTTTTCAATTATTATAATTACGTAACGAAAATTTTTCATCGGTTCCTTTAGCACACGGCCCATTGTCACAAGCAATGTGTTCGAAAAGCCTACGAATCTCAACGCGACCGGTATGATTAATACAAGTGTAGAAGGTTGTAGGTTTTCAGTATTCGGTTTGCTTACGTCATCAACTAGCCGGCTTCTCGGGTGTGACTTATACTCATAATAAAAACATTTTCGACGGAGAAACAAAATACAGGCTTCCGTTCGAGAAGAGAATGAAAGGTAGAAAGAACCTGTCCTGAAAAGTAGATCAATGACCGAATCTCGGTGTTAGCCGCATCGGAACGAGTTTTGTTCTTCCGAAAACGCGGCCCACTTCGACTTTTCGAACCGGACACCGGAAAAAAAAAATTTTCCACACTGCAGCATCTCGTTAATCCTAATTCTGAGAATTTATTTTCTCATCCTGATAATGATTAACATCTGATTTGAGGATTCTAAATCACTTTTATTGTTAGAAAAAAGAAAATTTCATCTCATTTAAGGTCAAGGTCATATTCATTAAATTTCATCCTACTTTGTAGGTATTTGAAATGCACTAGGTTGTTACGCAGCGTCATAGTTTTATCAAAAAACCGACGTTTCGTTAAAATCTGACGATGTATAACAACCTACTGTATAACGTATATAGTTTTAAGTTTAGAAAGATGCTACCGAACTTCAACCCCGTCACTTAGGCCCGCGTTTTACCACCAGGACAATAAGTATTTGGTGAACCCAAAAATATTGTCGTTCCTGTGAGCTACATCAAATATATGTTACGGTAAAAGTGAAAAATCGGGAGACTATTATTCAAAATTACCAACTAAATTATTGAGTATTTATCACATTTACCGGCTAGTTTATAAAATAACTAACTCGTAAACTAAACAAACTTTTATTAAATTCCACGTTACAAGTTGGGGATTTCACACACTAGCCGGTAAAAGTGATAAATCTTGCAAATATATATACAACTTCCAGTGATTATTTATAATTACCAACTAGGCTTGGTAAATATGATAAATTATTGAGTATTTATCACATTTCCCGGCTAGTTTATAAGATATTTAACTCGTAACCTGAGGAAACTTTTATTAAATTCCACGTTACAAGTTGGAGAATTTACAAACTACCCAGTAAAGTGATAAATATTACCAATATAAACATAACTTCCAGCGATTATTCATAATTACCAACTAGGCTTGGTAAATGTGACAAATTATTGAGTATTTATCACATTTACCGGTTAGTTTATAAGATATTTAACTCGTAACCTGAGGAAACTTTCATTAAAATCTATAATACATTAAATGTTGGAGATTTTCTTGCAAATACAAACATAACATCCAGCGATTATTCATATTTACCAACTAAGCTCGGTATATTTGATAAATTATTAGAATTTACCATATTCAAACGGATAGTTTATAAAATATAAACTCGTAATCTAAGGAAACTTTATTAACTTCCACATTGCAAGTTGGAGATTTTATACACTAACCAGTAAATGTGATAAATGTATGTTTCGGTAAAAGTGAAATATATATAGAGAATATATTAATAATTAATTCCGGGAGATTCTTCATAATCATCAATTGACCTTGGTAAATGTGACAAATTCTTGAGTATTTATTACATTTACCGGCAAGTTTATAAGATATTCAACCTCTAACCTGAGGAAACTTTTATTAACTTCCACGTTACAAGTTGGGGATTTTATAAACTATCCAGTAAAAGTGATAAATCTTGCAAATATAAATATAAAGTCCTGCGATTATTCGTAATGATCTCATAAGCATAGAAAATATGACATATTATTAAGTATTTATCACATTTACCGGCTAGTTTATAAAATATTCAACTCGTAATCTAAGGAAACTTTTATTAACTTCCACGTTACAAGTTGGGGATTTTATAAACTATCCAGTAAAAGTGATAAATATTGCAAATATAAATATAACATCCAGCGATTATTTGTAATGACCCCGTGGGAAATATGACACATTATAAGTATTTATCATTTTTACCGTATTTATCACATTTACTGCCTAGTTTATATAGTCTCCAACTTGTAATTAATAAAATTGGCTCACAGTGACGAGTTGTATATTTTATAAATAAACAGGTAAATGTGATAAATACTCAATAACTAGTCACATTTACCAAGTGATTATGAATAATCGCACGGAATTATATATATATTCTACAGATTTATCACTTTTACCGCAACATCTATACGATATTACTTTCCCGCGTACAGCTTCGAATTCGGTTGACTCTAAAAGGAGAATGACGATGGGAATTGGTTGAAAAAAGTAGTGTGTACCTGGAAATTTCAACTTTCGAGTCGTCACTAGGTAGAATATTGGTTTTTATTGATTTAGAAGAGAGTGATGATATGCAGGATGTAAACTAGGTCTTGAAGATATTCTCCGCGACCGAGGATTAGTATCACTCGAGTCATCTTCGAAAGAAGCCACGAACAATGAATAAGACATGTATGGCGGTTTGCATAATTTCCTTTTCCATCATTTCCTTTCAGAGAAATTATTCAAAAAGAAATTGATGCATAGTTTCATGGCGTTGATGTTGATAATAAAGATGATCAAGATAAAAGTTATGTTTCTCCTGCCGATGATCATCGGGAAAGCGACAGCGAAGAAATTGTTGCTCAAAGTCTTATTGTTCGTCATACCTGGTCTAGCTCACTTATTTAAATTGTGTCACTACTACCACATGGAACACGCCAAGTATCATCATCATCATCACAAGGTTTGATCATTTTACCTGATCTCATCTCACTTTCTTATTGTTTGAATATTTTTCACGTAAAAAAATTTTTTTGATCCATTTTCAGATCAAACATCACCACCATCATGTCCAGGTTCCTGTCCCGGTCCCCGTTCCAGTTCATCATGGAGGACCAAACATCCACGTCGAGCCCAACGTTCATCATTATTATGACAGGCCTTATGGACCCTCAGCATCAGACTATCACCAAGATTATCCTCCTTATGGATCTAATTCCGTTCATGCAGGTGGTGTAAAACAAGACATCTAAGTTAGCTTATTAAGTTAGTCTATTCACGTCTCACTTATTTAATTTTTTCTTGTACAAACTAGCCAACGAAGCTGACTATGATTATCCACCTTCTGGCGTACCCCAAGGCCATAGTCCCTACCACAAAGACTACGGTTCTTTGGGTCAGTACTCTGACAACGAGGCTCATCTAGCCAGTTGGGGATTGGGTTCTTCTAATTATGAAGAAGCCGGCGTGTTGGATGCTAAGAACCAGCCTGTCTATGTAAGATGTTCTACTCTTCAACGACCTTATGTATTATCTCTCCATCTCGAGTTTACCAACTTTCCGACTTGTTTCTTTACAGTATAAACAACATCCATACGCCGCTTACTACCATAAAGACCAATTAGGTGCCCATAGTCAACGATATGCTACTAAGCTTCAGTTGTTGACTCCTAAACCGCCATTGGGAGGTATGAAAAAATTTTTTCTTCATTAACATAATCAAATTAAACAAATAACGAACAACAAAGAGAGACGAGTTTCTATTCGAAAGCGAAATTAGGTTTATGGGACCTACGTGAACAAACTTGACACTCTGAAGAAACTTATCCACTAGTATTTAGAAATTTTTGAAGTTTTTAAAAAATTTAAGCTGTTTATCAGCAAAAGTAGCACCCGAATACCTCTCTCTCAAAACAATCAGCAATAAGCACCAACAACAAACACTAAACCGTTATACTAATTTTTCAGCTTCAACCGTTCCAGTCGCATACGACCCATTTTATAGTCCGATACTACAAAAAATCGACAACATATTCGTCCAGTTAGGCTTCAACGAAGAAGCTTGCAGGGAGAGATTAGTCTGTAGCATGTACAAATCCCCACAGCGATTTAGTCCGCATAGCAATTTATTATCAAATGAACTGAGCAGGTGAGGTTAAGTTAAAAACCATGACGCTTCTCAACCGTAAACCAACAATAAATTTAATGTTAATCGACTCACCCATCATGTTCTTCATCGTTCCAGAGATTCGAGAGATCTGCAGAAGCCGGTTCAAAGCAATTCAGCAGTTTTGCGGTTTTATAGATACATTCAAGCAGCAAGAGATGGACAGGATCAGAAAGACTGTTTGAGGTTGTACCCATCTTGCACTGTGAACACCGAACGTTAATAACAATCAAAATATGAAGTGCTGATGAACTTGAAGGCAGGTTTAGCAATGATGATTGCACAACCATAGAGTTAAGAATCGGAAACTGAACAACAGCAAAAGCATCCGAAAAGTGTTTGTCTATGGTTATTTGATTTATTAATTTAAAATGTTTTAATAACTTGGAGATTATTTGAAGACAATCAGTTGTTAGTAAATAACTATTTAGTCAGAATTTAGGTGATGTTAGAGAACATGTTTTGGACAAACTGGGTAAACCAACCAACAGCAGATATGGTAAAAGGAAAGTCAAAATTATATGAAAATCATAATGAAAGATAAAAGATTATCTATAAATTAGTTATTGTTTGGAGTCTTAAGGAGTCAAGACTACAGACAATACTCTCAGAAAGCTTTTAAGACTTACAAAGCAATGAAAGCAAATGAAAGTAACAATTTACAACTAGATTCCCTTATCTAGTCAGTTGGATCTTCTTCCTTTTAATGAATTATTGTATGAATTATGATTTGTTACAGTGATGGTGAACCTTTTTGTAAAGTACATCAAATTTTGCAAATTATTTATTCAAATTTCGATTAATTTGGAGTTCGAGTTAAGTCAGTAGCGGTAGCAGTGGTGGTACTTTGAGACGGGATGGATTTTGAGGCGTATAAATCTGTAAGCAGGAAAACTGGACAGAGATGTCATAATAAAATTCTCTTCAAATTTCCTGTACTGTCTATTAGAGAAACTGGGTCCGTTTACGTTCAGTTAAATCCATTTAATCAAACAGTGGGAGAGCTGTGGTGTAGTGGTCAAATTGCCTGACAATAGAAGTTATGGTCGTGAGTTCGAATCCACTACCACATCACGTTATACCTAAAAGTGAAAAACGATAGTATATATGTATTATAAATAGTATAAAAAGGCTTCGGTCATGATTTGCTTACAGACCCAAAATTCTAGCTATGCCACTGAGCAACACTAAGAACTCTCGTGCTGAATGTATATACAGTAGAACCTCCCATAAATAGTTTAATTCGTTCTGGAGTTTTACTCGTTACGCGAAACAATTTTTCCAGATAAATTAGTGTAGATAATGCGTTCCAGACCGAGCAATAGCTGTCGGGGGATTCCCCATGTACGTGTCGCTCATTATGATAAAAATTGCTCGTTATGAGAGACATTTTTTTGCAATTCATGTTGCAAAGCGAATTTCTTGCTATAAGAGGTACTCGTTATGAGGATTTAACTGTAAGTATACATACACTATTAAGGAAGTGTGTGTGTCTTAGTGATGGCACTGCTGAACATTGATCGCTCCCAATTCAGGCAGATCTGCTCAGTTAAGGTGTAGTCACGTGGTTTAAGTTAGCAGTTCAGGGACCTCCGATGCTGTTCTATCGCACGGTGGATGGTCCTGCGGACTCCTCTATTGCCGCGATTCCAAATTGTTAGGCGTGAGGTTAATCGAACTTCCACTATTTACAAAATGGATTTAACATAAAAGTGTGCATTACTTTTGAAAAGAAATCATCAAATAAAGAAACGAGCATAAAAAGCGAGACTTGATTCAATTGAAATGGGACAGCACTAGGAAATTATAAATAAATAAATAAATATGAGCGTCATTTTTGGAAACACTTCTATTAAAAATTCTTCATTAAATCGTTATTTATTTATTTATTTATTAAAATAAATTATCAATAAACAGTACAGATATTTCCATAAATGCATGCATCATAGTTAGGCGCAATGTTTCAATAAAAACGAATATTTCACAATCTCATGAATAAATTGTTTCAAAAATAGTGCACAGTTCCAAAAAATTATGCATATCATAAGTAACGTACCCCGACAAGACATTAAAAAATCATTAACTGTTTTATTGATAATTCGTTTCAAAAATAATGCACAATATCCAAGAGAAATCCTAAGTATTGCACAATTTTTAGTAACAAGATTTGTTTCATTAACTAGCCAACTTCCAAAACATAGTCTTAGTCTTTTTAGGTCCATAACTTCTTATTAAAAATATTCTTATCCGGGAATTGACAATCTCCAAGTTCCTTTTTACGTGGGAGGAGTAGTGTATTGGTTAAGTTCCTGACTTGGATGCAGATGGTCGTGAGTTCGAATCTCCTCCCGCATCCCCAAAAAAGGGCAAAAAACGGGATTAACACCACTACTACTACTTTTTCTTTTTACGGTACTGAAAAACAATTTTATAAACAAAAACCTAAAATTTGGGACAGTTAACAAGTATCTGTGAGTTAGTATCCGACCCATGGGTCATAGGTTTACCATCACTGATCTAAACAAAACGTAGAATCACATTGTCTGTCGAAAGACTACATACAAACTGAAATTTATGTGAAAATAATTTGTCAACAAATAAATTAGTATAAAAAGAAGCCTAATCATCGACACCGCGAAACTTTGACAAATTCCTTTTATTTATACTAATAAAAAGAAATTTGCTCAGCCATTAGTTATACGTGATTTAGAATCAAAAATAAAAAGGAACCCAATCGATCACGCGACTGAACGAAATACTAAATTCCTGTTATTTATAATTAACGTTAATAAGTCTCGAAAGAAATTTATTAATTAATAAATTTGATGTCTAAATCCTTTATCCTCTTGTTAGATATTTGTAATTTTATTTATTTAATTATTTATTTAAATAAGCGTGCTTGTAATTTATTGCGTGAGTGAATTTTGAGTGAAAATAAATCTCTATTAAATAAATAAATAAATTGTTTTTTATTTAAATAAATAAATAAATTAATTAATTATCCTTAAATCAAATTACTTTCTATGGGCGTTGTAAGCAAGGTCTTGGCCATGTGATCGTCCATATCCGTGGTGGTCCATGTATGAGTGTTCGATGACAGGTGGTGAAGGTGGATGATGACTGGGGTAGTGGTAGACTTCGTAGTTGACGACTTTGGGTTTGGCGAATTTAAAGATGACCATGGCAGCAGACAGAACGAGGGATAGAAGGCCTAGAGTGAGAGCTTTCCAGGTTTTGAGAGCGATTAAAGCGATGGCGATGGGGATGAATGTGGTCGCTTTGATTTTTAAACCGAGGAGGAATGGAACGATGACCTTTTTTCATCAGTCCTCTTTCTGGAATGAGAGCAAAAAAATTTTTTTATTGAACATGGCGTAATAGTATCTGTTCAGAGCTGCTTACTTGATTTTTCATTTTATTTATTTGAGTTTCAGTATGCATATAGTATAAAGCTCAAAAACTTGTATAAACGTGGCTCCTTAGATATTGATTACAATATATAAATAACGTTGGGTTAATGTTATAATGCACAGACATGTTTCAGCAAAGACCCTACTATCACTTAAACGAGTTCTTATATTAATAGGCAATGACATACCTACCTACCTAGTACCTAAGTACTAGTACCGACCCTAGTAACTTGAAAAATGAAACAATTCACCCACTGTAACGAATGATACTAGTTAAACACTTAAGACCCTCCTCAAAAAAAAGATTTTAACGCAGATTTTTAAACAGAACCTTATTTCATAAATATCGCACAGCTGTACCCTGACTTCATTTCATAAATAATGCACACAAATAGGAGAAACACGGTAGACTACAAAACCGACAAATAAATCACCAAAACCAACATTGTTTAAATGCTCAAGAGAGTTAATTTGACTCACGAAGGAAATTATTTGAAGACAAATTTCTATTATTTTCAAATTTATGTTAATAACAATAATTTCAAATATTTTAAGGACTTGTATTTACTTATTTGAATTTAAATCTCGTTTTTGGGTATAACAGGATACGGGAGAGATTCGAACTCACGACTATAACTTCTATAGCCGGGCTCTTTAATCACTACACCACAGGCCTCTCGATTTTTCTCACTAACTCTAACTGTATGTATGTTAATTATATACTTAATATTATCAAGAGCGAGACAATTTGACTCCTAAAACGAATTTGAGGGCCTTTAATCAAAAGCTAAAATATGTAGTTCAAATTCGAAATCTTGAAATCCTAAGTGTAATTAGTTAAGCTCCGACAGCCCTCACTGTTGTTTGTTGTTTTGTTTTGTCTATGATATTTTTGACTGTTTTCGATTTGTGTACACTGTCTTTCTTGTTTCTGTCTCTGTATGTGCTGTAGGTATAGCTTATTAGCTTAGTTTGTAGAGTTTAGAGTTCCTTTAAGTTTATAGAGTGAGCGTTTTGATTATTCCATAAGATGCACATCAAATAATAATAGGCTTCTAAATAATTCATTTCATAAATACTGCACACTTTTAGGGGGGTTTCTTTATACCAGGAAACTGCGAGACAAAATAGTTCTCAAATCACCAAAAGACTTAAATAGTCATGGGACGATGTTTAGGGTAAATTTACAAATATTGGTTTACTCATTAGTCATGTGAGTCAGTTTGACTCAAAAAAAATTTCTAAGCACCTGAAATAACAATCAAAGATAGAGGATAACCAACGAAAAGTGAGAAAAAAAATTTTATTCGGTTAAAAAAAACAAAGAAAGAGCAAAGCAAGCATTAGTCACTGACCCCCAAATTTTTAGTTATGTTAGCAAAGAAAAAGGTCAAAAGACAAATTTCTACAAATTTGACACCATCCACAAGCCTTATTATTAAAATTATGCAATTTAAGTACATAAATTAATTTTGCGCGATTTAAAGAAATTTAATTTTACCTTGAACGTCTTTTGTTTCCGACAGCGGCATGGTCACCTCTTCGGGCAAATTGTCAAGAAGAAATTTTGGTACAAACGGAAACACTTCTCCTGTAACGATTTCCTTCGGCAATTTTACTTTAAGCTCGTGGGAATTTAAGAAATTGTCGATTTTCTCCAACATCAAAAACCTAATTCTTTCCCTCTTGGCCTGAGAGTCTTCTGGTAGATCCAGAGGCTCCACCTTCTGATAAATAAAATTTTGAATTAATACCAAAACAGATAAGATCACCAAAATTTTTAGAAAAGAGATCAACTCACCTGCCAGTCCGATGAAAACCTTCCATTATTATCGATGGACATATCCTTGGTGAGAACGATTCTGTCGTTTTTAAGCGAAGTGCTTAAAAATTTCAAAACTTTCGGTTTAACACATGAAAACGAGCCGAATTTCACGCAAGAATCGAATATGTTGCTGACGACATCGAGAGCCGTGGCTGGTGTGGATTTGGTTCCATCTTCGTCGCAGACGGCGACCGCCAACAGAAGTATGAACACATAAAGTCTCATGTTCGCACACCCGAGCCAACAAGACAGCGACGATGAATCTAAAACGCGGATTCGCGTCGATTAGACCTTTATAACTAAACCACTGCTGTTTTTCGTTACGTTACGTGCCTCACATACCAAGTCCTCCGTTTCTTTTGTTGGAGTGATTCGTCTGCTTTTTTAGGAAATATTTTCGTGTATCCTCGTAACTATTTCTAGGGCTACTGAAATCAGAGTGTGTCGCCTCAACATGGCCACTACTCAAACGGACTTGGCACGGATGAGAAAGGATTTTGAGTTTTGGTTGGGATTGGAATTCAAAAGCCTCGGTGTTTCACTTTTGGAAGACATTTTACAGCTGTTGCTGATCCATCTGATGGTATTTGTGAGCTCACTGTAGATTTTGAGAAGTTGTGATAGAAATCTTTCGGCTAAATTTGAACTACCTAAGAACAAAAAAAATGCTGACAGGTGAGAAGCCTGTGGTTGAGAAGTCAAAGCACTTGACCGGAGCAATGGTTAAGAGTTCAAGTCCCTTCTCACATCCTGTTATACCCAAAACTAAAAAATGGGATCAAAACCCAACTCAAATTGCTGACAAAAATTTAGATTAAAAGACAGCAACTTAGTTATAAGAATTTCAGTAACACACTCAGTTCAGAAAATGAGCCAATTTGACACAATTAAAATTTTAAATGCTTCTTTCAAAATAAATTTTTTAACACCAAATCTTATATATAGAGTATTATGAACAATTTTTTAAATAAAAACTTAAGTAGCGAGTCAAATTGACTCACTTTTACTTAAATACCTGCGTATTCATTATCCTCAAATTTGATGTTTTACGTCTCTCATTTTGTTTTGAGCATTTCTAAAAAGTAACATCGGAGTTTTCCAGAAAATTTCCCGGTGAATCTTTCACTAAAGACTCAAAGTCATTCCCAACGTGGGGCGTAGAGCCCACCTATGGGGCACAATATTTTGGTGGATCGAGGGTAAACGCTATCCGCCGTTAGCATAACGTGTGAACTCTCAGATGATTTGAAAATCGAAATTTTGGTGGTAAAGACACCAAAGAGCATTAGTTGCTGGTTCAGCATCAAGATTATAGAAATGCCTGGGCAGGGAATGACCAAACTCTGTTGGGAACCACTGCTCTAAACTATTTCCGGTTTGCTTTTGTAACCACCTCCTCTTCCCCAGCTGTCCCAAGAGGTCAGGTAAAATTAGCCGGAAAAGTTCGAGAAGAATCTCTTAACCATCACCCCCGGGGTATGCTGTTGTGACATCCTCCTTTAAAGTGTCCAAAAATTAGGCAGAGCTTCTCACAAAACTGTGCAATATTTATGAAATTAATTTTATGTTAAAATGTATATCACTTTGGGAATTAATTTTATATGAGAGTGTGCATTATTTATGGAATAAAGACTTTCTGAAAGTTTGTTCTAGTTTTGAACTAAGTCCTACCAAAGACTGTGCATAACTTTTGAAATACACCAAAAACAAAATGGTGGGGGAGGGGCATACCATCTGGTTTAGATTCTGTACATTTTAAAAATATAAATACTTCAGTGTCAATGAATGGAAATAAAACTGCGAAGAGGAAACAATACGTGAAACAATGACGGCTACAGGAAAAGAATAAAATCGAAAACGAATACCTGTACCTGCCGGTTTCATTTTCAGTCCTAGTTGGCAGTTGTCCCTGACATTTCGTCCTCTTTTTCGCACTCAATTAACGGGATCTAAAATTTCTCTCCTTCCTCACTTCCTGACCACTGGAATGACACTAGGAAACCGTTCGCATGACAATCGTGAACTTGTCAAGTCCTCTATCGAAAATTTGTTCGGTGGCAGAGGAACCAAAGTCCTTTAAATTTTTGGGGTGAGATTGTTTCCCTTTAAGCAGATTCTTTGGATGCATTTTTAGTGTAGATATCATGTCTAGATAAGGTCTAGATAATTTCTGCACCCTTGTTTTCTGTAGATGATTCGTTTCCAAACCACCCGTATTGATCATCAAAACATGATAGCTGATAAAATTATTCTAAAGACTTCCAGCATATGTTCCTCGATGAGTGTGCATTATTTATGAAATGAATCACTCCCAAATATGTCTAGTATTCATGTTATCAAATCTGAAGAGTGAATTTAATTTGAAAACGTGCATTATTTATGGAATGAGTTCTGCACTATTTCCAAAACAAATCCTTGTCAAATGTGCATTACTTTTGAAATGAGTCTCCTAGAATAAAGGAGACACACTTCCGGAAAGGTTCTGAATTAATTTCACACTTTCTTTTTTAGGCTGACTAAAAGAATTCGACCGAGAATTTGGTCTCGTTTTACGCGGATGGTTTCCTTTCCCCCCTCTAACTCGCATAACCCTGAAATCCGAGCAGAGACTGTCCAAAAACAGAGACTTCCGATCTACATAACAGTTATGAATATTGATATGAAAATCGGGGCTGGAGTGGGGCCAAAATGGATGACACGAACAATAAAAGCATTTGATCAAAATCGTTTTGCGTTAGTGTTGAGTGTCCTGTGATCTTATCTAGGTATCGATCCATCCGTTGATCCGCACAAAATGAAGACTTTCGTTGGTTTGTTAGCGCTCATCGCTGTCGCCTCAGCTTCCCCAATGCTGGTGAGTACAGATTTGATTGTTTTGATCAAAACCGGTCAGCCTTCTTGTCTAAGAGTTGAAATGATTTTTAGTCAGGAGGAGCCTTTTCAAACTCCTTCTGGAAGGGCACCAAAGTCGAGGGTATCGTTAAGAACCTCCAGACGGACTGTAATGATCGTAATGACGCATTGTCCTGTATGAAATTCAAAGTTCTTCATTTCTTGGATCAGGTTTTAAACCAGGAAACTATTCAGGTTGGTTGTAGACATTTAAAACCTGATCCAGAAAAGGTTGTCTGGATTTTTCAAGTCTTTTGTTTTTGGTGTGTAGGTATCCGAAAACCTCGAGATCGTTCAAAATGGGGAGGCAAATCAAAGAGTAAGCAAATCCGAGAAGGCGGATATGGATATCTTGGATCATTTGGAAACCTACATCAAGTCTCACGACGTCATCGCAAAATTCCCGGGAACGACTTTGACCTTATCGCCGAGGAACCTTGACAAAGATGAGATGACACTCCAAATGAAATTTTCCGGAGATGAGAGAGAAGGGAAAGCCGTTCAAGGCGAAGAAGGTAAGCGATAACTCTTAAAACTGACAAAACTGTTGAACAAACAGACGACGACGGTAACCACAAAATTCTCATCCTCAGGTCGAAAAAGCAAATTGAAGAAGATCATCGTCCCCGTCTTGGTGTTCGTTCTCCTCAAAGCCATGACTCTCATCCCCCTGGCCATCGGTGTCCTTGGTCTCAAAGCTTGGAATGCTCTTCAGCTCAGCTTTTTCTCCTTCGTCGTTTCCCTCGCCCTGGCTATATTCCAACTCTGTAAGAAGCTTGCCTCTGATCACACATCAGCTCAGGTGGCAGCCCACGGCCCTTGGGATAATTATCAAGCTGCTCATTATGCTGCTCGCGCTTTCCCAGAAGAAGTCGTCGAGGATGCTCAAGACATCGCTTATAATGCATACTCGAAATCATAGACCGGAAATTTATTTATTTATTTATTATTAAATTATTTTTTGTTTTTGACATAGTTAATAAAACGTGAAGACTGACCGATCGTGACACAGACACTTGAAGACACTGACTGACTCCTTAAGGTTACCAAAGGACGACAAAACGTGTTTTATATTATTTTTAATATATAAATAAATATATATTAATAAATGTATTGCGTTTTTTAATTGTCCCTTTTGTAAATGGGAGAATCTTTGTCACCATAACACACAAGTTTTGGAATTACGTGCAGTTTTATAGACAATCTAGGTTATCTATCTCCGACTCTTCATTAAAAATTTTTCTGGTTATCTAAAGCATCTGTTACAGATAAGCATTCACTCGAATAGTAATAAGTAGATTTCAACAAGCGATTCACGTGAACGACGTAAGAAGAGAGTAAACTGAAAATGTTCGACAGAGATAACATTCGTGGTAATGGCGAAGTCCATCCCGTAACCGTAATATTTGGACACTTATGTGCGAAGGAAACGTTATTGAAGTTATTAACCTATGTATACAAACAGGAAGTATGTGCGTCTGTTTGTTTTTGTTTACGAGATACATGACGGGCGTTTTCAACTATGCACAGATTAGGGAAGGGAATGTTGTCCAGGTCTGGAGTGTCTCATTTTGAGATATAGGAACATAAGAACACCTTTCGAGAGGTATATGTTTCTATTTCCTGGGGATCGAGTACTTAAACGCGTTTACAACATCCTTCTGACCTTGAGGAATGACTTGGTCCAGTAGGATGTCATCAATGGTAGGACACCCAAACAGGTTACCTTGGGCACGCAACCTCATTTTCTCTGTCCCACCGTCAAAAAAAAATCGCCAGCTAGTGGGTTAAGTATATTATAATATATATAGATTAGCTTTAATAAAGATATTATAAGGATAAAATGCCTTCCTTATATTTAAATAAAATGTATAAGTTATAAAACGAATTCCTCTTGCAAGTGGGAACTACTTGAACATTTGATGAAAGCGTGATTACTTATTAATTTCCCCCTAAAACTGTGCATTACTTATGAAACACCTAAAAGGGTAGCGATGGTGATTTATATATAATACCAACATACAGTAAAAAAATTTTTTAATATATATTTTTCCTAAGATAAATAAACACAGGTCACTCTGTGCTGTTGTCCTAGATAATAGTTTCAAGGTTAGCATTTAGTTCCTGAATTAAAAACAAAAATAAATAAGAAACCAATCCTGCCCCCTCCTCTCCAAACAAAAGAATATATTAATCCTTTATAATGTAATAGTATATACTAATATATCCTCCACTACGTGAAAACATTTATAAGCGAACACGAACCAAATCACTGACAGAAAAACTGACAAAAAAAAATTTTTCTTCAAGGCAAAAAGAGTGAGAGAGAGAGAGACATAGTCAAGAACTTCATGAATGGCCATAAATGTGTTGAATCAAATAGGCCTACTAAAGCCATTATCACAAATACTATCGCTGATATCGGCCTAAGGCATTCTCTATTCAAATCAAAAACAAAAACTGAGGATCTTTATCTAAAAAATTCCTACTGCAAGTGTTCATCACTTAGGAAAATTAATTTCCAATAAAATGAATGAACTGCCAAAATCGTGCATTATTTATGAAAAAATTCATTTGATTCCTACACTCGTCAATCCTATAGAGTGTGCATTACTTTGGAAATAAATTTTTCAATAAATCAGCATTTATCTGATGAAAAGTTAACAAACGCAACTATTTAACTTTATCCAAGGAGGTTGAATGTATTCCTATTTATATCGTTATATGAGTCAGTTTGACTCAGATTATGAAACTGGAAAAAAAGCTTTTCTTTGAGGAAAAATTAAAACGATTGGAATTTAGTAGAAAAACCAAATTTTGTTTTTTAAATTTGTTTAAACAATTTGATTCGAATTTAATACTTTCGGTTACAGTGATTTTGCGTAGTCGTTCTAGACCTTTTTTTTACGCGATTCGTAAGTCATCCTAAGTGTGAAATTAATACAAAACCTTTCCGGAAGTGTGTTTCCTTTATTCTAGGAGGACTCATTTCAAAAGTAATGCACATTTTGGCAAGGATTCGTTTTTGTGCAGAACTCATTCCATAAATAATGCACGTTTTCAAATTAAATTCACTCTTCAGGTTTGACTACAATAATACTAGACATATTTGGGAGTGATCCGTTTCATAAATAATGCACACTCATCGAGGAACATATACTGGAAGTCTTTAGAATAATTTTGTCAGCTATCATGTTTTGATGATCAATACGGGTGGTTTGGAAACGAATCATCTACAGAAAACAAGGTGCAGAAATTATCTAGAGCTTATCTAGACATGATATCTACACTAAAATGCAATCCAAAGAATCTGCTTAAAGGGAAACAATCTCACCCAAAAATTTAAAGGACTTTGGTTCCTCTGCCATCGAACAAATTTTCGATAGAGGACTTGGTTCACGATTGTCCTGAAAACGATTTCCTTGTGTCGTTTCAGTGTTCATTGATTTATTTGGGAGTGATTCATTTCATAAATAATGCACATTCATTGAGGAGCACCCAAAAAACCGTAATTTTACTTAAAAATGATTTTTTTTACGCGAGTCGAGTGTATGGTTAAACAGTCCGAGAAATCAGTGACCGTCCTATGACTTTTTTTATGCGGCAAGTAATAAGCCCAGATAATTGTTAAGTGTGAGCCTATAATGAATAACAAATGTATAAAAATCCTGTCTCTGATCAAAATTAAGGTACCAACCTTAAAAAAAAAATTTATTTGAGCTAAATTGACTCTGATGGTAGAGGAAAAAAATGTCGGAGAGACACTACAGACAAAATAAATAAATCAGAAAAATGCCACAAGCGCCCAAAACTTTTTCGGCCAAGTATTTGCTCGACTCGTTTCACGAGAGCCCTCGTATTTCTTCAAGTATTTGACTCATTCTTATCAAAATTTGTTATCTAACCGGTTGCATTAAAGAACTCTTAAAAAAAAGCTTTTTCATTTCATAACAAATTCTCAAAGAGAACACGAGACCTACGACAATATTGTGTGTATGTGGGAGAAAAATTTTTAGAAAAACTTTTCATGAATCAGGTGAGTTACACGTGAGATTATTCCTCTTTGCGAGAACTGACATCTTCAGTGCTTATTTATCCTAACTTATTTATCTAAAAACATATAGTTATAGTTATAGTTATAGTTGAGTTTTAATCCCGTTTTCCACCCTTTGATGGGTATAACAGGATACGGGAGGAGGATTTGAACTCGCGACTATAAATTCTTAGTCTGGCACTTAAACCACTATACCACAGACCTCTCGCTTATTTATTTAAAAATAGAATCGGCAGTCAAATTTTATTTTGTGTGTGTGGTACCCCTAAAAACCAGAAAAATAGATTAAATAGTGTATCTGCTAAGGCCCCAAAAATTTTTTTTATTTCTCAGATTGACTGGATAAGCATCCAAAAGAGTTAGATATAACCTAAACAAATTTGAAATTTGTTCCACTGGATTTATATATAAAATTACTGTTTTACCGCTCAGGTGAGTCAATTTGACTCATAAAGGAAATTATTTGATAATAAATTTCACGAATATTTATTTGAGTTTTAGTCCCATTGAGTATAACAATATACAGAGGTATAACAGAGTGTAACAGGGAGCGGATTCGAACTTACGAATTATAACTTTAACCACTGTCCTTTCTAAATTTTTCAAGTATGTCCGTTTCATTTTAGTTAGAAACTCAGAAAGGAAGAATTCCTACAATGAACGGCGGATCACCTCCCATGAACAGACAAAAACAAAATTCGGTCAAAATGGAGCGACAGACAACAAGCGCATTAAGGTATGATGATGTGTGTGACAGAAAATAGGTCATCTCACCATGACAAGCTCAGTAAATTTTTTTTTATTACAGGAAAATGTCAGCAGAGATGCTGGACACGGCAGAGGAGACCATAATAGACTACATAACCTGTCCCCATTGCAATGACTACATTCAACCTCCCTCATTCAGCTGTGAAAATGGTCATTTCATCTGTTGCGGATGCAAAGAACAAATCTCAAAATGTCCCTCATGTGGAACGGAGAACTTCCCAAACAAAACAAACACGATATTCGACATGATACTCAGAGAGATCTACTACCCGTGCTATTTCCAGGGAAACGGTTGTTCGGCCTATTTCAAACACCACGAACTCAAGGAACATCAACTCAGTTGCAAGTTCAAACTCGAGCCTTGCGCTTTTCAGTCCGCCGGCTGTCCTCTGTTCTTTAAACAAAACGAGAAAGCAATGCACGAAGCCAGATGCGAATACGGCGTTTCCTGCAGGATCTATGCCAAGATCAAAGGCATAATATACACCCATTGCACGTGGAGAGGAACGCGAGATCAACTTCCCTTACACGTGACGAAATCTCATCAGTTCGCCTGGTGTCCTCACCAGATCGAATCCAACGTCGCCCTCTCGTGGATGCTTCCGATGAATTTCGATTTCGAAAAAGTCGAATTGATACACCTGAAAGACGTCGACGAAATGTTTTATTTCTACTCGAGGAGTATAGGAAACTCTCAGCACTTCGTAGCCGTTCAGTATATCGGACATAAAGACACTTGGAAGAATTATATGTATTCCGTTGAGTTCAGTCACGAGACTAAAAAGGTCGGCTTCGAGGATTTGGTCATACCTTACAACGTCAGCGAGGAAGATATTTACAAATCCAGCAACTGCTTTTCCGTTCACTACGAATTCCTGAAGAACCATTTCCTCGCTGAAAGAGTCATCGACTGTTATATAAAAGTGTTTAAGAAAGACCAAAGAGCGATGGAAGTCAAACGATACCTAACCTACCTGGACAATGTGATCAAAGAAGAATAAAAGACACCGACTGCAAACGTTTAGAAATAAATTATGTTAATTTAATAACAGTTATTGATTTGAGTAGTGTATTATAATAATTGTTTCGACGTTACGCCGCTTTGAAAGCTCCTCAGGCTGACTGAAAAAAATCCGGGGATTTGGAAAGCGATTAAAAACTCGTAAAGTAGTACGACAGCGTTTCTATCGTCAGTTTTGTCTTGCTGCTGTAAATCCATCTGAGAGTTTTGAGTGAATATTATACAAAAATTCCATAACATATATACAAAGAAGAGATTTTAAAAGAATATTCTGGAATGGAATAAGTTGTGCATTACTTATGAAACCAAGTCTAGCTGGAAGTGTGCATTATTTATGAAATGAACAGGACTTTGTTCGAAACGTTAGTTCTAAATGAGTAAAACGAGACACGAGGGGGTGTGTTAACATAGGTCGAAACTTACGACGTCTGGGAATGACACACCAAAACGAAAAGGACATAGAAGATGGAGAGAAGAAGATGAGCAAAAAAGAGACCAAAACAAAAAGGAAAAATCAAAACAGAGGAAGGGCAAAAACAACGCGGTCCTTAGATATGTATATCTGGGTATGAGACGGTATATTGTTATACCGAAAACTTCTTCAACACTCCACTCTTTAATAGTCTCATGAAATTCCAGAAGTTAATTCTTCTTTCCCCTCCAACTCTCTTTCCTCCTCATTCATCTACTCCCATACATCTTTTCTTCAAGGTTGTCGTGTTCCAATACTCCTACACCACCAACTTTCTAGGGGCGTAAAATGGGGGCAAACACTCGAAAAAGGGAAAAATCCTTTTCCAGTCCAAAGATCCGTTTCGAAAACCAAAAACGGTAAAGAGGATTCTCACCGGAAGAAGTTTCGTTTTATACGTTTTGATATTTGGATCGATTTTTTCTTTTCGCGAATGCGAAACACGTTTCCTTTGTCGAAAGACACACGTTCCTACGTTCCTCTCGGGTATAATGGGTATGGAGTTAGTGAAAGAAGGACTCAAGTAGTCGAGTGAAAGGTTCCAACCTGACGAGTGGATGATTTGTTGAGAGGGAATTGTAGCTTAACAACCTCTCCAACAGAGAAGATAAACTCAAGCTGAAGAAGTTTGAAAATAAGAAACCTGAACCTCTTGAAAAGGAAGAGCGGGTTGTCTGAAGGAAAACAACCGACAGCACCACCATCAGTGTATTTGGCTAATTCTAAAACGAACCACACAAAACGATGGAGGAAAACGTAAATCAGAGCGGAAATGACGAAACAACCAACATCCAGGTACCCAAATTTGAGGTTTGAGGTACATTCGTCACATGTGCCTTTATTACATGCATGGTATCAAATAAAATGGCCGATTAACCTTTATTTTTTTGATAGTAATCAATAAAAAGCGTTAGCAAGTAGGTGTGGCTTCACATAATTATTGTCAGAATCTTCGGCGTCGCATCCGGTCAAAACTTATAACTCGAAAAGCGAACGCTTTACCTCAAAAGCGTTCAGACACGCGCCTACAAAAAAATGGTTTTTCTTAAGTGTTGCGTTACCGTTTTACTGATTTCATCAGTTTTTGCCGGGAGTCACGAGCGAACGGGAGAAAATGAGATCGGGAGAGCTGTTCGAACGAGCGAAGACCTCGTCACCGCCGTAACCCAAGACTGTATCACCGGAGATGAATCCGTCATGACGTGCCTTCGAGGAAAGGTTCTCTCATACGTCAACAACCTTTTGGGTGAGTGTTTTAGCTTTCACTCTAGCCCCCGCAAAGTGGATTAAAATTCTAATTTCTTGACTCGGATTTAGGCGTTCGAAACGAATTCGAAGGTAGAAGTCTATCAGACGCCAAAATGGATCAAATCATAGCGAGGCGACTGAAGAAGTATTTGAACAGTCACGAATTCAAAATCCAGCTCCCCAAGTTTCTTTTCGAGGAAGCTGTTTTGACTTTTTCACCATCGAGGGGACTCGCTGACTTTAAGGTAGATTTCCCAGAGGAGAGTCAACAAGATGGCGGAGCTCTAGCTGAAGGTTTGTAACTGGTCAAAAAATTTTCACGCGACTGTATCAAACCCAATCTCAATTCGATTTTGTTTTCCATCCTCCAGCAAGAGGACACTTAAAGAAGAAGCTTCTTCTACCTCTCCTTCTCCTCCTCAAGTTAAAAATCAAAGCTCTCACACCGATTTTGCTGATCATCGTCGGAATCAAAGCAGTCAAAGCCTTCATCATGAGCAAGATATCTCTTCTCCTCGTCATCGGTTTCATGGTTCTTCAACTTTTCAAGAAAGGAGGTAAGAACCCCCAACCCCCGTCATCATCTCTAAAATGTTCACAACTCAAAAATGTATCAACTTTTAGGAATGAGCATGCCAATGGCTATGCCAGCAGCCATGGTCACCGATCCTCCACCAGTCTACGGTCCGCCACCAACATCTGCTACCTATGGACCACCTGCTCCAACGCCGGAAACTTCCTACGGGCCCTGGGAACCGAACAACGGAAACAATGGTAATTCAAGATGGGATTCTCATAACATAGCCTACAGTGCACATCAGCCAGAAGGACCCGTTAAAACGGCACAACAGCTCCAGCAAGGTCTCTAAAGGCGGAAGGAAGTAAAACAAGAATGCAGACAGGACTAAAACAAAAGTCAAACTCTAAGTCAACCGGAAGTGTCACTCACACATTAAGACTAAGATTATTTAATTTATTTAAAAACTTGTAATTATTTATTTTTTTATAAAATAAAGTCTTTAAAATTATTTTATCTATGGGATCTACCACTCATACCACACTGTTATCCTTGTCATTCACTTTATCTAGTCAATCTTTCAACGGCTTTCAGTCTCCGTTCGTAAGATTCCCCCATGAGCCGAACAGACAGTTTTTGTTCTTCGGCTAAGAAGTCCATAACAACGTTTCTATAGTAATTCATCTCGTTTACAAAAATTTGGGTAGAAACAATTGAAGGAGGCTGTTCTTCAGCTTCTTCCTCGGCGTTAACGGTTACTATATTCATTTTTGATGTGAAATAGTCATTGGTTTCTATGACTGCGGGTCGGACATATCGACGGAGCAGTTCAAACATGGGCACTTTAGGAAGGATTCGAGGAGACTTCAAGCACCTCACGTACGACTTATTACTGGTCAAGTAAGAGAAATTAGACAGTTGCTCGAACAACAATTTGAAATGTTCTTCGGTTCCTCTATCCGATTCGTCTTTCCTTCCTTCTTCCTCTCCCTCCTCTTCCTCCTCCTCCCGGTTCCTCAAATCCTCTATGTAACTAGCATACAGGAAGTTATACCGAAGTTCCCGTCCTTTCTTTCTCCGTCCTGGATTTCTCTCCTCCCAAGACATTTTCATAGCTTTAACGGCTTCCGCGTAGGTTCTGTCCTCCTCGACAACTACATGATCTCCCGGGTCAGCACTATCGGTCGAATCACTCAAAACCTGAAGACACCAAAATGGATTTTCCACGACTTTTTGCTCGTTCAGCGATCTCTTAGACATTCGCGTTAATTTTCTCTTGCTTTCTGACGGTCCTTTCTTCATAGTTAAACTCATCGAGCTATCTTTCCAAGGTTCTCCGTTTACGCGAAAAGGTTCGACGACCCCCCACTCTTGTTTAGTCAAAGGCCACGTTCGCTTAAAAACGAAAGCTTCTAGAACGTATACAGTGGGTTCCTCGTCAGAGTTGGCCTCGCCCCACATATTGTTAGCTTCGATATGATCTAACACAATGGCGGGAATGAGAACGGAGCCATTGGCGCTGTTAGCGGTGGCGATTATCGTTGGAGAATTTAGAGCCTCCGATTCGGAGACGTTCAATTTCGAATTTGAATGAATCCTAACGTAAAACTGAACCCGAGAATAAGAAGTGGAGAGCCTAACTGTTAAGAGCATTCGCTTCTGAATTTTTATTAAACACCGACACACTCTCGATTTCTGGTTGGGAACGTAAAAATTTTTAATTTCAAGTACGTCAAGCGATGGAATGGAGTAAGGGTGGCACGGTGAGCCTAACATGGTGTTACACAGGTGAATCGATTGAAAGTATCTCATTTTCACCATTTGTAGTCGCCAGTTAACAGTTTTGACATTGGCTTCGTTCCAACCGTAAATCAATATAGTGTATCCTGTATTGTTGCTTTGATAGTAATGTGGCATAACGGAGTTGCTAACACGAAACAATTCTTCGCCGGTGTCGTTATCGACTCCTTGAACGATGAAATGCTCCAAATTGGAGGAAAAGTACAAGGCGTAAGGCACAGGCTCGGGACTATGACAAGCGATTATGAACCTGGCAAAGGGTATCCAAGCAAACGGCTCCACGTTTCCCATCCTCCCAGTGTATTCCTCCAGTTGAATCACTTTTGAAAAATCTTCGTGAAACTTGAATGTCGTGTAAAGTTGAGGATTCATCATGACTACCTGTCGTATGAGTTTCCCAACTTCATATTCTCGTTTTGCTGGCGAGAAAATGATGTCGCAAATTTTTTTCAATTTATCCGTGAAGAATTTAAATTCTTTTCGAGCCGGAGTTTGAAATTTCCAAAGAAGCCGAACTCGATATCCTCGAAATATTCGCTGAATCAAAATTATTTTTTCGATTTCGTCCGGGAACCAAGGATAGCTCAAAATTTGAGAAAGCGTTCGCTCTTTGAGTACGACGACGGCCTTTTTATTAGGCTTTTTGGCACTGCCTCCATACAACGATACAGAACGTTCTGCTCTTGGTAAATCACACCAAATTTTCGGATTTAAAAAAAGGGATCGCAGAGCGTCCATCATGACTCTAACCTCATCCGTGTTCGAAGCCAAATTTTTACAGCTGAGCAATATACAGAGCAAAAAATTTTCGATGAAGTCGTCCATTTTCTTATAATAATCCACGTCTTTGTCGTTTTTAGGTTTGATAGCCTCATAAAAATCGCGAAGAGCCAATGGAAGGTCCGGCTTTCCAAATTTCTGAGTCAGTGCTATGAACGCATTTGACACTTTGCCAATGTATAGTAAAATTCTTTGAGATTCGTTCGTCATTAGAAATCTAGTTCTCGGACCTTTATGGACGACCACTTCGACATTCGAGTAAATATTGAGAACGTAAGGGAATTGAGCTTTGAGCCAAAGTTTTAGAATGTGCCTTCCAGGACCCAGGTTCAGCCAAACGGATGAATTCCTGACGGATTTGATGATTCCCAAGATTTCACCCTGTTCTACCATCCTCCAGTCCGAGCGTTCGACTACTAAAGAAGCTTGCCCGATCTTAAACACTACGGGTTGTTCCGAGTCTAAATACCCAAAAATGTTGTTTTTGGTTTGAGGATGAACCCACAACGACAGGATTAAGCTAATACCGCAAATGGATTCGCACAACAACAGACAAGGTTCGTTTTGATTGGGTAGCATTGTAAGTGGCTGAAAGAAAACTGTCTGCAGTGGCGGAGGCGGCGGAGCTGTTTTTGAAGCTGTTTTCCCACCTCCCGAGCTTTCAGGTATTTTATTTAAAGGGTTCAAATTGAGACAAGTCACCTTAAAATGAAAAGGCAGACAACTCGGCTTGAATAACACGTCCAAATAGGACAAATATTTCTGGAGTTTATAAAAATCCAACCACTCCTCAATCCCGTAAATGGATACGTCACCCTGAAACTGAGAAACTGTTTCCTCGGCATCAGACAACTCAAAGAAGGTCGCCTCTTGCTTAGGATCAGGCACCAACAAATAATTCAAATCTCTGATACATGTTATGTACCTAGCGCGTCTGTAAGGTTTTGGCTCATTTTCATCATTCCAAATCCCTTTCGCCGAAGCCCAGTAAACCCATCGAATCCTTTTCCAAGCTTTAGTCGCTTCACGTTTGTCACATTTAGCTAACGGCATGTCTCTAGTCATGGTTATGCCAATCCGATGAGAGTACAGGAGATTAGGATTTTCGGGGAATCCCTCTAAGGTAGCCAATAGAAAACAGAAGTGTTTCGTTTGAGGTTCTGATTTATCAGGACTTTTGGATGAAGCTATTTTGGACGAACCTTTCACGGAAGTAGGGACTGTTTTCACCTCCAGCTCCTCATCCTGATATCCATAATGAGGAGTGAGACACAACAAACGCCGCCATATTTGATCGTTGGTTTTGTTTCCTGTCGTGATTGTTTGATTGATCCAACCAGTGAGAAATGTCAAAAGCGGGAAATCAAACAAAGAAAGACTGGGAGTGAGTGAAGCTATCTTAAGAAATCCTTTTGCTAAGAGCACAGGCCAAAGTTCTCCTGGGCTTTGTGTCACCGGTAACATGGAACGTCCGAAAAAGTCGCAAGGAATCTTATCGTCGATGACGAATCTACGCCAAGTACCCATGTAAAAGAGTCTGAGTACGTATTTTCCAAATGGGTTATACAGCGGTCTGTGACTTTGTCCTTTTCCAGCTTTGCAACAGGAATAAACATGATGCCAAGGACGCCAGACCTCGCCCTGTGTGTTGGGTACAAAAGTGGAAGTCTCCAATTCAACAGGGAAATTAAATTTGAAAGCGTAAATTTGAAGAATAGTCACAAGTTCGTTAAAACATTGGAGTAATTCACATTCGGCGTTCGAACTAATAGACAATTCAAATTCGGAATTGTTCGGATCGTAAACAGTCAGCAGTTCCTCCGGGAAAAGTTCGAAAGGTCTTTTCCACGAATAAACATTATCTCTTATCAAAATCGGAACCGCCGGAGGATCCGAATCCTCGAATAACGCATTCGGATTCGTTTTCACTTTGTCTTCCCATATTTCATGATTCAAGTCGGCGTCATTCCATTCTGAGAAAAGAAATTGACATCCAACTTTACTGCTTACAACTCGCGACCCAAACACTCAACACACCACATCCGCGATTAAACACATCCTCCAGCTACCACCAAAGAACTGATAAATCGATAACTGTTACCTGGCCAAGGGATATCAATGAGGAATTCGTTCAGTGAGTGATTTGACCCCGAATACGGATCGTACAGAGCTTCGTTGGCTTCATTGAATGCGTTTGCTTTCAAAGCTGAGCCAGCTGTAGTCGCCATTTTATTTTTAATTCAACTACGACAAATAAAAATAATTTTAGATTAATTAGTTTATCAACAAATTTTAAATTGAATTTGATGAGGTAGTTTACATTCAGAATGTGTGGAATCACGACTGGTGTTGTGTATTGTGAAGGAATTCGATAAACTTTTGCCATTGTTTTCAAATTTTCACTGAGTTAGCGGTTAGAAAGTGAACAAAACCAAAATTGAAAGTTTGCCTCGGTCGTGATCGAACTCATACAAAAAATTATTTTCGATTTGGGAATGTTGTCCGTGAATTATTTATTTAAGAAATTAGAAACTATAGTCCACAAATTTGTGTTTAACAAAATTTTATGATAACTTGAAATTGAGGGAAGAGTGTTGGGCGAAATGAAAAATTTTTGTTTACTTCTTTGAAAGGCATAGTTCTACTTCGTCCCTTCTTGATTATATAAAACCATGCTGAGTATAAGTTTCTATCTGTGTCCCAAAGCCCGAAAATATCTGAATCAATTTGAACCGAATTTCGCACATATATATGTGGGTCAGAAAGTAATATCGCATATAGGTTGCGGTAAAAGTGATAAATGGGATGGATATACTGTATATACCAGTCCAGGCGATTACTCATAATCAACTAACAGCACACGCTCAAACTAACTTCGTATTGCACCGCTAGTCAGGGCTTAGACCACCCAATCACAAGTCTCCATCATCTGGAGTGGACTGTACTTTCGACACTTCGAACTTGGAAGTTGTGAGGGAAGAAATACTTGATTCTTTTTCATAAATATTGCACACTTCTAAGGAGCTCATTTCATAAATACTGCACACTTCTGAGGAACTAATTTCATAAATACTGCACACTTCTAATCATCTCATTTCATAAATATTGCACACTTCTAAGGAGCTCATTTCATAAATACTGCACACTGCCATACAAAATTCGTTTCATTATTGTCGCACACTTGGAACTGTTTGAAAAATGGAACCAAAAGTTCATTTTGTAAACATTGGTCTTTTGTATCAACCCTCATCCCTTTTCAGGCGACTAATTACCCACTTCAGAGTTTCTATGAAAAAATTTTGCTCTACACCCAACTGTTATAATTTTTTAAAATGGCTACAGGGCCCTTAGTGCCCCGGAGGTTTGACCCTCACATGAGCTTATCCTCCTATTTCCACCCCTAATTTCTTTAACCTTCACCAAAATCTTTTTTTAAACTCAAATCAACCTGCTGTTAGTTAACTGACACATAAAACACCAAACAGATATAAAAATTTATTCCTAACACAAACACCGTTTGCCTGTCTCTGTCTGGTACAACCCTCTTCAATAATTGCGTTCGTTTTTAATTCGACAGCTTTACATTGCTGACTAGTATCATGTCGTCACTCTCTCTTTAATGAATAATTCATTTCATAAATAAAGCACACTTTCAACCCTTTGTAAAAACTAACAAAACAATATAACGAACAAAAATACTTCTACTATATACAGTAAAAATAATATATAGCAAACTGATGACTATACAACAAGTTTATCAAACTAATTAAATTAATGCTTGAGAAAATGAAAACTTCACCCGGGACTAACTTTAAACACTAAAGACGCTGCTGTTTGGATTAATTAAAGACCACAGACTACAGATATTATTAAAATTAACAAAGTGGTAAATGAAAGTTTGGGAAAAGTTTTTATACTTTTATAAGAATGTCGATTAAAACTGAAAAGAATCAAAAACAAAAGTACGAAGAGTAAAACTAGTCAGTCAAAAAATATTTATTTCGCACCAATTAATTAATTTTAGTTATTATTATAATTAATACTTATCAAAACATTTTTAGTTATACTTAATCTCACATTCATACTGGAGTATTATATATATCTGACCAAATTTATGAGGGAGTCAGGGTGAAGAGATCGTACTTCCCTGGAGGAAGAAAGGGCTTGATTTACCGATTTTAAATCTAACTTCCCTAACATTAACAACGATAATTATCTAAGACTTTATACAGTAAATAAAAATACAAATCACTGGTGAGTGGTGTAGTGAGTGTATGTATGTATGTATATCATGAATGAAACAAATAAAAATCAATTTGGACTAGTTTACCATTATTCAAGGTGAAGTCACTTCGTGACTACCCACAGCAATCAATCATCGATTACGACGACTTCTATATCGTCGCTCTTAGGCGTCGTCGTCGTCGACGTTTCAGGTCCACGACAGATTTTCTTCGCGGTTACTTCGGGGTGAATATCGGAAAAGGTCCGTTTCCCCGACGTCGATTCCGGGAAACTTTTCCGAGCCGTGCTCAGATTGATCGCCTGAGAGGATGAACATTTGGTTATGTTCACCTCCCCGGAAATGCTTTTTATTTTCTCTTCGATGGATTTGCTCAAAGTCGAACAGCTCGCCATCTGAGGTTTGTTGGATTTTTGAGATTTCCCGAGGATGTCATCGATGTTGAAATTCGTTTTCACTTTGAATTCCTCCGGTTTCGGGATTTTCGGTTTTAAAACGGATCGCGGTTTCGCTATCTTCGGTTTGTTTTTCTTCAAATTCTGCAGATACAGACTGTTGGAATAAGGACTGTTATACCAATTCATGCTCAAGAGAGGATTGCTATACAATTCGTTCCGGAAATCGACCGGGTAATTCGGGTACTGGAAAAACTGACTAGCTTTCGCTGGATCTGGAATCAGTTGAATGTCCGATTTTAACTTTTCCAGTTTGTTTTTCAACGCCATTTGATCGGCTATCTTTTTATCCATCTGTTCCTTGTGTTTGGCAGATAAGGAAGCAGATCTTAAAAGTTCCGCATATGCTTGAACCCCTGGTAAGTTTGCTTTGGTGGGATCCGAAATTTTGGCTGATTCTGGAGTCGATTTTAAAAGTCCACTCCAATACTGTGAATCCAGAGCCGTCATATTCGGTCTGAAGATGTTCAACGGAGTTTTTTTCTTGCTCTCATACGCTTTCTTGGGTTTAGGAGTCTTCGGCACAAGTTTAGCCGCGATCTGAGGTTTCGGCGTTGATTTTTTCTTTTCCTGTTTCTTCAGTTTTAACGGTTTCGGCTTTGGAGTGAGAGACTGATTGGTACCAAGATTCTGGAAACAATCGAGGCCAAAATAAATTATTTATTAGATAGTCAATTTAATTGGTAAGACAGTGGAAATTCCTCCTCACCTTGGGAACTTTCGTTTTGACGGTTGAAAGTTCGGACTGACAGAACCGTATTGCTTGTTCCAGACAACATTTATCTCCTTTACCGAGACGTTTGAAAGCTTCCAATAAAATATCTCCGAAAACGTTTTCTTTGTGCGGGTAATGCTTTTGAACTTTTTGATAACACCGATAACAGTCCAAGACCATCGGTAAAGTCATTACGGTACTGTCTTTAACGTTCTTACGTAAAGTTTGAATGCTGAGATTAAACGCTTGAACGGAAAGTTGATTACGTTCATCCTCTCTCAAATACTTCCTGGAATATAAAATAAAAATCGACGACTTATTGACTTCAAATTTTTGGGATACTGAAACTAAATTTTACGTTATTGAAATATTACGTACTTATCTGGTTCCGGGGTTTTCCTCAGCTGAAGACAGATTTCTAGAAGCATTTTGTGATCTTTTAAATCGCGTAAAACTTCCATAAGAAGGAGAACGCTTCGACTCATGTGAGAAGCGAAACTTCCTGGTCGATCGACGTCACCGGCAGGAATCCTCCAAATTCCCTAATGATCAGTCAAATTTTTTATTTTAGAAGCTTGTGATTTAGTTTATTGACTCAAATTATTTTATAAAATTAGGAAGTTGACTCACGTTGAAGAAATTTGTGTTTTTCCTCTCGGCAAAGAGTCCAGAAATCACTCCGTTGGGGGTTTGATAACGGCCCAACAGGAGATCCCTACATTTGGATATATCCCGATGTTCTTTAGATCGAAAATAAAAATGAGCTAATCGATACACCGATTTGTAGTGCTGAGGGAATCGAAGAGCACAAGTTTCGAACGCAGACAAACATATTTTGAGCATGTTATCTGGAGGAGAACAGAGATTTTCATCATTAAAGAGGCTAAACTTCCGGGAAACTGTTACAAACTTGAAACTATATTATCTATGTAGTTTCAAGATTTTCATCTTTCTCAACTCACTTTCAGAATCCTCAGAAACGGCTTCCGATTTAACATCTTCACCACCAGAACCCGAATTCTTTTCCTTTCCGCTTTCACTCTGTTTCTCTTCATCATCGGTCGCTTTAGACGTCTCCTTGTTGGTGACATCAGACTGAGACGATTCACTTGATGAACTCGAACTGGATTTTGACGAGCCAGAAGTAGAACTCGAAGAACTAGAACTGGAATCGTCGTCGTACCTGATTTCTTCAGAGCCGCAGGACGAACTAGAAACGCTGGCTTGAGATAGTCGCCTTTTCTTCTTCGGCTTTGGCGGAGGCTAACAAATAAAAAAAAATTTCAGAAAAATGTCGCAGTTTCCTCCAAAAACAAATCGAAAATAAAGTTTTTATAAAACCTGTTGCATGTTCCTGAGGTCTTCAAGTGTGACGTAATAATTATCCGAAGGAGTTTCGGAATAGCGTCGATAATTTCCAAAATCGAGAGCCAGCGGCATGACCACCTCCTCCCGAATCGGTTCAGGATCTGGAATTTCTGGAACTTTCAGTATATCTGAGTTTATGGGAGGGTCCACTACTACTTCCTCCATCTTCACCTCATCTTTTACTTTATCTTCTTCAATAACTACGCTTTCGTTCTGTAAATCGGTTTTTCATCTTCATTAACACTTTTATCAACATTCACACGATCCCAGTCTGGATCCACTGCCATAGGTTCGTTGGGTTGCGTCTCCTCAGCCGTTTCTGTTGTGACCAATACCTCAGTCTCCTGTGTTGTTTCCGTCTTAACTGTTTTATCTTTATCATTATTATCGACTTCCAATTCTATTTTTGTGATCATGTCGCTTAAAACACTTTTTTATTACTTTCATGTTCTTTTCTTGCTGTGCTGTTTCTACTTCTTTCGCTTTTAATTTTCTAGAGAAGGTAAAAAAAAAAAAAAAGTTTCAGTCACAGCAATAACTCTAAACAAAATACCGTACAAATGTTAACAGTGTGAGCAATATTGATACTTACGCCAGATCTCCTTTCGACATTTGTTTGGCAAAAGGACCTTTCGAACATAGGTTTAAATGTTTACTAAACAGCTGTCGGGTTTTCGAGTCCAAAGGTTTCCCTTCGTTTAGCTCTAAATTCTTTATCACACAAACGTGAACTCTGTAGAATACTTCGAGGGCTTCGATGGCCAGCGTTTGGGGAGTGGTATAGCCGACTTTGCTCGGGAATTCCGCTTCGTTCTCGTACAGTAAATCGGCGGCTTTTTCATAATGTTCGAAATAACTCAAGTCGCCATTTTTTTCGCATATTTTTCCAAGCATGTAATGATGCAACCACCTTTCGTCTTGTCTTTCATTTTCCTCTTTTACTTCGTACCTTTGTACAAAAATTTGATGAGCCAAATGAAAATGAATAGACCACTATGATTGACTAATAAAAATGATTTGTTACTAACCAAATCAAGTTGGCATTGACGAAAGCTTGTTTAGCTGTATCCAACATTCTATTTTTGGTTGATTCGAGTTCTTCAAACTGTTCCAAACTCAAACTATCCGATTCCAGTTTCATTCTCTGAGAACAAAACGAATGAATGGTATAGACGAAAGACCCGTATTCGATCCACAAAGCGCATTGTTTGTTATCCAGCTGAAGGCAATGTTCGTAACATCTAAGAGCTGATAAAGCGTCCTGAAGAAAGACTAAAACACATCCAAAAGACGTTTACATCTTTTCTGATTAGTATAATTGAATGCAACTAAATAAAGTGTATCACACCTTCATCTTTTAAAGGATCGCAAGAATTCAGTTGCTGTTCGAGAACAGAAGCCCTTGATAAAGCCATACTGGCCCAGGAGTCCACTCGTTTAGGATTGGCACATAGATCCATCAACAAGTAATTAACAGCTTTGGCCTGAAAGGAAAATATTGTGTGATCACAATCGATTCCCAAATTTTGGAAAATTGTTTTCACGCCAAATACTTACAAACTCGTGGGTTTTGAAATAATAGTCTCCCAGGATGTAAAATAAATCCTGAACGGCTTCAGGCAGCTTTACATTGGTCATGGGCACATCGTGTCGTTTACCTACTATGAAATCGGTCATTTTCTCCGAGATTTGAACTGTAACAAACGAACGACTAACTACTGAGCAACAGAAATAAAACTCTGAATACTTAAACCATTTTTCGTGACTCACCAGGATCTTTCTCGTCTGGAATCAAAGCAGCGATTCTCCTAAACAAAACTTCCGTATCCGAACCGATTAAGTTCACCCGGAGAGAATCGTAAGAAGGAATCTCATCGGGTCTGAACAAATCAAATAACTGAATTCCTCTCTGCCACGTTAATGGTATACAATTCACGTTATGATCTGTTAAATATCTAGCCTGAAAGAAAACAAATTTATTTTTTAAATTTCATTCTGATTAAAATAAAAACAAAAATTTCATTTCAAATTTCCTAACCTTCGACTTCTTGTTAGGTGTGAGTATAAACAATACACAACTTGCTCTAGATGCTGTTGGACAGTTTCCCTAAAAGACGACCAATCAGGTTTACGAATATGAGGAATGACCTGATCCATTATCAAGTAGAGTAGCACACTTTCGTTACAATTACACCATTCCCTCCTGAAAATAAGTTAAAAGGTATACAAAAAATCAAAGAGCACACCAAAACCAAGCTTGAAGTACTCTTTGTTAAGTTTACCTTCCCAAATACTCATGAGCAGTGAATAAAATTAAAATCGAAGACGGAATATCATTCTCATCCTCTTCATCCGGTGTCGATTCACGTTTGTCCTGTTCTTCCAAACCGATCAATATCGTGTTCAACATGATCCAAGGTCTGGCAGGACAGGGAGGTCGATCAGAGTCCTCCAACTCTTTACAGATCGCATGGCAGAGTGTTTGCACGAAACGCGAGACTTTGTTTAATGGTAAGGCATCCGTGATGGTCGTATTTCCTAATTTAAGGCAGTCCTCGATGGCTACCAAGAATCTATCAAAGATCACCATCCATGATTCTTCTCCGTCTTCGCCTAAAAGGACGGAAGATTTCTGCAAAACTTCATAGCAACAAGTTTCTAGCCAATAAATGCATTCCTGAAAGCAGATTAAAAGTTTAATTTTTAATATATTTCAATAAAGCATGTTCTACTAACAGAAAATAGTTATAAATGACGTGATTATATAATTTATACTCACCTTATATTCGTTTAAGTGATAGAGACCATTAATTAGCATTGACAATTGTGTTTGTCTGTCGACGAGTTCACTTTCCTGTCCTTTAAAGTAATTACTAACAGTATCAGGAGTTGTTGTGAACGTTTCTTTTAAAATTTCAGTTAGTTCTTTGTATGATCCATCTTCATACAGTCTCACGACTTCGGCAAGACTTCTTTTCCTAAAATTATTAAAACAAAAATTTTTCATTTCTGTCTATCACCTCAATCAATGTATTAGGTGGACCGTAAAATAATTGCAGTTCTGTGCTTTACACCAAATATAAGTTACGGTAAAAGTGATAAATCAGGTGAATATATATAATTCCCGGCCATTATTTATAATCAACAGCTGAACCCAAAAATGTGACAAATTATTGAGGATTTATCATATTTACCGGCTAGTTCACAAATGTCCAAATGGGGAATTTAATAAAAGTTTGCTCAGATTACACGTTCGGTATTTAATAAGCTAGCCAATAAATGTGATGAATATTCAGCAATTTGTCACATTTACCAAAGTTATATATATTTTTCCAATTTATCACTTTTACCGTAACGTAAAGATTTTAATTTCCGGTCCACATAATAATAGATTCTGTAAAACAAAAATCAATCTACCTAGATTGATAAGCCAAAAACTCTTCGGTGATTTCTTTACTAATAACATTATGCTTTCGACAGTTTTTCAAATATAGAGTACTTGATTGGTATTGTGGAAAGAGTTCGTAACAAGCAAGAACATCGTTTAACGCAATGATCGCCAAATTTGTTTGACCCCTTTCCAAAAAGATCCGACATCGCAACCAGTATAGTCTAAGAATGAATTCGAAATACTTTTCATCGCTACCAAACATATCTCCCCGGTCGATCAATTCCATTATGTTCTGAAGATGGATTATATGAAAGTTTGTATCCAATCTAAAACAAGATATTTGATCAAATAATTGTCCCACACAAAAATAATGTCAGCTAATCAATCAGTATCTTACTTGACTTCATTTGAATTTTTATTCCTCATATGCTCTAGACAAAGTTCTCCATACATTAGTATACAACCCGACTCTTCAACCAATTCTCTAAAATCCGATTCTGTTGTGCACATTTTGAAATCCAAAGGATAATAATTTCTCATCAACTGGTAACATTTTATGTAAACATTAGGAAGAGCATTGGGCCATGTTTTTTTCCAATGAGTCTCTAAGGCTCTTACATAAGATTGTGTTAACTCGATTATGTTTTTCCCACTTTCAGATTCTATAAAAAATAAAAATTTTTAATAAAAAGAAATTTTCATTATTTGGTCGCTAAGGCACTATTTTCACTCACCAATAAATGCAAACACATCTAATGACTCCTTCTTCTTCCCAAAATATCCTTCACCATCCACAATTTTATCAATGTCATGCTCAACCTCACTTTGCTCGAGCTCCTCCTTTTGCCTTTTCTCTTCTGCACTCTCCTGCTTTTCAAATAATTTGTATAAGTCCATTGTGTCCATGGAATCTTCCTCCAAGACAGGTCCCTTAACTGGATTTTCTGTTTTTAATTGCTTAGTTTTATGTCTGAAAGTGTTTATTATAATCAAAACATTATAACTGAACAATGAATCAAACTTTTCTAATCGAATTATTGCAAGATAATTAAAATACTAACAACAACTTCCTGGGGAGGATTCGTCTGAGAGCTTCAGCCACATCCATTGGTTCTGGATTTCCTCTTAGAGATGATCTTACTCTTGCAGAGCGTCTTTTACCTCCCCAAAGTAATTCTTCCATTAAGGCAGATCCTTTATTCTTTTTGTTCTTTTTCTCACTCCCACTCTCTGCTTGTTCTGTACAGTTTTCTTCTTTACTACTATTAACAACTACTTCACTATTCAAAGGATCATTATCATTCTCAAGATTATTATCATTCTCAACAGGAACTTGGTTCTCTGATACTTTTTTCAAATCAATAGGAGTAAGAAGACTCTACAAATTTAAATGATAGTCAAAATTTTTGAAAAAACTTCAAAAAGAAAAAAATTAATGAAAAGCAGCCTTACCAAGTATTTTTCACTATGTGTTATATCTTGATGTAGCTGTAGAATAAGTTCACCCAGACTGGACCATGTTAAAGTTTCAATAATTTGTGTCGGAGTATAAATTTTCACATCCTCTTCTTCATGTATTTGAGTTTTACATCTTTCACTGTATTCATTACGAATTTGTAAAACTTCATTCAGCAACTTCTCTTTAAATTCATATTTTTCTTCATTCTTTTCATTCACATGTAAATCACTATAATTGTACAACAATGATACATAAATTTATGTAATTAAAATCACATTTTGATTTGCTTTTTGTTATGAAAAACACAAAATTTCTTACATCTTAGGAAAAAAGTGTTTCACATCTGACTGAAGAGAAGGCTGCTCCTTCAAAATGTAGTCTCTAAGAACTTGGCCCTTGTGTAATGAATATCTAACTCAAATGCTCTACTTATAAAATGAAGGCAATTTACATAATCGTGTAACATAAATAAACATACAATTAATTTGTCTAATGAGGGCCAATGTTTCGGACTGCATTCTAAACCCTACAATGAAATATTCCTGATTTATTTTATACATTTTAAAGAATTTAATTTTTTTTTAGTTGAGTAATTAAAAACACATCAAACAGCTGAATAAATATATAATTTATTGAATGTGGTTGATTGTCAAAGAGCTCAACTGAGAGTTCAAGCCTCCTACATCCTGTTATACCCACGATAAAAAACAAGACTGAAATCCAACTCGAATTTTACTTGATATGATTATTTAATTGAATTTCCATCCCATTCTCACCCCTGAGTATGACAGCATACAGGAGAGGATTTCAATTAACAACCATAATTTTATAGTTGGGAGTTTTAACTACTACACCACATACCTTCAGCTATTCAACTTAAATTAAAACGTTTACCATGTCATATCAGGCACATACCTTCAAGAATGCTTCAAGAGCTGCTGTAATACTAAATAATTTCATAGCTACACAACCAGTTTGGTACCATAATGTTACATCAGTTCCTTCCACTTCCAGTGCTTTGTTGTAAAATTCCAAAGCTTCATTCAATTGGTTTTTATTTTGTGATATCACAGCCAAATTTTTTAAACAGGAATATTTTAGTACGAGAGTTGGTTTTGAATAAATTGAGCAAATATTATCAGGTCTTTTGGTTTTAAGGTTTTCTTCATCAGGCTTCACCTAAAAAGAAATTTCAAAACTGTTGTTACAACTAAATTTAACACAAAGATGTTTAGCCAAAAGTGGCATGATCTATTGAGCAAATAGGGTTGGGCAGAACAGAGAAAATTAGAAGGAAATGCCTGAAATGGTCACTAGGGATAAATTCAACAGTTTCAGGATATTTGTTAGAAGAAACAAAGAGAGATAAGATTTAAAATGTAGGAATAAGAAGAAAGTTTTATAAAGTTAACAGGCAATCATTAAAAGAACAGAAGGCTGGAAGGATATAGTAAATCTGGCAGCTGAAAGACAAAAAGTTCAAAGATAGATACAGTACAATAAAATGGTGGAGTTCAGGTAGTATCCAGAGCAGTGTTTACCAACCTTTTTTGGGTCATGCCCCCTTAACATTTCTAAAATTTTTATGCCCCTATTTTTGTTCCCTTAAGAAATAAAAATGATAAGTTTTAGTAGGAAATCACTAAAATGTCATCAAAACATTGCAAGTAAAAAATCTGAAATTTAAAATAATTTAATATTGATTTAGTTTTATCAAATTCTCTCCTATAGTGTGATTTTTTCTAGAAAAGAAATTTGATAACTAGCCTCAGGAAGACGATTATTTATTAAAGAACAAGCAGTAAATAGAGAAAGTAAAGTTCTTCTTCTTTTGATAGACCCACTCATCCATTAGGATGAGACTGACATAGAGACTGTAATGTTTTTCTTATTTCAAACTTTTCCTTTAAAGTAATTCAAATCCAAATTTATATGAGCACTATGTTTTGCCTTCAAATGCACCTCAAAGCAAAATAAAAGGGTTAAAATCTTATCAAGTCCATTTTGGAATTGCTCCCCAGTGGTATGTGGGCCCCACATTGGGAAACACTGATCCGGTATAAAATTAAGGTGAAATTAGAAATCCCTGTTTTTAAAAAGAATAATCACAGGAAGGTATTAAAAAGAGAGTCACCAAGCAGGTTTCATTGGGTAAGATTTTGGGAGAAAAATTATTTAAGGATAGAGGTTGTTATTTATTTTAATTAATTTGTTGCTAACTTTTTTGTAAGCTGAAATACCAAAAAGAGAAAAGTAAAATACTGAATACTGAACTGAACTAAATTTAAAAAATGAAGATAAAAGCCAATTCCCAAAAACATCACCAATTCCGAAATAATGTTCCAAACTTAAACAAACTCACTTTCACTAGAAGATTTGAAGCCAAAAGTTGCTTGTAACATTCTTCAGCTTTATCAATATTCCCATTTCTCTGCTCTTGAAGAGCTTCATTATATAATTTCATTGCATTTTCTTCTTGAATTTCTTGCGGTGGCTATAAACAAAAATACCTCATCTCAAAACAAATCAACAACAAACTCAATCACCATTCCCAAACTAATCTCATTCACACTACCTCTTTTGGATGATAATCATCCTCTTCGGAACTTCTTGAAGAATCATCATTTAGAGCAGTTAGTCTGATCATACTGCTGTTTGTTTTATATTATCACCACTAAAAAAATTTCACTGATTATGGCTGACTATCTTCCCAGATTATTTTCATTTATAGATAAATTTATGATTGTAGAAATATTTTTATGGGCTGTATTAATTGAAACAGTTTACTATTCTGTCTTGCAGTTAAAATTTTATTTTTATACTGTTTTCCAATCATTGAATTGGTGCTTTAACAAGTTTCAAGTCAGTAGTGTTTATTATTATAAAATAAATAAAATTTGAATATTAAATTGATCAATTCCTTTACAGACCGTTTGGAGAAAGGAAGTAGTGTATACCATAATTAAATCACATAAATATTGAATAATTAAATGATGAGAATAATAAAACAAATATTTAAAGTATCTCTGAAGTCCAAGAACCCAAACAACCCAGTGAAGATGAGCGCCAACCTAAAAATGTTTAGTTAGGCAAAGAAGGCAACAAGTCGAATTTCACCAGCCACTTTCAGTTTTCTTCCTAATCTTGTTGGCTCATTACAAAAATTATCAAAAGAAACATATTGTTCCACTTTAATCATGTGTTTCTTCGATTTGGGGGCTCTTTAGTTTACCCCCAAGGGTGAACTTTTTGCAACAATTCATTTCATCTATAATTTGAGCCCCTTGAAATAGTTAACGTCAAGTGCAAAGCAAGTACTAAACTAATATCTATCTTGTTTTCGTCTGAAACTTTGTGCAAGTGAAATCTTGAATTCTTTACTCATCAAGTCAAACATGGCTTTGTGGCTTACTGTTAATTTTAATTTTGCTTTTAATTCCAGCTCTTTCCTCTCCCTCCTCCTCCCCCTTCTTCCTTGTTGTAGATTAGATCTGTCTTTCCCTTTCATGTTACCTTACTTCATTAACTTTATTATTGTTTTAATTTAATTTATTTAATTAGTCATTTATTTTTAATAAAGGATTTGACAAAGTTATAAATTCTGTTTCAAATTAAGAAATAGTTGGAGAAAAATTAGCTTTGAAGTAGGATTAATTATCCTTTAAATTAATTTTTGCTTCCATATTGTGACTAATTTCTAAATGGATGTTTAGAGGAATTGTTGAAGTTGACATCATCATGGTGGGATAATTATTTCTGATTTTTTTGCAGTTGTGATTTTATCAAAACAAAATCACCCACTTAAAGATGGAGAGATTTGGTTTGGGTCCTGAAGAGAGGGAATTAAAGTTGGGTGCAAGTTTCACCAATCCCAAGGAGACTGCATTCCACACCCTCAGATGTAAGTGAAAGGATTTGATTTTCGTTCTGCTTTGTTTATGTACTATTACTATCACCATGGGAAACTATACAAAAATGACTTTAGTGTGATAATTTAAATTCAAATCAATTTCCAGATGATTTTAAACCTGCAAGTGTGGATACCAATAAAATGGCAACCATCGATGTTGGACCTAATTCACAAATCACTGTGACAGTTCCTCCAAATTTAACTTTCAAAGGAAGTGCAAAAGCTTACCAAAAGCAAGGAATTGCTATTTTGAATACATTGACTGGGGAAGTCACTTTAGAAAAGCTGTCTTCTAATATTATAGTTAAACAAATTAGGTAAGAATTTGTTAATATAGATTTCAAGCAAAATTTGAATTGAATATCAAATTTTTAGATTATAATGTTGATTAGAAATCAATAAATTAGATCAGATTTGAATTGAAAACATTTTTCTTTTACAGATCAGAAAACCAGAAAATGAGTGCTCAGAAATTGTCTATGATCGATCAGTTTATAGCAGGTCAAAAGCCCAAGAGACCAGGTTCTAGTAAACCAAGCAAAAGCCATGTGACTAATTCCAATAATAGTAATAGTAACAGTAACAGTAACAGTACCAGTAACAGTAACATGAATATAAATACTAACTCCAACATTAAGAATAACAATAAATCAAATACATTCAAGGAGAAGAAAAAGAGAAAAGTAGATTTCCCATCGAGTGGAAGTAGTATGAATAGTAATATGAATAATCTGTTGCCTTCACATGCGAACCCAATCAGAAATTCTCCAAATTCGATTAGGAGTTCACCAAACCCTATTAGAAGTTCACCTAACTCCCAAGGAAGGTAGTGTATCTCATTTCAACTTGTACATCTCAGTTAAAATGTTGTCGATGAAGTAAACGATATGAATAAATTTGCCTTTTAGATTTATGACAAATATGTCACCACTGAATGCATCTCCCCCTAAGGCTATAGTGGAAGAAAAGTCTTCTTTGGATGATTGGTTCAGCTCAAGAGATTCCGGGAAATCCAATTCACTGAAGCAGAACAGCAAGAAAGTGACCATGAAAGAAGGTGGGTATTGGTGGGGTTGTGATTAGTATTTGAAAAATAGTTAAATGAGACATTGAGTGAATTTGGAAATGTTTCAGAATTAAAACCGTCGACTCGGCTCAATGACGAAGTCGAGGAATTATCCGACAGCTCATCCTCTTGCGGGTCTTCATCATCTGGAGATTCATCCGATTCCTCGTCGGATTCTGAAGAGCAGCCAAAGAAAGAGGGTAAGATTATTTAATTATGTCAAAATTCCAACTTTGAAGTCTACGTTTATAAATTGATTTGGATCCTTTCCAAAGATTTATTCAAATTACAGAATAAATAATTTAAATGAAAGCTATTAAGCAATAAAAAATTTCCTTCGACTCGCAAATTAATTTTCAACTTTTTCTTTTTCGCTCACCATCAGTCGATTCAGAGGATTTACTTAAGAACAATCTGCTAAAAGAAGATTTACAATTGTCGGAAAGTGGCTCTGATTCGGATTAAAATCGGACACTGGGAATGAATGACGGTTTATAAAGTCGTCGGAATGATGCCAACGACCGGTACTCAAGCCAGTACTTATCGACGTGGAAATATGAGAAAATGTTTTTTGAATGTTAGTCCGGGTTTTCGTTTGAAAACAAAGATTATAATTATATCTATTACTAACTACAAAAAAGAAAGCTTCCAAGTCATTTGAATATTTTTATCTGTACGTTGTAGTGTTTTATATCGTTTTTATTAAGGATTAGTAGTTTGGTATTTTCTATACAAAACATGGATTTTAATTTTTTTAAATAAAAAGACTGCTTTTTTGTAGTTGGTGACATCAATGTATAATAAATAAATTTTTGTTTATTATTTATCTATCTGAAAGAGGTTTTAAGTGTTAAACTGATTCAAGTTCCTCTTGAGAAGATTGTTATAGTTGTAGCAGGATTTTAATCCCGGTTTTAGGGGTATAACAGGATACGGGAGGAGGATTTGAACTCGCGAGTATAATTTCTTAGTCCGGCACTTAACCACTACACCACAGACCTCCCACAAGAAAACCGTTGAGGATTATTGGAGGGAAGAATTTGTCGGTTAGTCACATTCCGTTATCATGAAATATTTCTTGGAGGTTAAGCAATTCGAAATCGGTTTGAGATTGGACAAGATTTGGTAAGGAGGTGTGTTTGAGGGTTGTGTAGGCAATTAAACTGTCAAAGGGATCCCCCAGAAAGTGGAGTTGACTCTGTTGAATATTATGACATCCGCTACAAGATGGTAGAGTGACAGCTATTTTGTTTTGAGTTTGATATGATTTTCATTTAACATTACTTTTTGTTGTAATTTTTACTGCTGAATCGGGTATACAGCTTGGGTATATACGTTTTACCATAAATTCCAACGTTTATGAATAAAATTTTGAATTTAATTGTGTGAAATATGGCTTCTACGTACTGTTGATTTTGAGTGTATCAGTGATTTGAGAGTTTTTTCATTTAACTAAAAGCACTAATTCAGTGTTAACTTGTCGCTGATTTTAAGGAGAAATGGGTTTCACTTTGGGCTTCTGATATCAAACCAAAGTAACCCAATTCTCGTCCTTTAAAAGCAGAGCAGCAGAGCTCAGAACAATTTTTAATCTTTAATGAGGGGTAATACCTCCCCTGTAGTGACTGCACTTAATCCGGTCCTGAAAAACCTTTTGACCCAATTTGACCAAAGCAAACCCATCATTCAATGTGGTTCCTATATAACTAGCGAGCAGATCTTCAATAGAACTCTAAACCTTTCGAGAATCGTTTCCACTAACCTAGACTCCCCTCGAATGTTGTGAAAACTTCTTCAATGGTATATAAATCTCCCAAGTTTTTCTTACAGTAACAACAACAACCTCAGAGTCAGTAATATTCAATTGTGACAGTGATGTTTTGATCAATCAATGCATTTCTGTACACTGATCATGTTCTGAAGATTATTAGGCCCATGGAAATAATTTTTTAGGGAACAAAATCAACTGTCATTCACCTACTTTTATAAATTTGTAAAGAAAGGGACCAATTAGTGTGATTCGGTTATTAACTTACTTTATTTTTTACCAATAAATTTAATTTGTTTCTAACTTTCGAATATGTTTCTTTTTTTTTGTCGGTCATTTTGTAACCGTTTGTAACAAATCCGGATCTGGCCCCAAGCGATTTCGTCTCGATTGTTCAAAGCAACAGGTCCTCTTTTTATAATAATTGCTGTTAAAATTTTAACGACATACATATATTCCTTTGTTTGTCTTTGTGCGATGACCCTGTCCTTCGTTATTTTTATTTGCCAAATTTTAATTACTTAGAAAAACAAAAAAAAATTTTTTCAAATTCATAAAAATGATTACAGATTTTTAGGTTGAATCGGGAATAAATAACTTCCGCCAAAACTGAGTAAATAATATACACTGATTTAATTTACGAAGAACTCATTTCATAAATACTGCACACTTGTAAGCAACACATTTCCTAAATATTGCACACTTTTGAGGAGCTCATTTCATAAATACTGCACAATTCTGAGGATTTCATTTCATAAACACTCCACACTTCTGAGGAATACATTTCATAAATATTGCACACTTTTGAGGAGCTCATTTCATAAATATTGCACACTTCTAAAGAGCTCATTTCATAAATATTGCACACTTTCAGAAGAACTTCGTTCCACGTATGCACAAATCACGCTTTTTAGTATAATTCAGTTTAAGATGACGTATTCTTATACCTATTGCAATGATCTGAATATGTCGTCTTAGATTCCATTTTGAAGTTAAATAATTAAATAAAAGTGATGACAAATTCTCTGCTAATAAGTAACAAAGAAGTGTGCAATATTTATGAAATCAAATCTACATAAAAGTGCCCTTGTACTATTAGGTGAAATGATTGGAACAAACAACAGAAAGTGGAAGTTATTTATGACACGATCTGAGGGTTCCTACGCAATAATAATAATAATCTAACATGCAGGTAAGTCATTTCATAAATAATGCACAAAGTGGTAAAGGGTTGATTTCCAAAGTAGTGCACACTTAGCTTTGAGATTATTTGTATCTGTTGATGACAATTTACGTCTGCAAAACATTTCATTTGTTCACAAAAGGATTCAATTAAGTTTTACAAGTAAAATCCACTCAAAATAAATATATATACAGTATATATAGTATAGGTGTATAAACAAAATCCGTGGGTTCGGAGGGTAAAAAGTGATTTCAAAATTAAAAATTTTCGACGTCGGTTCTAAGTTATTATTTCGTTTCAAAATTTTATTAACGGTTCAATGATTTCGCAAGTTTTACAATTGAATTTAGCAGAACAATTATCGCGAGGAGGGAGGAGAGAGACTGGTTGGTTATAGCAGTTATTCTTTGTTAAAAGCCTCCATTAAAGCTTTTTAAAACAATGGCAAATCGAGTCGTTGAGCCGTGAATTCCTTTTCGAAAAAGCCAGCCGAGCCACATTTGATACTCGAAATTTATTTATTGTCAACAACTAGTCCGAGAGAAGATGAGGTTAGACAGAGCCATTCATCATTTGTTTCCCTGACTGACTCAAACTTTCACGGCGCCCTTCCCTCTCTCTCTCTCTCTCTCTTTCTTACCTCTTAAACTTTAGGAAAAGCCTTCACGAATTAAAACATTTCCATTAAAATTTAATAATTAGAAAATGGAGTTGTTCTCTTGTTTACTATAACTTTTTAAAAAATAATCTTGGACTTTTGTGACTTGCGGAAGGAGGAGGAAGAACTTTGTTTTGAACAAAAAAAAATTTTTTTCTTCCAAAGTCGTGAAGACAAACTGTCAGTGACGTGTTCATCATCATAATATAAAAGCATATTTTACTACAGTATTTTATTTTTGCATAGGAAATATCAGATTATGTCGTAAATAACATCCGTTTTCTGTCGTTGCTCGGAACAGTTCACCAAACAGTTTCCAATATAAGTAATGGACATTTTAATGTTGATTATACTTCATAAATATTGCACAATTGTTTGGTACTTATTAACGGGCAATTCGTCATCGCTTTTATTTAATTATTTAAATTAATTTATGTAGTATGTTACATTCAAAATAGAATCTAAGAAGACGTATTTAGATTATTGCAATTAGCATAAGAATACGTCATCTTAAACTGAATTATATTAAAAAGCGTGGCTTATTTATACGTGGAAGGAATGTTCTCCTGAAAGTGTGCAATATTTATGAAATGTGTTCCTCAGAAGTGTGGAGTGTTTATGGAATGAAATCCTCAGAAGTGTGCGATATTTATGAAAGAAGTTCCTTACAAGTGTGCAGTATTTATGAAATGAGTTGCTTATAACTGCACAACTTTTATGAAATGAGCTCCTCAGAAGTGTGCATTATTTATAAAATGAGTTCTTCGCAATATAAATCAGCCTGAATCATTTACTCAGTTTTGGTGGAAGTTATTTATGACTCAAAATAAACACACAAAGACTAACAAAGAAGAACATACACATGGCTAAAATCTTAACGGAAATTGTCATAAAAATAGAACCATGAAGTAGCTAGGAACAAACTTGCTGGCTCAACTCTAAACTATGAGGATGGACGATAACCTCCCAACAGGTACGAGGGTAGTGACCTTCAAATTTCACCATTTTTCCCAAAGAGAGGGTAGCAATTTTCATGTCTCGGAAACGGATCTAGATTGGTGACTATCGGGGTCCAAGCGTGGTGACTTACTGTATGAGCCATGGATGATGATTTACTCTCTCCCGGAGCCTCTCTATAAGGTCACAAATGTCCATCCAGAGGTTCCATCCCTGAGTTAGTAGTTTTAGTAAGAAAAGTAGTTTAGTGGGTTAGTAAGAAAAGTCAAAAACTTGACCGGAAACAGATAACACGTGATCCACTAAACGGATAATACGAAGAATATTAAAAGAGTGCGATTAGAAAATGGTGTAAAAACTGTTTTTAAGCTCCCGGGTTTGGATAAAATAAATAAATAAATAAGCAGAAGGTAGATAAGAAAGGAAGCACAAAAGAAAGAGATAATTGAACAAAAATACGCCTGCGAAAACCGGAAATTAATAAAAATTAAAGAGGTTATTGATCGATTGGCTAGTCCACTTTTTCTCTCTCCGTCTCTTCCACCTTTTTCTTCTTTCATTCCAAATCAATCATCAAACTTTGTAACAAATATTAAAAAAATGGTCAAATTATTTAACGATCGTAATTAAATTAATTAATTAATTAAATTGGTTATTAGATTTATGAAAAAGTTATTTTTTACTCTTCTTAATAGGAGAAAGTTGAGGAACTAATAAAAACGAAAAGGATAGCATCTTCCAGGAGCGAAAACTTCGGCGAAAGGCAGGCGGATATTTGTTTTAAAGTCTCATAAATCCAAGGCTGAAGGATGTTAAAGAGGAAAATGGAGGAAACCTTGGGAAGAACCCATTCGCGTAATCAAAGTTTTCCTAAATAGAAAATAGAAAATTTTCTCACTTCGGAGGTGCCGGGGCTAGAAAAACGGTTTCGGGGCGGGTTGATTTTCCATCTTTTGTACTTTCTCCCCCGCAACTTTCACCCTTTTCCAGGTGATCCTTCTTAATTTTCCCTTCAATTCGAAATCGATTTTCCCACCTCTTTAATTTCGTATTAAGGATGAATTTTAAATTAGAACGGAAATAGGATTTTTCGTCGGGGCTAGTACAGCAGGGAGGCGAAGTTATTTCACATCGCGTGTGCCAAATTACGATCTTTCCTACCCTCCTCCTCCACCCCCTTCAGACACGTGTTAAGAACCGGGTTATACTCAAAGGAGGAATGTTAGTTTGAGGTTGAAACATGCAAATAGCTCGCTACTCCCATCACGGACTTGGACTAAGTCGACTCGAAACCTTAAGACAGTGATCGGGGGGGTGGTGGAAAATCAAAAAAGTGCTGGGAAATTTCTTTCCCTTCGCCTGGATATGAATTTCCTCGGGAGAAATTTAAATTTCATCTCGACGAGGATTTACTTCATAATCGACTTAAAGATTTCCCTCATTAAAACCGATCAGGGAAAACGGATTGAAAAACCCAGGAATTTTCCTAACCTCCAGTCCTTTGTTTCCGGATTTCCCAACGCACTCATTCCGATTTATCCGGGAGTCGGAAATTCTTTCAAAAAATTTTCAATTTAGATTCTCAGAGACAGACAAAATAAATAAAAATAAATAAAAAAGGCGGTAGGGCGGGGGAAAAGATGGAAAAGTGTTTTTGGTCTTAGGAATTTGAAGCAAAAAGGAAGAAGAGAAGAAAGAGAATAGGAGGAGTAAGAAGACGAAGATAGAGAAAAAACGGTAAATGTGCTCTTCGTTTGAATTACAGACCTGGATCCGCTGGAATTCTGCGCGTTGGCTGGAATAAAGAGACTCCAGTTCCGTCCCGGCTGCTTCGAGCGTGACGATCAGTCATCGAGCCTCCCGAAAACACGCTGGAAATTTCCCGTTAAACCCGGAAACTTAGACACGACGCGGCTTCGCATTTATCACTTTACTTCTGGATAAAAAAAAAAATTTTTACTTTTTATTTATTTATTTATTTTCATCAATTTTTTCGTTTCAATTTCTTCCATGTTTGACTCATGGCCTGGAATTATTTGTAAACTTTTTCGGTTCTTTCTTTGTTTGCTGATTTTTTGTTTGTTTGTTTTGAATTTGTCGTGATTTATTCAAATACCAACACAGGATGATATCCTCCACGACGAGGGGCCATATTTTACAAATTTCGAGGTAAGAACACGATTGTTTGTCAAATTTTTTGTGTGTTCGTCCTTGCTCACTCCCAAACCCAACAACTCGCTAAAAGTTTGGCTGATTCCTACAAAACCGCTTCCTTTAACCCTCCTGAAATTATCTATAATAACCTAAACCAAATAAATAAATAAATCAAACCCATTTCCGGTTTGGAGAAGTGACGGTTTGCTTTTTGAAAAAAAAATTCCGGGAATTTTCCTCCGAAATTTTCCCACAAGAGTAACCCCCATGAGGGAAACGCAGCAGCAAAAACATTTCACTCTTCACGGAATTGTCTCAAATACATAAATAAGTGAATGATGGAAGTTGTTTCCGGTGTAGCTCGATCACAGCTGACTTAAACTTGTTCTCATCCGAAATGGGTTTGATGGTCGTGTTAGCTAACTTTCAAACCGCAGTGTCACTAGAAAGTTTTTATTCACTCGGAAGTAGCTCTTTCTTTAGCCTTCCATGCTGTCCAATTTTTTTAGTACAAAAGAACAAAAAACTAGAACCATTTCCGGTTGAACTTTTTGATTTTTGAAATCCAAATTTGTGTTTTGCTGATTTCAAAACCGAATTGTCACTTGAAATTGTTAGCTTCTGAACAAATAGCTCTTTTAATACTTTTCACGTCTGCTGAAATTTTGTTAGATACATGAATAAGTGAACCATATCCGGTTTAAGTTGCAATAGGAGCTTAAAACCAAGTCTTCTCTGTCCAATATGGGAGCGGTCGTTGCTTTGTTTATGTCTAAACCGAAACGTCGCCATAAATTTTTTAATTCGTGTGTAAAATGGAAGGTTTTTGCTTAACACCCATTTCCGTCTGTAAGTTGTTTCCGGTTTGGCTCAGTCACAGGCTGCTTAAAAATGAACCTTAGTTGCTCGAAATTGGGTTGGTCGTTGTTTTGCTGACTTTCAAACCTAATCACTGAAGATATTCCTTTTCCATCAAAGTTGTTCGCTCTTCAACATTCCTGAAATATAATTCAAACTACTTCCGGTTTAGGTTACAAAACAAGACTGTACTTTGCATCTGGTTTGGCAAAAGTAAAATTTATTCCAGTGACATATGCTTTAGGTTTCAGTGACAATTCTTCATCACCGGAAGTCTAATACGAACTAGCAACAGCAGTAACGTTACGAAATCATTTTAATTATTTGGAAGCCTTATAGTTTTAACCTAAAAGTTTAAAAATACAATTTTGAATTAACCGGAAGTCGAAAGCCTCAAGACAAGTCGGAAGCCAAAAAAATTTGCGCCAATCGACTGTCTGTTCTGTAATTTTAGGGGTTTACAGACTTTAAAGAAGTCTAATCCAACCGGAAACAAAATAAAATTATGAGAGTAAACTGACAAAGGACAATAACAACAGCAAAAAGACTAGGGATGTAAAAACGGTGAAATTTCCGTTAATTCTCTGCTATTGAATCTATTTATCCTTTTGAATTAAGCTCTGTTAGGCGTTTAAGAATGTGAATGATTGACTCAATTATTTTGATAAGCCAATAAATTCGTGATATGTAAACGAAGTCGGTTGTCCTTCGGTTTCAGCAGAGGCTCATTTTAATTTTTTTGTTTTGTGTCGTCGTCATGAGGGAGTGGCGCTTTAGTTGTACCTCCAAAATTAAATTTAGTAAGCTGCTGAATTCTATCAAAACTACTTCGCGTGTTTAATTTTAATCGGCCGTACAACCTTATTAAATTCAAGCAAATTTCTATTTTAAATACGTTTGGGTACGCGCGCGCCTTCTGTTAGCTTCATCTTTAGTTCCCGTTAATATTGACTATTAATATTATTTATGATATTGTTATGGGAACCTGCCGTTATATTTTTTCTGCTTTTGTTTTCTTGTTCTTTATTAAATAAATTCGTTCTAAAAGCGTGCAATATTTATGAAATCTAAGGCGGAATATTAACGAGGATTAGTTTGGTCAACAGCACAACACAGATAAAATTTCTTTTGAATAGGATACGTTGCAAGCATTTGTAGGTAACGATGAGTGACGTCACTTATATTAGTATGAAAACCCTTTTGGGTTTGATTTATACAAAACAAAAGAAACAGTTTAGCTAATTGGGTAGGAATGTCAAGCATAAATCGAAGCACGTTTTACCATTGAAAGGAGAGAGAGGTGGGAAAGATATGGGCAGGAGAGAGGAGAAGAGTCAGAATGGCAATTCTGTAATATTTAACAGTCAGAAATAGTTTGTTGTAGTAATTAATTAGTGGAATAACGACTCGGATTTGAGTTTTCATTTATTAGATTTTATTGGGACAAATTGTGAAAGCGGACTTTCCACGGATTTATTGACGCGAATCATTATTACAGATTATTCCAAACGTTTTGCATCAAATCACTTTTAATCCGCGATTAAGTTGGAAATAGCGGAAAGAGATTCAACATGAATTAGCTGAATTCGATTCGGAAACCGTTTACCTGGCCTCCTTCATTTTCCTTTCCAACCCACCATAGCACCGACTTTCCAGTATCTTGGATCACGATCATAGTTTCATTTTTGACAATGCAAGTTCGTCCTATTCAATCTGAAAACAAATTTAGCAATAATATTAATACTATAAAAATAGTAATACTAAAAAAAGGTCTTACGATACCATAGAACATGGTTTAACCTTAACTCAGAGAACGATTTCCTTAATGAGCCCTCTTGAAAGATGGAATAGTTTGAATAGACTCAGGCACACTCCGAAACTAACACAACAGCGGTTCCTGAATGAGGACTAAAGAAAAGCTATGTCGAAGGTCGTTCAATATTATACGTTATTTACGAAAAGTTTTTAATACTTATGAAATGCGTTGTTTACAAAAATGTGTGTTATTTACGAAATGAACTTCAACTGTAGGTACTTATAAATAGAAGAGAAATGTTTTTAATATTCAAAATGACCTGAAAAACGAGACCTGACTGTTATGTTTACCATACTCGCGCTCTAAAATAAACAAAAGCGTTGTATTGCAAGAAATAAAACATAAAACCTCAAAAATTCCTGGAAAAACCGAAAGTGGTAAATGGAAGAGAGAGAAAGAGAGAGGCAGAACGAAACAAGGGAATGAAGAGATCCAGAGCCAGGAAGAAAAGGAAAGAATGAAAAATTCCAAATGGCGGGTGGAACAACTTGGTTTTTAAGTTTCCAATATTATACAAGAGAAGTTTTATGATATAAACAAAACTAACTTTTTAATAGATAAACAAATTTAATAATACTGTTGCGAATCGATGGCGTTACGATGATAAAGTTTGACAACAAAGGGAAGAAGAGCAGTAAAACCTTCAATGTTGAGTTTGGTCTCTATTTAAGGAATTTATTTATGAAGTGAATCAGTAGGCTAATCAGTATTTATGAAATGATGCTCTACCACTTCCATACCCAATAAAACCAAAGAAGATTGACTCCAATCCTGTGAGCTGTAACATTTATAAAAATAATTCTCCAGAAAGTGTGCATTACTTTTGAACTGAATCCTCCACAGGAATGTGTGTTACTAATAAAACAAATAATCCATAAGAGAGTGCAATATTTATGAAATAAGTACTCCCATTCAAAAACAAATACAGATTGTAATGGATGATCCATTTCATAATTACCGCACACCAGTTTTGTCTAAGCTAATTCAAGACTCAACTCCAAATTCTAAAGCTACCTCCAGGTTTCAGCGTGAACGAAATGTCTGGAATAGATAAGAGTAAGTTAAATTCTCTTATTCCTCCAAAAATTTGACTTGAACTGGGTAATAGATAAAAGAACAACATAACTAACATTAATAATGACAATCTCGAAAGTCTCAAAACTCACCTTAGAAACTTTAACACTTTACTCTAGACTACTCGTGAAGATGAAACCAAGTAAAAGTTTTGAAGGAGAGAAGAATAAGAAAAGGGAAAGATCGAAAACAATGGAATGAAATAAAATAAAACTAATCCCAGAATTTATTGAATGTTGGCCTAGAAAAAAAGTTTAAAAAGACTCAAAGCTTACTCCATCATCTTAAGCGTGGTTTCATGCAAATAAAATCTTATTTTATGAGTCATTGCATTGAAAACTCTCGGGAAAGCGAGGCTAACGAAAACGATACGAGATTTTTATTGTCTTTATATCCCCCTAACTTATTTATTTTTATTAAAGGTTCGATTAATGAATACAAACTAGATGGAGACGGTTTTCGTTTTTCCGTTTTCAAAACGTCATCGAAATTAACGCAAGCGTCACTTAAATTTTTAAGTGCATCGATGAAAGGATTCCAACCATTCTGAAAATCCAATTAATCTGACGGTTATATGACGTTTTGTAAAATTTTTAAAAATATTTTTCTTGTTTTTAATTTTAGAAATAAAATTGGAAAAGGTTTTGGGTGTAAAAATGAACAGCAGTACTTAAAACAATTGAGATAATCGAAAAAAATCATTAAAAAACCGTTAATACTTGACGCCATATTGGATCCGTGTTTTGTTTCGCTTTTTCGCCGTCAGGATCAAAAAGTGCGGAGCGCTTCAGTCGTTGCGCCAATATGGCGTCGTCCGCGAAAAAAGGTGTTCTGGAAAAGTACGTTATTTTTTCGTATTTGATTAAAAACATTTTTTAAAATTTAATCTGTGAAATATAAGAAGCCTTGGTGAGTGTTTAAATTTTTAGGTTCTTTTATGTTAGTTTGATGTAATTTAAATTTTTGTAACCGGTATCTACAGTAAATAGACATTTAAGTTTTTGTTTACGGTTTACATTCTTAGTTCAAATCTTCACTCGTTGAAAATATTCTTGACCTCTTGCCGTTTTAACCCAAATCCTAACCTATAATTTGCATAACAAAATTTTTCGGTTATAGTAGTAATTTCATAAAAGCTCAACACTTTTTTTACGCGGTTTATAATCAATCCAAAAACTGTAAGTGTTTGTGTTCAAGGTTAGTTTGATTTTTAGACTGACTATATCAAACAATTCACGAATGCCTTTTATTATAAACAAACCAATGAATACGAAGAAGTCATTTCATAAATATTGCACACTGATGACAAAACTCAGTTCACCCTAGAACGTAATAATTTATTTCATAATAAGGCAAATTGATTTTGTAAACATTTACTGCGTGATGCAGTTAGGTTATGCTGTACTGGATAGATTTATGTGATTTAGAAAACTTATACGGGGAAAAATGTTTAGAAAATTTTAAATAAGACTTTAAGAAGAATTTTGAACGCTTTTTCGGTTAAATTTGGTTCCTGTTCTTGGAAGTACATCACACAGCTATGCATTATAAGTAGAAAACGTATCTTCATGTTTTGAGTATGTGGTGTAGATATTATAACGCATAAATCGAGATCAGTAGTTTCCGATTAATTTGAATTTTATAAATTTGAAACCGTTTTCAAGTGGCCGCCAAAAGTTCTCAGCTAAAATCCAGTTAACGTCACTAAAAATAAATAAATAAATAAGCACAGGGTATAATTATAAGAGCTCGATGGTAAGGAAGGGAAAACACATTTCAACGTAGCAATCACTAGCTACAAACAAAGACAACAGGCTGTCTGTCAAACAGGTCAATAAATCGCTCTTCTCAATTACAAGATGAAATCGGGCCTAGTGATGGATGAATCTAACATCGACAATCAAAACCTTGCTAATTAAATCTCGTAAATTCCGTCAATAGGGAATCAGAAGAAGACGGAGAAGAAGGAGGAGGAGGAGGAGGATAAGGGAAAAAAAGTCAATGTGTAATTAATTTAGTTTTGATAGAAAAGAGATAATGGAAGAAAAAGATGAGAGAAGAGGTTGAAAGATGGCTCCTTTGTTACTTCATCCGTGATGACAACTCATAAAAAGTTCCGCCATCAATAAAATGATGATTTAATTCAACTTTTCTTCCTGTTCACCTTTGGAACATCAAAAGAGGTCCTTTTTTTCAAGAACTTCCATTGTTTGGAATTCATGTTTACAGTATAAAACGCATAACGTGAACAAAAATTGTTTTTCCCTTTTTACTCTCTCGAATTATTTACCTTTTAAATTTTTAATGATCAAAAACTTTTTTTTTGTCTGAAATTATAATTTGAAACGAAAAATACAGAAACAAAAAATTAGGTTTGAGAGAGAAATGAAGGTCGAGTGTGTTTGGTGTCAGTAATTTCGTTTGAAATTTTTCAAACACAAAAAACAATAAAAACTGCCACGAAAACGGCGTTCATGATTTATCACCGCCTGCTTAAAATGTTTTTGCACTATCCGAATCAACCGTTCGATCTCGATAATTTAAAATTTTTTAGATTTTTTTATAAAACTATTCGTTCGTTCGTTTTCTTGGCTCGCCAACAAAGTTCTGTATCTGTATATATGTGTGTGTATACCGGAACGTGGCTCTAGAACGCATGACCTGTTTTGACCAAACTTTGCGACGTATATTAATTACAATTAGAGGACGGCCACTGTCTGGAGTGGTCGCCATTACTAATTATGTCCTTAATATCCTTGCGATCTACCCTAGCACTGAATGATATCCCGTTGTTGTTCTCGGATATATTATTTAATAAATTAAAAGGTAATTTAGGTTAAAAGTTAAGACTGTTGGTCGTTTTATGTGAACCATTCCCGAAATAAACAAAAAAAAATATAAAACATTGACGAGGGCAATAGACCTTCCAAAAGGTACAAAGGGGATGAAAATAAGAAACCATAAAACAGGGCAGGAAGTCGAAGGCATAAAAACCGGAAACACATAAACAAACAAATAAATACACAAATCCGTGACTGAAGTAACAAAATGGAGCGTAAAAAGAGAAAGTTGTCTTAAACTTCAATTTCAGGTCAGTCAGTGTTCATTTGTTATGGCCTCCTCCTTTTTTTTCCTGTTGTTTTGGGTTTTTAGATAAATCCGGAAATAGAGAAGCAAAAAAAGTCCTCAGAAATCTCGTTTTCCGCATTTCCATAACAAAATTTAAGGACGGGATGAAATTTACACGGCGAAAGGGAGTCATCATCACGTCTAATAGAAGACAGCATTCGGGGGGTTTGCAAATTTTAATATCAGATTTGTAAATATTGAATTTCAAAATGGCGGACAAAACCATTCCAACTGGTTCTGAACCTAGCAGAGAACAACCCAATTTTCGTTTTGTGGTTTCTGTTTCTGTATCTGAAACAGAACAGATAATTCTGTTAAGAAGACTTAGAAAATTCTTGGAAGTGGGCTAACAAAAGGTTTTTGTTTCAACTTTTTAAGAAGAAAAAGTAAAAAAAAAATTTTTAACAAATTCGATAGGAAGAAGGGATTTGAAGCTTTGATGGTGAGGCCCTTTTTTTGTTCACTTTCTTTTAGTCAAGAATCGTAGGGCTTATCGTAGTTGGATAAACGGAAATTCTTCTTTTCACCCCTTGCCCCCCCTCTCTCCTTTTTGAAAACCTTTTTTGATTATCAAGAAAACTTTAAATAAAATTCGTGATGGTATGACGACAGAAGACACCTTCCTTCCTCACATACAGTGTAAATTATAACCAGATTTGAATTACCCGCCATTTTCTGCAGTGAATTGTTGGCAACCCTAAAGAAGGAACAATTTGACGTTTGACCATGCCGTGGAAGCAGAATAATAATAATAACGCTGGTGTATTACTTTTGAAAGTCATTCCTAATGAAATTGTGCATTATTTTTGAAATAAGTTTTACATGAATGTGTGCCTTGTTGATGATACAGATTCTAAGCATTTGTTGTGCATTATTTTTGAAAAATCTGGCGGGGAAATAACCCAAATAATAATATTATTTATTTAATATGCCTTAAAATTAACCCACTATATGAATTTGTGCATTATTTTTGAAATAACCTTCATATAAATGTTTGTTGTGTTTATAACATCGGTTTGCAGTACTTTTTGTGCACTATTTATGAAAAATATGACGGAAAATAACCCAAATAATAAGATTACTAATATAAGATGTCTCAAAATTAACGCAACATATGAATTTGTGCATTATTTATGAAATAAGCTCAATGTAAATGTGCATAGTTTGTAACAAAAGGTTTTAGTGTTCTTTGTGCATTATTTATGAAAAATTTGACAGGGAAATAACAAAAAATAAGTTCTAAGTAGGGTATGCCAAAAGTAACACAAAATTTTTGTTTGCCGTCATTTTTTGCAGTGAATTTTTATCAACCCTGAAAAGAAATAGTTTGACAGCTGATAGTTTAGGGGTGGTAAAAATGAACGTAAGGTTTGATTTAAGTAGAAAGCAAAGTTTTTAGTCTTTAGATTAGGTTACTCTTTCAGTGAATCGTAAGGTATATGGATTGGGGTAGCATACCCACCCTTTTCTCCAAATTTGCCGCCACCATACTTTCATTATATTGAAAAATTATTGTTTAGTATAACACTACACTTTTATTAACCCAAAAGTCCAAAGTCCTTTTTCTGGTTGCCAACATTTCTTCGTACAAATGGCGACAAATTCATATCTTGAGTTAATTTTGGGACACCCTATACTGTTCCTTCTCTCCTTCCTTCTCTAACCAAGTTAGTTAGAAACAAGATGGTGACGGGTTTTGAATCTTACGTTCGAATTAGGTTTCTGTCTTGTTAAACTGTATATTGTACGATAAAATAATTGTGTTTGAAACAGGTTGGCAACAATGCTCTCTTTCTTCTTACGTCTTCATCCTCTCTTTCTCTTATTTCTTGTCTAATTACTATTCTCTTTATTTTCCATCTCATTCTCTCTACTGTCCACCTCAATCTCTCGACTGATTCCAAAATCTTTATCAACATCTATGGCCATGTCATTAGAGAAGCTAACTACAAGTTGTTCAAAAAGGATTTTCTTTAATGTCGTATTATTCCACAAAACAACATCTATCCTAACCATCAGCATTATTATATCACACTCACCATCTATCTTCTCCAGATCCTTTCTGAAGGATCCAGACAAAACTTTAGTCACATACCAAATGTTATTCCAACATCTGTAAGAAACCTAAAGAAGATTACGTCTATCTCAATAGTAGATAATGTCACTTCCCAAAGTCGGTTCCCATTTTCTTTTTATCTAACCAACTAAGTGTAATAAATTAATTTCCTCCGCTAGTTTCAATTCAAAGATAAAAACAAAGGGAAGAAATAAAGTGAGGGGTTTAACTTTAACTTCTTCCTCCTCTCTCCATCTTCCTTCCGGGAAATAAAAGGAAGATTCTCTCTTATTTTTACAATGCCTGGAAATTTTTCCTTCCGGGATAAAATCTTTCAGCTTAATTTACGATATATTAACAAACTTGAAAACAAAAAGGAAGGAAAGGAGAGCAAAGAGAGAGATGAAGGAGGAGGTAGAGAATAAAAAGACTGAGAAAAGGAAGGAAAAGATTGATGTGAAGATAGACATACAGACAAAATTATCAAGCCCACTATAATTCAACATAACGATATCATTTATTTAAAGCTTTTTAAAGAGGAAAGATACTAAAATTAAATTTATAACGGAAATTAAAAAGAAAAATTTAATTTAAAAAGTTGGACCAAAGTCTCGCTCCCTTTTTCCTACCCCCCGACAGCATCCCTCTACTTCTTGTGTGTGAAGACCGTTTTCAAGCACACCGAGTGCCAAATAATAAATTAGGTCCGTGAGATAAATGCTCACTTTTAAACAGAATGAAAATTTCTTTTTTTATTTTTATTTGTTTCTATACAGACACTGGAGAACTTTCTATTTTGATTTTATTGTGCTGAGGATTTGAATTTATGCGCTTCGAATCAGTTTTTGAACTTTAATCTTAATTTTTTTTTTTATCCTGAATAAATGTAACGGATTAAAAAGTTTTAAAACACCGTCCTGAAAAATTTATTTTATCTCTTGAATAATAATAATGATGGTGACGAGGAGAGAAAGAAAAAAACGGAGAGAGAGAGAGAAAGTTGAGAGGGAATAAATTCTGGGAAATGTCATCTTTCTTTAGGTATTGGAAAAATCGTTGGAAAATTTTTGTACGAGAAAAACAGATAGAGAGAGAGAGAGAAATTGTTTTCTTTAAATTTAAAAACAATAAAAACATTTTCTTAAAGTTTTTCTTTTTTAATTAACTTATTTTTTTATAAAAAGGCAAAATTTTTTTCTTCGCACAAGAAACAAGAAAGTTTTTGGCGGTCATTGCACTCTCCACTTATTACTTGGTGTTATATGGTTCTTCGATCGGGATCCTGGTTTCGGACATGTTTAAATAGGTTCTGTAGTATGATGAAAATGGTTTTGATTCCAGAACTGGATATGATGAGATAGTTTCATAGTTATTTTAATGAAGGAAAGATTTTTTTTATGCGGTGGAGCAATAAAATTTTTTAAATTTTATAACCCAGAGGAGGAGTAGTGGTTAAAGCTCCTGACTTGGACGCAAATGGTCGTGAGTTCGAATCCTCCTCCCGCATCCTGTTATACCAAAAAAAAGGTGACTAAAACCACCCACCACCAAAGTTTTATGGCACAGTACAGCGATATGAAACAATAACCAAACCAATAACTTTGTATAATCTAATAAAGTTATGAGTCTTAAGTATAAGTATTGTTTAGACGAGTTTGTTCTAAATGATGACGCATCTTTTTTCTTTAGTCGTGTTTTGTTGTTCAAGTAGTGTTGTTGAAAACCGCATATCATCTAACTCGCTTATAGTATTGTTAACAACCTCGTGTCGTCTTGTCCAAAACCGCTAATAGTCGTGTTTGGTTATACCAACGTATTGTTGTTGAAATCATTTATACTGTATTTGTTGCCGCACTTGCGGGTCCTGGTTCTCGAGCTCAGCAGCGAGAGGGAGCTTGGCAGCTGAAAGGGAGAAAGGATTCCATGAACAGCTTATCCTTATCAGGACTACGTTAGTTGAGATGACCGTTATGATGACGCGATAGCGTGCTCATTTGCGTGATTCGACAGGTACGAATTTTGTAGAGAAAAGTCGATCACGTGCTATCACTGAGGTTTTGACGCTGAGAAATTGTGAAAATACTGCGAGAGACTATGAGACTATAAATTACTACTTGAGGCGACGGGAGATTCTCAATGACTGCTAGACAGCCGCGAACCTGTAAGCATTCATCTCGCACTGCGAACGTTTTGCGTGTTCTCTCGACTTCGTCTACTTCCGGCTCCTAATTGGTGAAAACATATACAATTCATTATAATTTTATATTTCTTTGGGAACATTTCATCCCTTCAATCTCAAACAAGGCCTATGAATGTTAATATAAATCTGTGTCAAGGAAACAGTGTTTGTGTGATATCCCAACAAACAATATGATTTGTGTTATATATTTCACTCTTTTTGTTTTTCAACCTTTGGCGTATATATAATTGTCGCGTCCTAAGCCGCTAAACGAAAATATTTCGAATAAAATAAACAAAAACAAAATGCGGCGCAGGCTGCGGCAGGTCAAAAGGAAAAGCCTAGAATAGCCTCGAATCATCGAGAACTCTTTCCCATATTAAGCTTATGGGAAGAGAAGCTTCGGTACAATTCGAGAGAGTTCGAGCACGTGTTTCTGGAAACTTCGAGACTATTCTTAGCTTAGGTGAAGAGGTATAAAACAGGTCACACATCGCCGGTCAGTTCAGTAGTAGTTCAGTTATTCAGTTTTGCAGTTATACAGTGTCGGAATGAAACGCTTTCATGTAAACAATCAGTATTTATCAATAAACATATTTTTAGCGAAGATAGAGTTTTTAATCAACAACATCATCCCACAATAATATTTATATAAAATATATATATAACCCTCCCCCAAGGGAGCTTTCTTTATGAAATGGATTCATGGTGACAGTGCTATTATACTGCTGGTTTTGATCGCGTTTTTCAACCTTTTTGGGTATAACAGGATGCGGTGGGAAAATTCGAACTTACGACAATAACATCCAAGTCAGGAACTTAAAACACTACACTAGGCCTTCCACTAAAGTGTGCAGTAATTTATGAAGTACAATAAAATGAATGGGATACTCTCTTGAACATACAAAACCGCATAAAACGAAACAGTGTGTCAAAGAGTGTGTTTATCAAACTCCACACATTTGTGAAGGATTCTTTTAAAAATATTGCACAGTTTTCAAGTAGCATTAATTTCGTAAATGTTATACACTTTCTAAATTATAATCAATAAATTCATTTCATAAATAGTGCACGCTTCAAAGGTCTATTTTTGAGGTTCTATCGATTTCATTAACAAAGAGACGTCTTTAAGGTTTGTTTTCCAAACTAACACAAAAACATGTCGTTAAAATAATCCCGAAATTTCTTTTCGGGGGGGTTAATGCCCGTTATGACTTTTTCTTATTTGGTTTCACTTCTGATTATGACTAATAATTTGAGTCTCGATTTGGGTTTGACCCAAACAAACAAAAACAAAAAATAAATTGCAGGAAAGAAGTTTGTTTATAAAGCGGAAAACTTTTGGAAAACGCCATAAAGACTTGGCTTTCCTCCTTTTCTATAATCTTATCTAATTACTCCTTGGGGGGATTTTCCGTATCAGCAACTTTTTAACTTTAAACTTGGAGCTTTCTTCCAAATACTTTTCACATAATTTTGTGAGTTAAATAGCCCCCCAAGGGCAAACGGTTACTTATAATAATTATGAAGACACGGATGTTAGGAGAACATTCCATTCATTCCTGTTCCTATCGCCGATCCCCTCCCACCTTTTTTTATAACAAGGTCTCGTTTTGTGCGATAAATGGGCCTTAAACACCTAAACTAAAAGTTTTAGTATTGTATAACAACTCGAGTGTCAAAACACAATTTTATACTCAAACTACGAGCTATGTTGTAAGAAAATCCTGAGGATCAAAAACAAAAGAATCAACGACAGGAATCAACTTTGAACCATCAAACGAATCACTTTAAACGCATAAAACGAGACCCTACATCATCATCCTAAACTACAAACAACCTAAACTGACTTTTTAATTAAAACAGCAAAAGGAAGTTATAGCAGACTCTTAAGAAAGCCCCAAATCAGCCTAAATCAAATATTTTTATACAAGTTACTGGGATTTATGTCAGAGTTAGGTGACGGTATAAGAAATACAGCAAACTTTAAGTTGAAAAAAATTTTTGTTGAGTGCGAAACAGGTGAAAACTTCACATCACTCAGAATCACTTCAAAAGTGACGAAATCATGTGAATTTAGCGGTGGTCACTTCCTCAAACAAATTCAAATGCGCGCGCACCTCTCTTAGTCTCATCTTTAGTTCCTTTTAACATTAAACACTATTTGTCACATTTACCGCAGTTCACCACAAAATTCTGAAATGGTACGACGTGATTTTACTGTGGAGTCAAATTTTAATTAATTTTATAATTATAATGTGTATGTTTATGAGAAGTATAAGAACATTCATTACTTCTGGTGAGTACTAAATTTTTGTGAAACGATTTTACAATCCAGTCGCGAGTTTTCTTTCAACGAGTATAAATTTTTTATAAATTTTACTAAACCTACATGACCTTGGTTGGTATCACCTGATTTTATACTTATTCCGGACGGAAGTTGTAGACGGAATAAAATCTCTAAATTTCAGTGGAGAGTTATCTTCTTTTTACGCGATTCTTGATTATTTAATTCGTTTTGTACGATTTCTGTGTTACACGAGGACGAGACTTGAGTGAACTTATCTATTAATTATGCTGTTGGTTATTAATTAATAAGTTATTATAGTTTTATTAAGCTCTTCTGAATGTTTTTTGTGGGTTATTAAAATAAAGTGTGAACAATATTTTGCTGACTAGCAGGCTGAAGACTCTTAGTCTATATCAGAGGTTCCCAAAATTGTTTGTGTCGTAGACCCTTTGCCATGTTTTTCCGTTTTGGGTAGACCCCCTACTAATTTTTGTAAATTTCTCACTGTAGTGAAATAAATTTTTTACTTGATAGGTACTTTTATAAATAATGTCTACGTCTTTATATTATAAGATAGTATAATGTAAGTAATTAGGTACTATCAGTGTATGTTGAGATCCACTATCGTCGACACCCATTTTCATTTCATGAACGTCTACATTTTTTGTCGCTGACGTAGACCCCTTACAGGTTGTCATAGACCCCTTGGGGTCGATATAGACCACTTTGAAAGTCACTGGTGTAGAATAGACGCCGCCATATTTCTTTTTGACCGAACCGATAGGAAGGAGAACAAGGAAAATTGTTGTAAAGGAAAGATAACTTTTCCAGAGTGAGCTATGTAACTGCCATTCTTAACCAGTTCCTCCACATCTTATAAATTTTTCCCTCTTTCTCTCTCTCTCTTCTTTTTAATGTCAACCAAAAAGTTAGTTTCTTCATTTTACTCAACTTCAAACGTCTTCTTTTCAAAAGGAAAGAAAAATACCTTTCAAAAGTTTTGGGAAATAAAAACGTCAGGTTAACGAATTTGCAGAGTCAGAGAAGACAGATCGGAGTGACGGAAACGCCGAAAATCCTTTCTCTCTTCTCTTCCCCCTTCTCCTTCTCCCGCCATTTTTCCATTCCTCTCTTGCTGCTTCCACGCACAAGTGGTCCCAACTCTGTTCTCACAGTTAACTCACACAGGGTAAGAGGATTTCCTTTCCTTCTTCTCGATTCCTTCTTAAATTCTCATTTTCTGATCGTTTTCGCATGCTTGCTATACTGTATTGTAACAACAGCTATACTGTAACCAACAAGAAGTAGTTACTATATAATCTTAGTGTTCTGGTAACAGTTTTCTTTCTTGGTGAGCTATCTTGAGGGACTGGGGACTATAAAACGAAAACTTTTTCTCCTCCACCTTCTATCAGTAAATTCAGACACGCAAGCAGAAGACATAAGCTGACAAATATTCATTCTCGAAGATTTATTGGCCAAATCCCTGATGAGAAAAGTCGGATTGTTTCCTTTCAGTTCCCTTTGTCAGGTATTTATAGTCCTAACGGTCAGTTAGAGAAGGAAAAGAGTCGGATTGATATATCGAAATCTTTTTTGATGTGTGAAATGTTCTCAGATGAAGATCGTTAGTGGTGGAATTTTAAAAATGGCTGCTTTTGAACTTTCAAAGTCTTCTTAGTCTCAAGATAAATTGCATACACGATTGGAAAATTATTCTTTGAGAAAGGATTCATAAGACGTAATCTCCGCCTTTATTTTTCTTTTATCACTCATCCCAGTGTGAAAGAAAGAAAGGAAAAAGGAAAATGGCGGCGATTTTTTCTTGTCCGATTTATTTCCTACCGACATCAAACACTCCACTTAAAAAGAATAAGAAGGATGAGTTTGGACCGAAGACATGAGCTTACACCTTCAGGAAACGAAACGATCGTTAAGGATGTGTTATCTCCAGACGGGGCCCGACTTTATGAAGATAAGTTAACCGACAGCCTGACAGTATTTTTAAAAAAAGTTCCTTAGGGCCTTTGTTCTCTCCTAAAAACTACAGGGTGTCCTATAAGTAACACAAAATTTTTGTTTGCCGCTGTTTAGCAGTAAATTGTTGGCAACCCTGAGGAGGGAATAATTCGACAGCTACTAAAAATGGACGCAATGTTTGAATTAAGTAGAGAACAAAGTTTTTAGTCTTTAGATTAGGTTGTTTGTATAGTACATCATAATGTACATGGGTTAGGGTTGACCACGCACTCTTTTGTCCAAATTTGCCGCCGCCAAATTTCATTGTTTTCGTTTTGAAATATTGTTTAATAATGAAAACACGTAAACTCCCAGTTGTTAAATTGTCATTGTTTCAGTGTTGCCAACAATTCATTGCAAAAATGACGGCAAATTCAAATTTTGTGTTACTTTTAGGACACCAAATATTACTACTCTTATTATTATAGTTCATTTCCTGTTTAATTTTCCATAAATAATGCACAGAAAACACTGTGAATTGATGTCGTAAATAATACAAACATTTATATGGTGCTTATTTCAAAAATAATGCACAAATTTATGTCTAACTTTAATTTTATGAGACCCTATATTAGCACTGTTATTATTTGAGCTATTTTCCCGTCAAATTGTTTTCATAAATACTGCACAAAAAGTACTGATAACCGATGGTATAAACAATACACATTTATACGGTGCTTATTTCAAAAATAATGCACAAATTCTTATGGTACGTTAATTTTGAGACATCCTCTATTAGTAGTTTTGTTATTTGGGATATTTCCAGTCAGATTTTTCATAAATAATGCACACAAAAAAATCTGAGGATCTATGTTAAAAGAAATATAAACATTTATATGAGCGTATTTCAAAAATAATGCACAAATTTACAGGGAATTAATTTGAAAAATATTTCACTATTATTATTATTATATTTTTATTTTCTAAATTAATATGTTGCGTTAGTTTTGAGACATCCTATATTAGTACTTGGGTTAATTCCAGTCAGATTTTTCATAAATAATGCACAAAGAACACTGAGAACTATAAACTATGCACATTTATATGGAGCTTATTTCATAAATAGTGCACAAGTTCATATATGGTGCGTTAATTTTAAGACATCCTATATTAGTGATCGTATTATTTGGGTTATCCCGTTAGATTTCTCATAAATAATGCACAAAAAACACTGAGAACTGGTGTTGTAAACTAAGCACACTTATTTGGAGCATCTTTATTATGTCTCATCCCATCTTTTAGACTGTACCTCCTGGGGTTGAGAGGCTGGTCTGTTTCCTACATAGCTCTGGTCCCTTCAAAGCCATACTAACTACTTAACGTCTCGCTTAGGGATAGGTGGCAGTTAGACGAAAAAAATTTTTGGGACACCCTATATATGGTACCTCGCTTAAAAACGCGCAGAATCTTTTCGTTTCATTTTAACTTTTAATAATCATCGACACGTCTTAATGAGGTTACCTCACCGTGTTCCCGTTCGAAGGAAGAAGAAGAAGAAACTTCTCGTAGGAAATCGAAGACCATAACCTTTAAACATATTAATATCGACCCAAAATTTAAAGACGTAATTAAATTTCATCAATTTCTTCGCTCAGACCTTTAATTTTAGGAACTAGAGAGAGAAGGAGGGGGGAGGAGGAGGAGGAGGAGGGAAGAGAGAATAGATAGATAATATGTGAATAAATTCTCGGTCGGGATTTCTCCCTTACCCACACGCCCAAGCTTTTAGAAAATCATGGAGAAATGTTGTTAAAATTATGAAAGATTTCCACCATGGAGGAGAGAATTTTATCTTAATTTATTTAATTATCTATTCTTTTTTGCTTAAACTGCGTCTTTTCTTTTTTTTTATCTACCGGAAGGAATAAAGAGAGAAAATGTGTGAATGACGTTTCAAGTGCTTCATCTTGGCTGAAGAAAAGCTTTCACATTTTCGAATTATAATAGGAGCTATTATACTAGAAGTAATAATGCTCTCTTCGAAGACTCAATTTTTTCTCCTCCTCCTCCTCCACCTCCCTCCGCAGTTTTCCTATCCTCTTCCTCTTTATTCCATGTAACATCATCTGCTCTCTCTCTCTCTCTCTCGCTCTGTCATCCGACCAATCAAATCGCTTCTTCTAACTTTCCCGGGATATTTTCTTTTTCCAGAGTCAGCTTTACCTCTTCCTTCTTTTGGGAATTTCCTCTTCAAAATTTTCTATTAAAAAAATAAATGTGATTGAATTCTTTTCCCTTTTCTTCTTCTTTTTGGGGGTGGGGTGGGGTGGGGAGGGTTCCTTCTTTTGGTTTAAGATTGCTGAATTCCGTCGCAATTTTTAAATCACAGCTTTCTTCTCTTCGGTTCGTCCTTTGGAGATTTTTCTTTTTGGTGTCGTTAGTTTTGTGAGAAAGTCATGGCGCGGAAAATTAAAAGAACCATAAATAAATTGAAGGCTTTCGGGAGGAGCTGATGAAGAGATGGAGGGTCGGGGGTGGTGGAGAAAATCGGCGGAGGGAATTTATTTATGAAAAACGTGGCTGTAGTGGTAGAGTGGCTGACGGTCTTGGTTACATGACCAGAATTCGGTTTTTCATTTTGTCGAGAAGGGATTTGTGTGGTTTACTTATAAAACGAGGTCTCGGTGGCAGTGTGCATTATTTATGAAAGAAAAATGAACTTTTTTTTTGTCAGAATTTCTATTTCTTTAAGAGAATTAAAGTTTTTCTGGAAAATACAAAAATAATCCGCGTTAAAGGAGACGTGACTTTCATTTACTTAAGTATACTACATAATATATGTCTAGAATAGTATAAAATAGTATCTACCCAGGTAGAAGCCTTCGTTGAACTTAGTCACCACGACTATGAGCCGTGGAGGGATGTAGCTGGCCTGGTCTGTCTGGGATAGTATTCAGAGGAAGTTTGAACAATTGAAGACAGAACATAATATAGGTCTATGGTTAAAATAGTGAGGTTGGCACCACTGAAATAAGGACAGTTGATATTTACAATTCAGAAGTAGAAGAACGCCGTCCTGAGACGACATCCATATGGCGTACTTATGAAATGATTATAATGTAAAAGTGTGCAATATTTTTGAAAGAAATCTCACTAAAAGCGTGCAATAAACTTGATGTGAGTTCCTCATTAGAATTACAAAGTGAATTTTAGCTAATAGTGTGCATTACTTTTGAAATGAGATATTCATCGTAGACTACACCATATTAAATGCAATATTCGTGAATTCGACCATCACTTATATTAATATAAAGCTTTCAAACGATGAACCCGTCTCTTAAACAGATTTTGAGTTAAATTTGTCTTCCATCTTCTCTCTCAGCTTCCTCCCATCCGGCCTCCCGAAAAACAGAACAGAACTTGTCACTCTGTTAGTTTTTGAATTAATAATCGGCCCGGAATTTTTTCATTTCGATGATTTGATTTCTCGTCTCCGCTTCCTCATCGGGGGAAGGGGGTTCATTCTCCTCCCGCTCCTCGTTTTCAAAAACGAAATTTTCGAGAAACATGTCGAATCCATATGACATGATCATGTTTGACGTCTGTAGCCGGGCAGGACGTCATAAATCCGAAAACCTGTTGTTTTCCCCCGCCCACTGTTTCCCAAAAATAATTTTTTTTGGTCGAGCAATTTGCCCACAGTTAAAACAAAAATGTGGCCAAATGTAAAGGAAAATGGCGACTTGACAAAGCTCTCGAGTTTTCTCTATTTGTCAGATCTCGCGTTTTATGCGATTTTAAAGCTGAGTCGAAAGAGTGGTCTTCATCTCTACTACTCTCTCTACTCGTTTCTATTACATTTACTCGTTGTGGTGAGTTACTGTACGTCTTTCTTAAATGCGATTCTTTGCTTATTCTTCCATTTCCGGTTGTTTCCTTCTTTTCCCATAAATAATGCACACTTTGTGTGAACAATTCCAATTTATAAGTAATTCTGATTCTCACTGACTCTGAATCTGAGTGAATTCTGATCCTTCTGACTCATTTCATAATTGATGTACCATTTTGAGGGGGTTTATTTCATAAATATTGCACACTAAACACTCCTACAGTGGGAGGAGTAGTGTAGTGGTTAAAGTTCCTGACTGGGACACAAACGGTCTTGAGTTCGAATCCTCCTCCCGCATCCTGTTATACCCAAAAAGGGTAAAAACGGGATTAAAACCACCACCAAATTTATATTATACATATATATCGCTATATTTATATTATATTGTATAAAATATCGCTGCACTATACGGATATGGCCCAAGAACCGCGTTCTTCTAGTTTCTAACTTCAAACTCTCATGCGTCTCAACGGGGTTTGTTTGGGATCCTTAATATCGAACTTCTTCATTTATACAATAACATTTATCGATTCGTTATCTATAATATAACTGATAATATGAGTGAATAATATTTAAATGATACATTAAAACCGAACAATTCTGTTTTGGCCCGTGACAAGCTTCTTCAAAATTACTTAATTGATTCGCCTCAGTCAGCTGGTTGCTGACGCGAGGGATGATCAAACACTTCTTCCTCATTCTTCATTATATTTATTATATTAAATTAAATAAATAAGTTCAGTGAATAAATAAATAATTTTAACACAGCCTTCTTCCGGTTTGCGTTTCACCTGCCTACCCTTTTTATTTAAACCACTTCAAACAAAAAGCCTTCAACACAGGGCCCTCGAAGACTCCCGGTAAGAGAGTTGGAGTGAGAAAAAAAAATAAAAGAAATAAATAAATAAATAAAATAAAAAAGAAGGAATGATAATGATAATAATAAAATAAAAAGGCAGTCGAGCGCTAAATTGAATTTAACTTTTCCCGGGGTTTTCGTAATGATGGCTAAGCACCGTGAAATATGGCGAGATTATCATTATCTTGAAAATATTTATCCGAGTGCTAGCTAACTTTTAATATAAGTCTCGAATTTATTTCGATGATATTACGAGAGGAAATAAACGTCGAAATAAACATTTTGCCGCTTGTGAATTTGAATTTTCACGAAATTAACCGCAAATCTCTTCAATTTTCCAAAGTTTCTGGGCTCGCGGTTTTAAGTATTGCCAACTTAAAATGCCAGAACGGAGCTCTCTCCTCCTCTCATCTGAAATTGTGTTTTTACCTCCTCCTCAACGAGAAGAAAGTGTTCTCGCCTTGTATAAGCCCGGGTAAGGTATGGTCAGGTCTCGATTTACGCGATTTTAAAGTTGAGCGTTTGAACTATTTCCCAGTGTATACCTAAGTTTTTATATTTATTGAGTGTGGAGTGAAGTTTTGATTTTGAATTGAATTCTGTCGTTCTCTGTGATTGTCTACGACTCGCTTTCTAAATTCACAACAGTTAATTCACAATGATTTGCACCATAACTTATAATAATTGAACCAAGACTGACTTGAGAGTCCCTCCAGGCACCGGCGACATCTAAATATATGCTTTCTCATAAGCTAAGAATGTGCTAGAATTCTCTAAATTTTCATTCGCGAAACTTCTTGAATCTTCAAAGGCTACAAGGTAAGCATGGTTCATGGTTCGAAGTTTCTGTAGGTTTCTAGAGAATTCTTGGCAGGGCCTCTCGATAAATCTCATTGGCTGTTGCGCTTTTCATTTGTTGTCGGTTTCTCAGTCCTGAACAGTGATGTTCGACTATTTTTCATTAATAATGCACGCTTTTATAGAGATCTCATTTCATAATTATCGCACAGAATTTGATTCGTGTGACGAAGAGTTTTGTTAAGATTCTGGAATGGAATCCCTAATCATGTTTATATTATCTGAAAATTAAGTAATTTATATGTGTCGGTAAAAGTGATAAATCAGGCGAATATATATAATTCCCGACGATTGTCCTCAGTCACCAACTAAAACTGGTAAATGTGACAAATTATTGAGTATCTATCACATTTACCGGGTAGTTTATAAAATATCCATCTCGTAATAGGGAATTTAATCAAAGTTTCCTCACTATGCTTGGCTTCTCTCTGTTTTCTGACAATTCAAACAGCTGTGGGTCGCCGGTTAGAGTAACAAATCTCACACTTGGAATCCCGGTTCTTTTTGATCAACTGGCCAATTTAAAATTCCCATGCTTGCCCAAGAACTAAAGTAGGGCCACATCAATTTCCGGGCAGCAGGTACGGCCCGTGGGTCGTACTTTGCCTATCACTGGGTTAGTCTATTAATAGGTGATAACTATATGTGGGATGCAAATAGGGTAACGGTATAGGAATATGAAAGTGGTTTTAGGGTGCTGAAACATTTTTGCTAGCCCACCGACCTAAACCTTTGGGAATTAGAACCTTCTTAGGTTTCTCTATTCGAATACGAACCTCCTGTTTCTAATTCGTAATTAAAGGAAGTAACATCCTCTACTTTCGCCTACTTTTCTAATGCCACGTTCTTCAAATCTTGGATTCAATGTATACCGTATAATCTATCTATGATTCTCAACTAAAATAACTTTTCTTATTTTTCTATTCTAATGCCACGTTCTTGAAAATCACAATGTAGACTACTTACAGTAAACTGTGTGTTCCTGTAATTTACAGGATTCTCAAAAAATTTGAATCATTTCGACTTTGACTAAAAGAAAAAAAAATTAAACGAATGATGGAAGGAGTTGGGGAAAGGAGAGGAAAGAGAAATGAAAAGTGCCATGAATTTTCTCTTAGAATTTTCCTTTGTTCTTCTTCCTCCTCCTCCTTTTCCTCCTCTCCCTCCACACACCAGAAAACTGTTTCTTTTGAGGAGGTAATCAAAGGAGGGAAAAATCCAAAACGAAAACCGGAAAACAAGTAAATTTCGCTTCAACATTCGAATTTCACTAATTTGATTCGTATCAAAGGTGAAAGGTTTATGAGAAAGGGATGCTGTTGCTGCTGCGAGAGGGTGGAAAGTTGGTAAAAGACTATGGTGGGAGAAGGGGGGAGGAAAAGAGGGGGAGGAGGAAAGATTGAAGATATGAAACTGCATGTGCAAATTGTAATTAATTTTAGAGATACGGGTCGGAAGAGTTTTTGAAAATTGCTTTTTCAGGAAAAGGAGGGAAAGGTGTTGCGGTTTTCTGGAAGACAGTCTGAGGAAACGGGGCGGGGGTGGGGAAATGAAGACAAAAACGAGTCAGGTTGCGAGCAAATCCTAATTATTTCCGTTTCAAAAGAAAATTTCGGATGAGTCTAGGCGTGGAGTGAGAGACAGTCTTCTTTGTCTTTCGCAGTGTAACTCTGGTTCATTGACTCGAACTTGTTGAGTCAGCTTAAAAACCGGAAAACCGTTCTTTGACCGGTGTCACTTTTCCTCCCTTTTTGGGGGCTAAGTTTGTTTTATAAAACTGTAGCCTCTTGGGTAGGCCCCAGAGGATGAGGAGAAGCGGGGGGCGGTGATTTACTTTCTCTCAGTTTGATGGAAGAACTGGGGAAAAAGAATTTCACCTGGTGAACAGAAAAGGAAAAAGAATTTCAGGGAAGGGATTTATTGTTTAGATTCCATTAGAGAAGGCGGTGATTTTAGTAAACGGAAACAAATGTCTCGAGTTAAATTTTATGACTTTTTGATCGATTTGAAAACTTTTTATGGGAAATTCATTTCTTCCTTGTTTTTCCTCGTCCGAAATTTTTATTTAAACGATTATGGTGACTGTCATTGGAAAAATTGCCGATGACTCCTGTAACATATGGCTGTCAAAACATTTATGACTGTGATTCCCTCTTGTTTGTTAATTTTTGTTGTGTCCTAATTACTCTCATTTCCGGTTCCTCAGCGAAACTGTTTACAGTCTGGCCTGATTTTTATGAGTTGGTTGGGAAGCGTAGAAGTTTGTGTCAAGTCAAAATCGCATTAGAACATCTCCGTTTTCCATTAAAATAATAAAAATTTCATTAAATCGCATAACTCGAAATTCCCCGAATCCATTATTAACACAATCGCATATTTAGGGCTTCAAGAAAACTCCGTCTAAATCGCATAACTTTGAAAATAGCTAATTAAAATGAAACGTGTTGAAATATTTTGAACGTTTTCGCAGTTTTTTATTATGAGTGTGCATTATTTATGAAACGAGTTCTTCCTACACGTGTGCAATATTTATGAAATGAATTCGTTGTCATGATTTTTATTATAACTGTGAATGAAGTTTTTTACAAATTCGCATAAAATCAAAATCGCACAGCTTTGTTTTTCGTTAAGAAAGTAATTTCTTGAAATCGCATAACTTCAAGAACTACTGATTAGAATGAAACGTAAAAAACTGGTTGAAATATTTTGAGTGTTTTTATTAAGCTGATTATTTGTGATGAGTGTGCATTATTTATGAAATGAGTTCTTCCCCTACGTGTGCAATATTTATGAAATGAATTCCTTGTCATGATTTGTATTATATTTATGGATGAAGTTCTTTGGTATTCAAGCAAAGTCAAAATCGTACAACTTTGTTTTCGTTAAATCGCATAACTTCAAGACTGCTGAAAAATATCTCAGACCGTTTTTTATGTTTTGTTTTAAATATTTTAGAAATTTTTTTTCATTAAACTGAATAATTATTATGATTGTGCATTATTTATGAAATAAATTTTTCGTCATACTTTTATATTATATTTAAAAATTAATTTTTCAAAAGCAAACATTTTTCTCTATAGTATATTTATTTATTAGAGTAATTTAAGGAATTAAATCGTTTCAACACAAAAATAAGTATAATATATTATATTGTAAGATTCCTTTTGCTTTTTTATATTGTGATATTGTTCACATCTTTATTGATCAAAGAACCTTTTTTAAATTCATTCAAATCTGATACCTGTTCAATGATTCCTCCGGACAAAAGAAGCGTTTGGATTTAGACGGAAAGGGTATTTCCAACAATAATTTTAACTGGATGATTCATTTATAGAACAATGGACTGTAAACCCTTTCAAGTGTATAAATACTGAAAATTTTTAGTATGAGCGAAACCGTCCGATTCGTAGAATCAGAGTCGTGTTCTTGCTTGAGCTCGATCCTAATTTTTTATTTTAACTGGTGATTTGCGAGAATACAAGACACCTGGGTTTAGTATAGTATATATATTATAAACATTTCTCTATTTCGCCCGAAGGCATTTGAGTTACAGTAGACATAGTATTCATCATGATACATTACTTTCAGATTAACATTTTAACATATTTTATCAAATGTGCTGGAGTGTAGTCACTATTTATTGCTTACTGATAAATAGTTATACTAATTATCCAAAATAAATACTAATACTACTAAAATAAATTGTATAATATTAATACTACTAATTACATTATTAATGCTAAAAATAATAATAAAATTTATACACTATCGCATCCTAGTCTCCGAGGACTCTGATATAGAAAGCTTATAAGGAAATATGATAAAAGAAGAAGAAAAATTAGTTTAGTATAGTATATATTATTAATTATACTGTGGTGGTTTTAATCTCGTTTTTCACACTTAATTTTTGGGTATAACAGGATGCGGGAGGAGGATTTGAACTCATGACCATTTTCGTCCAAGTCAGGAACTTAACCACGACACTACTCCTCCCAGTATAGTATATATTATACTTTAATATGGTATAATTCCAAATATTTTTTTAGAAAATCCCCCAGAATGAAATAGTGTTGCTTGAAGTTTTAATTTGTGTGTCTAAATTGTACTCATCCTCACAAGACTACTAACTCTCACACGAAGGTAACTTCGCACAAAAGAAGGGAACAAACTTGGTAACACACAGTAGGGCATCAGGACTCAAATCTTGAACCCAAAAAGGAGGAGAAGAAGGAGGAGGACAACTTTATGGTCATTTGCGCTGTAGATTTCTTTCCAAACACGAGTTGAAAAAAGCAAAAATAGCGTAACTCAGGCGCAAGACGCGTAAATGAAGTCTGCGGGAGATGATGATGAAGGCTGTACAATACATCAACACACAACAGCAAAACTCTATTAAGAAGGGAAAAGTAAAAACAGTGATTTGTCAAAGAAAATGAAAATAAATTTACCATAGTTAAGAAACTCTGAGAGTGAAAGGGAAGAAGAAGATAACCCTCGAGGCAATAGAAAATCAAGGGTAGATGGGAAACAGGGCAAGTTATTAGAATGCCAAAGGATAAGAGGAGAAGTGACGAAAGAAGAAGAAGAAGAAGACGAAAAAGAGGAAGAGGATGAGAGAGGAAGAGAGTTTCACGTCGTCGCTATTATTCTTACAGCTAATTTTCCGGCTACTTAAGGGGCGTCATCAAGGCAATCGTGACACATTTTGAATGACTGTCACTCCCTTTTATAACAGAATCCGTGTAACAGTTTCCCTCGATAACAGTAACATTTATTAAGTTACTAACCGGGTCGCGCCTGGAATAACTTTGATTTCACCTACATTAAAAGATTTTTATTTATGATATATAACCGTGGAAGGATGTTGCCATGGTAACTAAGACAATTTGTGATGGTGATCCGGGACAGAACAAAAACGGTCGGAGAAGGACAAGAAGAAGATGAAGAAGGAGGAGGAGGAGGATGGTAAGGCGGGGGGAGAAGAAGCCTGCGTCAAAATTTAACGAATGCTTAACACAAGGAAAAGAAATTTTTTCCTTTAAAAATTTTCCTCCACGTTTCTGAGTTAAAAATTTTATTATCTCCCGCCACGTTTTTATTCCTTCTTCGTCTATTCTGTCCTTCTTTTCTTATAGAATATCGAAAGAATTTCTTAGAAACGAGCACTTGGGTGAAAGAAGGGAAAGTATGGGTGAAAACACTCCGGGAAATTCGTTGACTCGAAAGGAGAAAGGAATCAGAAATAATAATTCGGCAAAACAGACAAAAAAAAATGTTTTACAAAAAAAAAGTTTATACAAAAGGAAAAGAAAGAAGAATAGAAAGGTGGTAGATGGAAGGGGGAGGAGGGAGAATTGTTGAAAGGAGTAGAAGAAGAAAATTTTTTTTTTGTTTTATCATTAGCCCGGGGCGAAAATGATTAGGTGTGGAGGCTGGGAAATAAGAAAATGATGAAGTGGGTGAAGGAAGTGGAAACATAAAGAAATCTGACGGTGGGAAAAGACTTTGTCTTGGAGAGAAAGGAGATGGGAGTTAAACTGAGTCTTTTGTTCCTTTTGCTGTTGGTTGTCTACACATCTGTTGGTGAAGTTTTTCTGTCACAACGCCCATTAAATAGCCAAAGCTTTTGTCAAGACTTAGTCAACTAACAACAACGATCAGGAACTCCTTAGATCTCGCGGAGTAATTAGCATAATTAGTTCAGGTTGGGTGGAAGAGGAACTCGGTCTTTAAAAGAGGAAGGAAAGTTGAAATTTGGTATTGGTATATTGGCATTGGTGGATTCGAGAAGCTTCTTCTGCTTCAAACTGGAGCTTTCTCCTTCCCGGGCCAAATTTCCATTGTGACCATTGTGACTGGGCCACACACGACTTACCAAAAAAAAATTTTACAAGTCCGGCTTATACAGCCTACCCTCATTTGTATGTATCACTCTCAGTCTGTTTCTGTATGTATTTTCTGTATATTGCCTTATACAGACATGTTAAGGGGAAACAATGTTAGCAGTTTCTGGACACAGGCCCGAACCTTTTCGTACTAGTCAGGTACAGTAGTTCAAACTTAACAACGAGCATTCGACCTTTCGCAAATTTTCACTCAATTTCCACTGGGCCACTGGGCCACTCAATAGAGCTTGGTGGGCCGCAGTTTGAGTACCTTCTAAAAGTTAGAGCTGAGGCTTATTTCATAAATAACGCACACTTTTGTGAAGAACTAACATATTAGATGTCTAAAACTACAAGTAATTTATTAACTTTATTCACCTTCAAATCTATTTCTTCAACAATATACTTCTACTTATACTTTTATACTCATCTTCGTTTTTGCTTTGCTACAACATCCTCTTCTTCCTGTCTTCTTCTTACCTTTATCCCTCTCTCTCCGTCTTCTTTCTGTCTTATTAGATTTTCTTTGATTCTCTTCTCACTCTTTCTCTCTACCTCAATCTCTCCCACCGGCTAATTTTACAGCTCATCATCTACACCCTCCAGAGGTTAAGACTTTGGTCTACTCCCTAAATAGACTCAGATTTGAAACTAGACCTACAAACTACTAGTTGTGTATTGTTTTTATTTATTTATTTTGTTTCATTTATTATTTCTAGGTGAGTGACAAAAGCGTCGGCACCAACAGATCCTGCAGGATAATTAAAGAACCTCAAGTATGGCTTATTAAGAAGAGAAGATGATAGAAGACAAAAGTGGAGGAATGAAACACCTTCTCTCCTTCACTCAGTCAGTATATTTAAATAAGTTCCAAAATGTTCTTCGAAGACTAACACCAAGGTAACACACTATTACAAAATATTTGAAAACTGGGTTTCGGGGGTTGAAAATAAGCTACAGCAGATAGCTGACGGGTTATGGGTGAAGGCAAACGCATTGTCGATACGATTATGTGGATTGAGTGTTCGGAGTCGGTTTGCATGTTCCTTGTTATGACTGTCCATGTTGCTTTGAAATATGTTTGTGTACAGGATAGCGTAACTCCAAATCCCCATAACCGACTTAAGTGTGACAAGGTTATGGTTGAGGCTTCCAACTCCTATTGTACACTCCTGTTGTACCCAGAATAATTTTTCCAAATCGTGCACGTGTCTTTCCTCGTGTCCTTTTTGCAGTTTTTTCATGTCCCAACAATCCTGTAGGAAAATTTGCTGAAACGTAAAATGAAAATCCAGAACCCATTTAAAGGCGGTTAAATAGTACTCGAAACTACGGTGACGAGTACCCTCCTCCTCCTCGACAGAAAAATTTATGACTACAACCGTGTCTCGAATGGTAGCTTTGGCCAAAGAGGCTGAGCTTTTGAAATATATTTCCTATCCGCTTCCGACGGGAACTCAAGATTTATTCAAATAATTTGCAACAGAGAATGGATTCCATCAGAACGAAAAGACTCAGTGAAGCGTTTGATTCATAAAAAATGGTTCCAAGAGGAGATTTGAGTTGGAAAACAAGAATTCAGAAGGGAAATCGTTTTCATTTTATACATATATATATAAAAAATGGTTGAGGGTCACTTCGCTGACGTATTTTTAATATACTTTTTCATTTTGTTTAGATAACGCATAAAAAAAGGGAATTTGAATTCATAATTAATGTTGATTCTCTTTTAAAAACCGAGCTCATTAAATTTTAAAAAGGAATTTGATGATGACTTCATTTTACTCCTCGAAAGATAATCTCTTCGGTGTGAATTACTTGAATACGGTCCTGATTTTTAAAAAGACGCATAAACTAACCGCGTAAAATGAGTCGTAACTTTGATTTAAAATAATAATGTGTTTATAATTGTGTGGCTTTCTAGGGCGTGTTTAATATCCTCTCGTATACGTTTCTTAATTATAATAATATATAGTATAATATATTGTAATTTCCCTTATTTCTCCCAAAGGGTGTTAAGTATTACAATCAAACTCAACTTCAATTGGAACTGAAATCGATCAACTCTCTGTTGTTAAAAATGGAATAAAGACTTGTGACTAGGACTGAATGTTTAATACACTTAAACCTGTTTTTGTGCGGTCTTTTTTTGTGCGATTTTTAATTCTTTGCGTTTATTATGGATGGAGTGAATGTGAATGATTCAGACGTTGTTTGCTTACGTTGGTTTATTTATTAATTACCTTACCTGCTGTCTCTGGATAATCAAGACAATCTGTTCCCCTGCCCTTTTTTTATGCGTTTTGTTTAATGCGGTCCCTATCCACCGCACAAAAACAGGTTTGAGTGTAATAAATGAATAATAACAGTACAAACAGGAAATTAAAAATTCTGTCGTTTTAAAATCGGCGGATAAAAGATGTACGAAAGATTATCGTTTAGACTGGAAGTCGAATAGGATAAGATAGATAGTTAAAAAGCAGATAAAAGGAAATAGATAAATAAAACATAGATACGCATGTGAGTAAGATGATAAAATAATATAAAGAAATAAATAAATAAAATATACAAAATGCATGAGTACATAGAGTAGAAGAGACCGACAAATTTGTGGACAAACTAAAAATGAATTAGTAAGTGAATTGATGAAACATGATAGACAAAAATATCTAAATAGATAAATAAGTAAAAGTATAATTATTATAATAATTAATAAATATTAGGTGGAGAAGAAAATAATGTCGGTTCTGTGCTTTGACCTAATATAAATGTTACGGTAAAAGTGATAAATCAGACGAGACGTATATGTAATTTCCAGCGGTTATTTATAATCACCAACTAAGCTTAGGAAATGTTTATCACATTTACCGGCTAATTTATAAAATCGCGATGGGGATTTTAATCAAAATGTGTTGGTCTTCACTGCACTGGTTTTCTAACCGAGTATTCAAGTTAATAAGAAAACTGGAGCGGGTTGGTTTAAGTTTTGTAGAGGAGTGTGCATTATTTATGAAATGGAATTACCCAAGCCAAGAGAGGGAGGTATTCTTTCCTTATTGTACCTCAAACCCTTGGTACTGAAGCTTTTTCCAAATTTCCATTGTGACCATTGCGACTGGGCCACCCCTACCTAGGCCTACCTCTGTCAGTCTGTTTCTGTATATTGCCTCACAAAGATATGTTGAGGCAAACAATGTCAGCAGTTTCTGAGCACAGGCCCGAACATTTTCGTACTGGTCAGGCACTATAGTTCAGACAATGAGCAGTCGACCTTTCTCAAATTTTCACTCAGTCGGTTTCCACTGGGCCACTCAATAGAGCTTGTTGAGCCGCGGTTTGAGTACCAAGGCCCTAAACCCCCAAGTACAAATATAAATGGCGGTGACACAACCGGCGAGAGGAATAATTTCCCAGCATTTTTTAGTGCTTTTATTTACGCGGTGTAAAACATGGCCGCTCACTTTACCTTTTTTTGTCGTCTTTTTTATGTTTACGACCAAATCATAAAATTAACGAAGTGTAAACGCGTTTTATGGTTTGAATTTGAGAAAACAAGCTTTTAGGAAATATGTAAAAACTTGAACATAATTTATTTATTTATTCGGGGGGAAGGGGGTTAACTTGAGATTGATTCCACTCGATTACCACCGCGTAAAAAAAGTATGCTGAATATAAAGCGAAGAGGTGTAACTCAAGAGACAATAAAGAATTTGTTCATTTTTAATAAAAGATTTCCGGGACCTTGCCCTTGAGTTTAGTATTTAATTATGGTCAGGTCTCTTTTTACGCGTTTTGTGTTTATGGGTTTTTAAAATTAACCGTTTAGAAAATTACAATAGGCGTAATGGGCAGTGGTACCAAGTGAAAAGGAGTCGTCATCTCATTTTACGATCTGTGGGAATATTGTCGTCATTTTCTACCTCAACAAACGACAGCGGTTTTTATTTGCGGTTCCTAGTCAGGTATTAAAGTCGAATCACGTAGCAGGAATCTCAGTTTTGCTGAAGATGTTAAATGGAGAAAGCGACGAGTTAGCGTTGTTATTAAATAGTGACAGTGTGCGTGTTGCGTTTATAAACACCGCACACGGCATTTTACACCAAATTATTTTTAATCCTTTCTTGGGGTTTAACGGGGAAAGTTTAAAAGCAAAAAGCTGCGATACTTTGACATGACTCGCGTAAAACGAAACCTTCTTAAATTTTCCAACGGTTCTATAAATAAGCTGTCGTGACGGTTGAATGAGAAGGAAAAGGGGAAGTGTTTGTTAAAAAATTTACACAAAAAACACAAAGAAGGTCTCACGACTGATAGGCAGGGCCGTCGGAAGGAAAGGTTGGAAAGGCTGGAGAATGATGGGAGGAAATAAGAAGAAGGCCGACCGGAAACTGTGTTCACTTGTCAAAACGACGAAAGCTTGATAGAAGGCAATTTTTTTTACTCCACTTTCTCCGCCTTTCTCTTAAATTTGGGATGATAATAAAGTCAAAAAGAAGAAGAAGGAGGAGAGGTGAGAGGAGGAGAAGGAAAAGTGGAGAGGAGGTGAAGGAGAGGGAAGGGAAATTCAATAATTTTAAGTTTGTGACCTCTTTCCTACTTAACGAGTTCATGGCTCGTGTTTCTCTCTCTCTTCTCTTGTCTCACTAAAAAAAAATTGGTAATGAATAAGGTCAGACACAAACTTATACTCATACTCATTTCATATATGATGCACACTATCATGAAGTGTTAATTCCAATTTTCATCCTTGTACACAAGAGTTTCTCAAACTTTTTTCTGTCGTAGACCCCTCGCCATGTTTTTCGGTTTTGGGCAGACCCCCTGATATTGATTTTTGTAAATTTCTCACTGTAGTGAAGTAAATTCTTTGCTTCATAGGTACTTCTATAAATAATGTCTACGTCTTTATATTATAAGATAGTATAATGTAAATAAACAGGTACTATCAGTGTATGTTGAGATCCACTATCGTGGACCCCCATTTTCATTTCATGGGCGCCTAAATTTTTCTCTCTGACGTAGACCCCTTGCAGGCTGTAATACGCCCCTGGGGGTCGATGTAGACCACTTTGGAAATCACTGATGTATACTTTCATAAGTAATGCACACTTCTACAAACAACTAATTACATAACTAAGCACGATGTCTTGAAAAATTAATAGGAACCTCTTTTCGGTTTGGTATGTTTTCCACGATTCAAATTCAAGTGTGCAGTATTTTTGAAATAAGTTCTTTTTGTCAATAGTGTTAGTTAATCACCTTTTTCAGCACATCCTCATGGGTCAGTTTCATACTCTTCAGGTCTTTATCAGTGAGATTCCTCTTTACAACCAATTCTGTTGGTTTGCATATTATGAAATAATATTTTGGAAGTGTATATCTCAACCAGATATTTATTTAATATGTAAGTGTGCAATATTTATGAAATAAGTTCTTTTTGGAAGTGTATATCTCAACCAGATGCTCATTTGTTAATATGTAAGTGTGCAATAAAACAGTTCTCCTCGGAACTCAACCAGATGCTCCTTTCAATTACAAAAGAATAATGTCTGTAAGACATGTGAGTTAGGTAAACGTCTTCCAAAACCAACAATTTCATACCAACAAACATGACCCAACACACTTTCTCCTAACAGTGAGCCTCGTGTTTAACATTATAAATATTATATATTAGTATTGCGGCTGCTAACAAGTTATATAATAATAATAATGATCGTAAGATAATGATTTCATTTGGGTATTTTAAAAGCGGAAATAAATATTATCAGAAAATTAGTTTATATTTGTATATACATTTAGAGTATAAAATGGATTTGGAATATCACGTGACGATGGTTCGGAATCGTATTTAAGCTGCCGCGAGGCTAACGGAGATGAGTTTGAGTTTCTTTTTGACAAAATTAGGCGGTTTTCGGTTTTGGTTCCGTTGTGAATAAATAAAATTTAGACAAATGAGGTTACTCGCATTTTTTTTTGGTCGAAAATTTTATTATCATTATAAAAGAGAGAAAGGAGTGGGAACCAAAAACACAGAGGAGAAAGGGGGGGGGGCTAAATGAAAAAAGGTTTTTTCCTCTTTTTTTCTTATACGAGCTGGTAAGTTTTGTGCTGTATATATTGTGAATGTGACCTGGTTGCTTAAAGAGGTTATTTGTTATAGTCTAGTCTTAATGAAATTCAGAGCCGAAGAGGAAGAAAAGGAGAAGAGAAAGGCAGGGCGGGGGGGGAGGAGGAAGAAAGAGATTCTCCGAGTTGACATTGCTGAGAGAACATTCCTTTGAAATAAGGATACGAGTGTAACCTTTTGTTTTTTGAATTATTTCACTCTTGACGTGAGTTTCTCTTTATATTCTCTCGTGTCTCCTCCTCTGCTTTCAGCCTTCCTTCCTTCCTCTCCTCTCTCTCTCTCCTCTCTTAAAGGAACGACCTTCTAATGAACCTGCTTCAGTCTTTTTGACTCAAACTAGAAGTTAGGCCCTGTCTGACAGCTTACACGACCAGCTTATGACGACCGGAACTGACTCTCATACTGCCTGAGCACCAATATTTTAAATTCACAACATATGAACTTTAATGGTAATCGTCCACATATATAAATAGGCCTAAGTAACGCATGTGCAGGAATTTCCGGGTATGACGTCACCGACACTCAGCCAATAGTTTGCGAAATATATTATGGCACCATGGTGGGGTCACCGGCTGTCAACGGATACTGTTTTTATGACCCCACAGTGAGACCAGCGGACGTCATAGTGTTAATATAATAAATTTGAGTCGTAAATGAGGTGTTTTGCACCTCCTAACTACAACAAAATTTCATTTGTAAACTATGTGAGTGTGCAATATTTTGAAATGAGTTCTTTTGGAAGTGTGACTCTCAACAAAATATTCGTGGAAGTATTTGAGTGTGCAATATTTATGAAATAAGTTATTTTTGGAAGTGTGTTTATCAACCAGATGCTTATTTCTTAATATGTAAGTGTGCAAGACTTATGACAACAGTTCTCCTCAGAACTCAACCAGCTTTAATGACCAATACACACTTTCTCCTAACAATGGCCCTCGTATTTAATATTATAAATATTATATATTAACATTATAATATTATATAAACGCAGCTTTTAAACAATATTAGACGCGAAACGTTATTGACATGGTGACTTACTGTAGGTCGATGCTTTGTAACAAGGGCTTTTACTCCAAATACCCACGAACGACTTTTCCCTGAAGTTCCTTAGAATCCTGGCAAAAGGTTCTCAACCCAAATAAAAAGTTTTGAGGAAAGAGGAAGTCAAGAAAATAAAGTGGATGTTTGGCGAGAGAGAAAGAAAGAAAGAAAGACCGAAAGTTCATTCTTTTCTCTCCTTTTTTTTCCTTCTGTTTAACAACAACATTGTAGTACAACAACAAAATTATAATAAAATTGACTAGGCTTTGTTTACTTACCCCCTCTTCGTCAAAGTTATCCGTGTTTCCCGCTCCTCTCATTCCCGGCAGCTTTTCCAGACCCACCGCCTTCTTCAAAGCACTTTGAACAAGTCGAGCATTCAGGAGAACCTTTAGTCGAATGACGCGGGCGGAGTGGTAGGGAAGATAGAAAGCTTGGGCGGGGAGAAGACAATTCTCGCGTTTCTCTCGAAAATGTTCATTTGTATTCACACTCAACAAGAATTCATCAAGAGAGAGAGAGAGAGAGCAAGGATCAAAGAGAAATTTGAAAAATTTTCCCGATCCTTCTTATTATTTGAATAAGAAAGAGAAGACAGTATAGGAGGAGATGGAAAAAGGGCCGAAGGGAGTTTCCCAAAGAGGAATCTTTTCTTCATTGAGGGGCTCGACTTCATTCAAACAAGTTTACCATCTCAAATTGCTTTTTCTAGTCCCCCACTCCCCCACCATCCTTCCGAAAGCTTCATTCCAGAATCATCTTAGCCCTTCGATCAATAACTTCTCTATTTAACGATTTTGCCCCGAAGAGCTTTTCCTCTAAAAAATTAAACATCAATAATTCCGAGCTTTTTCACTTCCTCTAATAACTTGGGCCCACATCTGTACTCCCGGAAGAAGGAAGCTACCAAAAAACAAACCCGGGCTTCACTAGAACCCGATTCACCTCCCCAGGAACATGGGTCTTGATCTAAAAGCTCCCTGTTATGCTCTGCAATACTATTTTTAGAATTATTTACGAGGGCTTTTTTTACGCGGATGATATGTTTAGTTTCGAACAGTTATAATGCTATGTTCTGTTCGGTTTGTGTTGGTGTCGGTACTTGGTCTGGTACGAATGCACTGTTGGCTGTGGTGATTGTGTCCCCGTTGTGCGACTATATACTCGGTATTTGAATCCAAAGTTATAAAAATTACCTTTCATAAGACTTCAGAAGTTGTTCAGGTCACATTCGAGCAGTTTTGCTTGACAAAAACATCGTCAAATCCCAAAAGAATGATTTCATAAATATTGCACACCGTTTTAAAGAATAAATTCACCAATGCGATGCACAATATAATGAAAAAATCATTTCACAAATGATTTTTATTAAGAGTAGAATATATCACACGAGGATGTGCAATATTTATGAAATGATTCATTCAAAAAAGTGTGCATTACTTATGAAATGACCCGCTCAGCAGAGTTTGCATTATTCATGAAATGAATTTTTGATTTACGTTTGTATTGCGTATAAACCGGAATCTTTAAAATATTTAGTATAAAGGGGACTATTAACCAAATTGTGCGACATTGTGTGAAATGAAACCTTCGTTAAAGTGTGCAATATTTATGAAAGAAAGCTTTTATTAAATTGGACTTGATCTAAGAAAAAGTCGGGGAAGTGCGGCTCTTTTACTCTTTGACTATGGCTCTTTCACATGATGTTTAATGCAGGTGCGGACTATTATATATTAACTAAATATTATTTTTATATAAATATGATACTAAGTATAATGTGCCGTTAGTTAAGCTAACCAAATACAGTATTTAGTTTTAGGTTGAGGGTGTACTTTTAACCCCAACCATTTTGTTAAAAATGTTTCAGCAAAGCTTACAAAAATGTCTTTTAAATAAATTATAAAAGTATATGTAAGTATAAAATGGCTCCTTGAACAAGTTTCAATTTGGCTCTTTCGATGAAGAGTTTGCCGACCACTCATCTAAGACAAGAGTTTTTCACTAAAGGGTGCGGTATTTAGAAAAATTTTTAAACTAACTGTGCAGTATTTATGAATTAACTATACATCAAATCGTGTAATGTAGAGGGGCGCAAACTAGGGGCCCCAAAATTTTATTAATTTTGAAGTTACCACCGAATATAGATGACATAATTAGAAACTTGCAGCCTCATTCATCGTATTTGTGAACATCTATCTCAAGGGGTTGCCAAAATTTTTCTCTCTACTGAAGGGATCGCAGTCGGAAAAAGTTTGAGCACCACTGGTATAAATGTATATGAAATGAACTTCTCCATTAGTGAATTATAAATTTATATCTTAGAAGTAGAAATATTGAAACATTCTAAGCATACTTATAGAGCAGTCAAAATGGCTTCTTTGAACAATCTAGTGCCTTGGTACTTAAGCCTTTTCCTTCCGGGGCCAAATTTCGATTGTGACCATTGAGACTGGGCCACATGACTTACCAAAAAAAAGATTTTACGAGTCCGGCTTTTGAAGCATACAGTCCACCCTCATCTGTATGTACATCTGTCAGTCTGTTTCTGTATATTGCCTCATAAAGATATGTTGAGGCAGACAATGTTAGCAGTTTCTAAACATTTTCGTACTGGTCAGGCACTATAGTTCAGACTCAACAATGAGCAATCGACCTTTCACAATAGGCCACTGGACCACTCAGTAGAGCTTGGTGGGCCGCAGTTTGAGTACCAAGGATCTAATGTAACAAATAAAGAGAAGTGAAGTGGTAGTAAAAGGATAGGAAAGACAAAGGAAATAAATTGAAGGGGACAAAAGTTACTGGGAATTAAATTAAAATCCTTAAAAGAATATTCAAAATGTCTGCCGTGGAGGTAGAAAACAAAAAAATTTTTGCTTTTGGAGGGAAATAAAAGGGAAAAAGTCATTTTTTACTCTCATTATTATTTTTCATAAATGTCGAATTGTGTTTCCTCGGAAAAGAGAGAGAGAGAGAGAATTATTTTATTTAAAAAATATAAAAAAAGAAGAAAAATAAATAAATGAGAGAAAGAAAGTTGATTTTTATCGAAAAGTCTCGAAAATTGTTTTCTTTTATCAATATACTCAAACACAAATAAAAATCATGTAGCATTTCAAAAGAGAGAGAGAGAGAAAATGGAGGAAAAGAAAAAAATCAAGGGATCCTTTCATTTCGCAATGACTCCATTATTCTTTCATTTCAAATATTCCAGTGGAAAAGAAGAAAAAAAATTTTTTTTTTTTCCTTCGCCATAGAAGTAGAATAAAGAAAGAAAATTCTTAGCTAAGAGAGAGAAGAAGAAAAATTACGAGGCGTTAGGAGGAAATTGTTTTCCAATATAAAGAGCCTGAGTTTATGGTAAGCGAGCACGAGTTAAAACCGGATATCCCCTCATCACCGCCTTCTTCTTTTGTTTTTTTCGCCCCCCCGTCCAAGTTCCGGTTCGAAGTTAGATTTCGATAACGACATTCTCTTTAGGAAAATTTGACCAAAACTTATCTCCCTCCCCTCCACCGCCTTAATGAAAATTAACGAGAAAACTTGGCTCTCAAACGAGAATAATTAAACCGGTCTTCTACTGCTGCTCCTGTTCCAAAGCCTCCGGGGTTAATCATCAAAACAACGCCATTTTGAATTTCTTTCATTTAACGCAACGGAACTACCATGTTTCAACTTGTAATTCTTTTGTTCCTTTCCTTGAGAGTTTTTTTTGGTGGGTCAGAACTGTTTTTCGAAAGATTTTTGTGAGAAAAGGTTGGTTTGAACCGTTGACCTCAAAATCCAGGAGGCTTTTTAACGGATGACTTGGCGTCATTTGCTCGAAAATGATTTGTTGCTTATATCTGTTGGCTTTATTTTTATTTCTAGCCGGAGGGAAGAAATTTTCCTTTCGTTATTTAATTTTAAAGTTTCATCCGAAACTGTTTTTATTTTTAAATTTCTACTTCGTCGACTCGCGTTCGCCTCTTTTTCTTAAAAAGAAAAAATTCCTCGAGGAAATTCAGAATCCCCCTTCAAGCTCAAATTCCAACATGGCGTCGCACCGTTTTCCCTGCTAACGGTTTTAAGTAAGTTACTGGGAAGAGACCGCAGATCCGGTTTTTAGTGTCAAATTTTCTCCCAGAACTTACTTCCGGATCTCTCGACCAAGATATAAATTCATTTAGCCATCTACTTACCGTTGGAAAATCTAGTTATAGCGTCGGAAACGGTTTCCGAAAGTTACGTGACCGCTAAATTAATTTGTTATGTAGGGATTCGCCGTTCGCTACCTTCTACCCACACTTCCCTCCTTTCTTGATCCTCTTCTTCTTTTTACTACCTCTCCCCCGTCCCTTCAAATTGACTTTAAAACTTGCGGTGGATTCTAATTGAGAGACACATAACCGGTAAATTGCTTCTCTCCGAGGCTTCACCTTTAAATTTGGGTTTCTGGTAAAAGGACGTTCGACCGAATTTGGTTCCATCACCCCCGCCGCCATTTTGCTGTTGGTTTTTCTGTTTTAATTTGACGGGTTTCATGGGAATGGGTTTGGCTTTGACTGCGCCTAATTTTTCAAGAAATTGTGAGAGACATGAATGGTAGCGAAACTGGATGAATTTGACGGGAACCGACATTTTAAAAATTTTTGTTGTGCCGACATGTTTCATCAAAATCTGGATAAAGAGAGAGGAGGTGGTGGTGGTACTTTGGAAGGATGAAGAGATGAAATTTTTTGAGCCTTTTCCACCGAAGACTAAATTGGATTTGGTGGAAATGTCTTGGGGTTGTTGGAGCCCGTTAAATTTAAAATTTCAATTTTTTTCTGGGAGGACGAGGAGACGTGATGGGGATGGTAGTGAGGGAGCCAGGAGGAAAATTTATGAGTTTTGTTTCGTGAGTGACGTTTTCACGTTGAGCCAGTGACGGATCGAACACGGAACCAACTTAAAATGTGGCGAAGGTGGCGGCGAGATGAGAGGAATGATGGCGAAGAGATGAGGATGAGGATAATCCGTGTGATTCTGCGGATGTGCGACCCGCATGTGAGTTCCCCGAGGCCATCAGCAACGTGTGAACAATCACGGGAAATCTTGTTCTCTCGGAATAATTTAAAACTTTTCCTCGTACATTTTGCGAACACTAAATCCGGTTTAGGGCTAACGAATAAACAGATTTAAAGATATTAATAATAATATAAGATAATATAATAACGACAGTAATTAAAATAACCAAGGAAGATGCTAATTAATAATAACTCCGAGTGTCATACACGCTGTTGTGAAGATTTTTGTTGTTGTTTGGAAACCCAGAGAAATCTTAGTTGTATCAAAAACAGCGAACAGTTTTATAAATCTACAGCAGACATTTTGAATATTATTTACAGATTATATTGATATAATATTTTAAGTTTCAGTAACTTTATATAAAAGAGGTGGTGGGGTTTTCCTTTTTCATAAATAATGCACAATTTAGTTTAAGTTTTATAACAGAATGCGAGAGGATTCGAGCTGAGAACCATAACTTCTATAGTTTGGTGTTTGGACCACTACACCGGATTCCATTGAGGTGTGCAGTATTTATGAAATAAATTAGTCTAGAAAGTGTGCTTTACTTACAACATACAAATGATTTCAGCAATAGCAAGACACATTCTACAAAAACAGACCTGTTAAGTCTTTCAGTTATGAAATGAGGTTTCCATGCCGGTGTGCAATATTTATGAAATGAAATCATGTTAAAAGTGTGCATTACTTATGAAAAATGGGTTTTGAAAATTTTTTAGAAACCGAAAACAAGACGCATACTAAAAGAACTGACGGCAAAAGCATGTTACGGGGAAGTGTTTCCATTACAAAATGAGGTTTCCATGCTGGTGTGCAATATTTATGAAATGAAATCATGTTAAAAGTGTGCATTACTTATGAAATAAAGTCTCCGGTGTTTTAAGTTTGAATATTAATCCCGTTTTACACCCTCGGGTATAGCAGTATGTGGGAGAGGATTCGGATTCACAACCATAACTTCTGTAGTTACAGGCGCTTTGACCCTTACAACACAAATCTTTCACTTAAGTGTGCAGTATTTATGAAACTTAAGTCTATTAAAAATGAAATTTGTGAAGCGAAATCTTGGGCTGAGAGTGCATTATTTATGAAATGAATTATTGATGTGGATGTGCAATAATTATGTAATAAAGCCTCCGTTTTAGTGTGCAATATTTATGAAACCAAAATCGCTTTGATGGCAATGTTTAACTTTATATATACTAGAAGTGGATGGGTTTTCCTCTTTCATAAATAATGCACAATTGAGTTAGTTTGATTACAGTCTCGTTTTTCACTCTTGGATATATTATAACAGGATGTCAGAGAGGATTCGAACTGGGAACCATAACTTCTATAGTTGGGTGCTTTGACTAAGACACCACAAATCTCCCATTTAAGTGTGCATTACTTATGAAACTAAATTCCAATAAAAGTGTGCAATATTTATGAAATGAAACATTTCCAATTTGTACAGTTTTGGAACAGTATTTCAAAGTTTATATCACTTATAAAACGAATCATTGTCTGAAGTTTACAGTTTTTGTAAGATTAAATACGTAGGCAAGTGTGCATTATTTATGAAATAAGTTATACGTTTGAGTAGCTGAAAGTGATTAGTATAGAAGGAATAGTAGGGATTGATTATTATCTGAATCAGCAATTATAGAGTTTCAATAATATATACAAACAGTTGCGTTGAAGTTTCTTTCAGACTTGAAGCGTTTTCCCAAATCAATTTGAAAGGTTTTTGTTTATTCAAGATGGCGGTGGCGGTGCTGTTGTTGAGAGGAAATCCGTTTAATTATTAAGCCAAATTATAAATAAATAATTGGAGCATATTTGAATGTGAAACAGTGTTTTTCGTCATGAAAGAAGTTGATGAACACCTGACTAAAGAAGAACTGAAACTAAACTAAACTACACCAAACTAATCTTTCTCCCTTTTCATTATCACCTTTCAGAGGGAAACTGGTAGACTTTGGAGCTGTGATTATGGTTCTTGAAGCTATGGCGGAAACAAAATTCTAGAAGACAAAATAAATAAATTTTCCGACCTTGAAAATGCGAAATGGAGACAGAATGAAAGGAGGAAATGAAAGAAATGGAAAGAAAGTAATGGAAAAAGCATTTCCGGTGGCAACGGTTTCCGGTTTTCTCCTCGCCACTCAGCTATTTCTCTTCCTTTCCTTTCATTTAACTGTTAGCCAAAATCCTGGACGTTGTCTGTGATTCTTTGTTTCGTCTGCTAGACAACATTTATAATATTTTTTGTAATGAAACGCGCCTAAAAAAATATTTTGTGACTAAAACGAATTAAAGTTTGAAGTTGTCAGAAGGTTTTTGAAGTGCACACTAAGGTGAACATGTCTGAAATTATTATCAGAGACCCCCGCCTGCTCCTCCCACTTTCCTCTCTCTCTCTCCTCTTCATCTTCCCTTCCGTTTCCTCCTGTTTCTTATAAAACTTTCTTTGTGTTTTATAATAATATAATATACTAACAGTAAATAAGAGCGAGAAAGGATTTTGGCGCTGTTTTGATTTGTTTGGATGCGTATTTCCGGTTTCTGACCTCGCGATTTTCGCGTCCAATGTTTGGAAATGATACTTGTGATGATAGTTAATTAAAAACCGCGTAAAAAAAGTCTGAGAAGATTAAAGTACAGTGAAACTTAAAGCCTCTATAAACTCTTAACAGACTCTTAACCCAAAAGCCACTAAAAACTATTAGCATCTTGAGTGTTGAAACAAAACTTTTTTTACGCGGTTTATAATTAATTTATGAATTTTCATTCGCAGCACACAAAAGTACGCGAAGTCAGAAGCCGGAAATACACATCCAAACAAATTCATGGAATGGAAATGATGCTTATGACGACTGATTTATTACAAATCGCGTAAAAAGTTTTTATTTCAGTAACAGTTGTACGTTGCCAAAATGTTTGGTTTCACTGATTTTTTTACGCGGCGTGTAATTAATCATCAGGAGTATCGCTTGGGAGCGATTCAAATTATAGGAACCGGAAATGCGTATCCAAACAAAACTATGTGAATGGAGATGATGGTTCTAATAATAAATTATCGCAAATCGCGTAAAAAAAGTTTTATTTTAATACTTAAGATGCTGATAGTTGTACGTAGCCGAAATGTTTGGGTTGATAGTGTTTTAATGTTTTAAGAATTATTTTTACGCGGTGTATAATTAATTGTCGTTAGGAGTATTGTTGCCATTCAAATTATAGGAAATCGCAGAGCTACGAACCGGAAATACACATCCGAACAAAACTATGGAATGGAAATGATGGTTCTAATAATAAATCTATTGCAAATCGCGTAAAAAAAGTTTAGTTTTAACACAGAAGATGGAAGCAGTTGTGCATTTGCAAAATGTTTGGGTTGACAGTGTTTTATGTTTTGAGAATTTTTTTTACGCGGTGTATAATTAATTGTCATCAGCAGTATTGTCCTCATTCAAATTATAGGAACCGGAAATACGTATCTGAACAAATCTGGGGAATGGAAATAACTCTTCCGATAGTAAATCTATTGCAAATCGCGTAAAAAAAGTTTACTTTGTACACCCAAGATGCAAGCAGTTATGCACAGTCGAAATGTTTGGTTTCAGTGTTTCAAGAATTTTTTTTTACGCGGTTTATAATTGATTCTCATCAGAGGTATCATTTGTATTCATTGGACACGGAAATCGCGAAGTCAGGAACCGGAAATACGCCTCCAAATAAATCAAAACAGCGCCGAATTCCAGTCATATTTAACCTTAGGTGCTTACACGGTGCTTTGGTCTTTTGTTTACGTCTATGGTTTTCTTAGTTTGTCCTCCCGGAAGTGGTTTCCTCTTGACAAGACTTCTCCTTCTCTCTTTGCTGTAGAAAACTTAGAAGTTTCAAGGATTTATCTATCCAGTAATTTGACTTGAAACGGGGAACAGAACGAAGCTTTTACATTGTGGAAAATGGCCTCTGGCGATGGGGATACAACACACGCACACAGATAATGAGTGTTTGGGGGAAGAGGAGGAGGAGGAAGTGGTAACAAAAGGATTCTTGAAAGGAATGTCTCGGCTCAAAGGAAAGTCAACTGAATGAAGAGATGGTGTTGGGAGTTTTTTGGATGGGGGTCCTTTCCAAACAACTGGAATCCTTTTCTGACTGAACAACAAATTCGAGATTTGGTCCGAAGTCGTTTGAACGTGACAATCGGAAAGCAAACATGTCCGGTAGTTTAGTCGCCATCAAGTAACTGTTCTCCTTTTTTGGATTTAAATTTTGGTTCGGAGAGTGATTCGGGTCTCATTTTATGCGATTTGAGCACAATTCACTGGCACGATTCTACGAGAATCGTTTCATAATTATTGCACACTTTTCATTCATTTCTTGTTCATAACTGCTGAAATACCCCGTGCTTTACAACTAATACATATGCCACGGTAAAAGTGATAAATCAGGCGAATATGATTCCCGACGGTTAAGCTTGATTAATGGGACTAATTACTGGAGATTTATCACATTTACCGGCTATTCAACTAGTATTGAGGGGTCTAATAATAAAAGTTTGCTCAGGTTCTTGGGTTCTGTCACCGCTGCTTGTTGAGAGGTTCGTTCACTGTTACTGCCATGACCAACAGCTTGGGTTGATCACCTCTTCTCAGTATAGTGACAGAAACCAAGCATTTGAGTGAATTTTGATGAAATTTTCCATCAGGACTTTAATAGTTTTAATACAAGCCGGTAAATGTGATAAATACCCAATGAATTATTCAAGCTTAGTAAGTGATTATGAATAACCGCCGGGTAATATATATATCTGCCTGAATTATCACTTTTACCGTAATATATTAATATAGTTTATCATATTTACCGGCTAGTAAACTGATTTCAGCAAACATTTAATGAAGTTCACATCAGAGAAAAAGATATTATGGACTATCCAGTAAATGTGATAAATATGATACGGTAAAAGTGATAAATTTGGCGAATGTATTTAAAATTTCCGACAATTACTCATAATCACCAATTAAGCTTGGTAGAAGTAAGAAATTACCGAGTATTTATCACATTTACCGGGTGGTTTATAAAATCTTCAATTTTCTGGGGGGGAAGGAATTAATCAAAATTTGCTCAGGTACTTGTCTTGAGTCTAGCCAGCACCAATGAAAAGAACACTAAGACGAGTGCCCAATAATTTATCATTGTAACCGAGCTTTGTTGATTATTATAAATAATCCCCGGGGATTATGAATATTTTTGCATCATTTATCACTTTTACCGTAAAATATAGAAACTGATAGAAACCAAACATCCGAGCGAATTTTGATTAAATTCTCCATTAGGAGTTTGGGTATTTATCACATTTACCGGCTAGTTTAAAAAATTTCAATGATTACCTGAGCAAACATTTATTATTAGATCCCTCATTACTAGTTAAATAGCCGGTAAATGTGATAAATCTCCAATAATTAGTCACACTAGGCAAGCTTAGTTGGTGATTTTAATAATCGCCGAGGATTATGCATATTCTTGCATCATTTATCACTTTTACCGTAAAATATATATGCAGTCGTTATTAAAAGATGAAAATTATGCTTTGGGGTGTGCATTATTTATGAAATTGATGAAAGAGAACGAAAGATAAAAAAAGGAAATAAAAATGGCTGTCACAGTGGACTACATCTAATGGATGTGCGACGCCATTTCCGTTTTTGACCTTCTCATTAATCACTGAACTAACTGTTATTCCAAAATGTTTTTAGGAAACGAAAAGGCTCATAGATCCTGTACCTGATTATCAGTGGCGAGCGGCAGATAATTGCTGATGAAGAAGCAGTGTGACTCTAAATGTTATGTACTTGTTATTGAAAACTATTTAAATAAATAAATAAATAAATAATACATGTAGTTCTTAATTGAAAGCTGGCAACAGTGCTTATTACCCTAAGACAGTATTCCATACCCGAATTTAACCGCCAAAAATCGGAAACCGAAAACAGTTGTGTAAACAAAAATAAAGCGGGAAAATTTGGTCGGATCTCGAAAAACCGGAAACAGTTGCTTCAAAAACCCGCAAAATCTAATCGGATCTCGAAAAACCGGAAATGGTTGCTTCCAAAAAAGAACCGCGAAATCTCATCGGATCTCGAAATACCGGATATGGTTGATTTTTGAAGAAAAAGTGAAAAAAGTACCATATCCGGTATTTCGAGATCCGATGAGATTTTTCAGATTTTTGAACAACCATATCCGGTTTTTCGAGATCCGATGAGATTTCGCGGTTCTTTTGGCAAATTCCGTGTGAAAAGTACCTGAAAAATCTCATCGGATCTCGAAAAACCGGATATGGTTGCTTCAAAAATCCGAAAAATCTCATCGGATCTCGAAATACCGGATATGGTACTTTTTTCACTTTTTCTTCAAAAATCAACCATATCCGGTATTTCGAGATCCGATGAGATTTCGCGGTTCTTTTTTGGAAGCAACCATTTCCGGTTTTTCGAGATCCGATTAGATTTTTTAAAACTTCAACCAACTATTTCCCGCTTCTTGAGTTCGGGTGCCATGATTCTTTTAGGAGCTTTCATTTTAATAGAATTTTGGTGTTTTAGGGGCTTCATTCCCCATTTTGTAGCTGCATATTGGTCGTGAAAAAATGGAAAAAGAGAACAATTTGAACAAAAATTATAGAATTTATATTATATACAAATCGATCGCAATATATACACATTTATACTACAGTATTGTTAATTTAGAAAAAGGTTCATAACGAGACACAATATTCGAAGCAAAACCGGAAGTGTGATCCCATATTTAAATTGTCTCATTCCAGCTCGATTCAACCCTTCTTCCCTGGGTCTTTTGTGTCCGGAAGTACTTGAATCTCCAGTCCGGTAGTCCGCTCGATTCTGTACATGATTCCAGAATTCTCCAATCGATTCGTACCAGTGTGCATCACTTATGGAGTAGGATCTTGGTGTGGTGTATTTAAATCGACTCTCCTCAAGGAGTGTGTCGCCATATTTATTGACCTAATTTGCCCTGAAAGAGTAAATAATATTATATATAAAATGAATTCGTTACATGATCCATTAACTTACAATATATACAGTCAACCCTCCTAGTATACGGTGAGTGCGTATCGCGTTGTATGAAAACCGCGTTGTAAGAACCTCGAATTTAACCACCAAACCCTTCTTTTAAGGGCTACACTTGCTTCACTTTACACTGGTTTTCGATTGTAGCTTTGTAGCAAAACTACGACGACTGGAACCTGTCGTAGACGGCTATAAGATAAGCTGGCATGTTTATATAAACATACCTAGTGACTAGATGATGTTGGATGATTGGACTATGGGATGCTGTTGAACGGACACCGCGCTTTAAGAGTACCACGTTATAGGAGGTTTGTCGCAATTTCAGCTCCGCATAGTATGGAAACCGCATTATAGGAGGGTTGACTATGTACTATATTCCATTGTATACTGTATTGCAAAATTATGGGTGTATACGAACATTGTAAGGACAAAACCAAAAATAAAAATTAAAAAGTGAACCAACAGAGCAATAAACAAATAAATATGAACACATAAATCAAAACATAAACAAAAATAAATAACAATAACAATAAATAAACAAAATATAAAATGAATAGATAGATAGTATAAAACAAACAAAATAAAATAAATGTACAGGGTAAAACTAAACCATCAGACTACAAAATAAATAAATAAATAAAGCAACAGCTAAGCAATAAATATATAATTAAACTAAGTAAATAAATAAATAGCTAATTCATGTACTGAGAAAAAGTTAACGATATTTATTATAATATAAGAAAGAATATTTTTATATAAATTTTAATTAGTGGAAAAACAGAAGAGAAAGTAAAAAAAATGACTCAAGAAAAGCCTAAGAAAATCATTTCCGCCTTTCTAATACTTCTATTTCCGGTTTAAAACAAGAAATTTTCTATTCACTTACGAGAATAATCATGGAAAAAGGAAGAGAGAGAGAGAGGCAGAGAGAAAGAGGAGGGCAAGAGAAAAATGGGTGGGAAGAAGAGTTTGCGGCGAGAAGTTCATCTTACCATTCATCCACTTAATGGGCTTTGAGATATTTCCCTGAAAAGGAAGAAGAAGAAGAGGAGGAAAGGAGGAGGAAGAGGAGGAGGTAAGGGGGCAGAATGAAAGATAAAAAAAATTTAAATTCCAAAAGCCTCCATTTTTTTTACTTTCTTCCTTCTTCCTCTTCTTCTTCCATATTGTTTATCCTACCACCTCCTCATCCTCCTCCGAAACACACTCACGTACATCTTTTCAATGTTGGCATTTTGTTTTACATGCAAAGAAGAATCTTTTGTTTGGATATAAGAACCTCCATCCCCTCACCCCCTAGCAACCCCCTACCAACCTCCCGAAGAAATGAAATTATTTGTTTGTTTGTTTCCGGTTTATACAGATCGGAAGAGGATATCGATTTTATACCTCTGATGCAGGCTTAAAGGCTTTTAGGTTTATTTGAACTTGGATGAGTTTTTAAGGTCATTTCCCGGGACTTTTGAGAGGTTTTCCGTGATCCTGTCTTCTTAGACCCATGAGAACTGGGGCTTTGAGCTTATAGAAACACTCACCATTTTGCTTCGTGTATGTCACATCCTCCTCGGTGTTATCATCTCTCCTTCAACTGCATCGACTGTTCCTCATCCGATAAATTCTTCCATGACGACTTTTTTTACGCGGTTTGGTGTATAAACCCATATTATACCCAAAAGTGTTCCTTCAAACTGGGTGTATTGTGTCACACTCATCGTTCTGGTATGGAGCGAACGTGTTGTTGTATGTCACATCCTCCTCGGTGTTATCATCTCTCCTTCAACTGCACTGACTGTTCCTCATGCGATTAATTCTTCCAAGCCGACTTTTTTTACGCGGTTTGGTGTATAAACCCATATTGCACCCAAAAGTGTTCCTTCAAACTGGGTGTTTTGTGTCACACTCATCGTCCTGGTATGGAGCGAACGTGTCGTCGTATGTCACATCCTCCTCGGTGTTACTGTCTTGCTATACTTTCCTACAACCGTATCGGCTGTTCCTCATCCATGACGACTTTTTTTACGCGGTTTGGTGTATAAACCCATATTATACTCAAAAGTGTTCCTTCAAACTGGCTGCCAGTATTGTGTCACACTCATCGTCCTGGTATGGAGCGAACGTGTTGTTGTATGTCACATCCTCCTCGGTGTTACTGTCTTGCTATATACTCTCCTCCAACTGCATCACTGTTCCTCATCCAATGAATTCATCCATGACGACTTTTTTTACGCGGTTTGGTGTATAAACCCATATTATACCCAAAAGTGTTCCTTCAAACTAGCTGTCAGTATTGTGACACACTCATCGTTCTGGTATGGAGCGAACGTGTTGTTGTATGTCACATCCTCCTCGGTGTTACTGTCTTGCTATACTTTCCTACAACCGTATCGGCTGTTCCTCATCCATGACGACTTTTTTTACACGGTTTGGTCTATAAACCCATATTATACCCAAAAGTGTTCCTTCAAACTGGCTGCCAGTATTGCGACTTACTCATCGTAGTGGTATGAATCGAAGGACGAAACAGGCGAACGTTTGGCGTTCACATCCCTGAAAAATTTTTGTTTCTCTAATTTTGGATCCCTGCCACGGGTCATGAAAACAAATATCCCCGCCACAAATCGAGGTTTCTCTCATGGTTTTTATTTAACTCCTTAAACTACAATTTGTGGTTTTGTGTGGGGGGTGGAAAGGTTTTAACTACTACAACGAAACCGCACATCGGCCTTTACAAAAATTTTCGTTTCCTTTCATAACACGCAAAATCCCCTTTTCCTCGTGTGTGTTTTGTGTGTGCGAGTCTGTGAAACAGTTTCCGACATTCATTTAGAAAACTTTTCCTTCTTCCTCTCCACCTTTCCACCTCCCTCCCCACCCACCCAACCGCCGTCTCTTTTATCCGAGGAAAGAAAAGTTTATCATGAAAGGCGACATCGCACGGATTTCACAAAAATATCACCGAACAGAAATCCAAACCAAAAAAAACTTGTTCGGTAATATATTTAAGGAGAGAGAGAGAGAGAGCGACAAAAAAACTTTTCAATTTTCTAAAAGTTTCGAATACAAAAGAAAGATTGAAAAGAAGAATAGAAAGTAAACGAAGAGAGAGAGAGAGAGAGAGGAGGAAATAAGAGGCTTTAGAAGTTGAAAATTATTTGAAAATAAAAATAAAATCAGCAAAGGAGGAAGAAGAGGACGAGTGGGCGGGGCGGAGGCGGTGGAAAAAGCAGTGACGGTTTCAACAAACATCTTCAATGCAGGCGGTGAGTCGTATCTCGGGGAAATCCGGAAAACCTCAAAGACGCATTTCCAGGAAAAAAAAAGGAGAACAGACGGAGAGGTGATGGAAAAACTCGGGGATTTTCCTCCTTTAATGCAGAACACGTAACCGATGTTAGGAACGAAAAGAAAGGTGAGAAGGTTGAGATGCCTTCCTCCTCCCCCGATGCCTCAGAAAGAAAAACATTGAAATTTCCCCGTAAATCAAACCGGAAAAAGGTTCAAATTCAAATATTTTGATTGTGTGTGTGTGTGCGGGCTGCTGTAGGTCACCCACCCCCAAAAATTTTGATTTGATGTATGCCCTCGGTTAAAGGATCCTCATCCTATCTGTCTTCCGCAGGAATAAAAACGACCGGAGGCGGGGGTGTTGGGGTGGAGGAGCAGGGTGGACTATGGAGGTCAAAAACCCGTGTCAGCAAATTTTTACGAAACCCCTAAAATTTTTTTCCGTCCATGTCATTTATCTTGCATTTATTGAATTTTATTCTGGGGGGTGAGAAGGGAATCGGAAGTTATATATGATTCAAAGGATGAAAGACATCACAATAAATGTTATCCTGCCGGTCACCATTCCGCTGAAGTCAAACTGATTGTCTCCTAGTGTGCTAGTTCCCTTGAAAGTGTGCAATATTTTTGAAATGAGTTCAGTGTAAAACTGTGCAATACTTTTGAAATGAGGTCTGTATGAAAGTGTGCAATACTTTTGAAATGAATTCTTTACAAAACTGTGCAATACTTTTGAAATGAGTTCTATATAAAAATGTGCAATATTTTTGAAATGAGTTCAGTGTAAAACTGTGCAGTACTTTTGAAATGAGGTCTGTATGAAAGTGTGCAATACTTTTGAAATGGGACCCTGTATTTGATTTTGAGTTTGATCTCTTTCTTTACGCTTGGATGGTCAAATGTTAATGTGGTCTTCCATATGGTATGCGATGATGATCAAATGATCAGCACCATCAGCAAGATTCCAAGCCATTGGACTCACGACTTCGGAAAAGAGACCGGAAGACATCAGAACCGCAGTTGGGAAAACGATCTAAAAAATTTCGCTGGACCTAAATGATATACCTTTGCTTACAGCAGGAATTTTTGGAAAGATATGAGAGATACTTCCGCCCTATAATCGAGCCCGAATTGTGTGTTTCATTTACTAGATAATTTTTATAGTATATTTTTTATTATATTATGTACTGTATTAATATATATGTCCTACTCAATATAGCTTTTATAATATTATCACCATAACCACCATGAACAGTGTAGAGAATGTGAGTGATACAGAGATACAGGAGGAAGGGAGATCGAAAATTTAATTGCTCATGTTAATAAACACATTTCATAAGTATTGCACACACTCACCAAGACTTCGTTTCACATTATAAGCCATAATCGCTGACAAGTTTTAATTGTTCACCCATAGCGCGTGATCGACATGTGCCGTGGGTGTAAAAAGATGAAATCCGTTCAAAGTTTGCCTTTCAAATACCGTTCCAGAGGAAGGAGGAGGAGGAGGAGGAAGAAGTGGAAGGAGGAATTAAGAAATCTCTAAAACTACCAAATAGGAAATTAACGAACACTTTGCTGACTTAAAACTTATGAAGTCACAACTGTTATCTCACAAGACAAAAACGGAAACTTGCTAAGACTCGTTGGATTTGAGAGCTTTACCCCCAGTTTTCACACATAACATGCTATTGGAGGAAATTTTAAGCAGTATGTAGAGAAAGAGAGGAAAGACACAACAGTTGCTGAGGTAAAAGGAAGCTTTCCTGCTCCTCTTCTTCTTAATTCTACCACCACCACCGAAAATGGCGTTACAGGTCATTGATGTTGACCTTGAGCGACTTCTGTTGTCTCCTTCTTGTTCCACCGATCCAATTAGATCTCCATAATTTCTAAGGACGTGCGCAAGGGTAAGGTCAGTAAGTCAGCGATTCTAATAAAAAAATTTTTTTTCCCTCTTGGAAAAGTTGGAGGGTTTTCAAATTAATCCACAAAACCCCTGGAAGAAATTCTTTAATAAAAGTGAAACCGGGAAACCGATTAAAGAGAGAGAGAGAGAGAGAGAAAGAGAAACGACAGCAAGAAAGAAATTATTTTCATTTTTACCACGGAGACGTGAATCGCTTTCACGACCGCCATTTTCTACCTCTTCATGGCGAAATCCAAAACTTTTTTTCCTTCTTCAACATTAAAAACAGAAGTTTGAAATTTCATCACTCAATGATCGTGGAAATTCCCTTACGGGAGAGAGAGAGAGAAGACTACTACCATAAGAGATGGAGGAGGAAAACCAGGAACGAGAGAGAGAGGTACGGGGGAAGAGGGGAACAAAAGGCCGGGGAGGCAATCCCTATCTAATCCCTGATACCAAAATTCCGAAGCGAGATCCCAGGGAAAACCCTATTATAAATAAATCCCGGTAATTTTCCGCCGGAGGGAAATTGCATTTTCCAAAACCTTTCTTTTGATGTCATCTCCTCTGGAAATGACACGGAATTTTTCAAACTCCTAACCGAACTCGCGTTACCCGATCTCGAATCCTGTCGGAAACCCGAATCCTCCAAATAGATCATGACGGCTGTTCTATTGAGATAATCGAAAATCCAAAACGAAATTATTTCTTCCTGTCGTCACTGGAAACCCCCAACTCTTCCTCCCCCAGCAGTTTAAGTGATATAGACACAAATTTCAAAAAAGGAACTCACAACTAACACATCTCCTCTCTCAGGAGTTGATTCATTCACAACAGCCTATTGCTTAGGAGACACATTAAGGGGGTCTACAACAACAGCGTTCAAGATGGCGGGGGAGGTGAAGTCAATTGAAGACAAAAGTCGAAGCGTCTTTTGTTCGAAACGTTTAACTTGACACAGTTTTGCGATAAATCTCGCCCGAAAATTTTCCCTCCCTGTCGGGAATCAAAAATGAAGAAAAGGAGCCTCGCTTTCCACCCCCGCCGCCACCACCCACCCCCTCAATTTTCGAATTAAATCGTTTTCCAACCTCTTACAACCTCCCGATACGAACCTCTTGGCTCCTCCGTTTTTTTAATTGAAAAATAATAATTAAGAATTTTCCGGAGGGAATTTCCCACCGAGAACGCCTCCTCATTCTCATCCCCCTCCCTCTTCTCCACCATACCCCTTCCTCCTCCGCCTCCTACTTCTTCCGCTTTCCCGCATAACTTCAAAATTCAATAAATCGTAACTCCCAGGTAAATTTTTCTTCTCTTGGCAATTTCTCTCTTCCCTTCCGCCTCGGTTCATCCTCCTCCACCACCTCCCTCCCTCCTCCTCCTCCTCAGCGCATTCCATTTACTAATTCGAGAAAATTCCGTCAACGTATTAATATTATTATAAAATAAAATGGAAAAACTCCGGGAAAACTTTCATTAATTTTTCTCATTTTCCACCAAAGTTATTGGAGTATAAAGTAACAAAAAAAAGGGGGAGAGAGAGAGAGAGAGAGATTAAAAAACTCTTTTTGACAGCTGACTTCCGGAATATTATGATTGGTTAAAAACAAGGAGTGAGAGAGAGGAAGAAGTAGAAGACGAAGAACTGAAAGAAAGACAGAAAAGGAAGACTGGAAGGGGTGGGTGAATGAATACATCGCGTAAACCGAAGAACCGGAACCTCGAACGAACAAACCCCAGTTTTATAGTTATACGTCTATATACATTTATAATATGAAGAATAGCTATACGAATATATTTATATATCGTTTATGGTTTAATAACATAATCACCGCATATAAGAAATCTTTTGGTTTCAACTTCCGGTTCATATACTCTGTGGAAAAGTTTTTATTTTGTATACGTCAGCAACGGAAAAGTCTTTTTTCCTTTCCACCCTTCCACCCCCCCGCCGACCTCCTTCCAATCCTTTTTCCTTTTTTTTAATCTTTCTTGTCACATCCTTTTGTTTTGTATCGTTCTTGACGTTTTTGTTCGACCTGTCAACAATTCTGTGACTTTTCTCGCGTAGGAAAAAAAATTGTCTTCGCGACACATCTTCCTCTTTCTCCTCCTCCTTCTCCTTCTCATCCTTGTCTTTAGCCTATCTTCGGGGTTAAAGATCCTAATCCTGTGACAGATGTAATGAAACACTGAGCCTTTTGAAAATTTTAGTGGATGAGGTGGTTAAGTTAACGCCGGGCTTTCCCCGCCACGAGATAATGACTTTGATGTGTGGTACGGTGTTATGATGTTGTCTCTGATTTATGTTGGGTTTGGGTTAGCAAGCTGATTTGTGTTTTGTCAGCAGTGTTTACGAAATAAGTCGGCCCCCTAAGAATGACTATTGTTAAAATAAATTTCTCCTAAGTATGCGTTAGACTATGTTGACTGGAGTGTAATGTCATAAATATATGTCGCGGTAAAAGTGATAAACCCGATAAATTTATTTATAATTTCCGGTGATTATTCATAATCACCATCTCACATAAATAAATGTGACAAATTACTGTTCATTTATCACACTTACCGGAGAGTTTATAAAATCTTCAACTCGTAATCTGCCCACACTTTTATAGGTCTAAGACTGGTCGGTGAATGTGATGATCATGAACAATCCCTGGAAGTTATATTTATATTAATATTTCTCAGATTTACTTTTACTTTTGTAATGCTCTTGGACGTCCTGACTGAATTGATTCTCAGCACGATCTGTTTGACTCAGAAACCAGATGTCACTCGACTCATTGTTGTGTCGACCGTACCCCTTGAGTCAGAACCTTGTTGTAAGGTACTTAAGCTTCACACTACACTTTGTCAATAGCCATGATCCAAGCCTTCAACCAAGCAGAACAAGATACTACGATTTATATACTATATCAACCGGATGGAAATGTCGTAAATATATTGCGGTAAAAGTGATAAACCCGGTAAATATATCTATAATTTCCGGTGAATATTCATAATCACCATCTCACATAAATAAATGTGACGAATTACTGAATATTTATCACACTTACCGGATAGTTTATAAAATCTTCAACTCGTAATCTGACTACACTTTTATAGGTCTAAGACTAGTCGGTAAATATGAACAATCGCTGGAAGTTATATTTATATTAATATTGGGTAGATCTATCTATCACTTTCAAATCTCCAACTAGTGATGTAGAATTTCGAGAAGGTTTGCTTAGACCACGAATATTATATTTTATAAACTAACCGGTAAATGTGATAAATACTCAATAAACCCATCAAATAACTACTAATGATTATACATAATCGCATGATTCATACACGCAATACCAAAATACCACGTTTCATTTCATAAATATTGCACACTTGAGTGCCGATTATATTTTAAACGTACTCAACCCTTCCACGAATAATTCAATTCACGGATACTAAACAATTAGTAGTGTTAGATTGTCACACAAAACTTACTCAGTAACGTTGAGAACATTTTAACTGTTTCACGATTAATTTTGATGCGGTGGTCTTAGAGTTATGCGATATAAGTGAAATCACCCAACGTGTGACTTATCATTTGAAATGAGAGGTGATACTCAACTCGAATTGTATGCGAATTTCTGCATCCAGCTACAAATCGAAACTCAGTTTGAACAGTTACCGTGGCAGTAGTTCTGTAGAAACTCATTGTATAATGTATATAGTTTCAAGTTCAGAAAGTGAACCGGAAGTTTAGGTCAACTATGAAAACCACAAACAGATATCAAGCATAACAATCAGATCAATAAAATAAGGATCGCGTTATATTGTTTGATTATATTATATGATAGATGTAGGAAGGACGGTAACACGGTGTATATTAGTAGAAGGCGGTGTGGTGTAGTATGCCAATTTCTTTGTCCTGCAAGTCATCTTTAAAAACCAAAACGCAGAGTCAGATTCTGTAGTTATCGCACCAAATTTTTGACAATTTTGTGCAAATTTTTGGTGTTTCCAGCTGTCGCACAAAACAAGACCCCGAGTTTATTTTTAGGAAAAATAGAAAACACTTCAGACAAAGAGTGGAAACAGTCGTTAGACTTTCTCTCAATATTTTCTCCCCAAAAAAGCCACTTCAATTGAATTCCGATCGGAAAAGTTCTTTGTGAAAAGCGTTCTACCCCATCACACCCCCCCCAGTTTAAATTTTGTTCCGATGTAACGTTTACTGCGGATTTGGCTCCACCCCCACCCCCAAATGGTTTTGTTTGGAGCGAATGTTATCCAGGCGTGCTGCAGCAAAAGTGAAACTTCGTCATTTTCTCTTCACATGAAGTGTCGTAAAAAACCGGGGGACCTCCCCAAAAAGCTCTGCTCCTTCCCTCCGCCCACAGTTTATGTTTTTCAAACTCAAAATGACTTTGACTTTGTGAAATTTTTATTTACCCCCCGTTCTTATGCACAAGCTACTTTTAACTTTTCCCCCCAGAATGTCAAAAAAAAGGAGAAAAACTTTGAGAATCTTCTTCTTCTTTCCGGTTGTGATGAATACAGCAAAGAAATTTTTTTTTCCTCAACAAAAATTTTCCTCCAACTTTTGGAAACCGGTCTTCCCGTAAGTCAACCATGGGCGAGAGTTATTTATAGATTCCTTTGTAATATTCTTGAGAATAGTTGAAGTTTCGTGTCGCTTTTGTGTCTCTTCATTGTTTCGAAACTTTAACTTTTGGCAATGGCCGTCGAATTATTTTACAGGAATTCGTATGAAAGCTCCGAATAAATTTTTTCCTTCACTATTATTATTATTTAAAGTTAAAAGCACTTTATTTATTGGATATTGCCACGGAATAAGTGCTTTTATGCATTCTATACTATTATTGCTGTTGGGTAATAGCCCGCCCTGTTGGCGAAATGGTTTTAAACGACCTGTTTTCCCGGGAAAGTGGTGAAAATTTACGTTAAACGTTAGCTAGTAGTGGAGCTTTGACTTTTCCTATTTTTTGGAGATTTGGAGATACGCGACTGTCCTAAATTAGCTTTGTAGTTTGTTTTTGTATTATAGACTATATGTATGACTATATTTAATTAATAAATAAACTTCTGCTAGCGACTAATGGGTGTAAGCCGGCACACCGAGCTGAGGTGAATGTCGATGATTCACAGGGCAAGACAGAGGGTAGTCGTTCGCATAAGTTTGTAGGAATATTTTTTGTTGTAGTTTGAAGAACCGGACACTTCTGTCTATAACTAAACAGATAAACTATTCCAGTAACTACAGTAATTTGTACTTAAAGACTATTTGCGGGAAATTTCAAACTGAAGTGGTACCAATTCAACCCACCAGTCAGAAGTGTCATGACCTATGGGGCAGAAGTTAGGGGTTGGAAAGAACTCAAAAGGTTAGAGGCAATACAGGAGAAATACCTGGTCACTAGGGGTAGACCTTCATTTCCAGGTTACATTACTTTGGAGGAATATAAGAGAGACAGAATTAGCACAGAAACAGGGAAGAGGGCCGTTTAAAGGATGTGAAGAGGTTAGCAGAAGGCGAGAAGGAACTAGAGAATCTGGTAGCTGAAAGAGAAGTTCAAAGACAAATGCAATACAACAGAACTATGGAGTCCAACTACAACTCAGGCTACAAGGAATCCCTGTCTACATGCAGGAGGAAACCTGTGTCAAAAAATTGAAAAGGATGGCAAAAGCAAGATGCAATGGCACACGCTACTGGATAGAAATTGTGTTAGGGCCTAGATCTTACGTTTTTGTTTCCTTTTTTTTTGTTTGTGTTGTGGTACTTGTAGTTTGTCGGTTTTTAAACACGCCTCACTCGCTAACAGGGAAGAATAGTAATCCAAAAGGCGGATTCTAACTTAAAATTCTAATAGAAAACTTAAAACATAATTTGCACTTATATTCTACAAACTTTCGTTAATTATTTACTGGCCAATCTGCCATTTATCGCTTATTTATCTATGTATATAGGTATTTATCTACTTTACAGTTAGTTATTAACTTATATAGTCATTTATTTGGTGAATTCACTATCATTTATCTACTTATTTATGGGACTACGATACCGTCTTTTGATACGTGTCACAGAACCAATGACGATAACACAATTTGCGACCTGAGGAAATGGCCTAGCTTATCACAGCAAAATAAATGAAAGACCACCCTCAACTGTTATGGCGACTCAGGGGTACGAATGACACGTATCAATGTAACAATACCTGAATACCTAGAAACTACAAGTTTCCTATGAATACCATGGGTTTTAGGCTTCGGGGAGGGAGATACCATGAAACCACAGTCAAGATCAACTAGTTCAAGTTTAGTGCTGAATTATGAAGGTGTGGTAAGGTGGTATAGAGTTCGTACTAAATATCAGACCCGGTTTAGCACCCAGAAAGCTAACACAACTAACATCAGCTAAAGTGTCAGGGGTAACATTAAAAAGAAGTGATTGCTGACGTTTTGTAACCTTTCGAAAAATTTCCCGGATGTGTTGACTCTGCTGTTAAGTTCTCACTTCTGGGCCAGAGCTAACTTTTCTCTCCCTCATCCCTCTTCTTTTTCTTTTCTTTTTTTTTCTGTCTCTAACATAAAAAAGTAAAATTCAATTCTTAACAATTTCTCCTCGAGGAGTTCATTAGAAGTCACGAATCAAAAGACTTTTTTTTGTTTTTCCCTTAAATTGAGAGAGAGGGAGTCTTTTCAGCAAAAAAAAGCAATCGGAGAGGGTAGGGGAGGTTGATTTTCTTCTTCTTTGACACAAAATAAAAACTCTTTCTCCCGACAGCAACGACAACAACTACAAAAAAAATGGCGTGGGGATGCGCACAAATATCGATCACGTTAGGTGCTCGGAAAATAAAAGAAAAGAAATTTCAAAGTTTGATGACTGATCACAATTACAAATCCCTCGGGAGAAATAAAAAGTAGAAGAAAAAAAAAATTCTGCTGGGCGTTTCAAAGTTTCTCATCAAAAACAAGAATTGATTTCATTTCTGACTTTAGCTAGAAAAAGAAGGAAGACAGAGGAGGAGAGAAGAAAAAGTAGAAAGTCGAGTTCGGAATCGTGTAAACGTAGTTTCATTATAAGAGTTTGTAGGTTTAAAAGTTGCTGACTGGGATGCTGTAGGAATTAGTTGAATCCAGAAAAAGCGAGGAAGTGGAGGAAATCATTTCATAAATATTGCACGCTTGTATAAACAAGTCGTCCAACAAATAATTCCAGGCGATTATTCATAATCACAACAGATTAATGACTGTTTATCACATTTACCGGTTAGTTTACCAAAATCAACAAGAGACAAGCAATCCGGTCTGTCGGTATCAGTGAATTAACGTCACGAAAAGAAGCTGCAAATACAAGAAAAGTGACAGAAACCAACGCTCTGAGCAAATTTTGACTAAGATAACCCATTATAACTTGGAGATTTTATAAATTAACCGGTCAATGTGATAAATAATCCATAATTTGTTCACATCTATCAATCTTAACTGGTGATTATGAATAACGACACGTTTTGTTGTCCACAGTCAAATTTGTGGGGAACTATGGCAGTTAGCGAAAATTTTTTTGAGTTGCTCGGCTTGAACAGAGACATATTAGGATGAGCTTGAACGGAGAGTTCAAGGTCAAACCAATCATTATGTGACCAAATTTTAATTGTGTGTGACATCCTTTCAGCATCTTTATACAGATCTACACTCCTCCTGTGCCTATTTGTTATTATGTTTGTCTCTGTTCCATGAGACTGTATTTGACGTCAAATTGTTTTCGAACCCTACTCACTCTATCACGAGCAAATTTTTTTCCTGTAAATATTGCTTACAGACAATAACTTCTAAACATAACCAATGATGCGATACATAAATAAATAAGCGAAAAATGAGAAAGCCGGGAAGCTGACAAACGAGTTGCTTTATAACAACCTCCTCCAAAGATAAGTGTACGAAGCGGACTCACCGCTCCTTACACTCTTTTTATCATTAAACACAGCTTCCATTATTAAAAAAAAAGCGACCGAACGGTTTTAATTGTGAGAGGAGAATTAGCAGTGAGGCCCCGCACTGCTTACGCCTCATCTCCACATTTCGCTGTTTCCCCGAACGGCGTCAAAAAAGAGAAAATCATTTTATTATTTATACAAATGAAACCGTCTCCTTCCTTCTCGCCCACTCCTCTCTTCGACTTCTTCCATCTGTTCATTCATCCATTCTTTTATTATCGTTCTTTCCTCCTCCTTTCACTCCTCCTTCCATCCTTCCTTCCTTCTCCCCGGGAAGATATTAAAGAATAATAAAGTGTAATTCTCCGAGGAGAGATTTTAAGTGCGAACCCAGTTTCGGAATATTAATAATTTCGCAAAAACTGGTTATTAATAAATTGTAATATAGTAATTAGCCTAAAGCCACCGAGAGGAAAAATGTTTTTCTGAAGCCTCTGAAGAGCGAGAGGAAGAGAGGTAGAAGAACTGGGAGAGGGCGGTGGTGTCTTTACGATAAAAATAATAATCATTTATTTATTTATTTATCTTTGGAGGAAGTTATTATAAAGCAACTTTGTCGTTTGTCAGCTTCCCGGCTTTCTCATTTTTCCCTTATTTATTTATTTTCTATCTGCTTCCAATTAGCTTCCACGAAATGTATCGCATCATTGGTTATGTTTAGAAGTTATTGTCTGTAAGCAATATTTACAGAAAAAAAATTTGCTCATGATAGGGTTCGAAAACAATTTGACGTCAAATACAGTCTCATAGAACAGAGACAAACATAACACTCGCCAACACACATATACTGTTAGTGTTGAAAGTTATACAGTTGGACGTCTTATAGACATCTTATCTCAAACTACTACTAACTGTATTATGTTGGTGGTGTGAAACTGTCTACGCCATATTTAAATGAGCCGAAATTTTAAAAATTCGATTTGAATTGTGGTATAGACGACCAAAGGCTGAAATTAATTTTCGTGAAAGTGTGCGTTATTTATGAAATAAATTTCATTCGCAAATGAACCATCTTCTAAATTAGGTGGACCAGAAAATAATGCCGAAAATAATGCCGGTTGTGTACTTCACACTTGGTTTACGTTGCGGTAAAAGTGATAAATAATTTAAATAAATGCCGGGTGAGTCATTTGGATCTCTCGAGTCAAAGTCCTAGGAAACTATGGCAGTTAGCCATTCTGACTTATGAACGGAAAACTCTCAAATTCGAAATACTGTCAAGTGTTGGCTGTGCGGATCTGCTGTCGTGTTTGAGGTGTCCCGGACTTTGGTAGTACTATTTTCTGAACAGTTGACAATTTCTTTCTGTTTTTATACAAAATATCAGTGAAATAGAAAAGATGGAGATGAAGGAAAGGAAAATACTGAGGAGGAAAATCTGGGGACCACTGAAAATAGATGAAGGAAAGTTTAGGCACAGGAGGAATGTAGATCTGTACAAAGATGCTGAAAGGATGTCACACACATTAAAATTTGGTCACATAAGGAGGATGGATAACAGTAAACTTGCAAAACAAATGTCCAAGTATATTGGAGTAAGAATGGCAACCAGTGGCTTCAAGGAGATAAAGAAAGATACGACAGAGATTGGAATAACCGAAGAGATGATATAAGACAGAACGGCTTGTGTAAAATTTTAACTGTTTCCGGGAAAACGAGAAGAATAAAGGAAATAACATCCGAACACAAGAAAGTAGAAATCAGCAAAGTGGAAAGAAAGGATGAAAGAACTATTAGAAGACAAGGAAATCAAAACCAAAATGAATCCGCAGGGTTACTTCCAGCCGTTCCTAGACGACCAAAATCGAAGAAGTTTGTTAAATTTTCCGAACGATACAACCAAATGTCGACACAGAAATTTAAACAAAATCCCTACCAAAACACATACGAGACAAAGAAATTTGAAATTTATCAAAGCCAAACAACAAAATAAATAAATAAAAGACAGGAGACACACAAAGGAGAAAAAGAAAATGACGGGAAAAAAGATCTTTTTGAGAAAAGGTCAAAAAACACCTCAAGAAATTCGAAGAAAGAAACAAAAATAAATTTTTCCACGGGTGAAACAGGACGTCCGGTAAGAAGAAGAAAAATAAGAAGAAGACATGACATAAATGCCAGAGAAATTAAAAAAAAAAAAAAAATTTCGTGGATGAAACACAACTCTGGAAGACAAGAAGAAGAAGAAGATGGAGAACAGGAGACGAGATAAATTTTTCATTTTTTTCTTTATCCAAAATCAATTTTTCTTTTTATTTTCCTCGAGATAATTTTTCTTCCTCCTCCTCCCTCCCTCCCCGCTCTTCCTCCTTCTCCTCCTCCCTTCACGTTCCATCGCAAATTACGAAATTCAAAGAATTTGTATAATTAAAAATAAACAAATTTCAAAAAAAAAAAGAAAAATTGTTAAAAGAGGGTATAGGAGAAAGAATTCGCAGAAGTGAAATTGAAATTTCCTCCATAATCATTCTTAGGGATGTATAAATGGGTGGAAATGAGGAAAAGTTGGATGGGAAAGCGGGAAAAGCCCCAAAGAGATGAAAGTCCTAATAAAAATAAAAAAAACCTTAATATCGCGCAAGATAAAAATTTAAATTTTTATTCGCCTCCCGGGAGTGATTTAAGAGTGTGTACTCCAGCCCACCGCCTTCTACTAATATACACCGTGTTACCGTCCTTCCTACATCGATCATATAATATAATCAAACAATATAACGCGATCCTTATTTTATTGATCTGTTTGATTATACTTGATATCTGTTTGTGGTTTTCATAGTTGACCTAAACTTCCGGTTCACTTTTGAACTTGAAACTATATACATTATACAGTGAGTTTCTACAGATCTACTGCCACTGTAACTATTCAAACTGAGTTTCGATTTGTATCTGGATGCAGAAATTCGCATACAATTCGAGTTGAGTATCACCTCTCATTTCAAATGATAAGTCACACGTTGGGTGATTTCACTTATATCGCATAACTCTAAGACCACCGCATCAAAATTAATCGTGAAACAGTTAAAATGTTCTCAACGTTACTGAGTAAGTTTTGTGTGACAATCTAACACTACTAATTGTTTAGTATCCGTGAATTGAATTATTCGTGGAAGGGTTGAGTACGTTTAAAATATAATCGGCACTCAAGTGTGCAATAATTATGAAATGAAACGTGGTATTTTGGTATTGCGTGTATGAATCATGCGATTATGTATAATCATTAGTAGTTATTTGATGAGTTTATTGAGTATTTATCATATTTACCGGTTAGTTTATAAAATATATTATTCGTGGTCTAAGCAAACCTTCTCGAAATTCTACATCAGTAGTTGGAGATTCGAAAGTGATAGATAGATCTACCCAATATTAATATAAATATAACTTCCAGCGATTTTTCATGTTTACCGACTAGTCTTAGACCTATAAAAGTGTAGCCAGATTACGAGTTGAAGATTTTATAAACTATCCGGTAAGTGTGATAAATATTCAGTAATTCGTGACATTTATTTATGTGAGATGGTGATTATGAATATTCACCGGAAATTATAGATATATTTACCGGGTTTATCACTTTTACCGCAATATCTTTACGATATTTCCATCAGGGTCATATAATATATAAATCGTAGTATCTTGTTCTGCTTGGTTGAAGGCTTGGATCATGGCTATTGACAAAGTGTAGTGTGAAGCTTAAGTACCTTACAACAAGGTTCTGACTCAAGGGTCAACACAACAATGAGTCGAGTGACATCTGGTTTCTGAGTCCATCAGATTGTGCTGAGTCATATCATCAATACCTAGAACAGGGATGGCGAACCTATGGCACTCGTGCCACAAGTGGCACATAAAATATTCTCTTTTGATAGAAATTAATTAAAAATTATTTGTGACATGTCACCTATTTAAAACAGAATTTTTATGACTTTCTGGCACGGACATCAAAAAGATTCGCCATTCCTGCTCTAGAACCCGTGGGCCCACTACAGCCTGGGAGAGTATTTAATCCATCCTCGGAGGGTTTATCGACATGGCCCGCTACAATTACGTTTTCGCGTTCGAGAGGTTTAAATTGGATTTTGCTTAGTAGATATATAGTCTACAGCAGAAGCTAAACTAGTCGCGTAGTCCATGCGTTGCAAATCTGTGGGGCCCTCCTACTTTAGTTCCTATTTTATGTACGGCCCGCCAAAAATTCCAAAATTTAAATTGGTCCGTTGATTAAAAAAAATAAAAGAGATCTTGGGAAGAGAAAAGGAAGACAAGAGTGTTAATCACGGGATATTCGAGTTAACCAGACGCAAAAGTGTACAAAAAAAAATCAGGAAACCTGTTAAAGTAAACATGGAATTAACCGTGGCTCTAAAATTAGTATTCATGACGACGAATGCAAGTTGCTGAAACACAACATTAACATAAATGACGTATAACAAAGCAAAGGAGGAGAGGGAAATGGATGGGAAAAAAGGAGGAAAAAAAGGAAGGTTTTACTTTCCCCCTTCAAAGTAGTCCGCCAGAAGATGTCCCTTTCAATTTCTCCAAGTAAAATTATTTTCCATTTTCCAAGTTCCCTAAACTCCATTCATTCAAAAGTGTTAAGGAAAGTGTTGAAATTCCGTCAGAGGAAGAGGTTGAAAAGAGTGTTAGAAGCTTATTGAAATATGAAAGATGGAATGAGAAATTATGGCTCCTTTGAAAAATTACATGAAATTAAAATGTTAGTCAAAACCAAAATCATGAAAATGCTATGGAACTTTCAAATAATAAAGCTCTTCATAAATAAAATTAATTGTCCACTTTGTAAGAAATTCCCGGAGTTCATACAAACGCTTTCGCCTCTTTCCATCTTCCTATCTTTCCATCTGTACCACTTTTCTTTCAACCCTTCAAATAGAAAGTCGGAAAAGACAATTTTCACAATCTATTTACTTGTAAAAGCATAAATTTATATACTATATTAAAGACTTGCTCTTCACACTTTATTATTTTATCTATCTCTCTCTACAACTTCGACTCATCCTCGTTTCCGTTTATTAATTCCTTGGCAAACTCTCTCTATCCCCTCTCTCTCCCCTCAGAGAGTCTTTGTCTGCCACAGAATTTAAGATATGGATACCTCCCTTAAACATAGATCTACAAGCTAGTTATACCGGTATAAATTAAACCGAATTTTATTTTTTCAATTTTATATTGAAACCGAAAAATATTTACTAAAATACTACAGCAGGGGTCGGCAACCTTTTTCGGCCTCGGGTCAAAATGAGGGTATTAAAGGGACATTTGGGTCACAGATATATTCGTATTGAGACAGTATTTTAGTAGATTATATGATATATTTTATAAGAAAATAATTACAAAGAGTTGAATAAACTTTATTTATAATCTTTCTCTACGATATCAATGGCCACCCTGATGTTGAATTTGTGACGTCAGTTTAGGCAAGTCAGGGGCTTTGACTTATATTTTTATATGTTATACTGTATTCAAATTTGGTACGTTCATAACTTTGCGACAAACATTTTTGGGGAAAAATAAAAATGTTTGTATATCTTATACTTTATTTTCGGAACTAAAATGGGTCACTTGAAATTACCAAATGGATGGTGACCCATGGGTCATAGGTTGCTGACCCTATACTATAGTATATCCGTGAGTTCAATATCGAAAATGGTTAGCAGTCTAGCACTAAACAAACCCTTAAAATCTTGAGGGTGTCTGTTATCCCCCGTTTAGAACCCAAACTAATCAGCAGTTCAACCGAAACCTAACCCAAACTAAGTCGAATCTCAATTCGAACTAAACCCAAATTCTAATTCAGCACAACACAAACATCTAAACTGTAGAGTTCATCCGTAAAGCTGACTGCTGACAACAATACAAACTATTCCGTAGTTCAACCGAAACTCAACCCAATTCGAACTGAACCTGAACACAAACTCAAACCTAAACACAGCCCGACAATGACCTAAAATTCTTTTTAGTTTTAACCCAAATTTCAGCAAAACCACACCCATTAGTTCATTCATTAGTCATTAGTGTTGCCTCTTATTTTGTGTTTATTTATTTATTTTCTTTTTCAGGTGAGTGACATAAAAGAACAAAACAATCAACAACAGCAGTCTTTGCAAGACAACAATGAGACCGCAGGTTAGACAGAAACTGAAGATGGATAGAAGACAAGAACCAAAAGACAAAACTTGTTTTGACAACCTTCCACTCAGTCAATTTATTTAAATAAGTTTCAAAATGTTGTTCTTCAGAAACTATCCAAGGTAACAACACACAACAGAAAATCTAAAAACTTTGGAGGGTGTGGGTTTGAAAACAAGATACGACCAACAGCTGACATGTTATTCATAAAGAGATAGAAACTGTAGACGTAGTTACACGAATCGATGGACGTTTTAAAAGTTATGATGTATGTGTGCATAGGATAGTAGAATTACAGAACACAAGAACCGACTTAAGTATCATCCATCAGCAATAAATACCAGAGTGGTGTCTTAGTTACCAGCAGAGTATATTTATTGACACTAAGCAAAATGAGTGTAGGCACTACTTGGCACACTGTTAGAACATAAAGATTGGCAAAAACTGACATATTCATGTTACATTATTCATCTCCTCTTGGAGTTGGCTCCTGATACAACCCCAGACCCCAAACAAGATACTACAGGCAAAAAAAAAGGAAAACAGGTCAATTTAGCAAAAAATCCAAACTCAGTTCTTTTCTGAGAGACAGAACGAGGACGAAGTAAACAGGAACAAAGTATGATTAAAGTATAAAAACGTCAGCACAGTAAAAAGGAAGAAAATGTCAAACTTAAGCTTAAATTTTTATATGAAATAATAAAAACGGGCCTTAGGGGTGAGTATGAAAGGTGAAACTTTAAGTATGGGAACGAGAAATCATAAAAATTGAAATCGAGAGGATGGGATGCGAGGTAAAAAAATTTTTATTCTCATCTTCTCCTGGGTCGTTTAGTGCTGACTTCGAGACAAAGAAACCAATAAACAAATTAATCCCTCGGAAAAACGCAGCATTTCAATTTTCAATCGTTTTACGTTATCGAATAGAACACCGGTCCAAAGTTTCATTGGACCCCCCCATCTCTCTCTCACACCTTTTGGGTCCAGGTTGTAAGAGTAGACGACAAAGAACCTTTAAACGAAGCCGACTTTCCACCTTTTTTTTTTTGTTTCTATTTTTTAATTAAAGAGAAATTATGGAAAATAAAAAACAATTTTTATTTAATTAAAAATAAAATAAAATGAAAATTGTTTATAGAAAGTGAAAAAAAAAATGCGATAATTAAAGTGCCAGATGAAAAAAAAAAAATTCTGCTACCTCTTTCCCCACCTTCTCTTTCTCTCTCTCCTTCAGCTTTTTTTGTGCTGCTTCCTTTTTTTCTTATCTCGCAGCTGATTACTTCAAACTTTGACTAAAACAACTTACCTGCCTATCCCGTTAGCGATGAATTGGGAGCACAAAGCTATGATGAGCGCTATGACGACACAAAACTGGCTGTTGCATGATCGGCAGTCGTCTGTAGTCAGTTGAGTAATATACCGTCGTCTACCAGAGTAATCCGCCGTTGTTTATTTATACCAGCCCCTGGAATAGATTAAATTTATAAAAATTTGGAATCAGGGATCTCTTATAGAACTCTGGAAGGTGAGGAATAGTGGTTTCAATCCGTTTTCACCTTTTTGGGTATAACAGGCTGTGGAGGAATCCAACTCACGGCCATAACGTCCAAGTCAGGAACTTTAACCACTACACTACCACTCCTCTCGCGATAGTATAATAAAGTAAGAGTATGTATATATATAATGCTAGAAAGACTTAAATTTGTGTGTAATTATACTCAGCAAACCTATAAAACAATCAAAATGACTTATTTGAGCTATCTACTGTTGATGCTGTCTATTTTTAGTATAAATATAAATTTAGAGTCGTGGTTATAAAAGTTAACCAAGTTTAGTGAAATGGAAGCTTAAACAAAACCGTATTCTATGATTATGGACAAGTTTCTACAATTTTTAATGTGGATTTGGGTTAATTTTGAATCACAGGTTTGAAGTTATGCGATTTTTGCAATTATTTATCAATTTTGCGACGATTTGATAAATCTCTTGTATAAATATCATGAATGTTTATTCAATCAGGCCATCTTCTGACCATGTTACTTCGACTTCTCTTTCTTCCGGTGTTCTGCCAATATTCTCTTCTTAGCTGACTATATTCTGTCTTTCTCTCCCACTTCCGTCCGTTTTGTTCCCATTTTCAGCTTTGGTTTCTTCTAGAAACTCGTGTTTACTACTTTCTTCTTCAGGGTGTCTTATCTTTGTTCTCACCCATGCTTCTCTCAGGTCTTTCTCGGTTTCCACAACCCATGTCAGCTTTAGAATTTAGTGAAATAGAAGCTTAAATCAATACCGTGTTATATGATTATAGAGAAATTGCATTTTAATGTGAATTTGGATTAATTTTAAACAAGTTTGCGAATTTTGTAATGATTCGTCACAAATCAACTTTGCGACGGTTTGATAAGCCTCTTGTATGAGATATCGTGAATGTTTTTTTCAATCAGGCCATCTTCAGACCATGTTACCTCAACTATTCCTCTTTCTTCTGTGTTTTCCTTCCTTTTTCTCTTCTTTTCTGCCAACATTCTGATTTTCTTCTGTCTTTCTCTCCCCCATCCATGTTTTTAGCTTTAGTTTGTCCTGGAGACTCGTGTTTTCGACTTTCTTCTTCAGGTATCTTATCGCTGTATGTCTTCTGTTGTAACCCATGCTTCTTACAGGTCTTTCATAGCTTCACCATTCAGCTAAACTATTCCGGCTTTGTTATTCTGTTGAGGAAGTGTTTCAAGACTTCACTGATCAGTTTTCCTGAGTTCACTCTCGCCAGGTATCTGTAAAAACGATTCTTCTCTTCCGGATCACGTCAGTTATCTATTGGCATATGTTCTTGTATATGAATAAAATATTTTTCTTAGTGTTCATTATTTATGAAATGAGTCAAAAATAACTGCTCGCATAACCTATAAAATAAATAAAAAACGCTAAAGATGTATGAGTCATAGACATGGATTTGTTTTCACAGCCTCAAAGATAAAATCTAACTAAATCAAACTAACAGCAAACAAGTAATAAATTATAAATAGTTTCGTATAAATAAGTCTATACAATCAGACAAAAACTGCAAAGTCCTTCTCACAAAATCGTAGTCATTAATAAAGACGAAAAGGTTTCATCTGACCAAGAGATTTAAATACAAATTTTGACACTGAATATCGAGGTGGTTGTCTTCCTTTCTGACTGCCCTGGGCGATTCCGTTAATGGCCTTCTTCGGTACGTGTAATTTAAAACAAGTCCCGTCCAAAAACCAAAAGGAAGGAAATAAAACCGGAAATTGAATTCGAAATATTTCCACAAAACCTCCGACGAAGAAATAGAAAAAATTTTTTAAATTTTAATATCTAACAAATCAAAAGCTCACAAAGACTAAAATTCTTTTCCCGGGGTCATATCTTCAAGAAAATCCTTCACTTCGATGACTTTCATCATTCTTTTCCTTCCTCTCGCCTCACCATCTCCTCCTCCTCCGTCCACATTTCCTTCACCTTCATTTGAAACCCTCGCCAAACACATTAGAGTGCTGAGAGAAAAGATTTTCTTCTTCTTCCACAGTCATTTTTAACTCTCCCTTTTTTTATATCCTAAAATATTGGTGTTATCCCTGTTTCGGACTTTTTTCTCTCTTTAACTCCTTTCTCATCATCATCATCTTCTACCTCCTCCACCTCCTCCGCGTCTTAAAAAATCTTCTTTTCTCATGGTTGTCTTCCTGAGAAAAAAATTCCTCAAATTTCAATCTCTCCGGGGATTTTTTTCAGCGCTTGTTAATTTCACTTCTTTTCTTCTTCCCTTCCTTGGCTATTTTATCTTTCTTTTCCCTCTTTAGCATAAAGATTTTTCATTAAATAGACATCTTTCTGACCTTTAAATCCGGATTTCCTTTTTTTTACAGCCTATTTCTAACAAAATTAGGGAAACAAAGCGCCTCTGACGGAGAAAATTTCAACTATTTAAAGAAAGAAATCATTTCCACAATTCCCCCCCCCCAGTTTCATCGCCTTTTCCTTTCCATTTTTCTTCTTCTTTTCTTCATTTCAGCCTTAATTTCCCTCACTTTCGCTTTCCGTATACTAATTTATAATCTTTTCCTTCATGTTTGGGTTATACGATCTCATAAACTCTGTTATTAAGACGGTTTTGCGGCGGCCATTTTGAGTTTTTTCGTTTACTATAAATTAGTTTGAAACATTTTCTGGGTGTGAATTTTTCAGGGCTTTGAACGCGTCTTGTATAGAACCTGCTTTAGGTTTTAGATGTTTGGTTTTAAGGTATCGTCGTACTTATACTAATCGAGCTTACTGCCAAACACGTTTTACAGGGTGATAGTTTTGAATTTGTTTCCCTTAGTTCCTCTAAGAAGGATGCAACAGCCTAATCCAAACACAGGATTCATCTGAGAGGTTCTCTTTGTATAGTTTATAGTTCTTTCATTCTATCTATATTTCGGATGTATAGGCTATGTCATTGCGGCTCTTATTGTAGTCGGTTTCCAGAGACCTTGTCATATGACCAAGGCTTGGTGAAGGCTACCGCAGCTTTTTTGTCTGTTTTATTGGCTCTTTGGTCTACTGGGAGGTGTAGCTGAGAGCTATTTCTACTCAACGTTAGTGGTTTTAATTCCTCTTTTCACCAATTTTTTGGAGTATAACAGGATGCGAGAGGAGGATTCGAACACACGACCATTTGCGTCCAAATCAGGAACTTAACCACTACACTACTCCACCCAACTTATCTTTCCGACATCCTTTCTCGATATACAAAAGCCCTTCCCAGTAATCTTCATCATACCTAACCAACACTTCACAACAGCAACAAGAAGCTTAAATTCCTTAAAGAAATTTGATTAAAGGCTATCGAAACAACATCAAAATGATAATTCTTCCACTTACTCCATCTATGTGTCACAGTCTTCTTAGATTTCGAGGAACGTAAACCCTCAACACCTCCACGTAGGTACCATAAACTTGAAAACTCCACGACGGTTGGGAGACACAAAGTGGTGACGACTCTCTACAAATCAAAAAAATAAATATTATTAATAAATAACGTACATAAATATTGGTCAAAGGCGAGTTATCTCCCAGTAATAAAATAAACAACTTATTAAAGATGAAAGTGTCGACTGTTCTTTGAGAGTCTGTCTAATAAATTGGCAATGAACTTTAATAATTTCATTTTATTTACCATAATCTCTGACGTTAATTCTCTTCTCATCTATTTTTATTTTATTTATTTATTTATTTACGACAAAATAGAAAAGTCTTTAAACGTTTCCCTGATGAAGGAGGAGGAGAGAGAATCGTCTGCTTCTATTTTCCAAAATAATTTCCTTCAGTTAGTCAAAAGGGAGTTCCCAGTTTGTAAACTTGGAAAACTCAGCCATGCAGATATTCAGGACAATGATGAAGAGCCTTCTTCCTTCTCTTCTCTTACCTTCCCCCCCCGCCCAGCCACTGCCGCCAACCCCCAGAAACTCGAATTTGATTTTCGATCCGTCGTCGAAAGACAGGATGGAATTTGTCTCCGGGAGAATGTTGGTCTTACGACTTTGGCTTTTTTTTGGCTTCTTGGGAAGAATAAATCAAAGAATTAAATTTGAATGCGATTGGCGGGGGCAAGGGGGGCGGGAGGATGGAAAAGAAGATCGAAGTCATTATTCTGAGCGTTCTCTTGCGTCAAAAAGTTGTCGAGAAAAGGGAGCAGGATCGACTCTTTCGGATCAGTCGTCACACAACTTTCTTTCCAAAGACTTTCTCTCCCAGGATAAATAATAGCTTTTCCTGTCTCCGGGTTAGAATCTGGAAAATCCGAAAAGGCAGTTCCTCCCGAGTTCACGTCAAAGAGAAAGCACTTTGAATTAGAGCTAGAGGGGACGAGGGGGGGAAGAGTGCGGGATCAAAGAGAACCAAACACAAAGCTCTAAACATTCAGCTAAAAATTTTCACCAAAATTAAGCTCCCAGTTAAGTTTATTCTGAAGCCGATACTGTGTCCATTTTGAAAGAACAGTTACACATTTTTCACTATCAAAAACATTAATAGAGACACTGGAAGAAGGCGGTGGATTCAAACTCAAAACGACATGGGATTCATTCAAACATTTTTCTGTTGGGGGGGCCGGTTCGTTCGTAACTTGTTAAGCACTCCGAGTCGTCTGAATCTGTACAAACGAACCCATAATTCAATTTCATACAGCAAAACATTTGGAATTGTTCCTTTTATCATTCCCTTCACCCCCTCACCTCTCCTTCCGCCCACGACATAACCGTTGACAATTATCTAAATTATGATTCACCCGCGTGCAGGGTTCTCTGGTTAAATCAATTCCGCGACTACAACCGAATTGTAGTTATACGATGTTAAGGGAGCGAGATGTAACCGCGGTTTCTTTCATCCGAAAACTTCTCTCCCACGAAGTAAAGGAAATGACCCGAAAGCTAATAATTAATATGTAAGTAAGCGGAAAGCTTTTAAACTTAAGTATCGTAATCCATTAAAAGTTGTAATGTCATCGTTTCGACTTAAACTTAATTCCGCAGGATTTAGACTAAACGTTCTGTAAGGAGTAGAAGAAAAGAAATAAAAGAAAGAAGAAAAAAAATTTCTAACTAAAGCTCTGATGTCTTTCTCCTTCCATCCCTCTCCGCCATTTACGCATTATTCACTGCTAACATATTACCATGGATTTGATCCTTTGTTTTATGGCTTGAGCGAACCTTTGTGACAAAGGATTTCTGAGAAATTTTCGCAACAGGAAAAAAAAATTATCTGTCGCGAAATAAACTGTACATTTAATTTTATAATTACTATCATCTAACCATTAAATTGTTTTAATTATCATTCAAATATTCAGTACAAATCTTAATTAATTTATATTATTTATCATATTAGGTTGCCCGGAAAATATTGACGGTTTTGTGCGTAACACCTGATAAATGTCACACTAAAATCAGAGGTACCTTAACGCCACCACAGCAGAAGTTGTGCCAATGCATCATAAATATTTTAATTAATTAATTTATAATATAAATTGGAATTAAGTCATCAAATCTTTAATTTTGTAAAGTTCGATTCGATGGACAAACCGAGAGTAATGAAATTATTGCTCCTTAGGGCAAGGATTTTAGGATAGATGAATTGTCGGGGGTGGGTGCGACAGGAAAATCCACCAGTACCTGTTACCTTCTCCCACTCTCTGCATAAATGAAACTGAGAAATGCGTAAAATAAGATGACTGCGAAAATGATTGCGAGACCAATTGCGAAACAATAGGCCTACTGCGAGGTGCTCAGGTAATCGCGACCGAGACCGACCGACCCGAATATCGCCTGTCGCAGCTCGCTTAAATGAATTTCGTCTCCAACAAATTTCAAATCCAAATCTTAAATTTGAATTATTTAGAATTTTAACTTTTTGGGCAAAGTGAGTAACCTTATTCAAAAATTAACGTGATCCATGGTCTTTTGAGAACATGACGAAATGACAAGATTTACTCAAATCATTTAGAAATAAAAAATGCCAAATTTATACCAAATCAGACTAACATTCATAACCGCCAACTAAACTCGGTTAATGTCACAAACATTTTCCCCATTTACCCGCTAATTTACAACCCAGTGTATAACTTATACAGTTTTACGTTATAAATAGACAAAATATACGATCCGTAAACAAATATCTAGACTAGATAAGGAAAATCGTCAAGTAAAAAATTCTACACACTTCAAATATCATACAAACCGGAAGATAATGTCGGTTCCTGCGATTATTCATATTCGCCAACTAAACTCGGTGACTGTGATTAATTACTGAATACAATTCACATCTACCGGGTAGTTTATCAGATCCTCAACTCGTAATCTTAGTCAAATTTTAATGAATTTCCCATTACGAGATAGAGATTTTATAAATCAGCCGGTAAATGTGATAAATATATAATGTCAGGTCTAAAAATGTCTACTTTTGTGCCAAAAAAAGTGTTTTTGCGGTGAACACTACTAATCGAAGGAAATCTGCAGCTGAAGCGCATAGAATTTTTGTTCAGACTTACAACATGCAGAGTCTGGTTTCCATCCCTCAAAATAGTGATTTTGAAGCTTAGGTGGTGATTATGAATAATAACCGAGGATATTCGTCCGATTTAGTAATTTAACCGTATAATATATACAATATCACATTCCGCTTTATATAATACTTTCTATGATTTAAGAAACTCGTAACAAAAGGATTGATTATGGTTCTGCAATTCCACGTTGTCTCTCTCCTACGTATTTCAAAAATAATGCACAACTTCACGAAGACCTTATTTCATAAATTTTTGATTAAATTCGTGGCAAAAGTGAACAATAACAATCAAATGGGTTTTGGCCTAAAGTATGCCGCATTTATGTGCAATTTTTATGAAAGGAAAACCGTAGGATTGTGCTTTGAGAGATTTTCAGGGAAGTCCATGAGTCAGCACTAATTTGAAGCGAGGATGAGGGAGGAAGAGATTTGATTATAGAAGGAAGAAAGGAATGAAATAAATGGCGAAACGGATATTGACGAGTCAGCTCTTTAAAGGGTTGTTTTATTTATTTACTATTAATTAACCTTTCCTTTCAAAAAATTTCAAATTCCCTTCCTGGATTCTCTACTTTTAGATGAAATTGAGCTGCTAAACTTTTTATAACTAACAATAGTGTGGTGATTATAGTATAAAGCTAATTAATAGCTTAAATTCACTTTATCTAGACACAGGATATGCGATAAAACTATAATGAACAAGAGACCTACCTTAACTGTGAGAATGAACACACACAAACACTTAATTCCCATCAGTTGTCACACTCAAGAACACTCAAAGACTGACTGAAATCATAGCGTTGGTCACTTCCTCAACACAAATTTAAATGCGCGCGCAACTCTCTTAGTTTCATCTTTAGTCCCTTTTAATACTAACTACTATTTTCTGGTAGGTTTTCTAGACCACAGGTTCGCAAACTTTTTTTTTGTGTCGTAGACCCATTGACATGTTTTTAGGTTTTAGGTATACCCCAACTGATATTGATTTTTGTAAATTTCTGTACTGTAGTGAAGTAAATTTTTTACTACATAGCTACTTCTATAAATAATGTCTACGTCTTTATATTATGAGTTAGTAAGTAGGTACTATCAGTGTCCTGTTGAGATCCACTATCGCGGACCCCATTTTCATTTCATGGACTCCTAAATTTTTTTCGCTGTCGTAGACACCTTGCAGGTTGTCATAGATCTCTGGGGGTTATATAGACCATTTTGGGAGTCACTGTTGTGGACAAAGAGTTTTCTTCTACCCCAAATAAAAACTAATAACTGTCCCCGAGGAAGGAACTATAAGTTGTTGGTATGATTTAAGAGTTAGGGGTGTGCCTGGGGAACAGACCAATGTCCAAGCCACAGTAGCTGACGGAGGGAAAAACGGGATGTGGGAAAATGAGACGTAGGGTGGGGAAGGAAATAAAACAGAATAGTAATGGTAATAGAATAAGATAAGAATAGTATACAGAAGATGAAGAATAATTAAATTCTCACTGAATACACTCAACAACTACCTAGACAGATAAAGAAAGACAGGGAGAGAGAGTACTATTAGGCACATCACATTACAAAGAGGCTATGTAGGTCTGTGCTGAGAAACTGTTAGTCATATTCAATCCCAAAAACCTTAAAAATTGTTTTGCATTGTGGCATCCAACCCCGAAAGCCTAATAATGGAAATACATTTGTGTATCTTCATCAAAAGTCTTTTAAGACATAAAACCGGCTAATGAATGTAAACAGACAAAGCTCAAATAAACAATCCTAACTCAAAGAGAAGAGGTGAGTAATAAGATGGAGGTAAGGGAGTCCCGGAGTGAGTAATAAAAAGAAAGGAAGCCCCCGCACCCTTAGAATAAGATAAATGTTCAGTTTGTTCTCTCAAAGGATTGAAAGAAGAAAGGATTGACAAAGAAGAAGAAGAAGCGATGGGAAAAACATTTTAAGAAGAAGAAAAAAAAGATTCAGACTTTTGGCACGACGTAGATGAAGATGCCCACATCCAACAGGATCCCTCTTCAAAAGAGTCGGATTACCTTAGCGAATGTTTACAAAACCCTGATCAAAGACCCAAAGGGCCCCGAAACAAAAAAAATTCACCGCGTCTAACAGAGTCTCTCATTTTTAATTAGTCTTTTAAAGGAAGAGAGAGAGAGAGTTTTGGGCCAGTGTTTAACACGGTATAAATTCTTCAAGCCTTAATTAAAAGTCAATTTTCCTCCTGAAAGAAAATCGATGGAAGAACACCTTGGAATTTATACTTCCTTTAAACTTCTCACCCCCTCACCCCTCGGCCACCATTATACCCCCCCGCCAAAAGACTCAGTATCGTTATCTTCATTTATTTCCTTTCTTTTAATGACGGAATTTGTCGTTAATTAACCTAAGATTTTCGTTCCATTTAAGACGGAAATGAGAGAGACTCCCAATCAATGAGAGAGAGAGAGACACTATTCCCTTAGACAACTAGCCAAATCTCTCCAGTCCAGTTAGTCTAAAACGGTTTCAAATAGTTGATGACGATAAGTGTTTAAATTGTCAACGTTATACTATAATCCATCTGCTGTTGGAGTGTGATGCTGGGACTACATTTTATTGTATTGGTCATGTAGAACTGTCCACAAATTTTTTTTCGTCATCAGGTCATCTATGAACCACGCTAGCTTCAACTATTTCTATCTCTACCGAAGTTCTGCCAATATTCTCTTCTTAGCTGACTATGTTCTGTCTTCTCTCCCACTTCCGTCCGTTTTGTTCCTATTTTCAGCTTTGGTTTGATCTAGAAACTCGTGTTTACTACTTTCTTCTTCAGGGTGTCTTATCTTTGTTCTCACCCATGCTTCTCTCAGGTCTTTCAGTTTCACAACCCATGTCAGCTTTAGAATTTAGTGAAATAGAAGCTTAAATTAATACTGTGTTATATGATTATAGAGAAATTGCTGCCACTTTTAATGTGAATTTGGATTAATTTTGAATCATAGGTTTGGAGTTATGCGAATCCTGAAATTATTAATCCCACAGCGACCTTGTGGGCGATTTGATAAGTCCCTTGTATGAGATATCGTGAATGTTTATTCAATCAGGCCATCTTCGGACCATGTTACCTCAACTATTCCTCTTTCTTCTGCTGTTTTCTTTTCTTTTCTTTTCTTTTCTGCCAATATTCTGACTAGGTTCTGCCTTCCATTCATTCTGTCAAAGTTTCCAGCTTTAGTTTGTCCTGGAAACTCGTGTTTTCTACTTCCTTCTTCAGGGTGTCTTATTTTTGTATGTCTTCTGTTCTAACCCATGCTTTTCTCAGGTCTTTCTCGGTTTCCACAAACCATTTCCGCTTTAGAATTTAGTGAAATACAAGCTTAAATCAATACCGTGTTAAATGATTATAAAGAAATTGCTGCCATTCTTAATGTGAATTTGGATTAATTTTAAGTTATGCGAATTTTGTAATGATTCGTCACAAATCAACTTTGCGACGATTTGATAAGTCTCTTGTATGAGATATCGTGAATGTTTATTCAATCAGGCCATCTTCAGACCATGTTACCTCAACTATTCTCTTTCCTTTGCTGTTTTCCTTCCTTTTTCTCTTCTTTTCTGCCAATATTCTGATTTTCTTCTGTCTTCCTCTCTCCGTCCATGTTTTTAGCTTTAGTTTGTCCTGGAGACTCGTGTTTTCGACTTTCTTCTTCAGGTATCTTATCGCTGTATGTCTTCTGTTGTAACCCATGCTTCTTACAGGTCTTTCATAGCTTCACCATTCAGCTAAACTATTCCGGCTTCGTTATTCTGTTGAGGAAGTGTTTCAAGACTTCACTGATCAGTCTTCCTGAGTTCACTCTCGCCAGGTGTTCGTAGAAAACGATTCTTCTCTTTCAAATCACGTCAGTTATCTATTGGTATATGTTCTTGTATATGAATAAAATATTCTTCTTAGTGTTCATTATTTATGAAATGAGTCAAAAATAACTGCTCCCATAACCCATGAAATACGTCCTGAACTTCATTTATCAGTCTTCCTGCACTCACTCTCGACAGGTGTCTGTAAAAGACGATTCTTCTCTTCCAGTCAGTTGTCTTTGGTATACATTCGTATAGCTCACGATAGTGACAGTATATTCTACTTTCCAAAAAGAAAGTAAATCTCTTGAGTCCATCATAATTTCATAAGAATAATATTATAATACCAATCCTTTCGTTTTATTGAAATCCAAACGTGAAAGCGACGAAGGATCCTGGGAAATGTAAACACTGACTGAGAACTTTCTGAAAGTTTCAACGCTGACTTTATTCCCATTCCGCCACCATCCCCCGTCCAAACCACCCTTATTCTTATGGGAAAAAATAAATTCGGTTAAAAAAAAAATTATAAAAAGGAGAGAAAAATGGATTAAATTCCCATGATTTATTAATTTTTCTCTCTCTCTCTCTCTTCTAAAACTTCGCACGGAATAAACTAAATTGAACAAATACTTCAATAATTTTGTTTACGGTGTGACGTTTTTATAGCGCTGAGGAAAATCTTGAAAACGAGTTTTATAGTCGAACCGAAATAAGGTGTTTTCCTTTTTAAATTCGAGCTGACGTTTAGCAAACCGCAGAAAGGAAATGGAGTCGAAGAGCCTCTTCTTTTCATTTACATTTCTCCCTCCACAGCATCCCTTCCTTCTCTCGCTTAGTGTCTTTGAAAAAATTTTTTTCCTTTTTTTATTAAACTTTCCCAGGCGTGGGAAAAATGTTGGAAAATAATTCCATTCATGTTTTGTAACTAAAAAGAAAAGAAAAACACAAATCTCTCGCTCCCAACGGAATAACCAATAATTTTCGGGGAAAAACCTTTTACCCCACCCGCTGTTGGCAACTCATTTCATTCATACACGAATCTTTGGGTTTGGATTTCAGTGGCGGTTGTGTGATACACCCTCATGAGGAAGATGTGTTCACATACTGTATGTCTTATAAACATTAGAAAGAGTTATTATTGTTGAGTTTCACCCCCGTTTTTCACCCTTTTTTTAGGTATATGGTAGGAGGATTTGAACTCGCGACTGTAACTTAGCCTAGCACTTAACCACTACGCCACAGAGCTCCCAAAAATATTAAAAGTATAAAGAGTCAAGAAACATGTAAAAATGAGATTATATACTATTACTAACTTTAACTCTAAAAAAACTTCAAAAATATTAAAGAAAAATCCAGCCGACATGGTTCGTGGAAACGGAGAGAGACTTGGAGGAGACAGGGATCACAGCCGAAGAACTGCACCTAAGGGATACTCTGAGAGACCAAATGGGCAGAGAAGAGAAAGAAGGAACACAGTGAGAAAATGAAGAAGTACCGGAAAAGCAGAAGAGAAAATGGTTCAAATAACGTGGTACAAAGATGGCCGAATCGGGAAAAAAACTATTAAAACAAAAAATATTAAAAGCAGGCCGTTCCAGTATAAGTGTGCATTATTTTTGAAAGATTAAATGAACCGGATAACATGCAATGAAATCACTGAGTATTTTTCACATTTACCGGCTAGTTTGTGAAATCTACAACGTGTAATGAGAAATTTGTTCAGATTAAGAGATGAATATTCGATAATCTACCCGGTCCTACACTATCTGATCCACCTTCCCAGATGCCATTGGAAGGTTCTTCCACTTCCTCTATTAAAAAGAAACTACCCGGTAAATGTGATAAATGATCAGTAATTTGTCATATTAACTAAACTTAGTTGTTGGTTATACATAATCACCGGGAAGCTCTTGTACTGTTGATTTTCATCACCACTCATCCAGTAGATGTTGATTCTGGGCGTTACACCTAATATATGGTACAGTAAAAGTGATAAATAAAGTTGCGCAATCAGCGGGTGTTAGTTCTCGATCCCAGCAGCGAGAGTGATGAGAGATACGAAAATAACAATACAATTGTAACGATACAATGTAACTATTCCCGAGGATTATTCATAATCGCCAACTAAACCTTGGCTAATGTGACAAATTAATAAATATTTATCACATTTACCGGCTAGTTTATAAAATATTCAACTTGTAATGCGGGATGCTTGTCTTATGTCACTTCATCTAATGTTGGGAGGTTCTTTTACTGTTATCACAGTTGATTGTATTGTCTGTCGGAAAAGTGATGGAAGACCAGAAAATTTTTATTAAATCCTTCATTACAAGCTCGGTATTTTATAAACTACACGGCGAAAGTGATAAATACTCAGTAATTTATCACATTTACCAAGCTGAGTTAGTGATTATAAATAACCGACAGTCATTAGGTCAATTTTCTGCAAAAGTAGTGTAACAACCCAACTAAAAATAGGCCGAATTTGCGTACTGTATAAAAATATATAAATATCATACGGAAAATTGTCGAGTGAAAGGTTTTGTACACATCAAATATACAGGGAAACAATGTTGCCTCTGAGTTAAATACTGTACATCATAATCACCCACTAAGCTTAGTTAATGTCACGAATTACTAAATATTAATCACATTGACCGGCTAGTTTATAAAATCTCCAACCTGTAATGAGAAATATAATCAAAGTTTGATCAGATTGTATATTTTATAAGCTAGCCAGGAATTATAATAAATACCGAGCGATTTGTTACACTAACCAAGTTGGTGATTACGAATAATCGCTGGGAATTATATACATCATCGGATTTATCACTTTTACCGCAATATTATATACCAGTTCGCATAATAGATGTATGCTGGGTGTTGGAGTAACTAAAACGGAGGTAGAAAGACGAGTTTGACATTCTAACGAGGTGTCATTGTCTCATGTTATCATGTGGAGAACATCCCTCGTACATCCTTTTTATCTTTCATCTCACCTTTCTTTGTTTCCCTCTTTTCAAAACAGCCATTCACGACAGCGACAACAGCGATATTCAGACGAAGCTTTTTAATATTTGTATTTTATGTGGTGCAAGAAAGGTTTACACTAACAAGCCGAACGTGTGCAATATTTATGAAACAGACGAGTGTGTGCTGTCAGAATTTTTATTTAAGAAGAACGACAGCTTTTACGAACGACACGCCACTGTTCATCTCCCTCACTCCAATCTCCTCATTCGAAACCCAGCTTCAGTTACCGAATCTGTACTTTTCCGGTTTTCCTTTTTTCATTAAAGCACTTGAAAGGATGATGAACAAAAAAAGGAGGACAAAGAATTAGAACAAATAGAAAGACTAGAAATAGGACACAAAAGGTAATTTAGAAAAAAAAAAGGACAAAGAATAAATAATCCCGTACAATTACTTGCCAAGACCTGATAATTAAAACATTAAAAGCTCAAAGCTCGTAGAAGGAATGGAAGAAGAAAGGAACATGGCCGCCGCAGAAGAAGCAGCAGCAACCGCCGCCGACAGAACGAATGAGAAGCAATTTTGGGTGGAAAATCCTTGCTGACACAATAAATTGAACTCGAATTCGTGACGTAATAAAATATCTAAGAGTGGTGGGGACTGGCGGGGGCTTAAAATAAAATTTTCTTACCCGGAATTTATTTTTCTTCAGTTGCAGGGAATGAAAAGGGGAAACGACCTTGAAAAGTGGAGCGAAATTTTTCAATTTTAACGAGGACCAAAAGGCAATTCGAGAAAAATCAAAAACGAAATTGGTTCAAGTTATTTATGGGCAACAGTCAGCCATAAGTTTTGGCCAGAAACGGAAATGTCAATTTTCCTTTTTTCTGTTTTGTTTTTTTCTCTTTTACTCATGCGATTACTGCCCACAGCACGGAATTTCATAAATTTCGACAAGTTTTCGGTCGGAGGTCAAAGAAAATGGAAAAGTCGTAAACATGCCGGACACTTGAAATAGTTACATGACAAAAGGTAATAAACAACTGATAACAAAAAGTTACATCTCGTATTCAAAATGTTAGTCTATCGCGAAGAACACTTACACACACGACGGGTTAATTATAAACCGCGTAAAAAAAGTCTTGGAAGGATCTCGAAAACAAAAGCAGATCGAAAAACGCGCTAACGTTTTGACTTCACTGCTAGAGATTGTGAAAATTCTGTAACCGACTCCTTCGTGTGCATTATTTATGAAATAGGTTCCCTCCTTATGTGTGCATTATTTTTGAAATGAATCTTTTCAAGAGAATGTGCATTATTTATGAAACATGACCTGAGATCAAAATTAAATTATTTGCACAAATTATCAAATAACAGAGTCCTTCGTGATTGTGTGCATTATTTATGAAAGATTCCCCATTCACGTGTGCACTATTTATGAAAGATTCCCCATTCACGTGTGCATTATTTATGAAAGATTCCCATTCATTGCATTATTTATGAAAGATGTGCATTATTTATGAAAGATTCCCCATTCACGTGTGCATTATTTATGAAAGATTCCCCATTCACGTGTGCATTATTTATGAAAGATTCCCATTCATGTGTGCATTATTTATGAAAGATTCCCCATTCACCTGTGCATTATTTATGAAAGATTCCCCATTCATGTGTGCATTATTTATGAAAGATTCTCCATTCACCTGTGCATTATTTATAAAAATCCCCTGTTCAAGTGTGCATTATTTATGAAACATAACCAGAGACTAAGAATAAATTGTTTCGTCAAATCATCAAACCCGTAATGTGCATTATTTATGAAATGAGAAGAGCTACTGACTTTTTCAAGGCTTTCTCGACCTGAATAAATCACTTAACAACAACTTCAAGGATGAAAAGTGTTTCCCCAAGAATCAGGGATGAATCAGGGAGATGCTAAACCGGGTAGACAGTAAGCTAGAATCAAGATGGCGGACGAAAGGTGAGATATGTTGAAGAGATTTATCAGAGCACTGAATCAGTTTTTCTGGGCGGATCGGGGATTTCATTCAAAAGAATCTATGATGATCAACGTCTGAAATTGGTCGGTGCCATTTATACTGAAATAAATTTCCAAAATGGTTGATCCAGTTGATAGATTGAACGTTAATCTTAGACGAGTTTTGGGTTTCATAATTTTTAAATAACCAAAGTTAGTGCTGATTTCATCGATTTCCGGTTTGGGAAAGACACGAGATAAAAAACTTGACCTAAGCACAAGCAGGGATGCTGCCAAGAAGAGAGGAAAACGTATTCCGCTGGGAGAGTGCTATCTCTCTCTCTCTTCCTCCTCCTTTCATCCTTTTCACAAGGCCGATCCCATAAACCTCATTTTTAAAATTCCAACCCTTTCCCCGCTACCCTCCACTTCCACCCCCCCCATCCCCGAAGGTCTCTTTGCACCTTTCTAAATGGAGTATTTTTTTATTTATGACGCCCCCCAAAAAATAAAAGAAAAAGAAAAACGAATTATTTCCTTGAGAAGTTTTTAAAATGCTGTTTTTGTCTTGGGCGTTTCCTAAACTTTTTTTTTTCTCAAATAAGTTTCGAGAAAATAAAATTCTTAGAGAAGAGAAGTGAGAGGATGGGAGAGGGAGGGAGAGCGGGGGAGAGAAAGAGAGAGAGAGAGAGAAGAACAGAAATGAAGAAAAGAAACCTCCTACAGCCGTTCTTCATTCCATGTTTTTCAGGTGCCAGAATCTTCAGTGATCTTTGCCAAGTTTCTTCTTCTTCTTCCTCCTCCTCCCCTAAAATTCCCTTCCTTCTCTGCATTCATTTTAAATTCTTTTCTGCTCTCAGGGAAAGAAGAAGGCTAATGAATGGAATGGAAAAGAACGACAGGAGGACTAGATAAGTCGATTAGGTCAATTATCTAATTTGATTTATCTGTGATGGGGGTATATTACAAGGGGAGGACATGTTTTGAAAAAGTCATCTGTCTGAGAAGGATGGAAGTTTGCAAACTTTTTATACACTTCCGGTTTAGTTATTGCTTACTTCCTGTACTTTGTGAGTATGTGAAAATATTTTTCGAGAATAACTGAAACAACTTCAATCAGACCATACAGAAGTTGATTAAAAGTCTGACAGTCTGTCCCACAACCTGAGTATGGATGTGTCCCTTCTTAACAATCAAACATAGACCCCATGACATGGTACAGGTGGATGAGAAAAGTTTTTGAGGGAAAGACAAAAACTGGGAATGTGATCGACAAAATGGCTGATGATCCAACAGCATAAAAAGTAGAGACAAGAACGAGCAAGAGAGGCAAAACCGACAGAAAAAGAAAAATTTGACAGTTGCGAGTTTTGGGTTAGTAAAAGTGGACACAAATTAAATACAAAACAATGTTCTTAGTTTCTGATTGTTATTTTTGCAGGTTTGCCAACAATTAAGTGAAAAGAATGGCGGCAAATTCAAATCTTGCGTTGTTTTCGGAACACCCTATACCAGTACTCTCACTATTTGGTTTATTTCCCGTCAAATTTTTCATAAATAATGCACGAAAAACACTAAAAATCAATGTCATAAACAATACATTCCTTTATCTCAAGCTCATTTCAAAAATAATGCACAAATTCGTACGCTGTGTTAATTTTAAAACATCCCATATCAATAGTTCTATTTTTTGGATTATTTCCCGACTAATTTTTCATAAATAATGCACAAAAAAAAACACTGAGAATCTATGTAATAAACAAAACAAAAATTTACATGAGCCTTATTTCAAAAATAATGCACAAATTCTTATGTTGCGTTAATTTTGGGACATCCTAAATGAGAAACTTATCCTTTGAGTTATTTTCCTCTCACATTTTTCATAAATAATGCACAAAAACATAGAGGAACAATCTCATAAACAATACATGCATCTTATTTCAAAAATAATGCACAAATTCATATGTCGCGATAATTTTGGGACACGCTTAGTTCTCCCATTTTAGTTAATTCCTCATCAAATTTTTCATAAATATTGCACACAAACCCTGACAAGCATACATTTGTACGGAGCCTATTTCAAAAATAATGCACAAATGTAAATCTTGCGTTAATTCCGGCATACCCTATATATTATTAATATTAATATTGTCCTTATCCGGCTATTTGTTTATTAATTAATTAATTAATATATTTTGCATACTTATAAACAGTTCTACAGATATATACAGACTTATACAGAGATTTGTCTGTATTTCTTTTTATTACTCTTTGTTCAGTTTTTGTTTTCGTTATTTATTTATTGGTGAATTTGTGGCCTTATGGTTTTTATTTATTAACTGACGAATTCGTTAGGCATCCTTGTGTTTAATTATAATATATTTATAATTACTTTAATATGTATAAGAGAGAGTACTGTACCACCCGAAAAGGGTATACAGTTACAAATATAACATTATCAATAGATATTTGGTATTATTTGTTAAAAAAACTTACTTCCAAGTGTGCAATATTTATGAAATAAGGGTAAGGAATACAGCTAATCCGGAAATTAGGGGCTGTTGTATAATGTAAATATTGTTCGGAAAATAGAGACGACATCGGTAAGCAGTCGAAGTAAATGAGCAAATAATAACTGTTAATTTACTGCCAAGTGAGCTGACCAAGTAGTCTTGGCAAAGGATTTTCCTGTATAAATAGTAAAACCGAGGTCAAAGCTTCTCTTTGAATATTTTTTGGCTGTCGACATATTTTCTTTCTCTACGCCTACCTTTTCCCAACAGCGATATCAACGGGCGGAAAAAAAAATTAAAATTTATGTTCCTGTAGGAAGGAAGATGATTATGACCAGACCAACGCACACCTATATTTCCTTTATTTATTGGCTTTGATACCGACCGAAATTTATTAAACAAATCGATTTGATTCTGTTTTGGAAAACCGTCTTCTGCTACATTCGCCATCTTATTTATTTATTCGATTAGGCTCCCGCCATTTTGTGTGATTCAGTTCCTGGTTATTGTCCGTTGCCAAAGTGCCTGCTTCCTCATTCCTCTTTCTAATGTTTATTTCGTTTTTTGTTTTATTCGGGGTTGGGGGTGATATGGGGGTTGTTTCTCTCTCTAATCATCTACATTCCTTCGCATTTTTCTTTTTTGTTTAAACAAAATTTGTTGTGAAAATAAAATCTCGCGCTTTTCTTTTCTCCTGTTTGTTCTGTCAATAAATGTTGACATTTTGTGATTTCTCGTTTTTGTTTGTCACCTATTTCGTCGCTTATTTATGTGTCTCTTGTTCTCTCTGATCGGTTTATACTAAAGCTGACGCAAACTGCTCAAAAGATGGAGATGCACCTGCGATAACAACAAAATCGCATAGCCTAAAGTGTGTATTCCGATGCTTTTTGTTGAAAATTTTCTTCATTTCATAAATACTGCACAATTTTATGAACTATTCATATCTTGAATAATGTTCATTTTGATAGACAATAAATTTCTAAAATAGTTTAGTCTTTAGTTCCAATCCCTTATTGGTTTCATAAATAATGCACACTTTTACGAATAATTCATTTTGATAATGAATTTCATAAATTATAGTTTATCTATATAATTATTTAGTATATAGTTATATATTTAGGTACCCAGTGTATATCTTTTATTTATCTCTCGTTCCTCCTCCTAATCCTAGTTTCGGTGGGGATTCCTTATTGTGCTCGAGGACTTACTGTTCAGTCTTGTTCCTGCTGGTAGGACTTCTGAGTCTTTTAGAGTTTTCATATGGTAGGTGGTCTGTCCTTTTCGCTGGGTATGTTGAGTACCCTCCTGACTGAGGAGTCTTCTTTTCTTTTCACTTCATGGACGTAGCATCTCAGTCTCAAAGTTTTTTCGTTACAGGTGTCACTTTGTCCGTACCAAATTTGTTTCTGACTTTGATATAGTCCTTACCATAATAGTTTTAGTTCCAACCCCTTGTTTTCCTATATTATTAGTTTCAGTTTGTTACTGATTTCATAAATACTGCACACTTTTATGAATAATTCGTTTCATAGACAGTGTTCATTTTGATAAGAAATTGATTTCATAAAAATGTTTTAGTTTGTCACTGCTGGTATAACAAGATACAGGAAGAAGATTTGATCGTATATCGTAGGATATTTGATTGTATATGAAGGATTGACAAGTATAACTAAAGTCGAGCACTTTAAACCCGGCCTCCCGCTTTAATTTCATAAATATTGCACAATCACTGCCCAATTTCTTTAACGATGAGCAAGAACTAGAAGTGCACATATTTTTCAAGTATCGTACATTTTCATCCAAAATTCTTTTTATAAATAATCCGCACTCTTAACAAGAACTAAAACAAAATGGCGGGAATGCGGTTAAACCACACTGGTCCTCACAAGACAGAATTCTATTATCGGCTATTAGTGTTCTCGATAAGAGTATAGTCTCTCTCTCTCTCTCTCTGGAGACAAAGTTTCACTCATTCGACACTTAAACTGTCAGAACCGTTTCCTAATGTCCTTCCAAAAGACAATGGACGAATGATAACACTTTCATGTAAAAAGCACTCAAGTCCCATTCGACTACCCCCTTCCCTAAGATTTCCTCGCCCTTATCCCGTCTTCTCGTATCCCAAATTAATCCCAAAAAGAATTTCCTTTCAAATCTTTTATAGTCTATAACAGTTAATAACTTTTCTTTTCTCTCGCAGAAAATAAAAGAAAAACAAAACAAACAGGAAATAGAAAAATACAAAATTGATGGCGAAGGTTTTCGAAATATTTTGCGGTATTTCTTTTGCCGAAAACAATTTCCAAAGAGCCTTTTGTGAAGAGAGAAACAATTCTCTCCAAGACAAGCTCGCGAACAAAACACTATACGCACTCACAGCATCCGTTGGCTGGAAGGAGGGAAAATGGGAAAATCGGAAAAGTGGGAGGGGTTTTCCCTCGTATAAGTCTTATGTCAGGTTTACAACAGCTTTGGAGCATTCATGCGTTTTTAAATTCTCATATGTGTATAAGCCATAAAAATGGTTTCAACTGAAATCAAATAAACCCGCCGTTTTATCTTTGTTTCCGGTTTTTATTCTTTCCACCTCCGGTTTCAACTTTCATTCATTCGAAGAACCGGAAGGACGGGGAAAACGGACCGTGATCAACAAAAACCAAACACTTTTCCAAGGATTATCGGGAACAACAAAATTATTATAAATCATTTGGGGAAACTGTTTTTCTAGGGACTCGTTCGAATACACCGGAAATAAATCTTTTAGTTCAATGTTCCGGGATTTGATAAATTAGAATCGTTGCAGTTCCGTTTTAAAATGTCAATTAGTGTCACTAATGGTATCCGCCGGGTGGACCTTGGAACCCCCTACCAGTGACCTAAGCTCCTGGAAATCCCTTTTTGTTTCCGTTCCCCTTTTTGGAAACCGGGGAAACACTTTTTTAAGGTTCCACTGATGCGTTCCAACTATTTGTTGTTGTTTTGTTTTGTCTGGAAAGTTGGTCACGACTTTTTAGAATAGCATCACAAAATGTCAGAACATTTGACTCTGAAAGAGAACATTTTGACCTTTTTTTTCTCTTTTTCGAATTTCTGTTTCCTGTCTGTTTTATGTCTTTTTGAAAAATAGAAGACGTGTATTTGTTTGATGCTCTTTTTTATTACCAGAAACGTAAGAATTCTGCTGCAAGTGACGAAGTCATATCAAACTGGTTTATGTGGCTCCCTGAATTTTAATATTTCATCCTCCCCCCTCCCCCATCCTACAGTTAACTGCCATCTGTCTCTCAGCGAGACATTAGGTAGTTGGTCTGGCTTTAAAGGGTCTAGGAAAAGGAGCCTGGTAGCCGAGAGGTAGTGTGGGTTTGGACCTCAGCTGGGTAAGAAATTGGGTCAGCCTGTTACTCCTGCGGTCTGTCTTTAACATTTCCTTCAACTTTCCACCATCATTCTACCCAGAAATTTTCCTCCAAGACTCACAACACTCAGCAGTATTTCTAGTTAACGAATTCAGGATGGATGGTCACCGACCCCTAAACCAAAACTTCTTTCAGCCAAAACTTGAAGGAAAATTATAGAAAACTACCCCAAGAAGTAACCCATCCTGAGCGCTAACACTCTTCAGCAAGAACATAATCAGACAATGAAAGAGTATTAACAGAACACTAAAAGAAAGCAAAATGATTGAAATAGACCAAAGATGACCTGGTTAACAAAATAAAAATGAAATCAAAAGGACACAAAAACAGAACACCAAAAATGACAAACAGGAAGAAAACAGCAGAAACATCAAGAAATAAACAAAAACACAGCGAAAAGAAGAAGAAAAGACAGAAAACCAACAATAACAGGAAAAGTAGCATAGTATAGATGAAGCTATAAGAAGAATTTTTATGCAGAAGACAAACTTACCTCCGGGTCAACCGTCCTACCAAACAATACCACAGTTGCTGGAGAAAGTATACCAAAAAAAGGCTTCTGACGTGTGCATTATTTATGAAACAAGCTCTTCATACAATTTTCCATCACCTGTGAAACAAATCATAACCAACCATAACTATCACCAACCCTCCCAACCACTCACTATATTCACATTTTCTTACTCTATGCTTTAAATTAGAGCTTCAGGCTATCTGTGACTCTGCGGGTTTGTCATCCCGAATTCAATTTCATAAATGGTTTCTGAGGGGTCGCTGACTTCAGTTTTATATTTAAATAATATTAATATAATTAATCTCATATTTTCTACATTTTTAGAGATGAATTTTAGAGAGGGAAAAAAAAAACTTTTCCGGGCTCTTAAAAACGAAATGAAAAGATTTTTGAAAGAAAAAGGGCTGATTATGGCTGGGGGAAAGCGTAAAAAAAGACCTTTATTAAACTCGCATAAATTAAATTTCTAACAAAAAGAAGCAAAAATGGCACATGTTTTTGACAGATTTTTTTCCTTCAGTACAAAGGAATTTAACAAAAAAAAATTTGATGAGCTCTTTGTGACGTTCAAAATCTCTAAAATTCAAAATGGAGACCCAAAGTTTTTTTTCCCTGCTGTTGGAGAATTAAGCTAAATCGTTGGGGTTTAATTATGTGTTTTGGTTGAGGTCTACAAAGAGAAGAAATGAGTCGGCGAAAGAGAGAAAGGACACTTTACTACCAGAAAGCTGTTTTTCCCCTTTGTATGTATGCACGTTTGTCTGTCTGTATCACGTTGTGTTAGTCCAAAATCTGAGTCTGCGAAACAGAAGGACAAACAGACATCCAATTAAACGCGTCGCTGACTCGGTGAATCCGACAATTCTTCTGGGATTTTATGCTTTTTTTAACATTATTCTAAAATTATTTTGAGGTCCCAGCCTTCCCCCTCTCCCCGCCCGCCTCCGCCCAAGCCCACACTTTTTTGCTTTGCTGCTGTACGTACTCTTAGTGCACACAACTCCAAGAGACGAATGTTGGGCAAAAATAATGATTTTAAAGCTGGAACATAATTTATTGCTGATTTTTCAAAATTAGAGATTCATTCTAATCTACCAAAGAATTCATTTCATAAATATTGCACAATTACTCAACCAACTAGTTGCCTTTATGTCAGATTGTATTTTGTGACAAATAATTCTGCAACATTTATAAAATATATTAATTTCAAAAGCGGATCTCCCGATTAGTGAGAGATACTCAATAAGTGCATACTTAAGTAAAGTGCATAACTTTAGATAGATAGATAAGTGTGCAATACTTTTGAAAAATCCATTTACAAATTTTCAAAAAGCCCAAAAACAAGACGCATGCTAAAAGAACTGATGGCAAAAGCATTTTACGGGGATGAGCTTCAACCATGAAATTAGCTTTTTCCATACAGATGTGCAATATTTATGAAATGAAATAGCGCTCTAAGTGTGCATTACTTATGAAAAATGAGTTTTGCAAATTTTCAGGAACCAAAAACCAGACTCACGACAAAAGCATGTTACGGAGAGTGCTTCAATTACAAAGTGAGGTTTCATGCAGGTGTGCAGTATTTATGAAATGAAATCGCGTTATAAGTGTGCATTATTTATGAAATAAAGTCTCCGTTAACTCTCCAATATTTGAGTTTGAATTTTAATCCCGCTTTCCAGTGTAGGAGGATTTGGGAGAGGAATCGAACTCACGACCACAACCTCTATAGTGAGGTGCTTGACCATTACACTACAGATCTTCAGGTGTGTGCAATAATTATGAAATTCAAATCTCTCAAAAGTGTTAAATATTTACGAAACAAAATCCTGTTAAAAGTGTGCATTACTTCTGAAAAATTTGTTTAAAAACTTTTAAAAACAAGACGCACTGTTACGCAGAAGAGTTTCAATTACGAAATTAGGCTTCCATACAGGTGTGCAATACTTATGAGACGAAACCCTGTTAAAAGTGTGCATTACTTCTGAAAAATTGGTTAATAAATTTTCGAAAACTGCAAAAATAAAACGCCACAAGAACTGACGCCAAAAGCATGTTACACGAAAGTGCTTCAATCATGAAATTAGGTTTCCATACAAGTGTGCAATACTTATGACATGAAATCTTGGTATAAGTGTGCATCACTTATGAAAAATGTCTCCGGTTACGAGTGAAATATTTTGAGTTTGAATTAGAATCCCGCTTGAGTATAGTAGGACGTGGGAGAGGATTCCAACTCACGACCATAACCTATATAGTCAGAGGTACTTGACGTTTACACCACAAATCTCCCAATTAGGCGTGCAATATCTATAGTCCTACCAAAAGTGTGTAGTATCCATGAAGGAAAATCTTGTCCTAAATGTGCAGTACTTCTTCTTCCTATCCTGGGGATTGGAGGTCATCACTCTGACCACTACCTTGGTGGCGGCTGCACGGAATAGAGATGCAGAGTCCAGTTGGAGCCACTCCCGTAGATTCTTCGTCCACGAGGGCCAGGTCGCCTTTTAATCGAAGGAGCCGGTATTTCCCATTTCTGATCACGTGGCAGTACTAACGAATTGTCTTCTTAGATGAACCACTGTCATAGATGTGCAATACTTATGAAATAAAGCCTTCACTTAATTGTGCAATATTTTTGAAATTAAATACTACAAACGTGTTCAATATTTATGGAACAAAATCTGGTCAAAAGCGTGCATTACTTATGAAACTAATTCTCCACTTATGTGTATCAAACCGCAACCTGAGTCTCAGAATTTACTTTCTCACAGGGGGTAACAGCTAATCTAATTAATAATCACAGTAACAAGGCTAACATTTAATCAATCGCTAACAATAACTCTTTTAAAGGAAATCCCAAATCAGTAGAAAACGAATTTTAGTCAATGAAGAATAAGGTATAAACCTTGAGAAAACTAATAAAAAAAAAGTTTCAAATTTAACGACTTTTTAACTGCCAACATTTTGTTTTTCTTTTCTTTTCCTTCCTTCATCTCAAAACATGAAAACTCTTTCGTCTATTCTATTTAAATCACCAAAGCAGTCGTCTTACAGGACACGTTTCCGATTAGCAACTTTGATTTCTCTTATATTCATTAATACTTCGAATCGGAAACAAAAAAAAAGAAAAAAAAGTTGTTGCACGTGTAACCCGTTCAAAAAATATTTTAGTTCGTCAAAAAAGTGTGCAATACTTTTGAAAATTTTATTCCTAGTGTCCATTGCATGAATCGTACACTGGTCTAGCACTATTCAGGCTAAAATCTGTCCTTGAATCGTTCATTACCTATGAAATTAAAGTTGTGTGCATTATTTTTGAAATGTGTTCTTCAAAGCGGTGTGCAGTATTTATGAAATATAACCTGAGTCGAGAGGTTATACAAATTCGCTTTCGATTGACAAATTAAGCAAAACGTTTGAGGGGTTAGTAAGTTAGTAACGCCTTCCTCAAACTATCTGAGATGAATGTCATACTAACAGTCATACTAACTTCTTCTACAGTCTTACTAAGACAGAGTAACAGTTATACTAACTTTACTAAAAGCTAGTCTAATTTTTATTTTAACTCTGCTAACTACCACCTGTCTCCAAGTACGAGACACCGTGTAGTTGGTATAGTTGTGACTGGAGAACAGACCAACGTCTTAGTCCCAGGAGCGGATACAGGAGCTAGAAGTGGGTTCGATCACTAGTAGGAGAGGTAGAGAAAGTTAGTAGAAGAGGAAGAGAGAGGAGAGAGAGGCATTAGGATCGGAGTAGTAGGTGAGGAAGGAGTAAGACGGAGAAGAGGTAAGGTATTAGGAGAGAGGTAGACGCAGAATTCAAATTTAAGGTCACCTGACTATTAGTCTTCGATACCAAAGTGATTTATTTCATTTCCGGTACCTGATTTAAGGTTTCACATCAAAGGTTTCCCATTGTTTCCTCCTCCTCTCTCTCTTCAGGTGTTTTAAATGTAATTTGAATAAAAAGGTGATTACAGAAGCCTAATCCAGATTTTACAAAAAAGTGAAATAAGTTATGAGTTCGTACCGGAAACGCTCAAAAATGCATGAATGAATATCAACTAAAGCTTTCGCGCGCATTTACTAAATCTGACCAAACCAATTTTGTGCCTATCCCTCTATTTTAGTCTGAAAAACTTCTCACAAATAATTCTGATCATTCTTCTGCGGTAGTGGGAAGGCTGATGTGGTGGTTAAAACTGTCGACTCTAGAAGTTATGGTTCAAATCCTCCTCTCGCATACCAAACATTGAAAAACGGGATTAAACATTCAAAATAAATAAATAATATCCACGAAGCTCGCCTCATTGTTTCATAAATAATGCACACTACGAACCATAAACAGAATTCAAAAATAATGTCCCAAATCATAAGAAATTCGTTTCAAAATTCATCCAAACTATGAGGGAGAGTTCTATTCAAAAATAAAGCACACTCATAAATATTGCACACCCTCAGAGAAATATTCATTTCATAAATATTGCACACTCTCATCAGAGTATCATTTCAAAAATATTGCACACACTCTACTCATTTCATAAATATTGCACACTCTCAGGGAGTACTCATTTCATAAATACTGCACACTCACTCACAGACTATTCATTTCAGAAATATGTACACTCACTGCACACTCAGAATACTCATCATTTTCATAGGCACACTCTCAGAATACTCATTTCATAAATATTGCACACTCTCAGACTATTCATTTCATAATCTCATACTCATTTCACACACTCTCAGACTATTCATTTCATTCATAAATGCACACACTCAGACTATTCATTTCAAATACATAGAATACTCATTTCATAAATATTGCACACTCTCAGAGTACTCATTTCATAAATACTGCACACTCTCAGACTATTCATTTCATAAATTGCACACATTTATTCATAAACACTGTACTCATTTCATAAAACACTGAGCACACACTCTCAGACTATTCATTTCAAAATATGCAAACTCTCAGAGTACTCGTTTCATAAATATTGCACACTCTCAGACTATTCATTTCAAAATGTGTCACACTCAGATACTCATTTCATAAATATTGCACACACTCACAGACTATTCACTTCAAAAATACACAGGCTCAGAGAGTATTCACTTCATAAATATTGCACACACTTGGAGAGTATTAATTTCAAAATTATTGCACACTTTCACAGAATATTTATTTCATAAATCTTGCACGCTGTCATCGTCTAATTTGAAAGCTGTAGGTGTGCTTAATGCTTGCCAAATACCTAGTGATAATAACACAGTAACAGTAAAACGATTTGAAATATAGTGTAACGGTAATTTGCATACAAGAAACCATCCAGACTAATCAATCAGAACCTGAGACAAATAAATAAATAAATAAATCTCATCAAGATGGATCAGTGACAAGCATAAAATAATATTTTTCGAGTTGAGACGTTCGAGACAACGTAACCGATTGCCAACAATTATAGTAATCATTTGTGTCGTCGGCCTGCTTTCCCGCGATGGCCAATTTACTCGTGAGTATACAAGGCCGGGTTCGCGTGAATGGACGGCAGCATTGCCGGCGCTAGCGCGTTCTGTTCCTCTCTCTGTGCTCAGAGCCCAGTCCCGCACACACGCAGATCGTGAGTCGATCCGCGTTTCGCTCCGTCCCCGGGCAAACGTTTTAACGTCTACGGCTCTCACGTCTCCGCGGATTTCTCATCCTCATCCTCTTCCTATTCGGTTTGTGCTATAGTGTGTGTGCCCCGGAAAAATGTTCGCTTATCCAAGTGTCAGTTATAACCAGATAATGGATAATCCATGTGGATAATCACCAAAACGATAAATAAATAATAAATAGGTGAGTGTTTGATTTTATCTGACAACGCGACCTTTTAATAACTTTTTTTTATTAATCAATAAATAGAAATTTAAATAATAAAAATAAACATACAAACTATTTATTTATCTACCAATAGTAGATAAATAGTTTTAATAAAACTCTAACCGCGTTTACAAATTTATCTTTCTGACTGAATTTACGCCATTTGAGAAATTTTAATTAACTAAAAATTTATGGATGTAAATAAATAAATAAATAAATACATAAATCTCTCCCTCTCTTCGTAGAGATACAGAGATAAAATAATGCAACACAATAAATCCTTGTGTCTGTTACCAGAACGTCGTCTTCTAGAATAACACTTTCTAGTCCGACTTCCATCTTCTTCATTTATTTATTTATTTCTTTTCTGATGATTGTAGGCTGTTATTAACTCCATTTTCTATTCTCTGTTTGTGCTGCTGTTATCAAGACATCGTTTTAAAGTTATACGATCCTTTGGTTTCGAGCCTTTTCTTCTCCTTTAAAAGAAGGCTGTTACTCTTTCAATTATATATTATCTACACTTTGTATAAAAAAGACGTTAGTGCTCGATTTATACAATCGGTAGGATCGAATACCGACTGTTTAACGTTACTGCTGTTTGTTTTTAAATTTTGAAAGCTTTTTAGGATTTCCGGCTAAACCTCTCTGTCTTCTAAGCTCTTTCGGTCGCTAATTTTCTTTTCCCATCCTCCACTCGTGTAGATAATCTTCCCCGTTAAAGAGCTTCTACTCCGAGACACAAAATGTGTTCGAACAGATGACGCTATATCGCGAGAAAAAAAACGCGTAAAACGAATTCTTTATTGAGTCTAAAATTCAAGTATTGTGTGAAAGCCGGCTTGAAAACAAGCGTTGTGGGAGAATGAGTCCGTTTGACTCACACAACAAAAGTCCTTTGTTCGAAACGTAATATTCGATTTAAGCGAACGGTTTTGGTGTGAACGCCTTTTTATTCGCATTATGTAACTTATGAGATTTTTATTTAAGAAATGTTTTTCAAAAATGATGCACGCTTACACGGAGTTCTTATTTCAATAATAATGCACACAAGCATAACGAAGTGGGAAACGTACACAATGTCAGTGAATTCGATTGTTATGATTGATGTACGCTTTTGTGAAGAGCTTATTTCATAAATAATGCACAGTTTTATGTCCTCTAACGTCTAGATAATGTACAGAACAATCTGAACCATCAATCAGCTGATCACATCCCAAAACCTATAACACTGACTCTCACAATCACAAATTTCAACCCTTTGACATAAACGTAACACTCAGAATCTAAGTTACTCACCCTCTCACACGGAATAGGCTAACTTCAAAGCTACTAAATTTATGCTTTTAGCAAAATGGCGGTCGCCTAATGATGTGGTAACCCAAATTCAAATTTTTCTCAAAGAAATCGTTAGAATCTAAACTTTTATTTAGTCAGGTTAAGTGGTTAAAGGGACTGACAACCGGAGTAAAGGTTAAGAGTTCAAATGGGAAACTGGATCAAAACTCAAAACTCGAAATTCAGTTAGTTCAAAAAGGGCCTCAGTCCTACCAACATCTTCTATTTTATTTATTTATTTACATAGAAGCTGCAGTGACAAAGAAAAAGGAGAAAAGACAGATCGCAGAATGAACGGACGCGGATTTCGTCTGCACAAGTCTGACGTAATTTGTAACTTTGGTGCGAGCAAGAGTTCTATTTTTAAAAATAAATAATTAACAGGTAATTTGTTTAAAAACAAAACAAAACAAAAGTGAAACTTTTCGGCTGCAAGGAGAAAAAACTAATTTTAAAATGTTTTAATTTATTTAGTTTAAAAGTTTAAAAACGCGACATGACATTGAGAAAGTTGACTAGTGAAAATAATTTACGGTCCCGAGTTACTACTAATGTTAGTACACCCATACCTCGCTTTACGGCCTAGATACGTTCCACGAAACTTGGCCGTAAAGCGAAAAGCCGTTTAACGAATCAAGTACTCTAATACAAATTCATACAGATTCAGTGAGATTGGTTCCAAATTTGTTAAACATGGCTTGTCATTCAAAATACATTTTATCTCGTTTAAATCAGAAATACATACATAACATGTACATAGATTTGTACATAAACCAATAATAATCCACAAACAAAAATGAAACAACTTCATGTTACATAAAATATGTGTATGTAGACATACATAATTTTAAAAAATGGCTTTGATCAGATGACGATGAAGAAATGGTCACCTGCAGATCACTGTCGTCATCATTTTTTGCTGGTAAGGATGGGCCTGGCTTTAAAAAATTGTCCAACACTGTTGCTACGTTCGACATCAGGATCGGCTTCAAGAAGGATGTTTAATGATAAACCTTCAAAGTCGAGATTATGTTCTGGATCCAAAATTTTTGCCTAATTTCGTGATTGCCTAACTTCTGTACCAGTACTTTAACACATTTTGGCCGTTATATCGAAACATTTTAGGCCGTATATCGAAAAAGTGTCATAATTAAAGAAGGCCGTTATAGCGAGGTATGAGTGTATTGTGTTCCAACATACAAAATATTATTGAGTTTTGCTCCCAAATCCCGACAGCACAGTGTCTCAAAATTATTTTTTTCTGTATTTAACTCCCCTTGCTAACTACCATCTGTCTCTAAACATGAGACACTATATAGTTCTGTCGGACTAGTTTTGAGGGGTTATATCTGAGAAGCAGACAAGTGCCTTAACCTCAGGAATGGTTTGAGAGAAGCCAAAGGAAGGCTGAAGGTATGTGAGAAGAGGTAGGACCAAGAAAAAGGAAAGCAGGAGAGGAATAAGAAGTTTTGACTAAGAGAAGCATGTTTGGGAGTCGGTTCAAAAGAAGTAAGGATGCAGGGTTGTTTGTCAGTCTGAGTCTCAAAATTAAGATTTGAATGTGTGCAATATTTTTGAAATAACCTCCATACAAAAGTGAGTCTTGTTTATAACATTTTCGCCATTTTTGAAGTAAATTGTTGATAACCCATCAAACTCTTTTCTTATTTAATTCAAAACCTTGCGTCCATTTTTACTTACCCTAAACCCTCAGCTGTCAAATTTTTCTTTTCAGGGCTGCCAATTCAAATCTTTCATGAGTTGATTGTAAAACCGTACTCTTATTATTTTGGATGTTTCCCGTCCATTTTTCATAAATACTGCACAAAAAAACCCTGAGAACCAAAGTTATAAACAATACACACTACTATACGAAGCTTATTTCAAAAATATTGCACAAAATTTGCAGAGAATTAATTTCAAAGTATTGCACCCATCTATAATTTATTTTTTCTACCGAATTCATTCCGTTCATCTGGATGCGGTGATAAAAAAAACTCCTAAAACTGTGCAATATTTTTGAAATGAGCTATTTGTGTTCATGATTTCTCTATTAAAGAAAAACTTGACACAATTTATTGACCTGTTTCCTTGAGTTTTAATCTTTGAGATGCGGAAGAGGATTTATAGTCACAACCATAACTAGCTCCAATCATTCTACCACAAACCTGCCCAAAATTTGTGTTCTCCCCCTGACTTCCCAATCAATGTAACACCATCCTCCATTTCTTCTGGTTTTGGAAATCAATTCAACTTTTTTTTTAAAGGACTTCCAATTTCAATTTCAAATTTGAACAAATCAATGCCAACATAAATTACAAAATTTAAATTTATTCATAAAAAAAAAAGTTCAGAAGCTGGGGGTAGAGGGAGAGAGGAGGAGGGAATTTTATTTCTGTTTATTGTTACATTCGCGTAACAGCCGAAACGACAGCCAAGGAGAAAAATTTTCTTTTAATTCCTTTTCGAGAGGAAAGCGATCGTCCCAAATCGATCATAAAAATAAAACTGGTTTGGGAGAGGTCGAAGGGAAGCTGGGGTGAGGGGGTGGAAAAGCAAGATTTAACGTCGGATGGTAAATTGAAAAATTAAAATCTTTCTTCCGGTAAAAAAAACTTTTCTTTTTCTGAATGCGGAGAAAAGGACCGATAATTAAATACAAAAAATTACCCCTTGAATCATTGTAATTCAAATTAATTCCCTCCCACAGCTTTTTACTGCTGACTTCCAGAAATAATTTTTCCTCGAGTTTCCCTCGAAAGGTACAATTTTAAAATTCCTAAAATTTCGATTCGAGAAAAACATTTCAAATACGCTCGAATTATTTATTTATATTTTTGGTTAATAATTAAACGGATTTCCTCTCAACAACAGCACCGCCACCGCCATCTTGAATAAACAAAAACCTTTCAAATTGATTTGGGGAAACGCTCCAAGTTTAAAAGAAATTCTACTATAATCGCTGATTCAGATAATAATCAATCCCCGCTATTCCTTCTATACTAATCACTTTCAGCTACTCAAACGTATAACTTATTTCATAAATAATGCACACTTGCCTAAGTATTAAATCTTACAAAAACTCTAAACTTCAGACAATAATTCGTTTTATAAGTGATATACACTTTGAAATACTGTTCCAAAAACGAATTGGAAATGTTTCATTTCATAAATATTGCACACTTTTTATGGAATTTATCATAATAATGCACACTTAAATGGGAGATTTGTGGTGTCTTAGTCAAAGCACCCAACTATAGAAGTTATGGTTCCCTCGAATCCTTCCTGACATCCTGTTATAATATATCCAAGAGTGAAAACGAGACTGTAATCAAACGAACTGAATTGTGCATTATTTTATGAAAGAGGAAACCCATCCACTTAGTATATATAAAGTTAAACATTGCCATCAAAGCGAATTTGTTTCATAAATATTGCACACTAAAACGGAGGCTTTATTACATAATTATTGCACATCCACATCAATAATTCATTTCATAAATAATACCTCTCAGCCCAAGATTTTCGCTTCAAATTTCTTTTTTAATAGACTTAAGTTTCATAAATACTGCACACTTAAGTGAAAGATTTGTGTTGTGAGGGTCAAAGCGCCTGTAACTACAGAAGTTATGGTTGTGACCTGAATCCTCTCCCACATGAACTATATATTCCAGGTGTAAAACGGGATTAATATTCAAACTTAAAATAATGGAGACTTTATTTCATAAGTAATGCACACTTTAAATGATTTCATTTCATAAATATTGCACACCAGCATGTAAACCTCATTTTGTAATGGAACATTTCCCCGTAACATGCTTTTTCTTTTGCCGTCGTCTTTAGTATGCGTCTTGTTTTTGGTTTCTAAAAATTTTCAAACCCCATTTTTCATAAGTAATGCACACTTTTAACATGATTTCATTTCATAAATATTGCACACCTGCATGGAAACCTCATTTCATAACTGAAAGACTTAACAGGTCTGTTTTGTAGAATGTGTCTTGCTATTGCTGAAATCATTTGTATGTTGTGTAAGTAAAGAACACTTTTAAGACGAATTTATTTCATAAATACTGTACACATTAATGAAAATCGTGTTGTTTGTATACTCAATAGAATGTTTTATATCAAATATATGTCTT